>CM035142.1:88013269-88758269 GCA_020205605.1 Panax ginseng
GACGGTACAATCATTGGTGGACCCCACAACGGAATTATTGTCGAATTGAGAAAACGACAAAAATATTTTATGAAAATAACGGCGGAAGTTTTACCGTTAACTGTTGAAACACCGGTGTTAATAAGACGATGTCTGGCGTGGTTGCATAGTAGCACACCAGTATTAATTATTGATGCTTACGTGATAAGTCACTCAGGTTTTGTTGGTATTATTAATGTAATAATACAAAAAAGCTTTTTATATAAAACATAATACTTTTATAAAGTTATTCTATAAATAGAATATATTATATTCTATTATGCATTGATGATGTGGATTATTTATTAAAATGAGTCTCGGCGATAAAAGTCATGAAAAACCTTTTAAATCATAGAAGATAGTAGATTTTATTCTCTACTTGACTCTTTTAATGGATTGCTTGTTCATTGCAGCTTAAACTTGATAGTTATTATATTTTATCGGTTTAACAATTTGTTGAAGGCTAACGATAAATTATTCGCATTGTCTTAGTCATAATATTTCTTCTTTGGGCTAGTTGAGCTCACCCTTTCTTTCACCGTTCTCTTGAGGAAATGAGAACGTAGGCCGGGACTAGTCGGGAAATGTAGTGATGGTCCTAGATGGTGCATTAGTAGTCCTCACTATTCTATGAAATAGTGTGATAATAATTGTAATGAGGACTCCTTTTGAGTTTGTATACTCTCTAGTAGACAATATTTGTATTCAAACTCACAGTTTATGTTTTGTCATATTGTACACGACAGTTGTATTATTAAGTTGTATTTGAATTCTGTACCATGTATCTGGCGACTCAAGATGGGTGATGTATACCTAATTTTGGGGGCGTCACATTGTTAGTTTTCATATTCCTAACCAACCTATTATGTGAATTCAAACAACCAAACCATTAAAGTCAATCACTGTCATATCAAGCCATAAAGCTATTCGTTTATTGAAAAACGAATGTCAAGATTTCTTAGCCCATGTCACGGACTTGAACAAAAACACGTCAGATTTGAATAATATTTCTGTTGTTAGTGAATTTCCTGACAGATTTCCTAAAGAACTTCCTGGTCTACCCCAGAACGTTAAGTTGAATTCTTTATTGATCTTGAACCTTGTACAAAGCCCATTTCTAAAACCCCATATCGACTGGCTCCTATTGAACTTCAGGAGTTAAAGGCCTAACTACAAGAGTTGTTGGACATCGGTTTCATTCGTCCTAGTACATCTCCTTGGGGAGCTCCTGTGTTATTCGTAAAGAAGAAAGACGGGAGTATACGACTTTGTATTGACTATCGAGAATTAAACCATGTCACCATTAAGAATAAGTATCCGCTACCTTGCATTGAAGACTTGTTCGACCGGTTGCAAGGAGCACAATTCTTTCCAAAGATCGATCTTTGTTCTGGATATCATCAGCTGAAGATTAAAACTGAGGATATTCCAAAGACTGCCTTCAGAACTCGGTACGGACATTATGAATTCTTAGTCATGTCTTTTGGATTGACTAATGCTCCTACTGCTTTCATGGATATGATGAACCATGTGTTCAAAGAATATTTGGATCAATTCGTTGTTGTCTTTATTGATGACATCCTCATCTATTCCAAAAGCCGTGAAGATCATGAGCACCATTTGAAGATGGTACTGCAAAGGCTTCGTGATAACAAGCTATATGCCAAGCTAAAGAAATGCGAGTTCTGGCTTGAGGAAGTAGCATTCCTTGGGCACGTGGTGTCAAAACATGGAGTATCTGTCGACCCGATGAAAATTGAAGCAATACAAAGTTGGGAGCAACCGAAGTCGGTGACCGAAGTACGTAGCTTTCTGGGCTTAGCTGGTTATTATCGGAGATTTGTGGAAAGATTTTCTCGAATCGCTACTCCGTTAACTCAGCTGACTCGTAAAGATACAAAATTCGGTTTGAGCGAGGATTGTGAGAAGAGTTTTCAAGAGCTCAAGAGGAGACTCATTTCGGCACCTGTTCTGACAATACCATCTGGTTCGGATGGATTTGTTATCTACAACGATGCTTCAGGCAAAGGTTTAGGATGTGTTCTCATGCAATATAGGAAAGTCATAGCATATGCCTCGCGATAACTCAAAGAATATGAGAGGAATTATCCTACTCATGATTTGGAGTTGGCTGCAGTCATTTTCGCATTAAAGATCTGGAGACACTACCTGTATGGGGAGAAAGTGGAGATCTATACAGATCATAAAAGCCTCAAATATTTCTTCACCCAAAAGGAACTCAACATGCGGCAACGACGTTGACTCGAGCTGTTGAAAGATTACGATCACACCATCCAATATCATCCTGGAAAAGCAAACGTGGTAGCTGACACATTGAATAGAAGATCATATGCGGGTACGAGTGCAATGTTTTTAACACAAAGGTCCATTTTGTATGACTTGCAAAGGATGGAGATAGAGGTAAAGGATCCAAGTACCCACGTGATAATATCAAATATACGGGTAGAACCGACTTTAATCGATAAAGTTAAAACTACTCAAGCTACGGATATGGAGCTGATGCGTATGAAGAAGAAAGTACAAGAAGGTGATATTCCAGAAGAAAAAATTGATGAAAAAGGAATACTTCGAGTCAACTCCAGACTTTGTGTTTCTAACGATTCTGACTTGAAGCATAGAATCATGATGGAGGCACATAACACACCATTTGCAATTCATCTTGGGAGTACCAAAATGTATCATGATCTTCGACATACATTTTGGTGGAATAATATGAAGAGAGAGATCGCGGAGTTTATCTCAAGGTGTTTAACTTGTCAACGTGTAAAGGCAGAGCATCAAGTGCCAAAGGGTCCATTGCAACCACTTGAGATTCCGAAATGGAAGTGGGAACACCTTACTATGGATTTCGTTACGGGTCTTCCCGAGGTTTCTCAAGGCATAGATGCGATTTGGGTTATTGTTGATAGACTAACCAAGTCTGCCCATTTCTTGCCTATACGGGAGACTTATTCCCTTGAACGTCTTACTAGTATGTACGTAAATGAGATTGTGAGATTGCATGGCATGCCAGTATCCATAGTTTCAGATCGTGACCCAAGATTCACTTCACGATTTTGGGTTAGCTTATGTAAAGCTATAGTACGCATTTATGATTCTGATTGGCATACCATCCTCAAAACGGATGGGCAATTAGAGAGGACTATTCAAACTCTTGAAGATCTATTAAGACTCTGTGTCCTAGATTTCAAAGGAGTTGGGATAAGTACCTACCATTAGTGGAATTCTCCTACAACAACAGGTTATCAGGCAAGTATAGGCATGGCTCCATTTGAAGCATTGTATGGACGAAAGTGTCGCTCTCCAGTATGCTAGAATGAGGTGGGAGAAACAACATTATTGGGACCAGTATTGGTACGCATAGCTAAAGAAAAGATCCAATCGATTCGACAACGTATACAAACGGCACAGGATCGACATAAGAGTTATGCGGATCTTCATCGAAAGGACGTAGAATTTAATATTGGTGATCATGTATTGTTACGTATTGCTCCATGGAAGGGAGTTACAAGATTTGGGAAGAGAGGAAAGCTCAATCCAAGATTTGTTGGTCCATTTGAGATTCTTGATCGAATAGGAAATGTGGCCTATAGACTCGCATTACCTCCAAGCATGTCTCGTGTTCATAATGTTTTTCACATATCTAAGCTTCGTAAATATGTGAAAGACTCGAACCACATTATTGAGTTAGAACCGGACGATATAGCCGAAGATTTAATGTACGATGAGGTACCTGTTAAGATCTTGGATAGGAAAGAGCATGTCCTACACACCAAGGTTATACCACAAGTTAAGGTTTTGTGGAGAAACCATGTTATTGAAGAAATGACCTGGGAGTTAGAATCAGAAATAAAAGTGAGGTATCCTAACCTTTTCGAAACACCAGTACGTACGTCAATTTCGAGGATGAAATTTCATAAGAAGGGAAGGTTGTAAGACCCCAACTTTTTAATGAATAAAATCAAATTTCCTCTATTTATTATTTTGAATAATAAAGTGTTAATTTGATATAATACTTTGGTTATGGGTGAAATGTGCAAATTTTGCAAAATAATCAAGTGGTTATAAAGTATTCATTTTGTCGGGGAATATTCGTTTGATCGTGGAATATTCTTTCTTACGTTTGGGAACATTAAATATTTATTGCAACCATTTGTGGGTCCCATAACGGATAACTGTCGGATGAAGAAAATGACAAGTTTTAGTTTTTATAAATAACAACGTAATGGTTACCATTAACACTGTTGGAATACCAAGTGGTTAAAATACAATAATACGCGTGGTTGCACAGTAGTAGGAGTGAGCATTCGGTTATTAACCGAACTGAATACACATTTCGGTTATAATCGAAAATCGAATTTATGCTGTTTTGGGTATCTGAACAACTACCCGAATTGTCTGATAACCGAATAACCGAATTAATTATTCGGTTATTCGGTTAATAACCGAATGTAATACACATACACACTACACAACAATCAACATTAATTATCCTAAGTCCTAACAGTCTTATATGTCTACAGTCAACATTCTTCAACACCAACTGAGACAACATTCAACAACAATCAACAACACCAAGTCCAACTGATATACACAGGCACACAACATGAATTTCCAAATGCATAAGTGATCGTAATATGAATACACCAACCGATATACACGATGTAATCTGAACCGATATATACAACGATGATACACACCAAGTCCAACTGATATACACATCATGATACAGACAAATGACTGCAGCATGAATACACCAACTAACAACATCACAACACAGTATGAATTTCCAACATAGTACAGACAAGTGAGACAACATTCAACACCAACTGGCAACTGAGACAAGTCAGAGTGTCAGACAGCACCAACTGAGACAAGTCAGACAACACCAAGACAACAACAATGCAACAAGACAACACCAACTGAGACAACTGAGAGTCTGAGACAACACCAACTGAGACAACACCAAAAACATGAATGAGAGTATGAGACATATTACAAAAACAGACTGACTGAGACACCAAGTCAACTGCAACAGACTGATCCAACACCAATAGACTGACTGAGACATATTACAAAAACATGAATGATCCAACACCAACTGATTGACTGAGACATGAGACAGCTGAGCCAACAGCAACAAGTCAACAACAATCAATGAGCATGAGATAACTGAGCCAACTTCCAAACTACAAATCTGCAATGAATAAAAAGAAAGAAACTACATCAGTTGCAAATACATTATTTTTTAATGCTCATTAAATGAATACAATGAATCAATGTATACAATTATTTTCTCTGTTGTGTAATAGAAATACAATACTAGGTAAAACACAAAAGCAATTAAACACAAATTCAATGAACCTTATATGCAAATTAATGAATCGAGAGATGAATTTACCTCATTAATTAAGTTGAGTCATAGAAACATTGGCATTATTAGTAACAAGGCTCAACTTGGAAATTGCTGAAAAATGAAAAATATAATTAAACACATTATTTTTATAAATTGTTTTATTAGTTCAATAAAATAAACATAAACAATAATTATTACCACACTCAAGTTTATCGGCAAAGTTGTTATCTTCCTCCACATTAATGCAATTCTTCTTTTTAATCCAATCTTGAGCACATATGAGTGCTTCCACCATATTAGGAGACAATGAACTCGTAAATGAATCAAGAATGACCCCGCAGTACTAAATACTTGATTCAAAACAACAAAGTAGAAATGGGAATAGCCAACACATCACGGGCAATACGTGAAAGGATAGGGAATCTTGCACTATTTTCTTTCCACCACACCAAAATATCGAAAGATTCATCGGCTTCTTCCACATCTTCACTTAAATATTTGTCCAACTCCGATTTTTCTCCAAGTATCACTCCGGTCCGACGCTTTTTGAACTTATCCATAAGTCTATTTGTATTTTGGGATTCTATTGAATTAGAACCTTGGGATGACATGTTACTTAAACTTGATGTGCCACTTGGCCCACTTTCTTGAGTTGAATACTTTTTTTTGTACTCATTAAACATATCTTCCATTGCTTTCTTCACACCATCGGTAATCTCTATCCCCGTGGCTCTATTCCTTGCTTGATATTCTAAATCCCTATCTTCATTATCAATATCAAAATGAAGATCTACTCCCATACCAACCAACGGATCTTCAACTTCAATTTCATCATCTTCATACATTTCGTCTAAAATAAATTGAACAAAACTCAACTTAGACCGAGGATCAAGCACAGCAGGAATATACAACAACATATTCATCTTTGTTACATTTCCCCAATACTTATCATATTTTCTTTTCATTGCCTTGGCCATTTGTTTCAATTCTCTATCATTGCTTCTTTCCCACTCACTTAAAATAACATAAGTTTCACTTATTTCATGAAATGCAGTATTTGATGTGACATAAGATGAGCCGAAAATATGCACAGTGAGATTATAAATTCTCACTAAGAATCTCACAAACAATTTAGCCCTATTCCAATCCGAGTCCGTTGGAGTATCTTGGCCCCCATCTCTTTTACAAAGCCATGATCTTCAAATCCATATCGATCAAAAGCTTCTTTGTACGTTAAGGCTGAACTTAACATCAAGTAAGTAGAATTCCATCTAGTTGGGCAATCTAGACTTAAGCCTTTCTTGACTTGAAGACCACAATACTCAATACAGTCCTTAAATGACTTGACCCTAGCCGGGGATTGTTTTGCATACTTCACTGCACGGCTAACATTTTCAACAGATTTCTCTATCAACTTCAACCCATCATTCACAACAAGATTAATAATGTGAGCTATACATCTCATGTGAATGAACTTACCACCCAAGACATTGGTTTTCCAAGATGAACATCTCTCTCTCAAGTAAGCAGATGCTGTATCATTTGAGCTAGCATTATCTATAGTGACTGTCATAACTTTAGAAAGTCCCCACTCTTTTAGACAAGACTCAACCATTTCCCCAATGTCCTTTCCCTTATGACTTGTGATGGTTCGAAAATTTATGATTTTCTTATGCAATTTCCAATTTTCATCAATAAAATGGGCAGTAACACACATATAATTCAAGCATTGATTGGAAGTCCAAGAATCGAGAGTGAGGCAAACACGCTCATAATTTTTTCTAAGGAATGTTTTCACAATTTTTTCTCATTATCATACAAACGAATGCAGTCTCTAGCAAATGTAAAACGTGAAGGCAACTGAAACCTAGGACATGCAGCTTGCATAAGTCGTTTAAAACCATCTTTCTAAATATGTTTGAAAGGAAGCTCATCTACAATAAGATGGTAAGTAACGGTTGCCCTAACTACTTCTTGGTCAAACCTCCAAGTGGTAAATGTACCCTCACATGCCCCTCCCTCCCCCTCACCCTCTCTAATTCCTACAAGTTGGGGTTGAGCTTTATCCATGTTGATGGGATTTTTTTTACAAGTTCTAAAGTGATTTCTTAAAGCAGTAGTACCATTTGAAGATGAATCAGCAGCTAATTCTTTTCCACAATAAGTACACTTACCTTTGATGACATTACCATCATTATCTTTAACTGGAATGAAGTGCCCCTCAGTCCACACCTTGTGTGACGCCCCCAAAATTAGGTATACATCACCCATTCTGAGTCGCCAGATACATGGTACAAAATTCAAATACAACTTCATTTATACAACTGTTAAACTATCGTATAGAATACGACCACAGTTAACTGTGAGTTTTAATACAAATGTATGTAACTCTTATGGTGCCTCGACCACAACCTTACAATGGTACTTTACATAAAAGTATAGTCAAAAACTGTTTTAGAAAATAAAATCTTTGGGAAGTGCTCAAGGAAACCTTCGTACATGGGAGGCCATGTGTCTAGGTTATAATAGATTTCATATGTCCACAGAATTATCCTTGGTTGACCCAATAGACCCCAAAGAAAAACGAGAAGATTACTATCATCTTCTTTCCAATGGTGAGTCTTCTCTTGACATATAACTATCTCCACTGTCTCCAAGTGAATATTATATTTTAAATCAACTCCAAGATCATATAGGTAGTGCCCAAATATACTCGAAGAAGTGGATGCGCACAACCCTGTCTTATGATAACACGAGGTTGTATGTCATTAGACATCTTGTATGATAGTGACAAAACACCCTTCCAAAGTTGGGTTCACCTCACCCTATTTGATTTGCCAAATATAACTACTAAATGTTGTATAGAATACAACACACTTTTCTATACTGTTTAAGGAGAACCTCCATAGCTAGAGACCACTGTTCTACTCCCCTGTTATCCCCACTCGACCCCGTAATACTCTTACGGCAACACTCTTATTACCTGAAAGGAATTGTGAAGCAGAAAGGGTGAGCATAACTAGCCCAGTAAGGAATATCATGACTAAAGATAATTAAATTATCAATAGCTTTCATCAATAATAAATCAGAGATATAGAATATATGGTATATGATAAAACTTTTCAACCATAGTTGCAGCGGAACGAGCAATCTATTAGAAGAGTTAAATAGACCATCAGAACTATTATCTTCTCTATATTAAAAGTCCACCAATAATGTTTTATTCCTGTAACATCAATCAACAATTCATGTCAACAATCATATGAATAACTCATAATCATAATTATGATTCTAAATTCCTCTTCGCACCCAGGACGAAGATAATTTTCATCACCTATCTTCACCTGAAACATCAAAAATCATGGTTATACCAAATCACAATTCTTGTTCATAATCATACTAATAAATTCATCTTTGCACTACGACCAAAGATATTCATTAACAATTCATCTTTGCACTACAAGCCAAAGACATACAACTATATTTTAGAAGAGTCAAGTAGAGCATGATATCTACTATCTTCTACAAATTAAAAGTGTATAACCAATATTTTATCGCTGAGACTCAACTTAAATAATCCACATCATCGAATTATCCATGCACTACGGCCAAGGATATTCGTTAGTATCACATCCATGAATTATCCATACACTACGGCCAAAGATATTCATTATTATCACATCCATGAATTAATATTTCATCGCTGAGACTCAGCTCAATAATTAATCCACATCATCGAATCATCCCTGCACTACAGGCCAAAGATATTCATTAGTATCACGACCACGAATTTTCCATGCACTACGGGCCAAAGATAATCGTGTTTTCATCAACGGTCCTGATCATGCCATAAAACAATTCATCTTTGCACCCTTGGCCGGAGAGAATCCATAGGCATAATCATACCAAAAACTGTCCATCAATGCACTACGGGCCAATGAGGACTTTTTCCACATCATTTGTAACATTACGGTCATGATTATACCGATTAATCCCTGGTCATAATCATACCAAGTCCATCTATGCACTACGGCCAAAGATGACTTTCAACACAATATAAGCATGAGGATGATGACAATGATATAAGAATCAATCACATGAGATAAATGATAAATATTAAACATTTATAATACAATTTATCCAGCGTTCAATAATAACCAAATGTTATCAATCACTTAATAATCTCATAATCTAATATCATTAATATTATAACAATATTTTAATCATTTCTTAAACTTATAAACAATTTATTTCAATTGTTTACACTTTATCAAATAATGCATTTAATCATTCAAAAATGCCATATTCATAAGATTTCATCATCAATGATCAAATCCCTCATCAAAAATTTGCATATACCCTATATAGGATTCTCAAGACATAAAATCCTATTTTCCAATTTTATTACTTCACATAACATATTTAATTCATTCACTCATAACTAGTTTATTTTTATGAAAAATACCAAATCAGTCCAAAAAATATTTCTTTTCTAGGATTTATCAGAATATAGTCCCATCTTGAACATATATTTTTCTCATAATTTTTAAAATTCATTTACTATTTTTTATATGGCTAAAAGTGCCGAATATTTAGACATTTATCATAAATTATACTTTTGTCCAAAAATTCCGAAATTTACAGGGTATACTCCTTTTATATACATGTACTCCCAATAAAAATTTTACCAATTTTGGAGTTAACCACAAGGAGTTATAAGGGTTTACTTTTAAAATAGTCTTTTCCCATAAAATCCATAACTCTTAATCTATACATCCAAAAATTGCCATTTTTGGACACAATCTAGAAAACTCATCAAATTATCATTTTAAATTTTTCCAGAATTTTTTAGGGTTAGAAAAATTACGAATCTGCCCCTGGCAGAAAACCCTTTTTAATGAAAATACTATTCGTATGAATACGAAGGATCATTCACCATGCATGTGGTAATTCACATAGACAAAGTTATTCCAACGTAATAATAAAGAATGGAATAACGTAAGGATTCACCATGCGTGCGATAGATTTGCACTTAAACGAGTTATTCCCAACGAATAATAAATAATGGAACCAGTCCCAAGAACATTACACACGAATAAGATATTCAAGCGAATAATAAATAATAGAACCGAGTGCGGCGTAAGCAACGCACGACAGGATATTCCGGCGAATAATAAAGAAACGAAATAATAAATAATGGAACCGAATCAAAGTAATATCATGCACAAAACGAGGATATTCCAATAGAATAATAAAAATGAGAATAACGTAAGAATTTCACCAAGTATAGGGTATCCAGCATTATCTGAGTTATTCCAACGAGAATAATAAAGAATGGAATAACGAAGTTCTCTTCACGAATAAGAAATAAAGAATACCCACTTACGAGTACAACAAATAATATCCCTTACCTTAAAAGAAGAGTCTTTGGATATAGAAGTAGTGAAGTAGCGAACACACTTTCTTCTTTCTCTCTATAGTTTCTCTCTAGAGTTTCAAAGAATTTGTAAGAAATAATGAATGAATGAGTTTCTATTTATAGAAAAATGGACTGCATAGTAACTAACTCATGAACGGTCCAGATTGATTTACTTTAATCTGACGGTCCATATTTAAAGCAAAATCTTTTAAATAAAATATAATATATTCTATTTATAATCTAATAAAACGAATAACTTTATAAAGATTTTACTATGCAAACACTATCTGAGTACACTATGCAAATACTATGCATAATAAAATATAATATATTCTAATTATTGTCTAATAAAACAAATAACTTTATAAAAGTATTTTGTTTTATATAAAAAAAGATTTTACTATGCAAAACACTATACAAACACTATGCAACACTATGCATAATAAAATATAATATATTCTATTTATAGAATAACTTTATAAAAGTATTATGTTTTATATAAAAGATTTTACTATGCAAAATACTATGCGAGACACTATGCATAATAGAATATAATATATTCTATTTATAGAATAACTTTATAAAAGTATTACATTTTATTACATTAATAATACCAATAAAACAAAAGTAGAGTGACTTATCACATAAGCATCAATAATCAAAATACCGTGCTATTTACCAAAATAGGAAAAAAAAATTGAATACTTTTATTTCATAAAATTCGGGGTCTCACACCTTGGATCTAGGTGCCATCCTCTTTCTTTGCAGCTTTACATTTTTTGATTGTCCCGTACTCTTTGTAGTTGTGGTTGTGGGGATGGGGGTGGGGGTGGGGGTGGAACATTGTTACCCCCTCTTTCTCATGTCTAATTGCATCAAGGTCATCAAGGTCAAGTTCGTCTGTATCATCCACCATATGCAAATCATTTAAAATACTTCTTGACATCATCTGAAAATTTCAAACAAATTACATTAACAACGAAAGTTTAAAAAGTTTACATAAATCAAAAACTTCAAGCAATTAATATTCAAGCATAAATCAAAATACAACATTTCAGTTACATTTTAACATTTCAGTTGACATACATCAAAATGTTGTATTTAGATAGAAAGAATAGAATGAAGAACTGATTGAAAATTTTCCTGCCTCAAAGAGTCTACAAGGCAAAACATTACCCATTTTTCAAATCTGATGGTTGCAGGTACATTCAAGAGTATGACAAAAATCTTATTTTTCTTATTGTTAAGGTATGTATATGTGAAAGCATTCTTTCTTCAATGGTGACATATAGGAGTATATGCATTTGTCAGTTTTTATCAAATTAACAACTCATTTGTGCATCCGGGATATTAAGCTTAAATATTTCCTTCTTGGTTACGAATGAATTGTATTTTTTGTTGCAGGGATCTGGTCATACTGTACGAGAGTATAAACCAAGAGAGGCATTGGCATTTTATACAGACAGGCGACGACAAAGATATATAAAACTACTACAATGATTTTGCTGAGAAAAAAGAAATAAGGAATATATTTTGTAATTTATTGTTAAAATTACTCTTCTTGGCTGAAGAATGATGAACATGGAAGAAAGAAACAATATTTAATTAATGATATTACATTTATCCTGTGTTATTAATAACTAAACTGATGTTAATTTGCTATCAAGAAATACTATGATGATATGCATCCATAATTATCTCCACTACATCATATTTCTACAAAGTTCATCATTATTTCTTCTAAAAAGTTGTACAATTAATATTTCTAATTTTCAAAGAAAAGTTTTCATTGTCAAGAAATTTAAAGTTATTATTATATTTTTGTACCAAATGCAAAAAGTTAATAAACTAACCATTATGTCAGGAAAATGGGTAATGTTTTGATTGATAAATTTAGCTAAACATGATTCAGAGCAGCCATTAGAGAGTAAGATAGAGATGGTGAAGGAAGTTGAAGGAAAATCGTATCGGATGTTGTCGGCGTCGACCGATGTGGCGATGAGAGTTTGAGATCTGTTGACTAATTGTTGAGAGTTGAGACTTCAGAGGTGAGAGGACAGAGATTGAGACTTCAGAGGACAGATACTTCAGAGGATCGGGATCGAGATTTGTAGGTCAGTTGAGACTTGAGAGAAGAGGGGGATCGGGATGGAGTCGAGATCTGTAGATCAGTTGAGACTAAGAGTCGAGAGAGTCGAGAGACTGAGAGTCGAGAGAGTGATTTAGTAAAGTAGATGACTAAGATGAGTGTAGTCATGACTTACTGACTCGTGTAGATCTGTAGAGTGTAGACTTTGCTAAGCTTGTTCGGTTATTCGGTTTACCCAAATAACCCAAAAGTAATACCGGTACAACCTAACCGAAAACCGTAATAAATTTCGGGTATAACCGAAATGTTAAAAAAAACCGAATTATTAGAAAATTTCGGTTAAATTATTTTAGTTGATTCATTGAATTCTATATACCGTTTTTTGCTCGATCCTACACAAGAAGACATGATATTGCACAGTATTTTTGAAATTATTGATTTTTACGTAAGAAGTCACTACTCAATAATTGTTACAGTAATTATTGTTCAATATTTTATTTAATTGGTTCAATAATTGCTGCGTTGATATTTTATATTATTGTTGTTTCAATAATTGTCACTGCACAGTATCTCCATTATCAGATCAATAATTCATATTATTTGAATAATATTATTAGATAGCATTAATGGCAATGTCTAAGGAAGTTTAGTCTATGAAAGGGGTTTAGTCACCTAATTGCGCGTCAATAAGGAGAAATCCTTATCGGAAAGCCCCTCTTTCACAGGAGCGACACGGTTGTCATAATTGTGATTACGTAATATTATTTGTGAATAATTAGTTATTGATTTATATGATAAGGAAATATTTATTTTATGTGGATATAAATGATGGATATATTTATTTTATGTGGTTATAAATGAAGGAATTAATGCTGAGGTATTTTATCACTATTTTGTCGGAATGGAGGTTTTGAAAATCGTCCGTATGTGGATTTCGGTCATTTTTTGTTTGGAATTTGAAAAAACTTAGATTTACAAAGTTGTAGAGAATTAAATTTCCTATGGAAAGCCCATGAGATTAGAATTTTCTGATAAAAGGGCTATTTATTATGAATTGTTGAAGTTTCAGAAAATAAAATGTTTTTATTAAAAATATGGTGGGCCCCACTTTTGGTTGGTGAGTAATGAAATTTGCTGGAATTTATTTTCAAAAGTGGTGGGCTTGAATAGTAGCAGGTAAAGCCATCGGTAAGCGAGTTAGTTACCTTTATGGCGTTCTAAATATTTTCCTATAAATATGGTGCTTAGTTAGAATTGAAAATCACGCCAGAAACAAGTTTTCTCTCTTTCTCTCTCTATAATATCGAGCGTATGTTGTGAGTATTTAGATACTTTGTGAGTTGTTATTCAACAGTGTAAGTTTCCTTCAGCCTTATACCGATATTCCGATCAGAAGTACTGATATTTTGAGGTAAGGGATGCTATTTTCTTTCTAATGATGTTATTCTTTCAATATCATTATACCGAAATATTGGTATGAATTTTATTGTGGAATTTCTACCTTTTATGTCGGGGTTACTATTCACGTATACGACACTATTCACAAATACGGCACTATTCACCAAAAAATGAAATTTTCTCCTTTTTGTCCAAGATGTCTATTATGGTTACTATCTTTGATTGTATCCATGTTTTGATCTTTATTTTTAAATTCTACTTCACAATTGGTTATTTTGGAGTGTTATTGAACTTGGATAAACTGTAATACGAATCCCTAATATTTGTCATTTTGTCTCACTGGATTCATTTTCTTTAAGATATTTTTCATCATCCTCAGTTCTAAATAATGATATTACTGAATATCTTTGGCCTGTAGTACAAAGATGAATGATTATCTAATGAATATCTTTGGCCTGTAGTGCAAAGATGAATGATTACCTAATGAATATCTTTGGCCCGTAGTGCAAAGATGAACAGGTGTTGAGATGAACATGATCAACTGGTGATACAAATGAATATCTTTGGCTGTGAGTGCAAAAGATGAATATTTGATTCAAGATGTATATTGATTGATGTTCTGAGGATAAAATATTGATGATGGACTTTTAAATCTTAGAAGATAGTAGAATTCTTTCTTTACTTGACTCTTCTAATGGATTGTTGTTTCCACATCAGTTGTTGATCTAAAACTTGTTGTCTATTATATTTTATCAGTTTTTTCCCTGTTGAAGACTAATGATAATTTGTGGTATATTATCTTAGTCATAATATTCTTTACTGGGCTAGTTGAGCTCACCCTTTTCCTTTTTGTTCCGTTGTTCTTCTCAGGAAGAGAGAATTTAGCAGGAACTAGCCGGGGTGTGGAGTGATGATTCAAGATAGTTATTTTAGTAGTCCTCACTATTTTGTAAAAGAGTGCATCAATAATTTTAATGAGGACTCCTTTTGAGTTTGTATCATTGCATTAGACAATATTTGTATTCAAACTCACGATATATATGTGTTGTCGTATTTTGCACGACAATTGTATTACTGAAGTTGTATTTATTTCTGTATCATGTATTTGGCGACTTAGAATGGGTGATGTATACCTATTTTGGGGGCGTCACATGAATCCTCTAATTAAAGCTTATCTTCGTGTTAACACCCAATCCACCATTATCTGGACTCCATTCGCAAACAATACCGAATACCTCCAGAATATTCCATTTGAGCCCCTCTCCAGAATGAAAAAATGTATTGGTGCCCTCAAAGAGAATGGATTGATGTACCACTCTATGCCTTCAAATATGCCATTCGCCTACCTCTCCCTGAATTCATCTCCTCTTTTCTAGGGTAAATAGGAACAGGAATCGCCCAATTATTGCCAAATTCCTACATTTATCTAACCTCTTTCCTTGCCTTTTGTCACGAATTGAAATTTCCCCCAGGTCTAGATTTCTTCTTCGCTCTATTCAGATTATTAAAAAGTTGGGAATCGGGTTTTCTCCACTTGGGACTCCACCCCGGGACCTTCACCCCCTTAAAAACTCCCTCCAAAAACAAAGCCTGGCATTCACAATGGATTTTCATTCAAAGGAACCGACCTGAAACTCCTAACAAATTGGGCCTCTCCCAATGACTCTGTCTTCAAAGTTTCCACCTTCCCAAAGAAGAAAAGCAACGCCTTCCGAGCCTTCGACAGTAAAATAAAGAAGACCAAATGGCTCATCAAAACATTATTCGACCCCACTTGGCTCTACCATCACGGGTGTAAGTATTTGTTTATACATTTTCCCTTCTTCTTCTTTTTACCTGTATACTTTCCCCTTACTAAGGCATTATACTTCGTCAAATGCAGTAACAATCTTTAAACCCAAGGACCTTGAAGCCTCTGGATCAGAATAACCACCCATCATCGACAGTCATCTCGACCCCTTCACAAAACAAGATCACAATGCCTAGACCATCCCTATAACCGAAATCCCAATCGACACGCCCCTGAACGCCTCTCCTTTAACTGACACCTCACTCAACAACGAACTGAACCTCTCCAACCCCCCTCTGATGGTTCCACCAATCACCGCCAACCCCATGGCCCCCCATACTATCTACCAAAAAATCTAAAGAACTAACAAGGTCGAACAAACTGATGTTGATGAAGAAAAAGTTGAGAAAACATATTAAGACCGATGGCCCCCCTACAACATCATCCATCGTCGAAGCCTCAATCGAAAAAATTACTCCCCTAAAATACAACCCCTCAAACTGAGGCAGAAATCCCAAAAGAGCCTCCTCAAAATAAAGCCCGAACATAGGTGAATAAACAAAGCTCTGAAGAAATTACATACATCCCACCTTCCCCAACCAAACCCGAGGAAGCTACAAACTAAGAAGTACCTCTGTGACGATTTCTAAACACAACATGGTCCCAAGACCTTCCATACAACTACCCCTACGAAAACATCAATGCCTTCGTCTTTCCCGGAGACAACAAAATGTATAAAGGTCTCGAGACCGGGGATCTCGTCATTGCAACCATCGTCCCCATAGGTCAGGTAAGAACACTTTCATACTTTTAATCAAATGTATTATCTCTGAACCATACTCATCCCCTCCATACTCTCCTCAGGCTCTATCAGCCTTTGGCCAACTCCTTCTTCTGGTCAAAGAAACTTCTTCCCACAAAAAAAGAACTGGAAATAACCGTCAAACAACTCCGAGTAGAACTAGAAACCTCCTTATCCGAAAGAAAAATAGATCAAGAATGTTTCCAAATCATCACTACTCACGCCCACAAGCTGACAGCCGATATGAAACAGTTAACCCAGGAACTGAAGGAGTTGAAATGGAAGTACTCAAAAATCTCCAAACAAAAAGAAAAGCTCATCTGAGATCGGTCCGAACTGAGAGAAGAACGAGGCAAACTTGAAAAATCCTACAAAATGTTGGCTAAAGAATATGAGCAAATGTGTCACAAATCAAAAGTCATGTTCATCGGTAAGAATGACATGGAAAAAAAATCAAATCTAGCTTTGGCCGAGAAGATTATTATCTCCATTACCGATAAACAAAAAATTATCTAGGAATACCAAGAATCTCCTGAGTTAACCAACCATATCGTCGCCTAATTCATCGAAGGCTACCAAAGCCATAAAGAAAAGATCAAGGAGAAGATGTTAGCAGCTGGGCTAGATATTACTATACTGAACTCTTCAGATGACCAGGCCGACTCTCCACCTGAATAGCTAGTTCTTAGAAATGACCATGTAATTGTTAACCATTTAATTATCCACTCTCAGAAATGAACAAGCTTGTTAACTATCCCACAACAGGTCCCCACGTGACACCCATAATCACCTTCATCACAGCTACATTAAGTGCGCCATATTCTCATTGCCGAGAAGAATTGAAAAGCCACTTATTCAAAATAAACCTTTTCACCAGAACAACCGCCATTTCTCCTTATTCGAAAGAACTCCCTACAACCTGATACCCCTATTAACATGTCGCTTCAGCAAAAGCCCCTACCCATAACAATGGGTACTCCTAACGATTCCATACCAACTACACCACAATCCACTATAAACACTGACGACCTTCTCTCAATTGAAGTCCCCATTTCCCCAATCATCGAAACCCCTAGATTCAAAGAAATTCCATCATCATCAACTTTCAGTCAAGACACCATGGCCCCTCCTGATTCTCCCGAACTAGAGATCTGAAAGGAATATGAATTGTAAGACCCCAACTTTTTAATGAATAAAATCAAAATTCCTCTATTTATTATTTTGAATAATAAAGTGTTAATTTGATATAATACTTTGGTTATGAGTGAAATGTGCAAATTTTGCAAAATAAGCAAGTGGTTATAAAGCATTCATTTTGTCGGGGAATATTCGTTTGATCGTGGAATATTCTTTCTGTCGGGGAATATTCATACGACGGCATAGCCATTTGTGGGCCCCATAACGGATAACTATCGGATGAAGAAAATGACAAGTTTGAGTTTTTATAAATAACGACGTAATGGTTACCGTTAACATTGTTGGAATACTCGATGGTTAAAATCTGATACTGGCGTGGTTGCAAGATGGCACCAGTATTGCATTTTTTTGAAATTATTGATTCTTACGTAAGAAGTCACTACTCAATAATTATTACGAGAATTCTTGTTCAATATTTTATTTTATTGGTTCAATAATTGATGCGTTGATATTTTATATTATTGTTGTTTCAATAATTGTCCTTTGCCCAGATATCTCCATTATCAAATCAATAATTCATATTATTTGAATAATATTATTAGATAGCATTATTGGCAATGTCTAAGGAAGTTACGCTCTAGGAAGGGGTTTAGCCACCTAATTGTGCGCTTGATAAGGAGAAATCCTTATCGAAGCCCCTCTTTCTTGGGAGCGACTTTGGTTGTCATAATTGTGATTACGTAATATTATTTGTGAATAATTAGTTATTGATTTATATGATAAGAAAATATTTATTTAATGTGGATATAAATGATGGATATATTTATTTTATGTGGTTATACATGAAGGAATTAATGCTGAGGTGTTTTATCAGTATTTTCTCGGAATGGAGGTTTTGAAAATCGCCCGTATGTGGATTTCAGTCATTTTTCATTTGGAATTTGAAAAAACTTAAACTTACAAAGTTGTAGAGAATTAAATTTCCTATGGAAAACACTTGAGATTCAATTTTTCTGATAAAAGGGCTATTTATTATGAATTGTTGAAGTTTTAGAAAATAAAATATTTTTATTAAAAATATGGTGGGCCCCACTTTTGGTTGGTGAGTAATGAAATGTGCTGAAATTTATTTTCAAAAGTGGTGGGCTTGAATAGTAGCAGGTAAAGCCATTAGGTAGCACGTTAGTCTGCTATGACGTTCTAAGTATTTTCCTATAAATAGGGTGCTTAGTTAGAATTGAAAATACACCAGAAACAAGTTTTCTATCTTTCTCTCTCTATATTATCGAGCGTATTTTGTGAGTATTTAGATACTTTGTGAGTTGTTATTCATCAGTGCAAGTTTCCTTATGCCTTATACCGATATTCCGATCAGAAGTACTAATATTTTGAAGTAAGGGATGTTATTTTCTTTCTAATGATGTTATTCTTTCAATATCATTATACCGAAATATTGGTATGAATTTTATTGTGGAATTTCTACCTTTTATGTCGGGGTTACTATTCACGTATACGACACTATTCACAAATACTAAGACTATTCACCAAAAAATGAAATTTTCTCCTTTTTGTCCAAGATGTCTATTATGGTTACTATCTTTGATTGTATCCATGTTTTGATCTTTATTTTTGAATTCTACTTCACAATTGGTTATTTTGGAGTGTTATTAAACTTGGATAAACTGTAATACGAATCCCTAATATTTGTCCTTTTGTCTCACTGGATTCGTTTTCTTTAAGATATTTTTTATCATCCTCAGTTCTAAATAATGATATTACTGAATATCTTTGGCCTGTAGTGCAAAGATGAATGATTATCTAATGAATATCTTTGGCCTGTAGTGCAAAGATGAATGATTACCTAATGAATATCTTTGGCCCGTAGTGCAAAGATGAACAGGTGTTGAGATGAACATGACCAACTGGTGATACAAATGAATATCTTTGGCCTGTAGTGCAAAGATGAATATTTGATTCAAGATGTATATTGATTGATGTTACAGGGATAAAATATTGATGATGAACTTTTAAATCTTAAAAGATAATAGAATTCTTTCTCTACTTGACTCTTCTAATGGATTGTTGTTTCCGCTGCAGTTATTGATCTAAAACTTGTTATCTATTATATTTTATCAGATTTTTCCCTGTTGAAGACTAATGATAATATGTGGTATATTATCTTAGTCATAATATTCTTTACTGTGCTAGTTGAGCTCATCATTTTCCTTTTTGTTCCATTGTTCTTCTCAGGAAGAGAGAATTTAGCAGGAACTAGTCGGGGTATGGAGTGATGATTCAAGATAGTTGTTTTAGTAGTCCTCACTATTTTGTAAAATAGTGTATCAATAATTGTAATGATGACTCCTTTTGAGTTTGTATATTGTCTATTAGACAATATTTGTATTCAAACTCATAATATATGTGTTGTCGTATTTTGCACGATAATTGTATTACTGAAGTTGTATTTGTTTCTGTACCATGTATTTGGCGACTCAGATTGGGTGATGTATACCTATTTTGGGGGCGTCACAGTTGGTATCAAAGCTTAGGGATATGATCCATGACTTAGATGTGAGCCAAGAACTAGGAGGGGAGAGACGGGGAATTCCTTCGCTAGTATGACCTGACTAAGTTTATTTGGTATTTATTTGGTCGGTCAGAGTATAGGGATAATATGTGACATGTTAATTAACCCCTTTTTTGTGGCAGTATTTAAGAATGACATCTGTAAATATTAACAATGAAGTGAATCAGACCGTGGAGACACCTTTAATCACCACCCAGGGGAACGTGTAACAAGAAGGTAATATTCCTCCTGTAAACAACACTCCCGAACAAATGATGAATGACGGGATGTTTAGAAGCTTTTTGTAGTTCATGCAAAATCAGACGAGGGAGACTCGTGCACAAAATATGGGAGGAAATGATAGCAATGCGCGGCTTGTCACAACCAAGCAGTTCAAGGAGTTGGGACCACCAGAATTTGCAGGAAAGCCAGATCCGATTAAGGCGGAAACGTGGGTCAAAAAAATTACCAATATATTCGATGTCTTGGGATGCACGGAGGAACAGAAGGTTCCATTCACCACTTTTTATGTTCATGGTGAGGCGATTCTTCGGTGGAAATCGTGAAGCGTACTAACTTCGCAGCACTCAACATTTCTTGGGAAACGTTTCAGAAACTTTTTAATGACAAGTACTTTCCTAAAAGTATTCATCATATGAAGGAGGTGGAGTTTATAATACTGGAACAAAATAACATGACGGTGTCCCAGTACTAGGCAAAGTTTGCAGAGTTATCCAGGTTTACACCTTATTTGGTCTAGAATGAGGAACAAATGACGAGGATATTTCTGAGAGGTCTAAAACCCGATTTTCGGCAATATCTTATCTCTCATAAAAAATTTTTATATTCAAATATTGTCAACAGAGCTCAATTATTAGAGCGAGATAATGAGTATACCCAACCGAGGGACCACAATCAGGGTCATACCGGTGACAGTAGTCATCGGAGCGATGATAACCAGAGGGGAGGAGAACGACCGCCAGTTAGATGCTATAGATGAGGAGAGGAGGGACACATAAGTCCAAACTGTTCACATCCTTCCAAGGTGTGTATCAGTTGTGGAAAAGACGGTCATATAGCCCAGTTTTGTCTGATAGGGAAGTCAAGTCCAGCTGGGACGGCGACACCAAAGGCGACTACGGACAAAACAAAGTCGGTGGTTCAAGGGAGGGCGTTTGTTGTGACTGGCCAAAACGCGAGAAACCCGAATGAGGTGATCACGGGTAAGCTAATCATAAACTGTGAGACCCCAGGTTTTATGAATAAAGATTTAATTTTCTTGAAACAATTTTTTTAAATATTATGGTGTGGATTTGATATAATGTTATAGTTGTGGGTAATATTTACAAATTTTGTAAAGTACGCAAGTTGTTATATAATATTCGATTGGTCGGGGAATATTCGTTTTAACAGGAAATATTCGTACAACGACACAATCATTGGTGGACCCTCCACAATGGAATTATTGTCGGATTGAGAAAACGGCAAAAGTACTTTATGAAAATAACGGCGGAAGTTTTACTGCTAATCGTTGAACTACCGGTAGTAAAAAAGTACGATGTACTGGCGTGGTTACATAAGAGCACACGATATTGATTAGTGATGTTTACATGAGAAGTCACTCAGTTATACTCAATTATTGCTACAGTAATTGTTGCATTATATCTCTCATATTATTGATTCGATTATTATCATAGTATCATCTGCATAATATGTTATTTTATTAAATCAATAATTGAGACGACAAAGTTATTCATATTATTAAATTACAATATTTACAATGTCTAGAAGTTCATCAAGGAGAGGTTTGGTCACCTAATTGCGCGCATGATAGGGAGAAATCCTTATTGGAGAGCCCCCTCTTTCTGAGGAACGACACGGTTGATAAATATTGTGAGTTATAATATTAATGATGAATGTTATTAAAATTGAAGTTGTGTTCTGAGTTGAATTTGGAAACGCGACGTGATATTTGAGTCCGAACGATGAAATTAGTAAAATAGTCTATAAACACAAAAATTTTCGAGAATTCACTATTTGGTCAAAAAGTCAACAGTTGACTTTTTCTTGAAAAATCAAACTTGAAATTTCAAAATTTATATTTTTGATAAAATGGTTTCATTGTGTTGGAATTATTTGTGTTAGTGAAAATCGACAATTATTTCGATAATAATTGATGTTTGGAGGTTATATTAACTTGATCGAGTATTTAACAGGATAAATGAGCAATTGATTGCTATTATTTCATATGATTATAACTATTTGTTCATATGTGTATACTATTGTTTCACATTCTTGTTACTATTAGGGGAGTTGGTGCAAGATTGATAATACTTGCATGACTAAGTTAAAAATGGAGGTATAGATGGAGTACTATCTTGTAATTACAGATTTTCACATGTCTAGAACTATTGATTCACATAATTTACTATTGAATCACATTATTTACTATTAGGGAGGTGGTGCAAGTTTGATAATACTTCCATGACTAAATTAAAAATAAAGGAAAAGTTGGAGGTATTGTACTAAAATTTTTCGAGCCCTAAAACGTGCAATTATCGAAACTATATTTTTCTATAAATAGAAGCTCATTCTTCCTTCATTTCTCACCAATTCACAAAAACTTTAGAGCGATTATTATAGAGAGAAATTATAGAAAGAAGAAGAGAAGTCTACTACCTCACTATTCCAGTATCCAGTTTTTCTAAAGGTAGGGAGTATTATTTCTTTCTTATATATGAAGAGAGCTTCTGTTATTCCATTCTTTATTACTCTGTTGGAATAACCTGTATACGCGGGCTACCCTATACTTGGTGAAATTCTTCTGTTGTTCCATTTTTATCATTCATTGGAACATCCTGTTTTATGCGTTCTATGCTTTGACCACGGTTCCGTCTTTATTATTCTGTTGGAATATCATGTTCACATGCGTTTTACGGCGGGACATGATTCCGCTCTTTATTATTCGGCCGAATATATCACATCGCGGCGTTTCTATTTGGACCTTGTTCCGCCTTTTTATTATTCTGTTGGAATATCACATGCATGCGTTTTATGCCGGACTTCGATTTCATTATTTATTATTCTATTGGAATAACTCACTGTCATGCTTGATCTATCGCATGCACAGTGATTTCTTTTGTTATTCCATTCCTTATTATACTCGATTGGTTAAAGTTTTGACTTCTATACTCCATGAAATTAGTGGAATATCCTTGATATTTGCGCTTCATCCATATCTTTCATGGACATATTCTTCGAGCATTCTTGAATTTTACACTACAAAAGAAGTATCATGTTGACAATTTGACGTTATTAGTTCTGGATAAAATAATTCTTGAACTTGTTTTATTGAATTCTTATATCATTGTCATCATCCTCATGTTTATATTTTGTTGAAAGTCATATGTGGCCTATTAGTATTCTGTTGGAATAACCTGTCTATGCGAAGTACCGCATGCATGGTGATTTCTGTTGTTATTCTATTCTTTATTATTACATTTGGAACATCCCCGCCGGTCATGTAATTTTGTCCGACTGGTTCCGTTATTTAGTATTCTATTGGAATAACCTTTTATGCCAAGGACCGGATTCAAGGTTATTTCTTTTGTTATTTCATTTCTTTATTATACTCAGTTGGTTAAAGTTTTGACTTCTATACTCCATAAAATTAGTGGAATATCCTTGATAATTGCGCTTCATCCAGTATCTTTTCATGGAAATATTCTTTTGAGCATTCTTGAATTTTACTCTACAAAGCAGTATCATGTTGACAATTTGAACGTTATCAGTTCTTTGACAAATTAATTCTTGAACTTGTTTTATTGAATTCTTATATTATTGTCATCATCCTCATATTTATATTATGTTGAAAGTCATATGTGGCACATGTGGTGCATAGATGGACTTGGTATGATTATGACCGAGGATTATTCGGTGTAATCATGGCTTGATAGTAATGTTACAAATGATGTGGTAAAAGTCCTCATTGGCCCGTAGTGCATTGATGGACAGTTGTTGGCATGATCATGACCATTAATGAATACACAAATATTCTTGGCCCGTAGTGCATGGATAATTGTGGTCGTGATACTAAAGAATATCCTTGGCCGTAGTGCAGGGGTGATTAGATGATGTGGATTATTTATTAAGCTGAGTCCCAGCGATAAAAGTGATGAAAAACCTTTTAAATCATAAAAGATAGTAGATTTTATTCTCTACTTGACTCTTTTAATGGATTGCTTGTTTCGCTGCAGTTAAACTTGATGGTTGTTATATTGTATCATTTTAACACGGTTGAAGGCTAACGATAATATATTCTGCATTATCTTAGTCATAATATTTCCTACTGGGCTAGTTAAGCTCACCCTTTTACTTTTATTGTTCTCTTCAAGAAATGAGAACGTAGCAGGGACTAGTCGGGGAACGGAGTGACGGACCAGATGATAGAATTAGTAGTCCTCATTATTCAGTGAAATAGTGTGATAATAATTGTAATGAGGACTCCTTTTGAGTTTGAATAATCTCTAGACGACAATAATTGTATTAAAACTCACAGCTTATGTTTTGTCGTACTTTATACGACAGTTGTATAATTAAGTTGTATTTGTATTCTGTACCATGTATCTGGCGACTCAAGATGGGTGATGTATACCTAATTTTGGGGGCGTCACATAAACTCTTGTGAAGTGTATACCTTATTAGATACCGGTTCTACCCATTCTATTATCTCTCCTGCTTGTGCTCAACGTTTAAACTTGACACCGGAGAAATTAAACCTTGACTTATCTGTAGAGACTCCGTTAGGAGAAACTTTCATTACATCTAATGTTTATAAATCTTGCTTGATTCAAGTTGAAACCATAACATTACCTGCCGATCTTATTTCATTGAAAATTATTGCATTTGATGTGATTTTAGGAATTGATTGGTTAACCACGCATCATGCTAAAATTGATTGTTTTCGTAAGGTTGTTAGTTTTTATATTCCTAACCAACCTATTATGTGAATTCAAACAACCAAACCATTAAAGTCAATCACTGTCATATCAAGCCATAAAGCTATTCGTTTATTGAAAAACGGATGTCAAGCTTTCTTAGCCCATGTCACGGACTTGAACAAAAACACGTCAGATTTGAATAATATTTCTGTTGTTAGTGATTTCCTGACAGATTTCCTGAAGAACTTCCCAGTCTACCCCCAGAACGTGAAGTTGAATTCTTTATTGATCTTGAACCTTGTACAAAGCCCATTTCTAAAACCCCATATCGAATGGCTCCTATTGAACTTCAGGAGTTAAAGGTCCAACTACAAGAGTTGTTGGACATCGGTTTCATTCTTCCTAGTACATCTCCTTGGGGAGCTCCTATGTTATTCCTAAAGAAGAAAGACGGGAGTGTACGACTTTGTATTGACTATCGAGAATTGAACCATGTCACCATTAAGAATAAGTATCTACTACTTCGCATTGATGACTTGTTCGACCAGTTGCAAGGAGCACAATTCTTTTCAAAGATCGATCTTCGTTCTAGATATCATCAGCTGAAGATTAAAACTGAGGATATTCCAAAGACTGCCTTCAGAACTCGGTACAGACATTATGAATTCTTAGTCATGTCTTTTGGATTGACTAATGATCCTGCTGCTTTCATGGATATGATGAACCATGTGTTCAAAGAATATTTGGATCAATTCGTTTTGGTCTTTATTGATGACATCCTCATCTATTCCAAAAGCCGTGAAGATCATGAGCACCATTTGAAGATGGTACTGGAAAGGCTTCGTGATAACAAGCTATATGCCAAGCTGAAGAAATACGAGTTCTGGCTTGAGGAAGTAGAATTCCTCGGGCACGTGGTGTCAAAACATGGAGTATCTGTCGACCCGGCGAAAATTGAAGCAATACAAAGTTGGGAGCAACCGAAGTCAGTGACCGAAGTACGTAACTTTCTGGGTTTAGCTGGTTATTATCGGAGATTCATGGAAGGATTTTCTCGAATCGTTACTCCGTTAACTCAGCTGACTCGTAAAGATACAAAATTCGGTTTGAGCGAGGATTGTGAGAAGAGTTTTCAAGAGCTCAAGAGGAGACTCATTTTGGCACCTGTTCTGACAATACCATCTGGTTTGGATGGATTTGTTATCTACAACGATGCTTCAGGCAAAGGGTTAGGATGTGTTCTCATGCAATATGGGAAACTCATAGCCTATGCCTTGCGACAACTCAAAGAATATGAGAGGAATTATCCTACTCATGATTTGGAGTTAGCGGCAAGATCATTTTCGCATTAAAGATCCGGAGACACTACCAAAGACGGAGAAAGTGGAGATCTATACGGATCATAAAAGCCTCAAATATTTCTTCACCTAAAAGGAACTCAACATGCGGCAGAACGACGTTGGCTCGAGTTGTTGAAAGATTACGATCACACCATCCAATATCATCCTCGAAAAGCAAACGCGTGGTAGTCGACGCATTGAATAGAAGATCATATGCGGGTACGAGTGCAATGTTTTTAACACAAAGGTCCATTTTGTATGACTTGCAAAGGATGGAGATAAAGGTAAAGGCTTCAAGTACCCACGTGATGATATCAAATATACGAGTAGAACCGACTTTAATCGATAAAGTTAAAGTTTCTCAAGCTACGGATATGGAGCTGATGCGTATGAAGAAGAAAGTGCAAGAAGGTGATATTCCAGAAGCAAGAATTAATGAAGAAGGAATACTTCGAGTCAACTCCAGACTTTGTGTTCCTAACGATTCTAACTTGAAGCATAGAACCATGATCGAGGCACATAATACACCATTTTCAATCCATCTTGGGAGTACCAAAATGTATCATGATCTTCGACATACATTTTGGTGGAATAATATGAAGAGAGAGATCGCGGAGTTTATCTCGAGGTGTTTAACTTGTCAACGTAAAGGCGAGCATCAAGTGCCAAAGGGTCCATTGCAACCACTTGAGATTCAAAATGGAAGTGGGAACACCTTACTATGGATTTCGTTACGGGTCTTCCCGAGGTTTCTCAAGGCATAGATGCGATTTGGGTTATTGTTGATAGACTAACCAAGTCTGCCCATTTCTTGCCTATACGGGAGACTTATTCCCTTGAACGTCTTACTAGTATGTACGTAAATGAGATTGTGAGATTGCATGGCATGCCAGTATCCATAGTTTCAGATCGTGACCCAAGATTCACTTCACGATTTTGGGTTAGCTTGCAGAAAGCTATAGGCACAGATTTATGATTCAGTTCGGCATACCATCCTCAAACGGATGGGCAATTAGAGAGGACTATTCAAACTCTTGAAGATCTATTAAGACTCTGTGTCCTAGATTTCAGAGGGAGTTGGGATAAGTACCTACCATTGGTGGAATTCTCCTACAACAACAGTTATCAGGCAAGTATAGGCATGGCTCCATTTGAAGCATTGTATGGACGAAAGTGTCGCTCTCTAGTATGCTGGGATGAGGTGGGAGAAGCAACAATATTGGGACCAGAATTGGTACGCATAACTAAAGAAAAGATCCAAACGATTCAATAACGTATACAAACGGCACAGGATCGACATAAGAGTTATGCGGATCTTCATCGAAAGGACGTAGAATTTAATTTTGGGGATCATGTATTGTTACGTATTGCTCCATGGAAGGGAGTTACAAGATTTGGGAAAAGAGGAAGGCTCAATCCAAAATTTGTTGGTACATTTGAGATTCTTGACCGAATAGGAAATGTTGCCTATAGACTCGAATTACCTCCAAGCATGTCTCGTGTTCATAATGTTTTTCACATATCTATGCTTCGTAAATATGTGAAAGACCCGAACCACATTATTGAGTTAGAACCGGATGAGATAGCCGAAGATTTACCGTACGAGGAGGTACCTGTTAAGATCTTGGATAGGAAAGAGCATGTCCTACACACCAAGGTTATACCACAAGTTAAGGTTTTGTGGAGAAACCATGCTATTGAAGAAATAACCTGAGAGTTAGAATCAGAAATAAAAGCGAAATATCCTAACCTTTTCGAAACACCAGTACGTACGTCAATTTTGAGGACGAAATTTCATAAGAAGGGAAGGTTGTAAGACCCCAACTTTTTAATGAATAAAACCAAATTTCCTCTATTTATTATTTTGAATAATAAAGTGTTAATTTGATATAATACTTTGGTTATGGGTGAAATGTGCAAATTTTGCAAAATAAGCAAGTGGTTATAAAGTATTCATTTTGTCGGGGAATATTCGTTTGATCGTGGAATATTCTTTTTGTCGGGGAATATTCGTACGACAGCGCAACCATTTGTGGGCCCCATAACGGATAACTGCCGGATGAATAAAATGACAAGTTTAAGTTTTTATGAATAACAGCGTAATGGTTACCATTAAAACTATTGGAATACCCAGTGGTTAAAATACAAGAATCTGGCGCTGGTTGCAAGATGGAAAGACACGATATTGCACAGTATTTTTGAAATTATTGATTCTTACGTAAGAAGTCACTACTCAATAATTGTTACAGTAATTACTTTTCAATATTTTATTTTATTGGTTCAATAATTGATGCGTTGATATTTTATATTATTGTTGTTTCAATAAATGTCACTGCACAGTATCTCCATTATCAGATCAATAATTTATATTATTTGAATAATATTATTAGATAGCATTAATGGCAATGTCTAAGGAAGTTCAGTCTAGGAAAGGGGTTTGGTCACCTAATTGCGCGCCAATAAGGAGAAATCCTTATCGGAAAGCCCCCTCTTTCCTAGGAACGACCTGGTTGTCATAATTGTGATTCTGTAATATTATTTGTGAATAATTAGTTATTGATTTATATGATAACAAAATATTTATTTTATGTAGATATAAATGATGGATATATTTATTTTATGTGGTTATAAATGAAGGAATTAATGCTGAGGTGTTTTATCCGTATTTTGTCGGAATGGAGGTTTTGAAAATCGTCCGTATGTGGATTTCGGCCATTTTTTGTTTGTAATTTGAAAAAACTTAGATTTACAAAGTTGTAGAGAATTAAATTTCCTATGGAAAGCCCATGAGATTAGAATTTTCTGATAAAAGGGCTATTTATTATGAATTGTTGAAGTTTCAGAAAATAAAATGTTTTTATTAAAAATATGGTGGGCCCCACTTTTGGTTGGTGAGTAATGAAATTTGCTGGAATTTATTTTCAAAAGTGGTGGTCTTGAATAGTAGCAGATATAGCCATCAGGTAGCAGGTTAGTCTGCTATGACGTTCTAAGCATTTTTTCTATAAATATGGTGCTTAGTTAGAATTGAAAATCACACCAGAAACAAGTTTTCTCTCTTTCTCTCTCTATATTATCGAGCGTATTTTATGAGTATTTAGATACTTTGTGAGTTGATATTCAACAGTGTAAGTTTCCTTATGCCTTATACCGATATTCCGATCAGAAGTACTGATATTTTGAAGTAAGGGATGTTATTTTCTTTCTAATGATGTTATTCTTTCAATATCATTATACCGAAATATTAGTATGGATTTTATTGTGGAATTTCTACCTTTTGTGTCAGGGTTACTATTCACGTATACGGAACTATTCACGAATACGACACTATTCACCGAAAAATGAAATTTTCTCCTTTTTTGTCCAAGATGTCTATTATGGTTACTATCTTTGATTGTATCCATGTTTTGATCTTTATTTTTGAATTCTGCTTCACAATTGGTTATTTTGGAGTGTTATTGAACTTGGATAAATTGTAATACAAATCCCTAATATTTATCCTTTTGTCTCACTGGATTCGTTTTCTTTAAGATATTTTTCATCATTCTCAGTTCTAAATAATGATATTACTGAATATCTTTGGCCTGTAGTGCAAAGATGAATGATTACCTAATGAATATCTTTGGCTCAGAGTGCAAAGATGAATGATTACCTAATGAATATCTTTGGCCCATAGTGCAAAGATGAACAGTGTTGAGATGAACATGACTAAATTGGTGATACAAATGAATATCTTTGGCTTTGTAGTGTAAAGATGAATATTTGATTTAAGATGTATATTGATTGATGTTACAGGATAAAATATTGATGATGGACTTTAAATCTTAGAAGATAGTAGAATTCTTTCTTTACTCGACTCTTCTAATGGATTGTTGTTTCACTTGCAGCTTGTTGATCTAAAACTTGTTGTTCATTATATTTTATCGATTTTTCCTGTTGAAGACTAATGATAATTTATGGTATATTATCTTAGTCATAATATTCTTCTATCGGGCTAGTTGAGCTCACTCTTTTCCTTTTTGTTCCATTGTTCTTCCTCGTGAGGAGAGAATTTAGCAGAACTAAATTTTGGTATGGAGTGATGATTCAAGATAGTTGTTTTAGTAGTCCTCACTATTTTGTAAAATAGTGTATCAATAATTTTAATGAGGACTCCTTTTGAGTTTGTATACTGTCTATTAGACAATATTTGTATTCAAACTCACAGTATATGTGTTGTCTTATTTTGCACGACTATTGTATTACTAAAGTTGTATTTGATTCTGTACCATGTATTTGGAAACTCAGAATGGGTGATGTATACCTATTTTGGGGGCGTCACATGAATCCTCTAATTAAACCTTATCTTCACGTTAACACCCAATCCACCGTTATCTGGACTCCATTCGCAAACAATACCAAATACCTCCAGAATATTCCATTTGAGCCCCTCTCTAGAATGAAAAAATGTATTGGCGCCCTCAAGGAGAATGGATCGATGTACCACTCTATGCCTTCAAATATGGCATTCGCTTACCCCTCCCTGAATTCATCTTCTCTTTTCTAGGGTAAATAGGAATAGGATTCGCCCAATTATTGCCAAATTCCTACATTTATTTAACCTCTTTCCTTGCCTTTTCTCACGAATTGAAAGTTCCCCCAGGTCTAGATTTCTTCTTCGCTCTATTTAGCTTATTAAAAAATTGGGAATCGGGTTTTCTCTACTTGGGACTCCGCCCCGGGACCATCACCCCCTTAAAAACTCCCTCCAAAAACAAAGGCTGGCATTCACAATGGATTTTCATTCAAAGGAACCGACCTGAAACTCCTACCAAATTGGGCCTCTCCCAATGACTCTGTCTTCAAAGTTTTCACCTTCCTAAAGAAGAAAATCAACGCCTTCTGAGCCTTCTACAGTCAAATGAGGGAGACCAAATGGCTCATCAAAACATTATCCGACCCCACTTGGCTCTACCATCACGGGTGTAAGTATTTGTTTATACATTTTCCCTTCTTCTTCTTTTTACCTGTATACTGACCCCTTACTAAGGCATTATACTTCAGCAAATGCAGTAACAATCTTTAAACCCAAGGACCTTGAAGCCTCTGGATCAGAATAACCACCCATCATCGACAGTCATCTCGACCCCTTCACAAAACAAGATCCCAATGCCTAGACCATCCCTATAACCGAAATCCCAATCGACACGCCCCTGAACGCCTCTCCTTTAACCAAGACCTCACTCAACAACGAACTGAACCTCTCCAACCCCCCTCTGATGGTGCCACCAATCACCGCCATCCCCATGGCCTCCAGACTATCAACCAAAAAATCCATAGAACTAGAAGGTCGAACAAACTGATGCTAAGGAAGAAAAAGCTGAGAAAATATATTAAGACCGATGGCCCCCCTACAACATCATCCATCGTCGAAGCCTCAACCGAAAAAATTACTCCCCTAAAATACAACCCCTCAAATTGAGGCAGAAATCCCAAAAGAGCCTCCTCAAAATAAAGCCCAAACATAGGTGAATAAACAAATCTCTGAAGAAATTACATACATTCCACCTTCCCCAACCAAACCCGAGGAAGCTAGAAACAAAGAAGTACCTCCGTGACGATTTCTAAACACAACATGGTCCCAAGACCTTCCATACAACTACCCCTACAAAAACTTCAACGCCTTCATCTTGCCCGAAGACGACAAAATGTACAAGGTCTCGAGACCGGGGATCTCGTCATTGCAACCATCGTCCCCATAGGTCAGGTAAGAACACTTTCATACTTTTAATCAAATGTATTATCTCTGAACCATACTCATCACCTCCATACTCTCCTTAGGCTCTATCAGCCTTCGGCCAACTCCTTCTTCGGGTCGAAGAAACTTCTGCCCATAAAAAAAGAACTGGAAATAACCGTCAAACAACTCTGAGCTAAACTAGAAACCTCCTTATCCGAAAGAAAAATAGATCAAGAACGTTTCCAAATTGTCACAACTCACGCCCACAAGCTGACAGCCGATATGAAACAATTAACCCAGGAACTGAAGGAGTTAAAATGGAAGTACTCAAAAATCTCCGAATAAAAAGAAAAGCTCATCTGAGATCGGTTCGAACTGAGAGAAGAACGAGGCAAACTTGAAAAATCCTACAAAATGCTGGCTAAAGAATATGAGCAGATGTGTCACAAATCAAAAGTCATGTTCATCAGCGTAGCCGACATGGAAAAAGAAATCAAACTGCTGAAAACTGAGAAGATTATTATCTCCATTACCGATAAACAAAAAATTATCTAGGAATACCAAGAATCTCCTGAGTTAACCAACCATATCGTCGCCTAATTCGTCGAAGACTACCAAAGCCATAAAGAAAAGACCAAGGAGAAGATGTTAGCAGCTGGGCTAGATATTACTATACTGAATTCTTTAGACGATGAGGCCGACTCTCCATCTGAATAGCTAGTTCTTAGAAATGACCATGTAATTGTTAACCATTTAACTATCCACTCTCAGAAATGAACAAGCTTGTTAACTGTCCCATAGAGTCTTTCATAGTATAACGAACATCATTTAAAACATCCTACAACATGTTCACCTGAGGGCTGAACATATTCGCCTGAAGATTGGAAGAATCCGTCGAACACCATGAATCTTTTTCGCTCCCAAGAGCCGAACAAATACAGCCGAAAAAAAAAATCTTATTCGCTCCTAGGAGTCGAACAGATATCACCAAACACTAAAAAATCTCATTCGCTCCCGGGAGCCGAACCGATATCACCGAACACCAAAAAGTCTCATTTGCTCCCAAGAGCCGAACGGATTCCACCGAACACCGAAAAAAACTCATTCGCTCCCAGGAGCCGAACATATATCACCAAATACCAAAAAATATCATTCGCTCCCTGGAGCCAAACAGATATCACCAAACACCAAAAAATCTCGTTCGCTCCCGGGAGCCGACCAGATATCACCAAACACCAAAAAATCTTGTTCGCTCCCAAGAGCAGAACAAATAAACAATCACATATAAAAACATTGCAGAGGGAAAATGCTTCTTTTATTGATAATTATTGGAAGAATTACATACCAGAAACCCTGATTTCAACCCTAGTGAAAATATTTCTGATCTACCCACATGCCATGCATTCTTGATCTCAGATCCATCTATTACTCGTAGCCGATAGGTTCCTGGCTTTGGTACTTCAATGATTTTATAAGGACCTTCCCAATTTGGCATCAACTTTCCCAAATTTTGAGGCATTGAAGCTTCTACCTCTCGAACAACTAGATCCCCCACCTCAAATCTTCGGAGCTTCACCCATTTGTTATAATACTTGGCCACTCGATGCTGATACACCGCAAGCTTTACAAAGGCCGTTTGTCTAACTTCCTCCAACAAATCCAAATTGGCATAAAGTCCATCCTCATTGTATACTTCCTGAAACCAACTGACCAGAAGAGACGTAGAACCAACCTCTACTGAGACCAAGGCATCCGAACCATAAGCTAATATGAAGGGTGAGTCTCCCGTAGTAGATCTTGGTGTTGTCCGATAAGCCCACAATACACTGAGTAACTCTTCAGGCCACCTTCCTTTCGCCTCATCTAGTCTTCTTTTGATTCCATTTAACAGAGTCCTATTGGTTACCTCAACTTGCCCATTCGACTGAGGATGAGCCACCGAAGTCTTCTAATGCTGAATACCCAATTCTTTGAAAAATACCTCAAATTTTGAACCTATGAATTGTCATCCATTATTCGAAACCACCACCATGGGAATTTCAAACCAGAACATGACACACTCTTTCAAAAATTTCAAACATTCTTGATTCGTGATCAACCAAAGGGGTTTGGCCTCCACCCATTTAGTCATATAGTCAATAGTTACTATGACAAAACTAACATGTCCCTTAGTTTTTGGTAATGGGCCCAAGATATCCACCTCCCAAACAACAAAAAGAATTGGGGATAAAACTAAATATAACTCCTCTGGCGACTGATGAGGTATCGGGCTGTTTAACTAACATTTCGAACACTTTTTCACATACTCGGTTGCTTTTTTGAAGATTTTTAACTAATAGTAACCCTGCCGAAACACCTTGTATGCTAACGACTTCGCTGCCATATGATCACCAAAAATCCCTTCATGAACTTCTTGAGAAGAACATACTCCGCTTCGGACGGAACCAAACACTTCAGCAAAGGGGAAGAATAGGCTCGTCATTAAAGATCCCCATCTATAAGCACAAAGTTTGAGCTCATGTGTTTAACTTTCTTTCCTATTAACCGATCTGAAGGCAGAACGCCGTCAGCCAAATAGTCGAGGTTAGGAGACATCCAACAATTTGATTATTTTATATTCATTACTTCTATATGTTGAACACTCGGCTGATTTAAAATCTCCAAGTAAACCGATCCACCAAATATAATTACTTCGGTCATAGCCAATTTTTCCAGTGCATCAGCTATATCATTATCAGATCTATCTATTCCTTGAAAATCATAAGAATCAAAATATTGCAGTCGATCCTTTACCATCGCCAGATATTTCACTATTCTCATTCCCCGAGCCTCATATTCCCCTAAAATTTGTTTGACGACCAGCTGAGAGTCACTAAAAATAACCAAATTCTGTACCTCAAGACTCTTCGCTAGCCGTAACCCTGCTAACAATACTTCATACTTGGCCTCATTGTTCGTTGCCTTAAACCCAAACATGATCGCCTGTTGCACCTTAAACCCCTCTAGACTAGTCAAAATGATGTCGGCACCACTGGCATCGAAAGAAGTCAACCCATCTGCATACAACGTCCACGAATTCTGTACCAGATGAACTACTGCAACCGACTATTCGGTCACTTCGATCTGGTCTAAACTCCCATCTATCTCAGCGAATGAACATTCTACTATAAAATCAGTCAACGCCTGTCCCTTAATGGCTGTCCAAGGATAAAACTCCAATATAAACTACGATAATTTCATAGTCCACGCGGCAAGTCTTCCCGAAACCTCTGGTCTTCCCAACACATTTTTTAAAGGTTGATCAGTATACACCACTATTAACCGACCTTGGAAGTATTACCGAAGTTTTCGACTGGCTATTATTAGAGCATAAGCAAACTTCTCAAGGTTCAGATACCTTGTTTCTACATTACTAAGGGTGTGGTTCACATAATAAACCGAGTGCTGCTTACACCCAATCTGTCGCACCAAAACTGCTCCCACAACCAACGAACTTGCTACCAAATACAAGTAAAAAGGCTCAGCGGGAACTGGCTTCATCAACAAAGGAACATAAGACAAATACCTCTTTATCCTTTGAAAGGCGTCTTCACATTCTGAAGTCTAATGGAAAATATTCGTATTCTTTAGCCCTTTTAACGTATCAAAGAATAGTAAACATCTCTCTACCGACTTATACATGAACCTCCCCAAAGTTGTTATCCGGCTTGTTAAACGCTGAACATCCTTATATGACTGCGGGAATTTCATGTCCAGAATAGCTTGTATCTTCTCGGGATTAGCCTTTATCCCCCTCTTGTTGATTAGATAACCTAGGAACTTCCCTACATCCAGTTCGAAGGTACACTTATTCGGGTTCAACCTCAAATTGTAGTGTCGAATAATTTGAAAATAATCCTCCAAATTGTTCAAATGACCCCGAACTGTCATGCTTTTGACGATCATGTCATCCACATAAACTTACATGCTCCGCCCCAACTGCTTCGTGCACACATAATTCATCATCCTTTGATATGTGGCCCCGCGTTTAATAAGCCAAAAGTCATCTTCTTATATGCATATATCGATCGATGAGTGATGATGGCTATTTTTGGGATGTCTTCCTTGGACATCGAAATCTGATGGTACCCCGAGAAAGCATCCACAAAGATAAACAAAGCATACCCTGGAATCGCATCGCTAAGTTGGTCGATGTGTGGCAGGGGATAGAAGTCCTTCGGGCATGCTTTGTTCAGATCGGTTTAATCTATACAAATCCACTATTTCCCATTCTGCTTCTGCACCCATACAACGTTTGTCATCCACTCCGGATAATCAATTTCAAATATGAAATCCGCTGCTAAGAGCTTTCCAATCTCTTCATCAATTAATTTCTGCCTTTTAGGGCAAAGATCCTCCTCTTCTATAAAACCTGTTTCTTTGTCGAGTCTACATACAGCTTGTATCCAACAACCTTCAGATCCACCCCGGGCATGTCACTAGGAACCCAGGCGAAGATATCTGAATATCACTAAAGTAACTCCACCAAGTTAATTCAAAAAGGCTCAGGCAATCCTGACCCGATCCTTATAGTCTTATCCTTCTTTCCTAGGATCAACTCAACCTCTTCGGTTTCTCCCGCCAGCATGACCAAGGGTTCAGTACTGCTTTCCGTAAATGGTTCGATCTCCATTGACATGTTTGCTTCTGCTTACTGACCCCTACTCTTTGAAGTGATCAGTGCGTTCCGGTAGCATCTCCTTGCCAAATTAAGATCCCCAGCGACTCCCCAACTCCATACAGCGTAGGGAACTTAATCTTGAAGTGAGGAATCGACGTCACTACTTGGAGGGCTATCAGGGTGCGTCTTCCCAGAATCGCATTGTATGACAAATCCACATGTACCACAAAGAATCGACACATGATCTCCACCTGTTACGGAGCTGTTCCGAAGATGACTGACAACTCAATTGTCTAGGAAAATCTGACTGGCTCGTTGCTGAACCCATATAATGGAGACTCCTGCCCAATCTCCATCTTTCTTCTATCTAGGTTCATCATATAGTAAACGTGTGCATACAGAATATCCACTGAAAACCCGTTATCTACCATCATCCATTTTATATCCACCGAACCCACCTGTGCATTAATTACCAATGTTCCCTCGTGTGGTTTGATCGGTTTTGCAGGGAAATTTTCATCAGTGAATGAGATCACCCAACATGCCTCCGTAGCATGCCCTACTGCCTGATGGTAGTCGCAATACTTGCTTATATTCCATGTGCCCGCCTTTAAGTTATCCCCGGGTAGTTCAAAACAAGGTTGCCTTCTTATCTGTTCCACTATGGTGGCCCAATCGGTATTGAGCTTTATGTATATTCTGTCTACCTTTTGACTCAGGAAAGGCAGGCATCCTCCTCCCGAACCCCTGGTGTTACTATTATACCTCTTTTGATAGACATTAGACCTATCATTATTAATGTCATACCTCTTCTGGTTTCCATCCGATTTGTTCTTATCTTTATCGTTCCCAGCTTCAAACTGTTCATGACTTCATACACCACTATAAAGCCTTTGGCTTTTTTGAACGCTTCGGCCAAGCTCTTCGGGTGATTAAACATTAATTTCTTCACCAGCTTCTCTTAATTCACCAAATCCAACCCATTCTGAAAAAGCCCTACTGCTTGGAGGTCATTAAAAACTATTACCTGACCTACCGTTTTCTTGAATGTTTTCACGTACTGGCCTAGCGTCTCATTAGAATGTTGTCTGATCGGCGATAATGATCCTGTTTGCTTCACCCTCCTCTTATTACTCCTGAACCGGGTATAAAACTTGTCGCATATCTCTTCCCATGACAAGACTGAGTTCGGGGCCAAGGTTATCATCCATTATCTGGCATCCTTCCTCAAAGTCATCATGAAGGTACGACACTCTACCGCATCCGAGTAATCATAGTAGTCCATTAGTTTGTCGTACACTTGATTGTATTCATACGAATCACCTGAACCATCATAACTCTCCATATAAGGGAGTTTCTTATTGGGGTCTGCCTTTTCTCCAATGATCTCAGGAGAGAATGGGGAAGCTTTTTTTCCTGAACTTATGTTCACATATCTGACTTCGGCCAACTCCTTTTGAATCCTCCATCTTTTTAGCCAACAGTTCCATTCCTTCTGGCTTTGTGGGCACTTCTTTCTTAGGAGAATCCTTCTTTTTGTGGTCGGTCCAACCCTTTCCATTCGAACTATCAGCCCTAGAAAGGCTTCGACCTCTGCTCTCGATGTACCGGGAACTCTCAAGGTGGTGTACTCTCGATTGGCTCCCGGATGTGCGGCCACCCGATCTTCTCCTGTAAGACCCCAAATTTTATGAAATAAAAGTATTCAATTTTCTTATAATTATTATTTTATTTAGTAAATGGTTAAATTGATAAAAGGTTAAAGTTAAGGGTGATATGTGAAAATTTTGCAAAGTAAGCAAGTTGTCATAAAATATTCGTTTGGTCGGGAAATATTCGTTTTATCAGGGAATATTCGTACGACGGCACAATCATTGGTGGACCCCATAACAAAATTATTATCGGAGTTAGAAAACGACAGAAATAACTTTATATAAAAATAACGGCAAAAGTTTTACCGTTAAACTGTTGAAATACCCGGTGGTAAAAGTACAGTAATACACGTGGTTGCATAGGAGCACACGGTATTGTACAGTATCTTTGATTACTGATGCTTACGTGAGAATTCACTCAGTTTTATTTAATTATTGCCACAGTAATTGTTGCATAATATCTCTCATATTATTGATTCAATTATTGTCACAGTATCATCTGCACAATATTTTATATTATTAAATCAATAATTGAGGCGACAAAGTTATTCATATTATTATTTGCATTATTGACGATGTCTAGAAAGTTTTATCGAGAAAAGAGGTTTGGCCACCTAATTGCGGCCAATAGGAGAGAAATCCTTATCGAGAATAAACATGTGAATGATATTCCTATTTAATATATGATTTGATTATGATATATATATATATATATATGAATGAATATATAAGTATGCTTGCATTAAGAAAAAGTATAAAGTCCTTTGATAGATAATAGAAATATATGTACAAGGACTTAGAATGAATTGATCAAATATGTTAGGTTGATCCTACATAAGCAAAACAGCTTTGTAAAGTCCTTAAAAAGAAATGATGTACAAGGACTATAAATATAGAAAGATCAAGCTTGTTAGGTTGATCTTATGATGTAATAGATAGGCATGCGATCAATCGAAACCTTTACTGAGTCGTGATCTGCCGGGTGAGTCGAGGTTAACTCGAGAGAGCTATCGAAATTTGAATAGAAGTATGCAAGATAGTAGATCTCGGAGTTAAATGAGACTTCGAGGAAATGAAGAAGGATCGTAGTGTATCGAGTAGAGCTTCCTCGGGATCGTAGTGTCTTTGAGGAAGTCGTGTTCGAGAATCGTAGAGAGACGACGCCTCTGACGAAGGCCAGATCATCTGCCGAAGCGAGACGAAAGCGTAGACTACACTCGAGTCGTAGAAGTCTCTCGATCTGAAAGCCAAGTCAAGGATCGTAGATCACACTCTGAGTTCATAGAGCCTATTGATTACATGCAGAGATCGTAGTCAAGCAATATCAGATGAACACATCAAGCACAAGGCAGAAATCGTAGTGTCAAGATCTGATCTCGGGATCATAGTGTCTGCACAAGCCGAAGCTGAATCGTAGAGTGCAGAACTACGACCTAAGAAGAAGTGTTCACAATGCCAAGATAGAATCGTAGAGCATATACAGTTCTCAACGAATGAGCACTCCTAGAATATCCAAAGGAACGGTGCCTCTGGTTCAAGCTGCAAAGTTACATCCAAGGAAACCAGAGAGCACTCAACGAATAACATGCAAGCTAATAGAAGATCTAAGCACCAACCCAATCAGCATCAAGATTGAGTTGTGAAGCCATTTGAGACGAAGTCTTCCACAAGGAGATCAGAAGAAGACTTGATGGCCCGACTAAGGAAAAGTCGACAAAGTCGATGGCTATCAAGTGAGCAGAAGACAACGATCTTGGAAGCAACCAAGATCGTAGTGTTTACTCAAACAAAGAAGGCCGATGGAAGGTGAACCGAGATCTTTGGTCGACCTCTCGAAGAGCAAGGCTAAAGTGATTAAGTGCGAGGTCGGTTCATTAATGATAAGTGAAAGGGAGATCACAAGGAAAAAGCAAAATTTGGGCCGCCCACAAATCTGAAGTGTCTTGATATTGAGAGGGAACGGAAGCAAGGATTAGGCCATCGATCTCTTGAGAACGATCGAAGCAAACGAAGTATTGAAGCCTTTGCACAATAGAAGGAAGAGGTGTACTACATTGGAGATCCAATCAACACTCTTCAAGATCGTAGTGTTAACTCTATCGGTCGATGAAAACACTCAACAAGACACTACTACGATCGGTCCCTCGAAGGCGTGCATCAAAATCGTAGAGTTCGAACACCAAAGACTGAAGCATTGGCAGCGGTTCAATCTAAAGGTTGGTATTCGACAAAAGGCTTATTGAGAGCATCGATGCAAAAGGACAACCTCGATCGAGAAATCGGAAGGAGATAATAAAGTCTTCAACTTTGCCCAAGACATTAAAGTGACAACAACTCGGCGGGTAGGTGAAAGCGATGAAGCTGCAATGTCGGATAAAGTATGACATGTCACATCGATGATCTACCTCTGTTAACTTCGAGATCTATGAAGATATTTGAATAGCCTTGAGCGGCTACTTTCCAATGGAAGGATTGGGAAGGAGTATAAATGAGAAAGAGCTTCAAAGATCGAGGGTTCTTTGGAGTTCTTGAGTTTGGAGATAAGGTGGGTGATCTAAACCATGTGAGATAGTGAGTCAGAAGGCTCACTCTACGATCCACCAAGAACACTCGAGAGAGGTGACAAAAAAGAAAGAAGTAGAAGTGTGAGTTCTACTATGTGTAGAAGTGAGAGTTCTACTACACAAAGAGTGTTACGAGCTGAGAGAGAAAAAGAAGAGCATCATGTCATCTTGATGTCCATCATGGGAAGACTCTAAAGTACAATAGAGAAGAGCTCACAGATCATCTTAGCAAGTCCATCATGAAAGGCATCAAGTATCGAGAAGGAGATCACAAATGCCATCATGGTGACAAGCATGAGAAAGTTTCTAAGTACTAAAGAAAGAAGAACTTACGAGTCATCTTGAAACCTATCATATGCGACCATCATGTATCTCTAGAAAAGATCTTCAAGGCGGTTCATCAAGGGATCATCCAAAGTGGTTGAGTTAACGAAGAAAATTGAGCATCATGCAACACTCAATTTGCACTTCAAGGATGATCAAGCCAAGTTGCTAAGGATAGAAGATGTTGAGCATGAAGACATCTTAGCGACTCGACAAGACTCAACTCAAACAACAACTCAACAAAGCCGAGGGCACGAGGGGTCCTTGTCAGAAGGACTAAACAAAGAAGGGCTAGAAGGGTCCTTGTCCGAGGGACTAAAAGCAGTTCCAAGCTGCTTTGGGCTTGAAGAGTTCTAGGGAACTAGAGGAGTTCTAGAACTAGAGGAGTTCAAAAAGCTGGCGGCCTTGAAGAGTTCTTAGTGAGCCCCGAAGTCCAAAGGCTGCGGCCTTGAAGGAATCTTAGTGATTCGAGTCTTGCCCTTCCTTGGTGGAAATCACCTTTAGTTGAAAGCGAAAGAGTGGATTAGGAGCTTGAGTCTACGAACCACTTAAAACCCTTGTGTCTTTTACATTATGTCATTTACATTATGTCTTATAAGCTATATAAGCTATATGTATGTTTTAAGCTTGCTTACAACTAAACTTACTCTACGAACAATGTATGTATGATTATGAATATATCAATGAAGGGATCTTTTACTTATTCCATTTGTGCTTGAAAAAGATTCTTATGTTTGTCATATGCTAATTTAATAGCAATACAAAATATACCTGAAAAGTATTTGAAATAAAAGGATCTATTCAACCCCCTTCTAGATCTATTGTGCCCTCTGGGAACTAACAATTGGTATCAAAGCAGGTTCTCATGCTATATTCAAAAGCTAATCGCTTTGAGTCTGATCCCAGGCACTAACATTGTTCTAAACTTAGTTTAGTAGTAAGTAACTTGTTATATCTGAGATGAGCTCACATGTTGGAAATATTGTGTATAGGTTAAATGTGTATATACACAAAAAGCTTTTCTCAGATTAGTCCATGGTCTCGATTGTTACATCAACAAGACCAATCCTTGCCTAAAGTCGATCTTGTAGTCACGAAGACCCAGAACGAGAGAGCTCAAGAGACATCAATGACAAAAGAGTCAAGCATCCACCGATCTGAAAAATGAAAAGACCATACATGCGAAAAAAATGCTCATCTAGAGAAGAAAGAAGTTCTCCTCGGATATATATACGTCAACCATCGGTTGGATGCAAACTTCATGAAGGCGAAAGATGTCAAAAGAACTACTAAAGATCTTTGAGATTCTCGGGTAACATCTTCAAGACCACGATTGATTGATTAAAAAATTCAACATGAGCAATAAAGTTGTCGAGGAGCAAAAGTAAAGCTATGCACATCAATACCTAAACTCGGTATATCAAAGATAAATGATTATTTTAAATGGCCCAGCGATAAAAAGATGCAGTTCCTCCTCACTATTATAAATGTATACATCATAATTGCATCTTAACTTATGAACTATAACGATGATACATCGAGGTCATAATCTACCTAAAAGGTGAAGAGAAAAATAACTTTGAGGATGGAAACTCAAATAACTATAAACTTTCTCTCCATCCAAGTTTTAGGTTGAAGATGACATCTTGAAGAAAATCTGAAATGGGTCATAAGAGCATCACGAGCCTAATAAACTTTATGTGAAGTAATCTTTCTTTGGTGGGTTAGTATGTATGTACAAGCCTATGTTCTAAGTGTTTGACAACACCACAGGAGCATGATCGGTTTACAAGAGGGATCTTGGCGATTAAGTAAGCCCCGATCACCTCAATGAATCAACTAGATACTCCTAAATCGTAGAGTTGATTCTCACTCTGTGAACACTTAAACATTGTGAACATAACCCGATAAATGATGAATCCATAATGAGTGTGTTATTTAATGTCAAATCCTACACACTCACCATCATGCATCTCAAAATGTATTATCTTAAGATAGTTGCATGCATGAATATATGCATTGGTGATAAATATGATGATTATCCAAATAAGAGAGCAGGGGTTTTAGAAAACTAACCTAGCGGGACCCATTTAATTATGGGTACCAAAAATAGAAATATATTTAAACACAGCAGTACTTGATTCGGTCGACCACACTAAGGAATGATGATGAAGCGAAGACTTGATCGAAAGACTCAACCAGCGAAGGCGAAGGATTGTTCAGAGATGATTACGATAAAATTCTATATGTCCAAGCACATCCTTGAAGACCCTACTGAGCTAACGAATGGAGCTCACATGGTACGCTAATCTATATATGGAAGCAAGCCATTCGACCCGAAAGAAGGAAAGGGTCTTATGTGCTCAAAAGCTATCAAAGAATGCTATATAAGAAGAGAATCCTCAAGGAAGCTCACATGAGAGAAGATCATCGAGCATCATTCAAGAGGAACTTATTTAAGAGCGAGAACTTCACAAACACAATCACAAAGAAGACTACGTTAAGTAGTGTTGTCAAATAATCGTAGAGTGATCGATCCACGAAAATACTCATCTCTACGATCTGATGAGATCTAAGTGATGATGGAGATTCCAGTCGAAAGGAGATATGCAAAATTGCCTTTAAATGAACTTGAAGAAGAGGAATCACATCTATCTGGGAAGACAACATCAACCATGGGGAGCTGTGATCTGTTAAGGAACAACAGCACTGAGATATACTATGAAAAGATGTACATTCTGAGTCCCAAAATTTTGTGGCTGATGAACCAAATGAAGATCCATAGTCGGTAGGAGCGTCTCAAAATGTACTCTTGATAACCTTTGACCACCCAACCCATAATCGTGAAGTGCCTACGATCAAACATATGATCGTAGTGTAAGAGCAGGAGGACACCACGATTTCAGAAATGCAATTGCCTAAAGCTGGTAAAAGATCTCCCCACCAGAAAAGGTCGAATGAGATGTTAGTACAAATCACTTCTATAGCATTGCATCTGGAGAGCGCCTCAGGGACAAACCTGACCCTTAGCTCACTCTAAGAGGTTGGCCCTTCCTGAACTACCTTGACCCAAAAGGAATGCTTGATCAAGTTCATCTCAAGGACCAAGTCAGTCAACGATCGTAGAGTCAAGTTTGAAGAAAACTAAACGATCGCAGTGCAACCTCAACGATTGTAGTACAACCTCAGTGATCGTAGAATACAACTCGACGATCGTAGTCCTACCAAAGGGTACTCCAGTTCACAAGGAGCTTGGAAAATGAGACATTTGCTAAACCATTCAAGTTGAGGAAATAAGTTCGAATATCAGTGATTGAGCTATGCTGCATAAATGTAAGGATAGAAGTTAAAGCCATCCACTGCAGCATCTCTCAGAAGTTGATCGTTGAGTGAACAAAGGAAATCGTAGAGTCTATAGCTGCCTTATCATACTACTCTACGAATCAAAAGGTCAATGGTCAAAGCCACGTCAATTAAACGTCTACTCTTCTAAAAAGAAATATCTAAGCGAAAAGTTATGGGGAATTCTGACTCATTCTTTGAGCAGCGTCTGACCAATGGACGATTGACACATCACTGATTATCTGAGAGTTAGAAGGAACGCCTTAAAAGATAATTTCAAATCTGCGAGACGATTACCAAAAGCTATCGAACCTTTCTCCCTCCCTTTTTCAAACCCTAAAATCCTCTCAAGAGCCAAAATTAGTTAACCCTCCAGAGCCTTACCGAATCACATTCAGCCATCTCTTATAAACATCTCTAAATCAGATACCCACATTCTTCGAACTACTCAAATAGAAAACTGGCAAGTAATCATTGGCATTCAGCTCGGAACCAAATCGTTTGGGAAATCCGAAAAGAAGTTCAGGGACATTCTCGAGCTTGTGAAGAAAATTTGGATTCTCGAGAATGCCTTGAGGCAAATACTCGAGTATACATCGACCTGGTGAAAGAGTTCTACTCAAAGCGCCTCCATCAACTCAAAACTCTTACTACCAAGGTTAAAGGTTAATCTCTGAAGTTAAAATCTTGACCTCAATCAATGCCTAGGTTTTTTCTAACCAAAATTTGAAGAACCTTGATAATGTCAATCTTGAACAAGCGAAGGAGGTTATGGGGTACCAAAGAAACCCTAATCTTAAAGACATGAAGAAGAAGGAGTTTCACGAAGAGTATGAGTTCCTTCTTTGAAATAGTTGGAAAATGCATCTTTGTGCAAGAACAACACACATGACACGATGATTGACCAGCAGTTGAAAATAATGTCGACAATAGTTACGAAGAAACAAATCGACTTTGGAGCTATCTTGTTCGATCAAATCTCCAGTGGGTAGAAAAATTTGAGAAGAAGAAGTCCTTTGAAAAACCCACGACCAAGGTGTTTCATGGTAGAAATTTCTTGAGTATTATCTTGAAGAAGAAGCTAGGAGGAAAAAATCAAGGATGATGAGGAGAAACTTTGAATGTGCACAAAGTGATGTCTCCACAATTATTTGTGAAGCTGGAAGAAGAACCCTAAGGAGAACAAAAAAAGTGTGAAATTTGGGAGCGTGAGAGCTATCTGAAAGAAAAGGAAAAGCAGAAGAGAGAGAACTCTGAGTCGATGACTCTGAACCGGCCAAAATCACACCGAACGAAAGAAATCCGGAAGTGTGAAGAGAAGCCGGTAGTGTGAAGAAAGCTCAAACCTCATCAAGAAAAGTCTCCTCAAAGGACAAGGATAAAGAAAGAAAAAAAAGTCCTAGCTTCTTTGAAACAACAAAGAGGAGAAGCGGCGGAGTTGCTTCAAGGGCGATCGGCAAAAAAGCTAAGGTGGAAGACAAACCCGACCTCGACTTCCCAAAATAGTACATCTCTTTGAAGAGAGGGGCGTAGAAGTCGGCGAAGAAAAAAAAAGCAGATGTCAAGGCCCGGTCTCCACGAGATGACATCCAGAAATGAAAATGAAGGCGATGTGATGGAAGAAATTACGACATCTGGCGATAAAGAAGAATGCTCAAGCCCATGGCTAATCCTTAAAGCAGTCACTCTGGGAATGAAGTAGAGATTCAAGATGACCAAACTCAATCTCTAAGTGTAAATGCCACAATGACCCAAGATGATAGGTCAAGTAATGTTATGTCTGAAGAAGAAGAACTTGCCCCTCCAATCCGATAGCCACCTTGATGGCTCAAAAGATGATGAGTCGAAGAAGAAGAATGCACCTTTGCCGGTCTTGAACTCCAAAGAAGTGCATCTGTTGAACCAAAGGATTGATTACGAAGAAGAAGAAGAAGTCGACTCTCCCAAACTGAACTTCAAGAAGAAGGAAAAGCTACAGACTGCAAGCCAAGTTTGCCTCCAAAAGGAGTAGTGGTCAATCAAATGCCATCATTGAATTGAGTGATGATGAGTCTGTATCCCAGGGAGAAAATGCTGAAGAAGAAACCAACAATGAAGAAGAAGATGAATCTGAAGAAGATCTTGCTTTGAAGAAGGTTACGGAAATGAAATGCGAGAAGAGGATTCTCTGCTGAAAATGATCGAAAAGTTCGGGCTCAGAGAGAAGAGATTGAAGAAGATTACAGTTACGCACCTCGAGAATGGAGCGAACAAGAAGATTATCGATTCTCTCTCCTGCAAGATTTAGCGAAAGGATCGTAGTGGAAGTTTCAAATGATCTACGGATGCTCCATCGGAGAGATGGGTGAACTATAGAAATGAAGCGACTCGAGGTAGTAAGAATGACTACCTTTGACATAGCCAAAAAGCTGGAACAATATGGAGCTAGGCGCTCGACCATTCTCTACAATCCACGATGACTTCTTGATGAGATGGTTCTTCCGAGTGGATGTCATGGCTAAAGGCTCACTTGAAGGAGATGGAAGCTATCTCGGTGGTGTTTCTCTCACTTCCCAAGCATGGGCGGTGGCTCGAGAACTTTCCAAGAGTAAAGAAGTTTGCCACCAAAACAATCAAAGAACGACCCCACTTCAAAGTCTATCGCCATCTTTGAAAATCTCTATATCCCCTACGATCGTAGAGTGGATTACGAAGGACGAAGAGTCATGACTAAGGAGGCGATCGTGAAGTCTGTTCACTCTCTTTATGATGATGATGTTCAAGCCCAAAACCGAGAAGCCTCCTTATGCTCAAGCACTACTTATCGGACATTCCTCATCCTCAACGATGATTGGAACTCAGCGATTATTGATTCTCTAGACTTTTGAAAATCATCTAAGGATGAAAATCGTGGAGTCAAAGCGATGCTCAACCATTCTTTGCCCAACAAAAGGATCAAACTACTTTGGGCGGGAACTACTGAAAGATTTTGATGAACTAAGTGAGAAAATATCTCTCTCATTTGAAGAATCACGGTGGCGGCGATGAAGATAATTCCTTCCGGCCTGAAACTTGACTACTATGGTGATGATGTCTCTCAAACTCCAAGAGAGATAACATCTATCGAAGAAACCATACAAGATCAAAAGGCGGAAGCTCTCCGAGTTCGAAGGCCAATGAAGAAGCGATCCAAGCCCTCTCTCGACAAGATTGACGACTGAAAGCGGTCTTTCTCGGTCTGACTTGAAGCTAGCTAGGCAGCGAAACTCAAGTTTGAAGTTGCCAACTCCTCCTACCTAATGGGCGACTTATGTCCAACATGGAACGACTCTCTCAAATGATTGATGACAAAAGGGGGGAAAAAGAGGCATAGAAAGAGGAAGAGCAAGAAGAAGCAAGAGGCACTCAAAGAAGAAGCGGAGGATAGAAGAAAAGAAATCAAAGAAGAAGACATCAATTTGCGAAAAAAGAATCATCATCGAGGGGGAGCCAAAAGATGATGATCACATGATCCTTGATGCGAGGGGGAGCATGATCGAGAAAAATGTTGAAGGGGAGCTAAGCAAAGGCGGAAGGTCATCATCCCGGGGAGCAAGAGAAAGAAGAACAATCGGATGAGTAGGCGATCGGCCAAACATCACATAAACATACTGAGGAGCGAAAGAGGTACATCTCTAACTAGTTAGGTATGTTACGGATCCGAGATGTAGAATGTCTTAATATATAAATTGCCATATCAATATAAATGACATTCATAATTATCTATTTTAGAAATCTGTTTGCTCACTTTGTATATAAGATTCATTCATAATATGCATATATACTTATTGTTTTATGTCATAATCAAATAGGGAGATTATGGGGAATAAACATGTGAATGATATTCCTATTTAATATATGATTTGATTATGATATATATATATATGAATGAATATGCAAGTATATGCTTGCATTAAGAAAAGTTATAAAGTCCTTTGATAGATAATAGAAATATATGTACAAGGACTTAGAATGAATTGATCAAATATGTTAGGTTGATCCTACATAAGCAAAACGACTTTGTAAAATCTTTAAAAAGAAATGATGTACAAGGACTATAAATATAGAAAGATCAAGCTTGTTAGGTTGATCTTATGATGTAATAGATAAGCTTGTCTGATCGTCGAAACCTTTGCACCAAAAGTAAGTGATCGCCGGGTGAGTCGAGGTTAACTCGAGAGCTATCGAGGTTTGAATAGAAGTATGCAAGATAGTAGATCTCGGGTTAAATGACCGCCGGAAGCGAAGAAGGATCGTAGTGTATCGAGTAGAGCTTCCTCGGGATCGTAGTGTCTTTGAGGAAGTCGTGTTCGAATCGTGAGAGACAACCTACCTACTGAGAAGGCCAGATCATTTCTTCAAGCCAAGACGAAAACATAGACTACACTCGAGTCGTAGAGTCTCTTGATGCCGAAGCCAAGTCGAGGATCGTAGATCACACTCTGAGTTAAATGAGAGCCTATTGATTACATGCGAGAGATCGTAGTCAAGCAAGATCGGATGAAGACAACAAGCACAAAGCGAAAAATCGTGAGTGTCAAGATCTGATCTCGGGATCGTAGTGTCTGCACAATCTGAAGCTGAATCGTAGAGTGTAGAACTACGACCTAACCAGAAGTGCTCACAATGCCAAGACAGAATCGTAGAGCATATACGGTTCTCAACGAATGAGCACTCCCGAGAATATCGAAAGGAATGATGCCTCTGGTTGGTTTGCAAAGTTATATCCAAGGAAACCAGAGAGCACTCAAAAAATGGCATGCAAGCTAATAAAAGATCTAAGCACCAACCCAATCAGCATCAAGATTGAGTTGTGAAGCCATTCGAGACGAAGTCTTCCACAAGGAGATCGAAAGAAGACTTGATGGCTTGACTAAGGAAAGTCGACAAGTCGAAGTATCAAGTGAGCGAAGACAACGATCTTGGAAGCAACCAATATCGTAGTGTTTGCCAAACAAAGAAGGAAGCGATGGAAGGTGAGCCAGAGATCTTGGGTCGACCTCTGAAGAAGCAAGGCTAAAGTGATTAAGTGTAGGGATCGGTTCATTAATGATAAGTGAGCGGAGATCACAAGGAGAAAGAAAATTTGGGCGCACCACAAAATCTGAAGTGTCTTGATATTCAAAAGGGGACCAGAGAAAGGGATTAGGCCATCAGTCTCTGAGAACAGTCGAAGCAAACAGAAGTATTGAAGCATTGCACAATAGAAGGAAGAGGTGTACTACATTGGAGATCTAATCAACACTCTTCAAGATCATAGTGTTAACTCTACCAGTCAATGAGCAACACTCAACAAGACACTACGATCAGGTCCTCGAAGATGTGCATCATAATCGTAGAGTTCGAACACTCGAAGACTGAAGCATTGGCAACGGTTCAATCTAAAGGTTGGTATTCGGACAAAGGCTTATTGAGAGCATCGATGCAAAAGGACAACCTCTGATCAAGAAATCAGAAGGAGATAATAAAGTCTTCACACCTTGAAAAGACATTAAAGTGACAACTCTAACGGGTAGGGTGAAACGATGAAGCTACAATGTCGGATAAAGTATGACATATCACATCGTTGATCTACCTCTGTCGACTCGAGATCTGTGAAGATATTTGAATAGCCTTCAACGGCTACTTTCCAACGGAAGGATTGGGAAGGAGTATAAATGAGAAAAGAGCTTCAAAGATCAAGGGTTCTTTGGAGTTCTTAGAGTTTGGAGATAAGGTGGGTGATCTAAACCATGTGAGATAGTGAGCCCGAAGGCTCACTCTACGATCCACCAAGAACACTCAGAAGACTGACAAAGAGAAGTAGAAGTGTGAGTTCTACTATATAGAAGTGAGAGTTCTACTACACAAAGAGTGTTCTGAACTGCTGAGAGAAAGAAGAGCATCATGTCATCTTGATGTCCATCATGGGAAGACTCTAAATACAATAGAGAAGAGCTCACAGTCATCTTAGCAAGTCCATCATGAAAAGGCATCAAGTATCAAGAAGGGAGATAACAAATGCCATCATGGTGACAAGCATGAGAAAGTTTCTAAGTACCGAGAAGAAGAACTTACAGACATCTTGGAAACTTGTCATATGCAGCCATCATGTATCTAGAGAAAGATCTTCAAGGCAGTTTATCAAGGGATCATCAAAGTGGTTGAGAGTTCTGAAGAAGAAGTTGAGCATCATGCAACACTCAATTTGCACTTCAAGGATGATCAAGCCAAGTTGCTAAGGATAGAAGATGTTGAGCATGAAGACATCTTAGCATTTCGACCTGACTCAACAACAACAACTCAACAAAGTCGGGGCTGAGGGTCCTTGTCAGAAGGACTAAAACAAAGCGAGGGCGAAGGGTCCTTGTCGGGAGGGGACTAAGCGAAGTTCAAACTGCTTTGGGCTTGAAGAGTTCTAGGGAACTAGAGGAGTTCCAAGGTGCTTTGGCCTTGAAGAGTTCTTAGTGAGCCCCGAAGTCCCAAAGTTCTGGGCCTTGAAGGAATCTTAGTGATTCGGTCTTTGCCCTTCCTTGGTGGAAATCCTGCTAGTTGAAAGCGAAAGAGTGGATTAGGAGCTTGAGTCTACGAACCACTTAAAACCCTTGTGTCTTTTACATTATGTCATTTACATTATGTACTATAAGCTATATAAGCTATGTATGTTTTATGTTTTAGCTTACAACTAAACTTACTCTACTGAACAATGTATGTATGATTATGAATATATCAATGAAGGGATCTTTTACTTATTCATTTGTGCTTGAAAAGATTCTTATGTTTGTCATATGCTAATTTAATAGCTATACAAAAATAAACTAGAAAAGTATTTGAAATAAAAAGGATCTATTCAACCCCCCCTTCAGATCTATTGTGCCCTCCGAAACTAACATATACTATTAGGGATGGTTGTGCAAGATTGATAATACTTTAGGGACTAAATTAAAAATGAAGACAAAGATGAAGGTACTAAATATTCAATATTAAGTAAGTAATATTATTTTCGATCAATATTCGTAGGAATATTATTTTCGTTCAACAGTTGTAAGAGATATTATTTTTGTTCAATATTCGTATGAAATAATATTTTCTTGCATATTTTGTAGTATGTAAGTAATATTATTTCGTTTTGTATTCCTAATTCTACACTCATTTTGTTAAAGTATTGCTTCTATACTCCGTGAAATTAATAGAATATCCTTGAAATTTGCGCTTCATCTAGTATCGTTTCACAAGGATATTTTTCTGAACATTCTTGTTAAATTTTAAGCTTTTCATGTCGGAGTATTATTCATGGGTACTATCCATTTATACGGCACTATTCATACATACAACACTATTCATACGTACGACACTATTCATAAATACGATACTATTCACGAAGTACTATTTACAGGGCACTATTCCCAAAGTACTATTCATGGGGTACTATTCACCCGGAGTACTATTCATGACAAAAATTAATTTCTTTTCTGTCCAAATTATTTTTGATACAATATTATTCTTGAATTTTACCCCACAAGCAATATCATGTTGGAAATTTGGACATTATTGAATTCTGGATAAATTGAATTATAAATCTTTAAAATTTATCATTTGCTTTCATTTAATTGAATTTTTATATCATTGTCATCATCCTTATGCTTATATTGTGATGAAAGTCATCTTTGGCCCGTAGTGCATAGATGGACTGTTGATTGATATGATTATGATCAGGGATCATTCGATATAATCATGACCTGTAATGTTACAAATGATGTGGTAAAAGTCCTCATTGGCCCGTACTGCATTGATGGACAGTTGTTGGCATGATCATGACCATTGGTGATAACACGATTATCCTTGGCCCGTAGTGCATGGATAATTCGTGGATGTGATACTAATGAATATCATTAGTCCGTAATGCATGGATAATTCAGTGATGTGGATTATTTATTAAGTTGAGTCTCAACGATAAAATTGATGATAAACTTTTTAAATCATAGAAGATAATAGATATCATGCTCTACATGACTCTTCTAATGGATTGCTTGTTCCGCAGCAGTTAAACTTGTTGTTTATTGTATTCTATGAGTTTAACACTGTTGAAGGTAGACACTGCAAGCGGTAGGCGAGTGGTGGAGTCGGGTCAAAAAAACCAAGGCCAAAAAAGCCCGGGTTTTGTTGGGCTAAACTGCAGATTTCAAAGCCCTACCCATAGGCGGGCGTGCAGTGCCGTTCATGCCAAGACCAATTCGTGCCTATTTTGTGTTATTTTTTTGGGTTTGACCCAAACGGGCCGGGCGGTGGTGGGGGTCGAGCCAAAATGCTCTAAGTTTTTCTTTGAATCTAAATTCAAAGACTGGCTTGGGCCAGCGAACTTAGGCCATGTTTTGCCAGGTCTAGTTAAAGGCTAACGATAATTTATTCTGCATTATATTAGTCATAATATTTCTTACTGAGTTGAGCTCACTCTTTTGCTTTCATTGTTCTCTTCATGAAATGAGAACGTAGCTGAGACTAAATGGGGAACGGAGTGATGGTCCGAGATGGTGGCTATAGTAGTCCTCACTATTTTATAAAATAGTGTGATAATAATTATAATGAGGACTCCATTTGAGTTTGGATATTGTCTAGAAGACAATTTTCATGTCAAAACTCTCAGCTACGTTTTGTCATATTGTATAAATGAAGTTTGTATTTAAGTTCTGTACCATGTATTTGGCGACTCAGAATGGGTGATGTATACCTATTTTGGGGGCGTCACAGCTCCTGTCATGAGAGCGGCTCTGAAGCCTACTCTCGGATCGCCTTGTACCATCCGCCCGCCGCGTCCAACACTGTCTGTCTGGAGACCTACCCCGCCTTCTGGTCCGGCTATGGTTGGAGGCGTCATTTTCCTGTTCGGGCATACGGATCATCTGCTTTGTAATCTCTTCCTTCTGTAGCAGTAGCACTCTTAGCGCCTCCTCCGTCTCCTGCGCCTTTTTGGCTAGAACAGATTTTTTATCCTCCTGATCGTCTCGGCGTCGGGTTTGAGGCAGTGTGCCCCCTACCCTTCTCTGATCCTTAGTCTCCTTACTGGCTGTCGATAACAGCCTCCTCCTGACGTCTTCCCGATCTCCACCTTTGGATCCTACTGAAATGCTATGAGGACCGAGTCGCTCATGGATGCTCTTCGACGGTCCCAGTCTATATTTAATAGACCGCCTCTGTTGGGAAGAACCTCCTGCTGTTGATTGTCCCATTCTCGAAATCGTCCTGCTATTCAACATGATTTCATGCACGAGAAGCTGATGCTTGTGATTGAAAATTCAATAACATTATAAAAAGGCCCTCCTTCTAGTGCCAAGATCCGTCCACGCGCTTCAATCACCAAGATCGTGTCAAATCCTGCACAAAAATGGGTAAACATCGAGAGCTTGACGACCTTTGCCGCCGCGGGATAACTCTGGTATGAGAATAAGTACATGCTAGACAAAATTAACAATGGAGGCTTAAAGCTCTAGTGTTAGAAAGTAATAATGTGTATTGTACCTTGTAATTAGGGTAAAAACTTTGTATTTATAATGATCTCACCACATTCACATAATCCTCTCCTATAATAAATTGGAATTCCTCATTAAATTCGAGTCCTACATAATCAAATAAGATTTCCTAAATATAAGGAAATATATTCAAATCCCCCACCTCTTCTTTATATTTAGAAACCAGACATAATTAAGAATTCTAGATTTCTTAAAATATTTTAACTCCCAAACTAAAATACTATGTGTCAAAATAACCCTACATACACGGTAATGCATTGCACTATTCAGACCCGAGTAATCATGGCCCAACAATATATATATATATATATTATAAGTTGAAAATATATCATTTTTTTAGCGTCTCAAAAAAATTACTGAATTTCTGGGTACATGATAGTGTCTGCATAGGTACATGATAGTGCACGTTACACAAAAAAAGGAGTACTATATATTTTGTTCAACTTTTTTATGAATATTAAGTTTACATAATATTAATAAATATATTTTTATTACTTTTAAAATATAAATAATAATATCTGAATGGTGACCTTATTAATTTTAGTATTAACAAAAAATAATCAACAATAAATAGAACTTCATGTTCAATACAAAATTAAAAGTCACTTAAGTGTTAATAAGCATTATTTATAATGCCTCTAATAGGTATATATTATTTATAAATACTTGGGGGCATAGCGCTAGATTTAAAATAAAAATAACAATCTCACCTTTCATTTATTTTATAAATAATTTTAAAAGAAAATAGAAAACTTGTAAGAATAAAAAATTCCTATCATTTTTTGGTCAAAAGATATTTTATTACTCAACAACCAAAGAAAATAGTCCTGTAAACATTAATCAAACTCTCGTGACAACTCACGTGCCATGACATCCAATAATGAGCTTTGTACTTGCCTCGTGTTTACTCATAATTGGTGGTCCAAAAACAGCTCCCCTACTTTCACAAAAAAAATTCATCAATCAATTATTACTATTCACTCCGTTATTTAATGTAAATTATTTTATAGAATTATTTTTATTTCTTAATATAAATAGTTAGATAATTTTAAGTAACTATTAATTATTTAATTTTTAATATTATTTTAAATATTAAATATAATTTTAATTTTCTCATTATTTTATCTAATAAATAATTATTTTTTTAATATAAAAAAATATAAACAATTAATATTATATTTAATACTTTATAATTATTTCTTTAATACTTATATCTAAACAACTTTAAAAATAAATCATTAAAGTAAAGTAAAAAATTTTTAATATTAAAAATGTAATTAAAATGAAAACGATTTTTAATATTTTAAAATGTAATTTCCTGTTAGTCTAGTAGTTTCCTATTAGTACTATTATATATATCTCACCTTTGTCACTCCTTTCATCAACACGAACAAGACACAATACCCCACGACTCTCTTAAATGTTTTGGTTGAATCAAATCATTAAAAGGAAGAAAAGGGGTCCAAAGTCTTCACCATTCTTAAAGCAAGAAACCATGCCTCCATTTTCCCACAATATACAATTCAATAAACCTTAATTTAATTTAATAACAACAAAATTAAATAATATAAATAAATACAATACAATACAATTATCTGGTTCTACCAATTAGTAATTTTCTCTCCAACTTTACTTTCCAAGAAAATAAAGGAAAATAAAGGAAACCCCCTTCTATTTTCTTTTTTTTTTGTATTCACCACCACAAATTTCACAAAAAGAGCTCAAAAAACCCACCCAAAAGCACAAACAAGCCCTTAACCAAACAAACGGCCACTAAATAAAGATAAAAACCAAAAGCTTTGACTATTTACACAAAAGACCCATCCACACAACTAAAAACTTTTAACCCTTTTCCACTTTCATACTTCATGATCACGAGGCTGCAGACGGGTGGGGATGAGAAGTTGGTGTTTGAGAAAATGGGTAAAACTTGGGTCTAGATATAGGAAAAGGTAAAGGGGTTGCAGTGGCTATGGAGGTAGTGGTTTGGTCAGTCGGCTTAACGGCGGCGGCGGCGGCGGCGGCGGCGGCGTTTGCCGGAGTAGTGGTGGCTACTCGCTCACAAGAAGGGCACATAGTGAGAGTAGTGGCAGGGAGTTGCATGTAAAATGGATTTGAAGACTTGAGTACTCTCAACTCTTGTAGTTCCTTGTGTAGCTTTCTGTTTTCTTCTGTTAATGTTTCACAGCACCTCTTCAAGTACTCGCAATCAACCTCTGTTTGCTTCAACTTCGTCCTGATTCAAAAAATATGAAAGGGAAAATAAGCGACTGTAGATGAAAAACACAAAACTCCCAAGAGTATTACTACCTCTTGCACTATAGTAATTTGTACCTTGAACTTATAGACATAATCTTATCTACAATGCAAAAGATACAAGACTGCTTTAACCATTTTTTGTGTCTAAATTTATAAATATTAGCTACACTAGCATCTGCTCAACTGGTTGGCAGATCCGTCAAATATATAGTGTTCAAGTATTTGACACTGTTGACAACATACATACCACGTTAAGATAAATTTTATCTCACACGTACGCACGTATAGATATATGTGTGTGTGTAGAAATGTGTGGTGGGGGGGTAGAAATACAAATACACACCTTGCTCTTCTGTTCTGAAACCAGACTTCAACTTGACGAGGCCTAAGATTTAGCTGTTTTGCAAGCACAAGCTTTTGTTTCTGCCTCATCCAAAAGAAAACAATAAACATCAAATAAAAAAAAGGGTTTCTCTCCATATATATATATATATATATATATATATATATATATATATATATATATATATATAATACATATATATACTAAGATATTTACAGGATTAAGGGTATTGTGTTCCTTGAAGCTTTCTTCAAGATAAGCAGATTGTTCTTTAGAAAGTCTAAGTTTCTTTCTAGTAAGACCACTCTCATCATCATCACTAGCTCTTGAATTAGACCCTCTCTCTCCCTCAACGCCATCGTTTCTACCCGCCGCCGTCTCCGAGTCCCTCTTTTTTCCTCTGTAAATGCCAAAATCCATCCGAAACGACGACGCCGCACTGTTTGGCGACGACACCTCTTCCGCCGCCGCCAGCCTGTTCACATCAAACCCCCTCGCCACCGGCACGTTCCCCGATGAACCCCCTTCCGAACTCCCTACATCAACCCAGAAAAAAACAAAAAATAATCTATATTCCATCACTATATTATACAGTCGCATTAAAAACTCATAACCAATATCAGCTATGGATCATTCACTAAAAATTAAAATTAAAAAAAATACACATAATATTGAGAGAGAGTACCATTATCAGAGGACCAAGGTAAGGATTGTTGATGGGAAAGAGCTAAACGATGACCAGGAGCAAAGGGAAGAAGATGAAGCTCTTTATTTTTCTCTTTAATGGTTTCTTCTGATGAATATTCCTCAGTATTATCATCATCTGGTGATTTTCTTGTAGTATTTGAGTTAATACCTAAAGCCATACCAAACCCAAGACCAGTTTTTGAAGTATTGCTGCTAATAATATCTATTAATGGAGGCTTTTTTGCTGCCAAAAACACAAATGGTTTTGATGAAGAAGAGTCTCCTCCTAAGCTCAAGCCCAACTCCATGGAAAAGATGAGAGAGAAAGAAGGGGCAAAAATTAAAAGTGAGCACTAGAAAGAGTCTTTACAGAGAATCTATCAAATTTATAGAGTGGGAGTATAATAATATTCATGGACCCAAACACTGCCTTGTTTTTCTCTCTTGAGTTTTTATATTTTATTCCTGTTACTAAATTACACTTGTAAAATAAATATATCTTTTATTTCTTTTTTTAATAATTTGTTAAAGTTTTTGGGTATTGACGAGAGAAAAACCTGGTTTGACTGACGAACTCAATGAGGTTGACAAAATATAGGTGAGAAAAGGAAATTCTGTTTATATTTAGTTTATAAGGGGAGGACCATTCTCCAAATCTTGGTAGACGAACCTCTTCCCACTCTCTTTCCATGCCGCAATGATTTAAATAAGAAGAAAAGGATAAAGAAATGGAATTTTTTTACAAATGTATCAAAATAAAAGCACGAGGTTGAATAATATTTGGTCTAGTGGTATTACCTTAGGGCTGTTTGATTACAGTTAAATAATTGATTGATTTAATTATTCGATTTATTTATTTAAAAGATATTTAAATAGTTAAAAAAGTTATCGATTTTGAATAATTGATTTAGTTCAATTTTTTTTTTAAATGAATTTTTTAAACTTTTTTTTATAATATTAACTATTATATTAAGTAATATTAAATAAATTTACAAGAATTTTTTTTAATTTTTTAGAGGAAGAAAATAATAAAAATATGTTATTCAAATGTTTCAGATATATCAATTATCAAATAATTTTTTTCATTTAGATTTAGATTCAGCTTATTCAGATTTATATTCATTCAGTTTTTATCAAACACCCTCCTAATTTACGATAACTCTGAGGTTGAAAAATTGATTATTGACATTTCAAAGAAAATTGTGTGAGTGAGTGCCTCATATATTTCAATAATAAATAAATGTCAAATAGAAATTATTAATATATAAGGGTGTTTTTTTTAAAAAAAAATTTGTATGGGGGTGGTTGTTATGAAATACATAATTATTTGGAAATTGATATTTTTATATGATTTTTTGATATTTTTACATAAAAAATGTCGCTATAGATGTATAGCGACGATAAAAACCGTCGCTATAGACTCTTTAGCTACGGTTTTCATATAGAAATATCAAAAAATTATATGAAAAATATTAATTTCTTAATTATTTATATCATAAATTATTATTAAAATATTTAATGTCACGCTATTTGTCAGATTACATATCAGATATTAATTGAAATAGAAGATTTGGAATTGATTTTCTATTTTTTTCGACTTATACAGCAATTTCCTCAAATGTAAACATAACAGTCTAGTTAAGTTACTTGGCCAAATCGCATGGTTGAAACAAGCTCGTTTTGGACTGTGTCAATATCAAACCTCCCCGTGCCTATTGGTCCATGGGATTTTTATTTGACTTTTTTTTTTTGAATTTTTTTATATGTGATTTCATGAAATTAATTATTTTAGAAAGAGTCGACTCAACTTTTTTAAAAATAAATAAATTAATCGCACTAATTGTTAAGAGGTGAAAGAAACCATAATATTTGGACTTGAGATTGACATATATTGTCTACCATGAAATCCTAATTAACCAACAAAATTTACTTTTTAGTTCATTATGTTATTGTTCCAAGTGAAGTGAATGCAATTCTAGTATTTAATTAGTGAATAATGCTAGAGAAATTATTCTAATAAAAATTAAAATATTTTATGTGACCATTTCTAAATTCCAGAGATCATGCATAAATTAAATAAAATTTCATTCGAAGAAAAGCCTTAATTATATTCTAAAACAAAATTTTAATAGTTTATTAAAACGCAAATTCCAAATTTTTTTCAATAAACTTGATATTGGTTAGAATTAATTTATTGATTGGATTAAAAAATCATTTAATTACAGTTTGTTTATAAAATGAAGCATGCGGCGTGAATGCAATTCTCGTATTTATTGTCATCATTAAAAAATAATAACAAAATATTACTTATTACTTCTTAATTAGTCTTGAATATGAAGCCCTAAATTCTCTTTAGTTGTTATAATTGAGTTTGAAATCCTGGTTAACTGACAAGATTAATTAGTAGTAGTATCATGTTTGATCGTCTTAATTGAGTTTAGAACCTAGTCAAGAGTCAAAATGAAGGTGAAAGAGTAAAATGTAGAAAATAAATAAAAAAAATTGATATTTTCATATTATTTTTTGATATTTTCACATGTAAAGTCCACGTATTAATTGATGTATCGAATTTTTATTGACTACTCCCTCATTTCTTAATATAAGTCGTTTCAGAGAAATGTTTTTATTACTTAATAGTAGTAGTTAATATAAGTCGTTTGAGAATTTCAAGTAAGCATTAATTGCTTAGTTTTTAATATTACTCCAAATATTAAATATAACTTTGGTCCTCTCACTATTCTCTGTCCGATAAATATAACATTCTTTTTTTTTAATACAAGAGTAATATAAATAATTAATATTATATTTCATATTTTATAATTATTTTTTTAATATTTTTGAATAACTTTAAAACGATTTATATTAAAAAAAATAGAGAGAATAATACACGTGGAAATATCAAAATATAAGTTTCCTAAATAAATGATCATAATATGGTAAACCAATGGTGTTTTAAGCCAACCTAAACCGTTTATACACTTGGAGTACCACAATGACAGTACGTGTCAAAACGGGGTAGCTAGCTGTGCCCTAGCTATAGCAACCTGGGAAATCGGGCATGCATGTTCCTTTGAAATTCGACATTGTAATGAATGGATGATAAATGAGATAAGGAGATTTGATTATTTGACCACTCATATGAATAGACTAGGCATTAGGCAATACTCACTCGGTTCTATAATATTTTTTTTTTAAAAAAAATTTGTTTTAATTTATTTATCGATTAAAAAGAGAATAAATTATTTATTTTTTTATATTATTTTTAAGTTCTGTCAATAAAGTTTCTCTCTTGCAGTAATAATTTTCAACTTCCCAGGGATAATAATAGAATTTCATACAAATTTTAAATCAAATGATAGTATTAAATGACTTTCTTAATTTATAAATGACATAAAATTTAAAAAAAAAGACAATTATTATAAAATCGAATGAGTATAGCTTAACAAACTTGCTCCAATAAACAATTAATGAGCAAAATCTTTTTTTTATTACTAGTATTTCGTTTCAAATTTAAAAATATTTTTTGTCCGTTATATAAATAAAAGATAGAATTGTATTTGAAAATAATTGAATATTTGATTTATTATCAACTGTGACACCCCCAAATTTAGATATCTTTATCTCGAATTTGGTGCACTTGCCCTTACCTTTTTATGAGGTACTTCCTTGTTCTGCCTTAACTGAAATGTTTAAAGAAAGCAAGAATGAGCAACAAATTTGTCCAACAAGTAATATATCAAGAATGGTGAACAAGTATAATATAAGTTCATAATCTAAATGGTATAACGATAAATGATAGCGCGAGAATTAAAAGAATAATGTTGTAAACAAATAAGTCTCAAATAGTTCCAAATCTGTCATTTGAATTGTAAACAGAAAGTCATTATAGACCAAAGTATTATCAAAAGAATTCAAAGATTTCAACATTTTCCAATAGATAAGATTTTAATACTGAGCAGTCACTATGAAACAAGAACTTCTGCTAGAATTAACAGTATTTCACTGATAATCCAATCAAAACAAAGTACAATAGGTGATCATCCCAAAGTACCCAACATTATGCATAATATTTAGACATACTGTTTGTGCGCACGTCGGTCTCCTGACAATGTAAAATTTTCCCTTTTAAGAGGGTTGTTCATCTCAATAGATTACAAGAGTGCACCAACGCAATTGGTTTGAATAGCTTTCTAACACATGATATTAGTCTAGCTGAATCAAATGGCTTAGAGAGCTTTAACAATGCATTTAGGAACAATATATAAGTTCAATGTTTACAACATGCTTCGAAGAATATAATTTAAATCGAATTTCAGAATATGAATAATAATTTGTACAAGTACAGATATTTGCTCAATGCATATATGGTTGATATAACAACAATTCAAAACTTGTACAATATCCAAAGTTGTGTAAGTTAGACAACTTGTCTTTCAATCACCCGCTATGAGTGATATGCAATACTATCCTCCTTGTTGTATTGCTTTCAAAGACAACTTGTCTTTTGTGTAAATTACAGTTCTATAGCTTAACATCACTTTAATGTCCTTAAGTATTATAGTTATGTATATATACAAACTCATTAATTACATATAATTGATATATACATCAACCATCCCACTTATCTAACGTACACATGTATAGTCATGTCATTTTGTTCATACAGTTAGTCATATATTCAACACATAGTCAAATCACATAGTTATTTAATCAACCTTGCATTTACCTTTAAAAGTCTTATTTAGAAACATTGTAGAAACTCTTGAAATCTTTGTTCTATATATTCATTACATGATTGTGTACTTAAAACATCACTTAAGTCGTGCATTATAGTTTAAGACAATCATATACACATGCTTCAAGTCTCATATTATAATTAAAAGCGATCGACATCAACGGTGGTATGCATGTGACGGTCTTGGCCATGTTGCATTATGACTTTCAGGATGCGCGTCATGATGCTCCTTGTCAAAACCAGAACTGAATTTGAGTTTACTTGATTCCATCCTACTTTCTAGCATACGTGGACACTGATTCATATCCTACACACATGATAAGAGGTCTTGGACTTGGTTTGATCACTCTTATGTTCAATTTAAGATTACTTTCACACATTATGATTTTATTTGAAATTTTTCTATTTAATAAGGCTAGATAAGTTTATTTCACAAAGGCTATTATTTTAACCATTAAACTACATAAGGATGCTACATATACTGATAATACACATGCTCAACGTTATTCAACTCATGTACACATAGTTAACATAGTTTTACGTTTAAAACTTACTTTTAAACCATGTTGGAAAATTTCATATCATATCTAACTAGATGGGTGTACATATTTGCCATGATTAGAGGTATAAAGAGTTTTATTATGATTGCTCAAAAGACCAGAATGCAAGTAGAGTAGTTTTCAACAAAGTTGGTTTTCAAACTCCTAAGTTTTTCCTAAAAATCTTATGTTAAACCAAACTAAACATGCAAAGCAACTTTGAATCACATTTTAGACCCATTTATACACTTAGTTAAGTCAAACTAACATGCCTATGATATCAGATTATAACAAAAAATAATTATCAAGTACTGGCAGCCGGCACGGTCGCACTTGATTTGTACTGGGAAGTGGCGTGGTTGTGCCACTTCGGCACATACCCAGACATGATTATGCTTCTGCAAAATTTTAAAACCCATACATATACCCATTCAATTTAGATAACATCATGATATCAATTTCCAACTTAATTAACAAGTAGGTCAAGAAATTTCTAAGAATTTGTAAAAACTTGAAATTAAAAACATGGTTTAGGATATTACATCTGTTGAAGTTAATTCTAAGCTTCTAACTTCTGATCACTCCTTAATTAACAGTATGTTTCTTCCTCTTACTCTTTATATAAAAACTAACCATATCAGCAATTAGCAGTCTTAAATTTGTGAAGGGAGGCTCTCATTTATAGAGAAATTCTTATCCATATAATGATAAGTCGAGTATCGTTCCCACATAGAGTAGTATGCAATTAATTTAACAATTACCAGCTTTATATTAATCCAAATTTTATTAAACTATCCAAATCAATGATTATAACTATTAAAATATAAAAATACCAAACAATCAACATAACTAAAAACCTGTAATTTCAAGCAAATATTGGAGAATTAGGCTTACAACTTCACTTTAAGTCTCACTCTGATTACTACACCTTATTTTAGTTTAATTCACTATCCCAGTTTATTAATCAAGAACATTTAAGTAGAACTAGCCATCTCTCAATGCACTAATACCATATTAACTTAAATTCACAAATTAGATAGAATTAAGCCAAACACCCTAATCAACTAATTCACAATATCTTTATGTGAATTACAATCAAATAAGGTTTAAGTTCAAGTTCTCTACCCGATTACATGTGATGCTAGGTATATCTCTATCATAACATAAATCAAGATTCTATTCAATCACAGAATTCAAGAACACATGCTAAAGTGACTAAGTCTAGATTCATATATCATCTCTCGAGTCCATATAAATCCACACAGAATTGATGATCAATCAATTCATAAATTAAAGCACAAATCACAATAGATAAACTAAATGGATAGATTACCAAACTGAAATTAAGACTACATAATCATCGTTTAACCATAAAGATCCATCATAAGCCTAACAAGTAATTTAGTTCATCACATATGAAATAAACACTGAAATCATAAAAGAATCCATCATCCCAATTACAATAACTGAATTAAAGAAGTAGAATGAATACAAAACCACCCTTCTTCTTCTCTCCAACTTGTAATTTTCATGACTCGAACCTTCAATCCTTCCTCCAATGCAATTTTCTCAAATTAGGGTTCTAGATTGTTAATTGATTCAATGTTGTTATCTTCTCTTGTTGTCTATGTTAATCTCCAGCACAAGACACGTATTTAGTCCATAAACTGACGCCAATCGGAGTCCCAAGCCATGCCAACTTCCTTACTAGACGTTGTTGCAGAACTCTACTTGAATCATACTTCTTATCTACGCCCCATTACCCACTTCCAGGCACGGGGTTTTTTCTTCTTTATATGCATACAAGAAGGGTCCTCTGTTTTGCTTAATTACCCCCACTCCGACGGGGGTTTTGCTTGTAAATAGTCCGCCCCGGCGGGGGGTCTTTCTGCAGAAGCCACATTTTGCTCATTTAGTTGCTAAGTTCCTCCACAAAACCACTATTTATGCCACACATGCTACGCCACCACACCTAAACATAAAACAACAATAAACAAGTAAAAATGAACATGAATTTACAAGATTAACACAGTTTAAGCTCGAATTAGAGGTCGATTCGTAGGTATAAAACTCACACATAACTTTGCCCAATGTTTTAATCTAACAGGAAGAAGAAGAAGATGTTGGACAAGGAGAAGTTGGTGAAAAAGAATTATCAACTCTTACCAACCTAATCAGTGACGCCCCCAAAATAGGTCCACACAACCCATTCTAGGTCGCCAAATACACACTACAGAATTCAAAATACAAACTTCATTTTTACAAATATTAAACTATCGTACAAAATACGACAACACATATGCTGTGAGTTTCAATACAAATATTGTACTGAATATAATTCAACAATATACACACCCAAATTATTGCAATGCCATATAAAATACAATAACAAATATTTCAAGTCTTCAAAGGAACACAAGAAGATTTATGTTTTTCTCATTCTAATGGGGTGTATTTTTGACTCTTTTAAAGTCGGGTTCTCATCACCCTATTGTTGTTCACCAAAATAAACTATTAAATGACGTATAAAATACGACACACACACTTTAAGTTCTCAATAAAATTATATATTGTCATGCTATTTTATAATGTATTGAGAAACTTCAACAGTCACAGACCATCACTCTATTCCCCTGCTATCCCCGCTCGACCCAGCTACACTCTTATTACTTGAAAGGAATTGTGAAGCAAAAAGGGTTAGCTCAACTAGTCTAGTAAAGAATATTATGACTTAAATAATGTGGAACAATTTATCCTTAGTCCTCAGCAGGGAAAAATCTGATAGAATACAATAGACAACAAGTTTTAGATTAACAACTGCAGCGAAAACAACAATCCATTAGAAGAGTCAAGTAGAACATAATGTCTACTATCTCCTCCAAATTAAAAGTCCATTAATATTTTATCCCAAGACAAAGAGAACTTTCATCACCTATCTTTTCCTGAACCACCAAAGATTATAGTTAAATTCACAATTCATGTTTATAATAATGTAAATCAACAGTTTGTCCTTGCCACAAAGTCTTAATAGAACTTTCACTCAATATCCTTGCCCCAAAGGCTAAAGACATTCAAATGTAATAACAATGATCATACCAATCAATTGTCTATCTTTGCACTACGGGCCAAAGATATTCAACTATAAAACCAATGGTCATGATTATGCCAATCAATTGTCTGTCAGTGCACTACGGCCAAAAACATTCAACTACAAAACTAATGGTTATGATCCTGCAAAACAATAGTCTATCTTTGCAGTACAGGCCAAAGATATTTATTTTTATCATCAGTGGTCATGATCATGTCATACACATGTCCATCTTTGCACTACGGGCCAAAGATACACAACCGTAAAACCAATAATCAACAGTTCATCTTTGCACTACGGGCCAAATATGTGACGCCCCCAAAATAGGTCCATTCCATCCAACCCATTCTGAGTCGCCAAATATATGGTACAGAAACAACTACAACTTCATTAATACAATTGTCGTGCAAAATACGACAACACATAAACTGTGAGTTTTAATACAAATATTATCTTCTAGACAATATCCACACTCAAATAAGTCATCATTACAATTATTGATACACTATTTTACAAAATAGTGAGGACTATTAAAACAACTGTCTTGAACCAGTACTCCACACCCCGACTAGTTCCCGCTATATTCTCGTCTCCTGAGAAGAAAAATGGAACAAAAAGGAAAAGGGTGAGCTCAACTAGCCCAAGAAAAGAATATTATGACTAAGATAATGTACAACAAATTATCCTTAGTCTTCAACAGGAAAAATCGATAGAATACAATAGACAACAAGTTTTAGATCAACAATCAAGCAATGAAACAACAATTCATTAGAAGAGTTAAGTAGAGAATGAAATCTACTATCATCTATGAATTTAAAAGTCCATCATCGATATTTTATCCTGTAACATCATCAATCAATATACATCATAAATCAAATAGTCATCTTTGCACTACAGGCCAAAGATATTCATCTGTTGATCATGTTCATCTCAACACCTATTCATCTTTGCACTACGGGCCAAAGATATTCATTAGTTGGTCATATTCATCTAAACACCTATTTATCTTTGCACTACAGGCCAAAGATATTCATCGAAAAATCATTAATCTTTGCACTACAAAGCCAAAGATATTCATAATATCATCATTTAAGACCAAGATGATGAAAAATATTTTAAAGAAAAGCGAATCCAATGAAACAAAAGAACAAATATTAAGGATTCGTACTTTAAATAATCCAAGTTCAAAAATACTTCATAAATAACTTGAGTGGAGTAAAATTCAAGAATGAAGACCAAAATATAGATCCAATCAAAGATAGGAATCATAATGAGACAATCTTGGACACGAAAAGAAAAAATTTAATTTTTCGTGAATAGTGTCGATTCAGTGAATAATGCCAGATATCGTGAATAGTGCCGTATACGTGTGAATAGTAACTCAAACCTCAAAAGATAGAAATTTCACAAAAAAAATATCATCACGCTTATGAATAGTACTCGTGAATAGTAACTCGTGAATAGTAACTCATGAATAAGAACTCATGAATAGTAACTCTGACATGAAAAAGTTCCAAATTTGATAAAAAGTTCAGAAAAATATTTCGGCATAATGATATTGAAGAAGATAATATCATTTAAGAAGAAACAACATCCCTTACCTCGTAAAGAATAATACTTACGATTGGAATCTGGATATAGTCTTTGAAAGAACTTGCATCAGATATAGCAATACTCAAAGTACTAAAATACTCACAAAATACGCTCGATATTATAGAGAGAAAATAGAGAAAACTTCAGTTTACGGTGTGATTTTCAATTCTAACCTAAGCACCTATTTATAGAAAAATGCTTAGAACACAAAGCGTAAAATTTAATAAAATATTAATATATATTATAAATTTCCTTAGCCTAACTTTGAAGATCTGAATTCAGATCATTTATAACACATGTGAGCCCACTAATTGCGTAAAAAACGCTTTTTCTCAAAATAATTAACTAAAACTCCCAAAAATCAATTATTTGAACTTCGAACTTCAATAATTCATAATAAATAGCCTTTTTATCAGAAAATTGAATCTCTTAAAATTTTATAGGAAATTCAATTCTCTACAACTTTGCAGAAGAAAGTTTTTCAAAATTCTAAACAGAAATTGACCGAAATCCATAAACGGGCAATTTTAAAGGCTATAATCAAATTTCAATTAAGAAATGGGGTCCACCAACACACAAAATATTTGTTAATCATTTAATGCAACAAAAATACTCTTTCTCCTCATATACTCATATATCCCACATTCATTGTAAAAATATCACCATTATTATATTATTAAAATATAATAATAAATTATTTTATCAGAAAAGATAAAATATTATTTTTTAACAATTGTCACTTTAAAAATTTTCTCCATCTATATCCACATAAAATCAATATTTTCCTTATCATATAAATTAATAATTAATTATTCACAAATAATATTACGTAATCACGATGATTGCACTGTGCCGCTTTTCACAGGAAGAGGGGGCTTCAAATAAGAATTTCTCCTTACTGGCGTGCAATTAGGTGACCAAACCTCTCCTTAGACATAACTTTCTAGACATTGCCAATAATGTTTTCTAATAATATTATTCGATAATATGAATTATTGTCTTCGATAATGGAAAATCTTCGTGTAGTGACAATTATTGAAACAACAATAATATAAAAAAATCAACGCAACAATTATTGAATCAATAAAATAAAATCTTTGAAGAATTTCTTGTAACAATTATTGAGTAGTGCCTTCTTACGTAAGAATTAATAATTGGTGCAATACTGGTATCATCTTGCAACAACGCCGTATTATTGTGTTTTAACCAAGGGTATTCCAACAATGATTAACTGTGGTAATAATCTGGCCAGTTATTTATAAACAACTTATACTTGTCGCTTTCTTCATCTAATCGCTTTCCGTTATGGGCCCACACAAGGTCAACATTGCCGTCGCATTTAATATTTCCCGACAGTAAGAATATTCCACGACCAAACGAATATTCCCCGACAACAATGAATATTTTATAACCACTTGCTTATTTAAAATATTAACACATTTTACCCATAACTAACCACATTAATCAAATCAACCCTTACTATTTCAAAATAATAAATAGAGGATGTTAAATTTCATTTATTAATAATTTGGGGTCTTACAACCTCCCCTCCTTATGAAATTTCGTCCTCGAAATTGACATGCGTAGGACATGCTCCTTCTTATCCAAGATCTTGACTGGTACCTGCTCGTACGTTAAATCTTCTGCTATCTCGTCTTGTTCTAACTCAATAATGTGGTTCGGGTCATCCACATATTTACGTAACATCGATACACAAAAAATGTTATGAACACGCGTCATACTTGGCGGTAAAATGTGTCTATAGGCCACAGTTCCTATTCGATCGAGGATTTCAAATGGACTAATAAATCAAAAGTTTGAGCTTTCCTCACATCGCCGATTCTCGCTTTTGGAATAACGACTTCTTGCATCTTTTTCTTCATATTCATCAACTCCAGGTCTGTAGCTTGAGCATCTTTAAATTTATCGATTAAAGTCGATTCTAATCGTATATTTACTATCTTCACGTAGGTTCGTATATTCGTACTTGTAAACGCATACGATCTTCTGCTCAACACGTTAGCTACCACGTTCGCTTTTCCAGGATGGTATGGTCAGAACATGTGCCGAAATGAGTCTCCTCTTGAGTTCTTCGAAGCTCTTCCCACATTCCTTGCTCCATTCAAATTTTGTATCTCTACGAGTCAGCTGCGTTAATGGAATAACGATTCGAGAATATCCTTCAACGAATCTCCAATAATAACCAACTAAGCCTAGAAAGCTACGTATTTCGATTACTGATTTAGGTTGCTCTCAACTGTGACTTATATCCCAACCTTGGATAGCACGTCACAATGACACCTATCAGTTTACTATCACACAAATATGGCGTCCCCTACGGAGAGTCTGGCTTCGGTGCATTCCACAAAGGAAGTCACCAGATAAAGGCTCGGGTACAAACTTCTACAGTTGAATTTTTAACTCCTGAAGTTCAATAGGAGCCATTCGATATGCGATTTTAGATGTGGGTTTTGTACCGGATTCAAAGATGATACAAAATTCAATATCACGCTCTGGAGGTAGGCCAAGAAATTCTTCAGGAAATACGTCAGGAATTTTACCAACAACAGAAATATCATTCAAATCTGACGTATTTTTGTTTAAGTCCATGACATGAGATAAGAAAGCTTGACATCCGTTTTTCAATAAACGAATGACTTTACGGCTTGATATAAAAGAGTTTGACTTCAATAGTTTGGTTGCTTAAATTCGAATAATAGGTTGCTTAGGAATATGAAAAACTAACAACCTTACAAAAGCAATCAATTTTAGCATGATGAGTGGTTGACCAATCAATCCCTAAGGTCACATCAAATGCAAGAATTTTTAAAGAAATAAGGTCAACATGTAATGTGATGGTGCCAACTTGGATCAAATAAGATTTATAAACAGCGGATGTAACGACAGTTTCTCTTAACGGAGTTTCAACAAATAAGTCAAAGTCTAATTTTCTCCAGAGTCAAGTTTAAACGTTGAGTATAAGCGGAGAGATAAATGAATGGGTAGAACCCAGATTCTAATAAGGTATAACCCATAAAAATTTATAATTAACTAACCTGCTAACTTCGTTTGGGTTACTCGCTTTTGAGAAGTCACGAAAAACGCTTCTTCCGAGGCAGGTGACTTTGACTTGTCCAGGATGACCTTTGGAGTCACCATCCCATTGGACTTGGTTTCGCTTACGAGACGCTCTCGAGCTATATGACCGTCCTTTCCACAACTAAAACATACCTTGGAAAGTTGTGAATAGTTTGGACTTATGTGTCCCTCTTCTCCGCATATGTAGCATCTAACTGGCGGTCTTTCTCCTCCTCTAAAATTAAATTCTTTGGTGTTTGGTGCCGACGTCTTCCGTCATTGTTGAATCTTCTCTTTTGAAATTTCCACTTGAATTATTTCTTCTATTATCTTGGCCATGATTACCAATCGAAGTGGTTACCATTTCGCATGATAATTTCCTCCACGATGGTTATCATTGTTCATGACCGTCTGCCACCCAATACGATTATCATCGAGTTGTTGGTCATTATTCTTCAGTTGAGCCGACTCATTATCGCGCTCCAATAACTGAGCCGTATTCACAACATCTAAATATAAACAAAGTTTGTGATAAATGAGGTATTGACGTATTTTGGGTTTCAAATCTCGCAGAAACATTCGCATCTTCTCTCCTCATTATCAACCAAATGGGATGCAAATCGAGACAACTTGGCAAACTTAGCTTCGTACTGCGACACATTCATATTGTTTTGCTCCAGTTTGATGAACTCTACCTCCTTCATGTGACGAATACTTTCGGGAAAGTACTTGTCGTTGAACAATTCTTGGAACTTCTCCCAAGACATCTTCAGTGCGGTAGGCTGAGTACGCTTTATGGATTCCCACCAATAATCTGCCTCTCCTCGTAACATGAAGGTGGCAAAATGAACCTTTTGCTCCTCTGAGCATCCCAAGACATCAAATATCTTAGTGATCTGCTTTATCCATTCTCTGCCGTAAGTGGTTCTGGCTTTCCCAAAAACACCGGCGGTCCTAAATCCTTGAACTGCTTAGCGGTGACCATCCGTGAGTTACCAGTGTTTCCACCTGCATTTTTAACAGTAGTCTCTCTCGTTTGGTTTTGCATGAATTCTAGAAAGTTCCTAAACATACCATCGTTCATCATCTGCTCAGTGGTGTTGTTCACAGGAGGAACATTGCCAGCCTGTTGCACGTTCTCCTCATTGGTGAGCAAATGTGTCTCCACGGTCTCATTTACTCCACTGTTAACATTCTCAGTCGACATTCTCAAATACAGCCATAAAACAAGGGTTAATTTAACAAATTAACAAATCACATAATACCCTATATTATGACCACCAACAAATAAGCTTAGGTAGGACACACTTTAGCGAAAGGATTTACTCGTCTCTCCCTCCTAGTTCTATTCCCCGATCTCCGCCAGAGATCATATCCCTAAGCTCGATACCAAATCGCTGACACCCCTAAAATAGGTCCATTCCATCCAACCCATTCTCGATGCGCCAAATACATGGTATAGAAACAACTACAACTTCATTAATACAATTGTGCGTGCAAAATAAACAACACATAAACTGTGAGTTTAAATACAAATATTGTCTTCTAGACAATATCCACACTCAAATAAGTCATCATTACAATTATTGATACACTATTTTACAAAATAGTTAGGACTACTAAAACAACTGTCTTGAACCATTACTCCACACCTTTAATTAGTTCCCGCTTATATTCTCGTCTGCGAGAAGAAAAATGGAACAAAAAGGAAAAGGGTGAGCTCAACTAGCCCAGTAAAGAATATTATGACTAAGATAATGTACAACAAATTATCCTTAGTCTTCAACAGGGAAAAATCTGATAGATTACAATAGATAATAAGTTTTAGATCAACAACTGCAGCGGAAACAACAATTCATTAGAAGAGTTAAGTAGAGAATGAAATCTACTATCATCTATGAATTTAAAAGTTCATCGTCTATCTTTTATCCCTGTAACATCAATCAATATATATCTGGAATCAAATATTCATCTTTGCACTACAGGCCAAAGATATTCATCTGTTGGTCATATTCATCTCAACACTGTTCATCTTTTACCACGGGCCAAAGATATTCATCGATTAATCATGTTCATATAAACACTTGTTTATCTTTTACTACTGCCAAAGATATTTATCGAAAATCATTCATCTTTGCACTACGGGCCAAAGATATTCAAGATATATCATCATTTAGGACTGAGGATGATGAAAAATATTTTAAAGAAAACGAATCCAGTGAAACAAAAGAACAAATATTAAGGATTCGTACTTTAAACAATCCAAGTTCAAAAATACTTCATAAATAACCAGAGTGGAGTAAAATTCAAGAATGAAGACCAAAATATAGATCCAATCAAAGATAGGAATTATAACAGACAATCTTGGACACAGAAAAGAAAATTTAATTTTTCTGTGAATAGTGTCGTATTCATGAATAGTCTTGAGTATCGTGAATAGTCTTGGTATCGTGAATAGTAACTCTGACCTCAAAAGATAGAAATTTCACAAAAAAAAAACATCATCACGCTTTGTGAATAGTACTCGTGAATAGTAACTCATGAATAGTAACTCCGACATGAAAAAGTTCCAAATTTGATAAAAAGTTCAGAACAATATTTCGGCGTAATGATATTGAAGAAGATAATATCATTTAAGAAGAAACAACATCCTTACCTCGGAAAGAATAGTACTTACATTTGGAATCTTTGGATATAGTCTTTGAAAGAACTTGCAGTATAGCAATACTCAAAGTACTAAAATACTCACAAAATACGCTGATATTATAGAGAGAAAATAGAGAAAACTTGAGTTTACGGTGTGATTTTCAATTCTAACCTAAGCACCTATTTATAGAAAAATGCTTTGAACACTAAAGCGAAAAATTTAATAAAATATTAATATATATTATAAATTTCCTTAGCCCAACTTTGAAGATCCGAATTCGGATCATTTATAACACATGTGAGCCCACTAATTGCGTAAAAAACGTTTTTCTCAAAATAATTAACTAAAACTCCCAAAAATCAATTATTTCGGAACTTCAGAACTTTAATAATTCATAATAAATAGCCCTTTTATCAGAAAATTTGAATCTCGCAAAATTTTATAGGAAATTCAATTCTCTACAACTTTGCAGAAGAAAGTTTTTCAAAATTCTAAACAGAAATTGACCGAAATCCATAAACGGGCAATTTTAAGACTATAATCAAATTTCAGTCAAGAAATGGGGTTCACCGACACACAAAACATGTGTTTATCATTTAATGCAACAAAAATACTCTTTCTCCTTATATACTCATATATCCCACATTCATTGTAAAAATATCACCATTATTATATTATTAAAATATAATAATAAATTATTTTATCAGAAAAGATAAAATATTATTTTTTAATAATTGTCACTTTAAAAATATTCTCCATCTATATCCACATAAAATCAATATTTTCTCATCATATAAATTAATAATTAATTATTCACAAATAATATTACTGAGAATCACAATCTTGCAACCGACCCAGTAGTTCTCCTAGAGAAAGAGGGCTTTCCAATAAGAATTTCTCCTTACTTGGTAAGCCGCAATTAGGTGACCAAACCTCTCCTTAGAATGTAACTTTCTAGACATTGCCAATAATGTTTTCTAATAATATTATTCAGGATAATATGAATTATTGCTCTTATAATGGAAAATCGTGTGTAGTGACAATTATTGAAACAACAAAGAATATAAAAAAATTAACGCAGCAATTATTGAATCAATAAAATAAAATCTTGAACAATAATTCTTTGTAATAATTATTGAGTAGTGCCTTCTTACGTAAGAATCAATAATTGGTGCAATACAGGTGTGCTTCTCGCAATGCAACAACGCGTATTCATCGTGTTTTAACCATCGGGTATTCCCATGGCGACCCCTAAATCCGGATACTTGAAACTTAGAACTTCGGTTCTCCACGATACCATTTCTTTAAAATTTGATAATACTAAATAATAATATAATTCAACTTAATTTACATACATCAAAGTTTACTTTCCAGTGCGTGACCTTCAAATACATTCCTTACAATACCTGACAATAGATTCCATTGTCTTACTAACTATAACCATTAACTCATACTAAATCTCATTCGAACAGCTTTACTTATCACACATATTACATAACATAACTCATACTACTTATCTACCAAGCCTTTCTTCTCGGACATTCATTCGCTCGATGTCCTTCCATTCCACAATTAAAACATCCACCTTTCTTATAGTTGGGGCAACGAGGAGAGGTATGTCCCTCACAGCCGCAAATATAACATATCTTCTTCCCTTTCTTCTTATCAGGTTTTCCTAAGTCAGGATCTTCTACCTTTATTTTTCCCTTACCTCTCGGAGCTGAACACGATGTGTTGCTTGAAGCTCCCATCTGGTCAATTTGGATTTTGAGCTTATCTTGCTCTTCCATTGTTTCTATTAATGCCGATGTAGCAACTTTTCTTTCTCCCACAACCTTTCTAGTGAAGAAACCTTGTTCTCCAGATCCTTCACTTTCGTTGATGCTTGAGCAACTTCAACTTTAGTGTCTGAATCACTATCTGTCAAATCCACCATTTCTGGATCTGATACTACGTTTTCCACTATAGCCACCTCGTCCGATTTGGGTTCTTGGTAAGCTTCTATTTCAGCTGTTGGCCTCGATATTAGCTCGGGGGTATGGATCTGATCCTTCTTATTCCACATATCTTTTCCACCAGACATCTACATACATAAGTTACCCTGATTAGCATGTAGTATATATACACAGCAATCAAGAGTTCTATATACGTTGTCTCTTATTTTGTTTGACGATGAATTATTCAATTCTCATCAACGCCTATCTTTCTCTCATAGAAAAGCGACTCCATCCACTTCATCGAATTAATCGCATAAAGGCGATGTCTAAAGCTTCTGCTCCAAGGTATATATCTTGGTGTCTTTGGCTTCTATCTCAACCTTCAACTATCCTATCTCAGTATCTCCTCTCGCTCCAACCTCCTCGTAACTTTCGTTAACTCCATCTGTTTCGGTGAGCGGCGTCCTTGTCTTCTTTGTTCCAAAATCAAGAAGAAATGCGATTACGTGCCTCTCCTTCTTTCGGCTCTAACCTTTAAGTCGCTGTTCCTAACTATCAAATCTCTTATCATCTCACCGTCATGTACTCCTCGCTAGAGTCCATCGTCTCTTAGGTCAAGGAATTACTATTTTGACTTTCGTCATCCATCCTATGACCACAATAAACGAGACAACATCATTACTGAAATAAAATATATTCATCATTAAAATGAAGTAATATTTTATTTAGTACCACTAAAACTCGATGAATCTCTTCAACTCATCATATCCTATAACTTCTCACCAGAGTACTTCGTCTCCTGGTTCACTGAATATTTATCTTAACTTTCGTCCTCCATTCTACTAAGGTTATAATTCTTCACCAGAGTTCTTCTTAACTTTCGTTATCCATTCTACTAAGGTTATAATTCTTCACCAGAGTTCTTCGTCCACTGAATATCTATCTTAACTTTCGTTATCCATTCTACTAAGGTTATAACCTAGGTTTCGCATTCCTAACGTTTATAACCTATAGCTTTGATACCAACCTGTGGCGACCCCAAATCCGGATACTTGAAACCCGAACTCGGTTCTCCACGATACCATTTCTTTAAAAATGAATAATACTAAATAATAATATAATTCGAACTTAATTTACATACATCAAAGTTTACTTTCCCAGGTACGTGACCTTCAAATACATTCCTTACAATACCTGACAATAGATTCCATTGTCTTACTAACTATAACCATTAACTCATACTAAATCTCATTCGAACAGCTTTTCTTTTCCCTTGTTCGTGCCTGAGCCTTCAGGTCGATCGTACGTAACTGAAAACATTTAGTTTAAGCAATGATGAGCATTTGAGTGCCCAGCAAGTAATAGTAATTATATATATAAGCTGAAACAATATAAGTATTCTCTTTCCATAACACTTCTACAACGAATCAAAAGTTGTGAAGTGTCCGTCTTGATAAAAGATTCACATAACAACTCTCTTTCAAATTCTTGAAATGAGGCTCCACCCATGAATAGGGTTTAAGAAACATACTATGAACATGGTTTTCATTTTCGAAAAGGTTTAACAAATTCATCCGCAAATCATTATAACTTACGGCACGGAGGGTGATCAACCCAGATTGTACCTGTATTGATCAATACTACATAACTTGAGCGAAATTCATCGCTCACCCTTTGTCCAAGCCAAGCGCATAAAACTTTTCCCATTATCGGGATGTTCATACATGCACGGTTCCAAACCCGAAGGTTTTAATCTTGCTTTCAACAATAATATGTAATTCAACATATATGTATACGGGTAATTGAAAAGTGTATCAACATGTGAATAAATGCCATGATTATCCAAGTGGGGACACTTGTATAACCATTTAGAAATCAACTTAACGAATATATATCCGAGCTAACATGTTGATAATCAAAGCGTATATAATCATGACGGGAATAGAATAATTACAAACTTCTTACTCATGTCCATTGCATAAAGAAAATGCAAAGGTAGGATACTTGCCTGATTCGCTGATTACAACTCTCAACTTAGGTTTTATCTCTTTATCACAACCTATCAATAATCGGGTCATTCGTTCGATTAGAACATATAGTCTAATCACGTCATCACATAATCGCAGTGATCATACTTTTAGTTCATATTCTACACTTGAAATATTTTTATACATTTTTCAAATATCTCATCCATGTTCTTACAGTAGCCTTTTCTTTCTATTATAGAGATTACGACATTTGTTTGTTGCATCTTGAAACGACTTTATCGGGTAAATACTGAGTCTAAGACTCTTATTCTATATCTCAACATCTGTAAATATCAGACATTTTAAATTTTCCAGAAATTGAAAAATTTAAAATAAATCAAATCTGTCACTCAAGGGCTTATAGTGATATAAGCATTACTATGGGTGCTCTTCATCAAATCTGGACTTCATAACTTAGGTTCTCTGATCACTAGTTTGGTAAAATTTATAACTTTCAAACATCGGAATCATAATTAAATGACTTAAACATTAAACAATTCCATTATCATTAATAATTAATTTATATTAAACTATTAATGAAACCATTGCCAAAATATAAAAGTTATTTATAATAACTCAAACTATTTTTAAAATATTTATATTACCCTTAAATGATTTTTAAAACAATTAAAATCATTTTTAAATAATCACCATTAATATATAAATATTAATGTACTATTCATCAAATATTAAAAGTCATTAATTATAACTTAAAATATTTTTAAATCCTTAATATCCTCTTTAAATGATTTTTAAATAAATAAAACCATTTTTAAACTATTTATTTAATATAAATATTAAATAAACTAAATATCATTAATATTATCTTAATATCATTAATATTAAATTATTAATGAAATTATCCTTTAAATATTAAAAGTTATATTTTATAACTTAAAATATTTTTAAATACCTTAATTTCATTTAAAATGATTTTATAATATTAAAATCATTTTTAAACTAAATTATTTAATATAATCATTAAATAACTTTAATATCATTAATATATAATTAATTAATGAAATTCATCACAAAATATTAAAAGTCATGGAAAATAACTCAAAATATTTTCTTATACCATAAAATAATTTTTCATGATTTTCATGAATTAAAACTATTTTTAAATCATTTATTTAATATTATAATTAAATAAATAAATACATTTTATATTCCAAAAATATTAAATATTTATAAAATATACTCAAAATAATTAAAAACTATTTTTCTAGACTTTAAAATAATTTTTCATAATTTATTTGGTATTTTTAATAATTAAAATCTAATTTTTCTAATTTTTAAATCATTTTTCTGAAAATCGAAAATTAAAATAATTAAAATCGTAAGCTAAAAGCCCCTATAGTGACAGTAAAATACATATAGGTGTTCTTGAGCCTACCCAAATCTTTATAAAAGGCGAACCAAGGTAGCTACTTTGGCCGTGAATAACTCTCTCATATTAACGAATTTGGACAATTTATAAATTGGGTCTTGTAGAGAAATTACCGACTACTACAATCTCCAATAATCATAACCTCTAAACAAACATCGATCCGGGATAAATCAGCCATCAAAGTAGCTACCAAAGTCATTTCTTCACGAAGAAACGAGTTCGAGGTGCCTACTTTGGACCTCTATAACTTGATGATCGTGTAGCGTTTATGTGATCTATCAATTCCGATTAGTGTAGACAACATGTAGGACTACAACTCTAACACTTAACATCATCATAAAAACAAGAAATAAAGCATCTAAAGTATGGTCAAACCTTGTCGGAAAAATTAACACTTAGAAAATTGCAGGTTTGCTTGAATTTTTACGGTCAATCTTACAATCAACCCACTTTGACCTTAAATAACTCTTAATCCGTAATATATATGGACCTGATTCTTTTTGGAGGTTAAATACCACATAACAAGCTACATATATCAACCTTTATAACACAAAACACATTAAAGATGACCGAGATATAAGGCTTGACATTTGCCAAAAAAAAATTTACGGACACTTAGAATATTTTTGGGTTTGAAAAAGCAATAGGTCAATCTTGGTCAACCCACTTTGACCGCTTATAAATCCCGATCTACAATAGATATAGACCTGATTCCTTTTGGAGTTTAAAGACCACATATCAGGATGCCTATAACAATTTTTAAACAACAAAACTCGTGATCGACCAAAGAGTTATAGCCTCTGACATTTGGTGAAAAATAACAGAATTCGATTTTTCCAACTTGTTTAAATCTTCAAATTCGTGCACTTTGATGTTATGGGTTCATGATTTTACAACCCAGAACATTAATAGACTCCTTATTACACTACTTTAAACAATCAATTGCATCAATTAACATCGAATCGAAGGATTTCTAATTTTTGGGATTTCATACCTTTTCTTACTTTGATTTCTTGATTTCTGACTTTGATGCTTCTGATTTGTTGTTTGTGGTGGCTGGGCTTTGATTAGGAGCTTATGGGAAAGGCAAATTTGTTGGCTAGAGGTTGAGAGAGTGTAGCTAGAGAGTTTAGAAAATATTAGAGTGTGTTTTCATTATTTCTCCTTGATCTCTATATATAGACCCTTAGATTGCCTTGGATGCTTATATGGTAGCATAATTGAGCTCACATGATAATTATGGAGTGGTTGGCCGGATTTGGTGGGATTGGTAGCACAATAATGCACAAATAATGCACTAAGATGGACAAAAAGGTAAAATGGTCATTTCCCTCTCTTTAATCTATATAAAAATATATTAGATACATTGGATGCTACAATTGGATGATTCAACTTGAATGATTGAGCATTGGATGCTAGATGGGTAGGGTAGGAGTGTTGGCTAGCAATAATCTATCAATAATTCAACTAATAATACCTTTAATAAACCAAAAGGGCATTTTGGTAATTTCATAAAAATTTCAAGGGCATTTTTGTACATAGCAATTAAATGTAGTATTTAATCACTAGATGGTAATTCTTATCATTTACCAATTACTTTCTATCCTTTGGTAAATTAAAACATTTATACATTAACATCGTAATTAAACCCATTAATTTAAATTAGGGTTTTATAGAAAAAAATTAGGGTTCTATAATTAGGGTTTCTTAACGCCATCAATTAGGGTTTCTAATTGACCATTAGGATTCTCTAATTATCGTGTATGTTCTAACACGGTCATTACAATCTCTAACTTCAACCGGATTAGGGTTGTAATAATTAGGGTTTGTCCTAATTATCGACAAACAACGATAATTAGGGTTTTCTTCTAATTACAAGCATCTTATACACATAACCTTCATATACACAATAAACTTCATATACACGATCACTACTCGGTCATTTCTCATAACTAAGTTTAATAATTAGGGTTTCACGACACGGTAATATCTTTATGACCTAATTGGCCGTCATTCTCTCGATATTATCTGTCATACATATACACATACGATACATAATTATTGTCTTTGTAAAATCATTATAACAATAATATAATATTATTATTCTCATCTCTTGATCACAATCCCAATTCGGGGTTTGGATCTCATATCGACTTCTCTTTAGCATATCGAGTTAAAATACTTGATTTAAATATTCTGAACAATTCATATAATAAAATATATATTATATAAATTCTAATTATCACTTCATATATTATTTCCAATCATGTTTTCATGGAAAATAATTAATAAAAACATTTACCTTCTGAAATTAATTACCATAAAATATAATTTGTAGTAATTAATAATTCCAAAATTATTTCTAATTTTTCAAGTAATAAATATATTCGCATTTATCGTTCACATTACTAGACACTTATTCTCGTCATTAAATAAAAAAAAAAATTATCATAAAAATTTCTTAATTATTTTATATAGAAAATCTCGGGTTATTACATTCACCTCCTTATAAGGATTAAAGTCCCCAGGAATCACCGCTTTAAAACTCATACACGAAGAGTATATAACGATATAATCCTTGCACATAGACCTCGATCAATACTTGATCGAATCGCTTTCTTCTTCTTCTCCATAACGCTTGTCTTTCTCGATAAATGCAAATTTGATTTCTAAAAGAACTCAAATTCCTTCCTCAAAATTTCTTTATGAAATAATTTACTATCTATATAGCTATATTTTATACTGGAAAATCATATAAAATATTGAAGTTATTCGAATAGAACACGGAGTTCCATTTCCAAATGCCACAAGTATCCTCAACTACTACGATATCTTGAGCGACCATAACGAAAAGACACTTACGGTTTATTTCGTTTCGCTTTATATCTTCTTGTCATTTCTGGTATTCGCATTCCTTATCTCACTTCTCATTCTTTCACCTTATACTCTTTCATCTTATACTCCATTGATTCATAAATAAAACATTATTTATACATCATTGAATTGAGACAATTAGAAGAGATATGTCTCTTACGCCTGAAACTTTCTCTTTATCTCATTTCCTTTTTATCGTATAGGTGATAAAAGTTATCTTTTTGCCCTTTACATTATCCTAACTATCATAAACGCTTCTCTTTGAGTCACTTAATCCTCTATACCCTAGCAATAAGATTGCCTTAAAGTCTTTGGCGTTCGACGTTCGATTATCTAGTTGATCTTCCACGACTGGTTTTCGTTTTTTCGTCATGGTGGCATAATCGTAAATTATTCTTCATTTCCTTAGATTCTAAGCCTCATCGTGTCGTTATGCATATAACACAAAATTTTCTACTCAAATACTCATGTAATCAAAATATTGGATTTGAAACTTGGTTTATATATTAACCAATATTTCAATAAATATCTGCTACCTTTATAACAACTTACTTCATTAATCCAACTTGTGACACTCATGGTACTTCCAACCATAGCACCTCACATTAATAGAACTTAACATACCATAGCACATATTGCTTTAAACATCAGTTATCCCTTTGTGACTACAACAGTCGGGATTTAAAATCTTGACCAACATAAAAGTTGAAAATAGTTCATTACTTATCACACATATTACATAACATAACCCATACTACTTATCTACCAAGCCTTTCTTCTCGGACATTCATTCGCTCGATGTCCTTCCATTCCACAATTAAAACATCCACCTTTCTTATAGTTGGGGCAACGAGGAGAGGTATGTCCCTCACAGCCGCAAATATAACATATCTTCTTCCCTTTCTTCTTATCAGGTTTTCCTAAGTCAGGATCTTCTACCTTTATTTTTCCTTACCTCTCGGAGCTGAACACGATGTGTTGCTTGAAGCTCCCATCTGGTCAATTTGGATTTTGAGCTTATCTTGCTCTTCCATTGTTTCTATTAATCTTGATGTAGCAACTTTTCTTTCTCCCACAACCTTTCTAGTGTGAAGAAACCTTGTTCTCCAGATCCTTCACTTTCGTTGATGCTTGAGCAACTTCAACTTTAGTGTCCGAATCACTATCTCGTCAAATCCACCATTTACGGATCTCGATACTCGTTTTCCACTATAGCCACCTCGTCCGATTTGGGTTCTTGGTAAGCTTCTATTTCAAATTGTTGGCCTCGATATTAGCTTCGGGGTATGGATCCGATCCTTCTTATTCCACATATCTTTTCCACCGAGACATCTACATACATAAGTTACCACGATTAGCATGTAGTATATATACACAAACAATCAAGAGTTCTATATATCGTTGTCTCTTATTTTGTTTGACGATGAATTATTCAATTCTCATCAACGCCTATCTTTCTCTCTGCCGAAAGCGCTCCATCCACCGTGTCGAATCGCATAAAGCGATGTCTAAAGCCCTGCTCCAAGGTATATATCTTGGTGTCTTTGGCTTCTATCTCAACCTTCAAGCTGCCTATCTCAGTATCTCCCTCTGCTCCAACCTCCTCGTAACTCGGTTAACTCCATCGTGTTCGGTGAGCGGCGTCCTTGTCTTCTTGTTCCAAAATCTGAGAAATGCGATTACGTGCCTCCGCTTTGCTTTCAATTCTAACCTTTAAGTCGTCGTTCCTAACTATCAAATCTCTTATCATCTCACTTTGTGCATGTACTCCTCATTAGAGTCCATCGTCTCTTAGGTCAAGGAATTACTATTTTGACTTTCGTCATCCATCCTATGACCACAATAAACGAGACAACATCATTACTGAAATAAAATATATTCATCATTAAAATGAAGTAATATTTTATTTAGTACCACTAAAACTCGATGAATCTCTTCAACTCATCATATCCTATAACTTCTCACCAGAGTACTTCGTCTCCTGGTTCACTGAATATTTATCTTAACTTTCGTCCTCCATTCTACTAAGGTTATAATTCTTCACCAGAGTTCTTCTTAACTTTCGTTATCCATTCTACTAAGGTTATAATTCTTCACCAGAGTTCTTCGTCTACTGAATATCTATCTTAACTTTCGTTATCCATTCTACTAAGGTTATAACCTAGGTTTCGCATTCCTAACGTTTATAACCTACAGCTTTGATACCAACCTGTGGCGACCCCAAATCCGGATACTTGAAACCCGAACTCGGTTCTCCACGATACCATTTCTTTAAGCTGAATAATACTAAATAATAATATAATTCAAACTTAATTTACATACATCAAAGTTTACTTTCCCAGGTACGTGACCTTCAAATACATTCCTTACAATACCTGACAATAGATTCCATTGTCTTACTAACTATAACCATTAACTCATACTAAATCTCATTGAGCGACTTTTCTTTTCCTTTGTTCGGTGCTGAGCCTTCGAATTCGATCGACAAATGGCGAAAACATTTAGTTTAAGCAAGGATGAGCATTTGAGTGCCCGTGAAGTAATAGTAATTATATATATAAGTTTGAAACAATATAAGTATTCTCTTTACATAACACTTCTACAACGAATCAAAAGTTGTGAAGTAATCCGTCTTGATAAAAGATTCACATAACAACTCTCTTTCAAATTCTTGAAATGAGGCTCCACCCATGAATAGGGTTTAAGAAACATACTATGAACATGGTTTTCATTTTCGAAAGGTTTAACAAATTCATCCATAAAAATCGTAACTTACGGTACGGAGGGTGATCGACCAGATTGTACCTGTATTGATCAATACTACATAACTTGAGCGAAATTCATCGCTCACCCTTTGTCCGTAAAGCGCATAAAACTTTTCCCATTATCGGGATGTTCATACATGCACAGTTCCAAACCCAAGGTTTTAATCTTGCTCAACAATAATATGTAATTCAACATATATGTATACGGGTAATTGAAAAGTGTATCAACATGTGAATAAATGCCATGATTATCCAGTGGGGACACTTGTATAACCATTTAGAAATCAACTTAACGAATAATATATATATCCGAGCTAACATGTTGATAATCAAAGCGTACATAATGCATGCGGGAATAGAATAATTACGAAACTTCTTACTCATGTCCATTGCATAAAGAAAATGCAAAGGTAGGATACTTTTTGATTCATTGATTACAACTCTCAACTTAGGTTTTATCTCTTTATCACAACCTATCAATAATCGGGTCATTCGTTCGATTAGAACATATAGTCTAATCACGTCATCACATAATCGCAGGTGATCATACTTTTAGTTCATATTCTACACTTGAAATATTTTTATACATTTTTCAAATATCTCATCCATGTTCTTACAAAGAGCCTTTTCTTTCTATTATAGGAATTACGACATTTGTCGTATCTGCAAATGACTTTATCGGGTAAATCTTGAGTCTAAGACTCTTATTCTATATCTCAACATCTCAAATATCAGGACATTTTAAATTTTCCGAGAAATTGAAAATTTAAAATAAATCAAATCTGTCACTCGAGGGCTTATAGTGATATAAGCATTACTATGGGTGCTCTTCATCAAATCTCGGACTTCATAACTTAGGTTCTCTGAGTCGACTAGTTTGGTAAATTTATAACTTTCAAACATCGGAATCATAATTAAATGACTTAAACATTAAACAATTCCATTATCATTAATAATTAATTTATATTAAACTATTAATGAAACCATTGCCAAAATATAAAAGTTATTTATAATAACTCAAACTATTTTTAAAATATTTATATTACCCTTAAATGATTTTTAAAACAATTAAAATCATTTTTAAATAATCACCATTAATATATAAATATTAATGTACTATTCATCCAAATATTAAAAGTCATTAATTATAACTTAAAATATTTTTAAATCCTTAATATCCTCTTTAAATGATTTTAAATAAATAAAACCATTTTAAACTATTTATTTAATATAAATATTAAATAAACTAAATATCATTAATATTATCTTAATATCATTAATATTAAATTATTAATGAAATTATCCTTTAAATATTAAAAGTTATATTTTATAACTTAAAATATTTTTAAATACCTTAATTTCATTTAAAATGATTTTTATAATATTAAAATCATTTTTAAACTAAATTATTTAATATAATCATTAAATAACTTTAATATCATTAATATATAATTAATTAATGAAATTCATCACAAAATATTAAAAGTCATGGAAAATAACTCAAAATATTTTCTTATACCATAAAATAATTTTTCATGATTTTTCATGAATTAAAACTATTTTTAAATCATTTATTTAATATTATAATTAAATAAATAAATACCTTTATATTCCAAAATATTAAATATTTATGAAATATACTCAAAATAATTAAAAACTATTTTTCGGACTTTAAAATAATTTTTCATAATTTATTTGGTATTTTTAATAATTAAAATCTAATTTTTCTAATTTTTAAATCATTTTTCGAAAAATCGAAATTAAAATAATTAAAAGCGTCATTAAAAGGCCCTATAGTAGACAGAACTGTCGTATAGGTGTTCTTGAGCCTACCCAAATCTTCATAAAAGCGAACCAAGGTAGCTTACTTTGGCCAGTGAATAACTCTCTCATATTAACTTAATTTGGACAATCTATAAATTGGGTCTTGTAGAGAAATTACCGGACTACAATCTCCAATAATCATAACCTCTAAACAAACATCGATCTGGGATAAATCAGCCATCAAAGTAGCTATCAAAGTCATTTCTTCACGAAGAAACGATTCGAGAGTGCCTACTTTGGACCTCTATAACTTGATGATGGTGTAACGTTTATGTGATCTATCAATTCCGATTATTGTGTAGACAACATGTAGGACTACAACTCTAACAGTTAACATCATCATAAAAACAAGAAATAAAGCATCTAAAGTATGGTCAAACCTTGTCAAAAAATTAACACTTAGAAAATTAAGAAATTTGCCCGAATTTTTTTCGTCAATCTTAAATCGACCCACTTTGACCTTAAATAACTCTTAATCAAGTAATATATATGGACTGATTCTTTTTGGAGGTTAAATACCACATAACAAGCTACATATATCAACCTTTATAACACAAAACACATTAAAGATGACCGAGATATAAGGCACGACATTTGCCAAAAAAAATTTACGGACACTTAGAATATTTTACGGGTTTGAAAAACAATGGTCAATCTTAGAATCAACCCACTTTGACCGCTTATAAATCCCGATCTACAATAGATATAGACCTGATTCCTTTTGGAGTTTAAAGACCACATATCAGGACGAGGATGATGACAATGATATAAAGAATCAATCATGTGAAATCAATGATAAATATTAGAGATTTATAATTCAATTTATCCAGAGTTCAAGAATGTCGAAATTGTCAACATGATAATTAATTGTGGAGTAAAATTCAAGAATGATATTCATATATCAAAAATAATTTGGACAAAAAAGAAACTAATTTTGTCGTGAATAGTACCCTGTGAATAGTACCTCAAGTGAATAGTACTTCGAGTGAATAGTACCCTATGAATAGTACCCCAAATGAAAATATTAAAATTTAATAAGAAAGTTCATACCAATATTCCAATGAATCGATACTAGATGAAGCATAAAACTCAAGGATATTCTACTAATTTCAGGAATTATAGAAGCAATACTTACCATAGTAAGTTTAGATTTAGGAATATGAAAAGAAATAATATACGAAACTATAAATGGATTTTCATCCGTCATGCGATAATCCGCGTAGACAGATCTTTTCCACAAATAAAGAATGAGTTGGAAGGGTTATTCACCATGCATGCAGTAATCCGCATAGACAGGTTATTCTCACAGATTAAAGAATGAATACGAAGGGTTATTCACCATGCATGCGGTAATCCGCGTAGACATGTTACTCCCGCAAATTAATAAAGAATGAATACGAAGGGTTATTTACCATGCATGCGGTAATCTGCGTAGATAGGTTACTCCCGCAGATTAATAAAGAATGAATACAAAAAATAATACCCCTTTCGAATAAGAAAAGTAATATCCCTTACGATTACGAAAAAATAACATCCCTTACGAATACGAAAAGTAATATCCCTTACGTTAGTAAAAAAATTGAATACTACAATAGTGTAGTAGCAGAATACTCTTCTTCTTTCTCTCTTATTATCTCTCTATAGTTTCTTTCTATAATTTTAATGAATACATAAAAAATAATGAAGGAATGAGCTTCAATTGTGACGCCCCCAAAATAGGTATACATCACCCATTCTGAGTAACCAAATATATGGTACTGAAAACAACTACAACTTCATTATTACAATTATCGTGCAAAATACGACAACGCATATGCTGTGAGTTTAAATACAAATATTGTCTTCTAGACAGTAGTCAAACTCAAATAAGCCCTCATTACAATTATTGATACACTATTTTACAAAATAGTGAGGACTGCTAAAACAACTGACTTAGAACATCACTCCACACCTTGATAGTTCCCATTATTTTCTACGCCTCACGAGAAGAAAATAGAACAAAAAGGAAAAGGGTGAGCTCAATTAGCCCAGTAAAGAATACTATGACTAAGATAATGAACAACAAATTATCGTTAGCCTTCAACAAATCAGATAAAATAATGGACAACAAGTTTTAGATCAATATTCGCAGCAAAAATAAAAATTCATTAGAAGAGTTAAGTAGAGAATGAAATCTATTATCATCTATAATTTAAAAGTTCATCATCAATATTTTATCTCTGTAACATCAATCAATATACACCTTTAACCAAATATTCATCTTTGCACTACGGGCCAAAGATATTCATTTGTATCACCAGTTGGTCATGTTCATCTCAACACCTGTCCATCTTTGCACTACGGGCCAAAGATATTCATCAGGTAATCATTCATCTTTGCACTACAGGCCAAAGATATTAATCAAGTATCACCATTTAAGACTGAGGATGATGAAAAATATATTAAAGAAACGAATCCAGTGAGATAAATGACAAAGATTAGGAATTCGTACTTTAGATAATCCAAGTTCAAAAATATTCTATAATAAACCATAGTGGAGTAAAATTCAAGAATGAAGATCAAAACATGGATACAATCAAAGATAGTAACCATAATAGACATCTTGGACAAAGAAGAGAAAATTTCATTTTTCTGTGAATAGTGTCGTATTCGTGAATAGTATCGTATACGTGAATAGTGCCGTATACGTGAATTGTAACCCCGACATAAAAAGGTAGAAATTCTACAAGATAAATCATACTTCGTGAATAGTACTCGTGAATAGTACCGTATTCGTGAATAGTGCCGTATACGTGAATAGTAATCTCGACATAAAAAGGTAAAAATTTCATAATAAAATTCATACCAATATTTTGGCATAATGATATTGAACGAAATAACATCATTTACAAAGAAAATAACATCCCTTACCTCAAAAGAATAGTACTTCTGCCTGAAATATCGGATATAACGTTAAAAGAAACTTGCACTGAATAACAACTCTCAAAGTATTTAAATACTCATAAAATACACTCAATAATATAGAGAGAAAAACTTATGATTCTGATTTGATTTTTAATTCTAACTAAGCACCCTATTTATAGGAAAATGTCAGAACGCCAAAGCAGACTAAATTAATAAAATAGTAATATTCTTTAAAAATTTCCTACGCACACCTTCTTGACCAAATTATTAGCCACCACTAGTGGAGCGCACCAAAATTTAGCATTTTCTACACCAACCAAAAATGGGGCCCCACCATGTTTTTAATAAAAATATTTATTTCTGAAACTTCAATAATTCATAATAAATAGCCTCTTTATCAAAAAAATCCGAATTTTATATCCATTCCATAGGAAATTTAATTCTCTACAACTTTGTAGAAGAAAGATTTTCCAAATTTCAATTAGAAAATGTTCGAAATCCACATACAGATAATTTTTAATACCTCCATTTCGATAAAATACTGATAAATACCTCAACATTAATTCCTTCATTTATATCCACAAAAATAGATATTTTCTTATCATATAAATTAATAATTAATTATTCACAAATAATTATAGAATCACAATATGACAACCAGGTCGTTCCCAAGAAAGAGGGAGCTTTTCGATAATGATTTTTCCTTACTGGCGCGCAATTAGGTGACCAAACCGCTTTCCTAGACAAAACTTCTTTAGACATTGTCAATAATGCTATCTAATAATATTATTCAAATAATATGAATTATTGATCTGATAATGGGAAATACTGTGCAGTGAAAATTATTGAAACAACAATAATATAAAATATCAACGTAACAATTATTGAATCAATAAAATAAAATATTGAGCGATAATTCTTTGTAACAATTATTGAGTAGTGCCTTCTTACTTAAGAATCAATAATTCAAAATCTTTGTGCGTCTGGTACCTTCTTTATGCGACCACGCGTATTCGTATTTTAACCACCGGGTATTTCAACAGTGTTAACGGTAACAACTACGCCGTTATTTGTAAAAACTCAAACTTATCGTTTTCTTCATCCGACCATTTTCTGTTATGAGGCCCACAAATGGCTGCGCCATCGTACGAATATTCCCCGACAACAAGAATATTTCACGACCAAACGAATATTTCCTGACAACAATGAATATTTTATAGCCACTTGCTTCTTTTATAAAATTTGCACATTTCACCCATAACCAAAGCATTATATCAAATTAACACCTTATTATTCAAAAACAATATTAGAGGAAATTCAATTTTATTTATAAAAAGTTGGGGTCTTACATCTATTTATAGGAGAATGGACTAAATAGTAACTAATTCACGGACGGTCCAGATTGACTTACTATTAAAACGAACGGTCCATATTGATTTACTATTAAAACCTCAACCGACGGTCCATATTGATTTACTATGAAAACCTCAATAGACGGTCTGAAAAATTAGCACATCTCCCCATGGAATAATAAGCCAAACCTACAACAAACGCTTCATGACGAACCCCTCTATTTATATCAAAAAAAAATTGAATAAATAATTACCATAACACATTTTTAATCTTTCAACAGTTATTCATCATTTAATATTATAACTCATAATATTGACAACCACATCATTCGCAGGAAAGAGGTGGCTTTCCGATAAGGATTTCTCCTTACTGGCACATAATTAAATAACCAAACTCCTTTCCTCGACAGAACTTCCTAGACATTGTTAATAATGCAATAATAATATGAATAATTGTGTCATCTCAATTATTAATTTAATAATATAAAATATTGTGCATATGATACTGTGACAATAATTGAACAAAACTGGGTGACTTCTTACGTAAGCATCAATAATCAGAGATACTGTGCAATACTGTGTGCTACTATGTAACAACGCGTATTACTGTTCTTTTATCACCGGTATTTCAACAGTTAACAGTAAAAGTTTTGCCGTTATTTTTATAAAAATGTTACTTTTGTCGCTTTCTATAACCGACAGTCATTCCGTTGTGGGGTCCACCAATGATTATATCGTTGTACGGATATTCACCGATAAAAAGAATATTCCCCGATAAAAAGAATTTTCCCCGACCAAACGAATATTTTATGACAACTTGCTTACTTTGTAAAATTTGCACATATCACCCTTAACTTTAACCTTTTATCAATTTAACAATTTACTGAATAAAATAATAATTATAAGAAAAATTGTATACTTTTATTTCATAAAATTCGGGGTGTTACATAGTCCTTAACACATGATGAATCCACATGGGTTTTACTTGTTAGTATGAAATTGTAGTACTCTTGAAATGGGAAGGGGATGGAACGGCTGAGCAAAATTGAGACACTGAATATGGGACAAACAATATTTGGTTTGTAGTTACTAGTAATGCTAAGGTTAATTCCCTTTTAGGGCTCACTATGTCAGTTTTAAATGATTAAATATTATTACCTTATGCTAAGTTAGGGCACATATACACATAATCATATAATCTATGTACATTGAGTTAGTCCAAATAATATTTAAATTGAGCTAGAATATAAATTAGTTGGGTACTAACAACCCATTATTTTCTATAAAACTTATTATTCTAATTACACCCAAATAACATAATAATAATTAATATCAAGTATTTATTTCCTTCAAATTTACTTTCTTCCATAAATTAAAAATACACATTTCATTTATTCTCCATGAACCATTATGCCACACAAGACTCATATATTCAAGCTTAGTAATTTACATAACATAAGCTTATTTTTACCGTATAGTCTCATATAATGACTATTCACATATTATCATTTTACTCTTAACATCCCACACTATATCTTATAAATGAAGCAACTTTAATGTATTAAATATTTATATGACCAGACAATATGGTTATTGCACATAACAAATAATTAATAATAAAAGTAATTAGTCAATCACATTATTTAATTATTTCCTTATTAATTTAATTAAACAATTACTTAGTCCATCATTATGTCACACTAGGCATATCACATAAAGCTTAAATTAAGCTCATTATGATTTCCACCACATTACTTACTTATCACATATTTAATTCAATTTAAATTGAAACATCCCAATTCAAAACACTCATAAATATATATGTACTTCAATATAAATATTCAAACATTTTAAATTTTGACATTAATATTATTTATAAAATTCGCAGATATTATATCTTCCCCCTTATAAAAATTCCGTCATCGGAATTGGTACAAGTTTAAATGAATAAATGGGGATCTTCTCATCTTATCCTCTAATTTCCACGCAGCCTCCTCGGCGTTGTGGTTTCGCCAAATTACTTTTACAGAAGATATAACTTTATTTCTTAATATTTGCTCCTTCCTATCGATTATTTAGACATGAATTTCTTCATACGTCAGATTCTTTTCTACTTGAATGGGTTCATAGGATATCACATGCTTATAGTCAGGCTTGTATGGATGTAACACGAAAACATGAAACACGTTGTGGATGTGCTCCAGCTCATGAGGTAAAGCTACCTTGTACGCCACTTCGCCTACTCGCTTCAATACTTCAAACAGTCCTATGAACTTCAGACTCAATTTCACTTTCTTGCCGAATCATATCTTCCCCTTCCAGGGAGACACTTTCAAAAACACAAAACTACCGACTTCAAAATCTCGGATTTGACAGTGTATATCAACGTATTTCTTCTGGCGATCTTGAGCTGCTACTAATCTGGCTCTTATTATTGTCACCACATCTGCCGTTTGTTGAACTAGTTCCGACCCATGTAGTCTTCTTTCACCGACCTCATCCCAACGCAAGGGTGTTTTGAATTTTCTTCCATAAAGAGCTTCATACGATGGCATACCGATACTCGCATGATAACTATTGTTATTAGCGAATTCTATTAAGAGTAAGTGATCATCCCAATTCTCCTTAAAATCCATCACGCAAGCTCTAAGCATGTCTTCTAGCATTTGTATGGTTCGTTCACTCTGCCCGTCGGTTTGAGGGTGATAAGTGGAGCTCAATCTCAACTGTGCTCCCATTCTTTCTTGAAAGCTCTTCCAAAAATTTGACGTGAAGTGCGAATCTCGATTGGAAATAATTCACATCGGCACTCCATGTCGTGAAATGATTTCTTTTATGTACAACTTCGCTAACTGATTTAAATCGAATCGAATCTTTATTGGTAGAAAATGAGTTGTCTACGTTAGTTGAACCAAAATAACCCAAATAGCATCATAACCCTTCTGTGTGGTCGGAAGTCCTACCACGAAGTCCATCATAATGTGCTCCCATTTCCATTCCAATATTTCCAGCGGTTGAAGTAGACCACTCGGCCTCTGGTGCTCTACTTTGACTCTTTGACAAGTAAGACATCTACTGACTCACTAGACAACTTCTCGTTTTAGATTGGACCACCAAATGTTTTGTCAAAGATCCCGATACATTTTTATGCCTCTTAGATGAACAGAATATGATGAATTATGTGCCTCGTGCAGGATCTCCTCTCTTAATTCGATTACGGCTGGCACCCACACTCGACCTTCGAATCTCAATATACCGTCCTTATCCATTTTGAACCTTTCTTCTTTAGTTTTTGCTATCCTTTTCTTTATCTTCTCGCACTCTCCATCATTCTCTTGCGATTCATTTATTCCTTCTAACAATGTCAGACAAGCTTCCATTACAAATAACTTCTCCTCGGACTTCTTGGGTTCCTTCAATTCTATTTCCTATCTTTCCATTTCTCTTATTAGTCCATCATGAGCGGTCAATTTCAGCAAATTCTAGCTTCCTTTTCTACTTAACGCGTTGGCTACTACGTTTGCCTTCCCCAGGTGATAAAGAATTTTGCAATCGTAGTCCTCGATGAATTCCAACCACCTCATTTTTCGTATGTTCAAATCCTCTTGTGCAAAGATATATTTCATTCTCTTATGGTCTTTATATATCTCACATTTTCTCTCCATACAAATAATGTCTCTCGATTTTTAGCGCAAAGACTACTGCCGCTAAGTCCAAGTCATGGGTAGGGTATCGCTTCTCGTAATCTTTCAACTGTCGCGACGTATACGTAATGACCTTGCCATGTTGTATTAGCACACAACCAAGACCTCTGTGCGACGCATCACTATACACCATAAAACCTCTCGTATCATCTAGTAATGACAATACAGGCGCCTCACTCAACCTTTTCTTTAACTCCTTGAAACTTTTTTCACACTTCTCCGTCCATACGAACTTCATTATCTTCTTCGTTAGATTGGTCAACGGGGTTGCTATCTAAAAAAAATCATGGATAAATCTTCGATAGTACCTAGCTAACCCTAAGAAACTTTGTACTTCCGTTAGGGTCATCGGCTGCTCCCAATTACTTACTGCCTTCACCTTTGCAAGATGTACTGAAATTCCATCTTTTGTCTTTCACGTGCCCTAAAAATTGGACCTTCTCCATCCAAAATTCTCACTTAGAAAATTTTGTGTACATCTTCTCCCTTCTCAAGGCCTCTAACACCACCTTCAAATGATCGACGTGCTCTTCCTTGGTCTTTGAGTAAATCAAAATATCATCAATAAAAATTAGCACGAACTTATCTAAATATGGCTTGAAAACTCGATTCATCAAGTCCATGAATGTTGTTGGAGCATTCGTCAACCCGAATGACATTACCAGAAATTCGTAGTGTCCGTAATGGGTTCGGAACGCCATCTTTGGTATGTCTTCCTTCCTTACCTTCAACTCATGATATCTCGTTCGCAGATCTATTTTTAAAAAATACTCTGTCCCTTCAATTGATCGAAAAGGTTGTCTATTATTGGTAACGGATATCTATTCTTAATCGTCACTATGTTCAACTCTCGATAGTCAATACAGAGCCTCATCAATCCATCCTTCTTAACAAACAACACTGGTTCTCCCTAGGAAGACATACTCGGATGAATATAACCCTTATCTAGCAATTCTTGCAGTTGTATCATAAATTCCTTCATTTCTACCGACACCATATGATATGGGGCTTTCGAAATCGGTGAAGTTCCAAGTACTAAGTCTATTACGAATTCGATTTCTCTGTCTGGCGGAAGGCCAGACAGATCGTCTGGGAATATGTCTTGAAAATCTCTCACTACTGATATATATTTCTTTTCTACTCCCTTTTTCTGAGTATCTACGTTATAGGCTAAATAACCTACACATCCTTTTCTCAACAACTTCTTGGTCTGCATCATCGTAAGACAACACGATTGCTTAAGCGATGATCTACCATCAATATTTTTTTTGAAGCCATCTAAACAATCTAGAAAGCGTTATTAGAAAATTTTAATAGTTTACAACAATATTAACTTATCCTTACCGCATAACATAAACATACTAAAATAATCAAGTATAAACACAAAAAAGGAAACTTTGTTAAGCTTGGGAATCACAGTTTGCGTGTATATTTAATTATTTTTTATTTATGCATAGAATTTAAAAAACTTATTAAATTCCTCCCACTAAATTCAAGCATATATAAGTGTTCATGGCATTCTAAATGGTCCCTAATATGCATACTAAAATTTAGATAAAATCTATTGAATATTAAATATTCTAAATATTTAAAGGGATTAAATAAAACATGATATTATACCACATAATATACAATAATATGCCAAACACCTTATATTGCTACCAGAAAATTTTAAACAGATTATTTATTCCTAAATAACATTATGAAATTTTCTGAACAATATACAATTTATAAAAAATAAATTTTACTATTATAATTACTCATATTATTCCAAATAATTTGCAACACCATGTAAGACACATAGTATAGCTTCCAAAAAACTTCATGCAGTATAATAACAAGTTATTAACAATCTAAAAATTTTCTAGAATGTTTTGAATAATACACAATTTATAATAATAAATTTTACATGCTTAATTTGACAAGAAAAATAGTTTAGACCACTATCTATAATCATTTTTCAACACCCTTGGTAGATAAATGAAAAAAATAGCTTTCTAGTATCTATGAAAAATTTTGGACAGAAAACCAACTTCCCAATATTTTTAAAGCAATTGTTAAGCAAATTTTAACTACAATTTTAATTTCCAAAAATTACAAATATATAAAAATATTAATTTTAATATATGAAAAATCTAGAAATAAAAAAAAATTACTTTAAAAATTTCACAAACGGAAAAAATTGGGAAGGCAATGCATGGGCTGCACGCGCCACTACTGTGTGTAGGCGTCGCTCCCAAACGCGTGCATGGTGCGGAATCATCTTCTATGAGGGTTTTCAGTTCCTTCCAAAGAGAGCTTCATTCATTTCCTATATTGGAAAGACGGGCACGATTTTCGTGAAATTTTAAAACGAGATCGGAAAAGAAGAGTTTCACGCCTCGAGTGATATCTTCTTCCGGGTTTCTAGTATTCAGTGGGAGTTGGCCACTTCTATGAAGGGTTTTTCTTTTACGAAGAATTTTCTCAATTTGAGCCTCTCGTCTCTCAGACTACTGCTCAAGATGTCGACGCGACCAATCTGGTGACGTTGCAGTCTCTGATTGGGCCACGTGACAGATTTTGACCGTCCCATTTTAACTGTTGACTGACACGCGACATCCATTGCTTGGACCACGTGGCAACTGACGTGTCACCTTATGACTATGTCAACTATCACGTCAGCTGCCATGTGTCGCTGATGTGGCTTGGTCAACTGACATATGTTAGGATGATGAGACATCACGTGATGCTGACGTGTCAGCCATATAATCATCTTCAACCTCCAACTAGGTTTTTCAGGTGGGAAATTATAGTTTGATACCATTTTTTAAAATGACCATAACTAATTCGTTTTAAGTCCAAAAATGCAAATAATATATTCACGGATTCGTATCAAAAAGTTCTACACAACCATGTGATCAGAAATTTGATTTAAACTTCAAAGAAAAACAGTTTTAGATTTTAAAAAATATTTACAACCAACTATTGTTTTAAATCTCCCAAAATACAAAATCAATTAGCACTAAATTTTGCAGGCTATATAATCATCATATATGCTAGAACATACTGATATTTCATGCTCAAATAATATCTCTACCATATTCTACCATTATCATGTTATTTAAGCTTTCTTTTGTAATGAAAAACATAAAGCACATGCATGGCATCATGGATAACATATATAACATGATTTCTAGCACAAGATAGCTCTGACACCAATGTAATAACATAGAGCATACATGCAGTGGATATAAACCGAAAAATTAAAATTTTCTAGTTACCTCTTAAAGCGTATACCCACAACAACGAACGGCTAGAATCACGAGCTCTACAAACAATGATCTCAGCGATAATTTGGACTACGTTATCACGAGTACCAAATATGTATTCCAAAGTTTGAGTAGCTACAAAGCATTCAAACTTTCCAAAAGACTTCCAATGACTTATAGAGAATACATGCTAATCTGCTTTGTGTGTTGTGTTGTAACCAAAATGATCAGCCCTCTTTTTTTTATATATCCTAGATAAAGGAAGTGTAACTTATATATATTAAACAATAGTTAATATATACATAACTTCCATTGTTAATATATATATATATATATATATATATATATATATATATATGAATCAAGTGGTTATTCCCACCGAATCATTCGTTCCATAAACGCTTCGGTTTGGGTCCATCAACATATTGAATCATCTTAATTTAAAGTTTAAAAATGTTTAAATTAATTTTCAAAATTCAACAATAATCTTATAATTTAGAATATCTATAGTACTAAAATAAATTTTTTTTCTTAAAAATAATTTTAAAAAAATAACTCTAACGGATAGATAGAGTCTATTATGCACATAAAAATTCATATGAAACTTCGCACGACCTATGGAGGAAGAAATAGGTAGAAACTGCTATGAGGTGGTCTCTAAAGGTAGCTCTAACTTAAGCTAGACATGAGTAGAAAAATTCTAACAAGAAATGAAAGAACTTTTGACCCCACCGACCCCTTATGAGTCCCGAAACCCCCCAGGACATATAATCATGGCGGTTGTGACGCCCCCAAAATAGGTCCACATAACCCATTTTGAGTCGTCAAAATACATGGTACATAATCCAAATACAAACTTCATTTATACAACAGTCGTGCAAAATACGACAACATATAAGCTGTGAGTTTGAATACAAATATTGCACCGTACATAATACGACAATATCCATACTTAAATTAAGTCTTCATTACAATTATTGTTACACTATTTTACAACATAATGAAGACTACTATAGTGACTATCTCGGGCCGTCACTCCATTCCCCAACTAGTCCCACCTATATTCTCATTTCTTGAATAGAACAATGAAAAAAAAGTGTTAGCTCAACTAGCACATTAAAGAATATTATGACTAAGATAATGTAGAATAAATTATCCTTAGTCCTCAATAGGGAAAAATATGATAAAATACAATAGACAATAAGTTTAAGATCAACAACTGCAGCGGAAATAGCAATCCTTTAGAAGAGTCAAGTAGAGCATGATGTTTACTATCTTCTATGATTTAAAAGTCCATCATCACTATTTTATCCCTCTAACACCAATTAATAATTATTTCCAATCAACGAATTATCTATGCACTACGGGACAAAGATAATCGTTTGCATCACCAGTGGTCATGATCATGCCAAACACCTGTCCATCTATGCACTATGGGCCAAAGAGGGCTTTCACCACAAACCTTTATCTATAACATTAAATGTCATGATTATACCAATACACAATTCTTGGTCATAATCATACCAATCAACAGTCCATCTTTGCACTACGGGTCAAAGATAAATTTCACCACAATATAAACATGAGGATGATGACAATGATATAAAGAATGAATCAAGTGAGATCAAGAATAAATATTAAAGATTTATAACTCAATTTATCTAGAGTTCAAGAATGTACAAATTTCCAACATGATAATTAATTGTGGAATAAAATTCAAGAATGATATTCATGTATCAAAAATAATTTGGACAAAAAAGAAACAAATTTTGTCATGAATAGTACCCCGAGTGAATAGTATCTCGTGAATAGTACCCCCAATGAAAATAATAAAATTTAATAAGAAGGTTTAAACAAATATTTCAGTGAAAAGATACTAGATGAAGCACAAAACTCAAGGATATTCTACTAATTTCAGATATTTTCACTTTTTAATAATAAGGTTATGGAAAAAAACAATAATTTCGTACTATGATGCTGAAAATATGAAAGAAATGATATTCATTGACGAGTACAAAAGAAATGATATATCATACGAGTATGAAAGAATATACGAAACTACAAATGGATTTTCATCCGTCATGCGGTAATCCGCATAGACAGATCATTTTCACAATTTAATAAAGAATGAATACGAACAATTGTTTACCAAGCATGCGGTAGTCTGCGTAGAAAGGTTATTCCCACAGATTAATAAGGAATAGAATGACAACCCTTATGAGTATGAAGAAAATAACATCCTTTACCTTAGTGGGAGACTAAATCTGACTGGTATAGCGGAGATATTTTTGAGAAAATCTTGCACTATTTGTTACACTCAATGTATTTTTATACTAGAAAGAAATACACACAATATTATAGAAAAAGAATTCTCTAATTCTGGTGTGATTTTTATTTCATAACTGAGCATCCTATTTATAGGAGAATGACATAGCGCTATTTAAGAAAATAATCACGGACGAACATAAGTTTTTCACGGACGATTTCACGGGCGAAATCTGATTTTCACTATGCGGCACTATGCAATAAAATATTTTAATAAAACAAAAACTTTATATAAAATATAATATATTCTAATAAAACAAACAACTTTATATATATTATAATTTTTTTGTTTTATTATTATTACAATAATTGAAAGTCCAATAATAATCTTAAAGGGGGGTTGAATAGATTATTATAGATTTAAAAATTATCTTAGGCCTTTTTTGAATTTTTTTGATAATTAATTTGCAGTGTTAGAAATTAATATGCAAGACAGTAAAAATTCAACCACACAATGCACATACATTTATCTGGTTCACAACATACACCCCTGACCTCTCTAAGACTCTGATCTTGGTTGAAGAATTACTTATCTTTCTCACATGTACATAAAATAAACTAACTCTACCCTTTTTCTTTTTTACAAAAGATTTTACAACAATTTGCTTCTAAAATAAGCGGATAAAATTTAGTACAGATTGATGCTTCTCAAATAAGTAGATATCATTTAAAGAGCAAATATATTTATAAAAGTTCAAAGACTTTTATACTTGAGAAAATATGCTTCTTTGTAAGCAGATAATAATTTGTGTATAGATCAAATAATGCTTCTAAGTAAGCAAATATGTAAATTTATGCACTGTTATAAAAGTTTAAATTATTTTTATATTTTGTGTGAAAAGTGCTTCTTGAATAAACAAATAAATAAATTTTAACTTTAACTCAAAAATGCTTCTGTATAAGCAGATAAATAATTTTAATACAATTTTATAAAGAATTATTTATTCTTTAAAATAAAGAGTGTTTTTCTATGGATCTAAAAGACTTGTTTTTCAGATAGTCTCTAACAAGTATTAAATGAATGAATTTGTGTTCAAATACTTGTGAATAAAAGAATAAATCAATTTAAATGATAATTATCAAGTATAACAATTTAATTAGTTAAGCAATACTTGATATAACAAATATATTTGTTTAACTCAGATAATATATTATAATATTTTATCTATTATGTGATTTATAAATAAAGTCACTTAGTACTATAATGAATCATACGGTTCAATTCCCTCACTTAAGAGGAATATCTCCGTAGCCTTTCGGCGTATAAGTATAACAGAATTTGTAATTTCACAATTGATATTTATATAAATATTTTTGATAGATCACTTAGATTTTCAAATTCGGTTCAGATGATTCACTCATTTTGGAAGAATATCTCAGTGTCATTTTAAACTATCAAGTGTATATCTATTTTACAATATTTATCCAAATAATATCAATAAAAATTTACTTAGTATTATAAGGAATCGTACGATTCGATTTCCTTACCTTAGAGGAATATCTCCGTAGCCTTTCGGCATCTAAGTATAACTTTTTATTAGATAAATAAACGAAATATAGATATATAAAATTGTGTATAACAATTGATATTCGTATATCTATAAATTTAAAACAAGTAAGAAATAATTTAACTAAGTTAAATCAAATGACTTATCTCAATTAATTATACCAATTTCCTCTTCTCAAATATTCAAAACTTTTATAAAAAGAGATATAAAGCTTTATATATATAGAGAGAGAGTATGTAGGCAAGGGGAGTAATCTTTTCTTTTCACTTGAATTGGCAAAAATTAAATGAATAAAAGACTCCCTATTTATAGAATTTTGAGGTCGGAGGCAAAATGGTAATTTTGAAATCTATTTTTAAATGAATGACTAGTGTAAGACCCCAACTTTTTATAAATAAATTTGAATTTTCTCTAATTATAATTGTGAATAATAAGGTTTTAATTTCATATAATGCTTTGGTTATGGGTGAAATGTGCAAATTTTACAAAATAAGCAAGTGGTAATAAAATATTCATTGTTGTCGGGAAATATTCATTTGGTCGTGGAATATTCTTCTTTGTGGAGAATATTAAATGCGATGGCACGACCATTTAGAGGCCCCATAATGGAAAAACTACGGTTGAGGATGAAAAAAATGACAAGTTTGAGTTTTTATAAATAACGGCGTAAATTATACCGGTAAACTATTGAAATACCCAGTGATAAAATTACAGTAACGCGTGATTGCATAGTAGCACACTGTATTGATTATTGATGCTTACGTGAGAAGTCACTCAGTTATACTCAATTATTGCTACAATAATTGCTGCATAGTATCTCACGTTATTTGATTCAATTATTGTTACAGTATCATCTGCATAATATTTTATATTATTTAATTAAAAATTGAGACGACAAAGTTATTTATATTATTATTTACAATATTGATGATGTTTAGAAAGTTCTGTCGAGGACAGGTTTGGTCACCTAATTGCGCGCCAATAGGGAGAAATCCTTATCAGAAAGCCCCCTCTTTCCTGCGAATGATCTGGTTGTTAAACATTGTGAGTTATAATATTAATGATGAATAATTATTAATAGATTAAAAATGTGTTTATAAAAGATAAATGATTTGTGGTAATTATTTATTCAATTTCTGATATAAATAGTATGAGGTGTTTGTTATAAGTTTGACTTATTATTCCATGAGGGGATGTGCTAATTTTTTAGACCGTTGGTTGAAGATATTATTGTAAATCAATATGGACCGCTGGTAAAAAGTTATAATAGAAAATCAATATAGATCGCTGGTTTAATGTTTTAATAGTAAATCAGTATGGACCATTACTTTAAGTTTTAATAGTAAATCAATATGGACTATCCGTTTAAAAGTAAATTAATCTGGGCCGTTCATGAATTAGTTACTATTCAGTCCTTTTTCCTATAAATAGAAGCTCATCTCTTCATTATTTCTTACGAATTCACTGAAACTCTAGAGAGAGAAACCATAGAGAGCAAGAAGAAGAGTATTTTGCTACTACTCTATTTCAGTATTCAATCTTCTACTAAGGTAAGGGATATTAGTTGTATTCGTAAGGGGTATTATTTCTTTCGTATTCATATAGTTTTTTTCTTTCAATACTCGTAATGGTTGTTATTCTATTCTTTATTATTATGTTAGAATAACCTGTCTACGCGGACTATCGCATGCATGGTGAAATCCTTTTGTTATTCCATTCTTTATTATTATGTGGGAATAACCTGTCTACGCGGACTATCACATGCCTAGTGAATAACCCTTCGTATTCAATTGTTATTAAATTGTGGAAATGATCTATCTACGTGGACTACCGCATGCCAATTGAACATTCATTTACAGTTTCGTATATTATTCATTTTAGATTCCTAATTCTAAACTTACTACGGTAAGTATTGCTTCTATAATTCCTGAAATGATCAGAAATTCCTTGAGTTTTCTTTTCTAAATCCAAGTTTTCTGTTATCGTTCCTATCTTTGATTGGATCTATGTTTTAAACTTTATTCTTGAATTTTGCTCCACAATTAATTATTATGGATTATTCTTGATCTTGGATAAACTTAATTATGAATCCCTAATCGTGTCCTTTATCTCACTGAATTCGTTCTTTAAAATATTTTTCATCATCCTCAGTCTTAAATGGTGATACTTGATGAATATCTTTGGCCTGTAGTGCAAAGATGAATGATTACTTGATGAATATCTTTGGCCCGTAGTGCAAAGATGAACAGGTGTTGAGATGAACATGACCAACTGGTGATACAAATAAATATCTTTAGCCCGTAGTGAAAAGATGAATATTTGATTCAAAATGTATATCGATTGATGTTACAGGGATAAAATATTGATGATGGACTTTTAAATTCATAGATGATAGTAGATTTCATTCTCTACTTAACTTTTCTAATGAATTATTATTTTCGCTGCGAATATTGATCTAAAACTGGTTGTCCATTATATTTTATCTGATTTGTTGAAGGCTAATGATAATTTTTTGTTCATTATCTTAGTCATAATATTCTTTACTGGGCTAGTTGAGCTCACCCTTTTTTTTTTGTTCTATTTTTCTTCTCAGGAGGAGAGAATATCGGAACTAGTCGGGGTATGGAATGATGGATCAAGATAGTTGTTTAACAATCCTCACTATTTTATAAAATAGTGTATCAATAATTGTAATGAGAACTTGTTTGAGTTTGAATACTGTCTAAAAGACAATATTTGTATTTAAACTCACAATATATGTGTTGTCGTATTTTGCATGACAATTGTAATAATAAAGTTGTAGTTGTTTTCTGTACCATATATTTGGCGACTCTAGAATGGGTGATGTATACCTATTTTGGGGGTGTCACAATTGGTATCAGAGTTTAGGGATATGGTTTTTGGCGGAGATCGGGGAATAGAACTAGGAGGGGAAAGACGAGTAAATTTCTCGCTAGTGTGTCCTACCTAAGCTTATTTGTTGGTCGGTCATAATATAGGGGTATTATGTGGTATGTCAATTTCTTTAATTAACCCTTGTTTTATGGCAATATTTGAGAATGGCAGCTGAGAATGTTAACAATGGAGTGAATGAGACTGTGGAGACACCTTTAATCACCAACTAGGGGAACGTGCAACAGGAAGTCAATATTCCTCCTGTAAACAACACTACCGAACAAACGATGGATGATGGGATGTTTAGAAACTTTTTGCAGTTCATGTAATATCAGAAGAGGGAGACTCATGTACAAAATACAGGTGGAAATGATAGCAACGCGCAGCTTGTCACAGCCAAGCAGTTCAAAGAGTTGGGACAACCAGAATTTGTGGGAAAGCTGGATCTGATCAAGGCGAAAATGTGGGTTAAACAAATTACCAAGTTATTTGATGTCTTGGGATGCACGGAGGAATAGAAGGTTCCATTCGCCACCTTTATGTTCCGTGGTGAGGTAGACTACTTATGGGAGTCTATGAAGAGTACCCAGCCAGCTGCACTCAATATGTCTTGGAAAACATTTTAGAAACTGTTCAATGACAAGTACTTTCCTGAAAGTATTCATCATATGAAGGAAGTAGAGTTTATTAGAATAGAACAAAATAGCATGACGGTGTCCCAGTACGAGGTGAAGTTCGCGGAGTTATCCATGTTTTTGAGAGGTCTGAAACCCGAGATTCGACAATATCAATTCTCACAAATTTTCTCTATATTCAGATGTTGTCAACAGGGCTCAATTATTAGAGCGAGATAATGAGTATGCTAAAACGAGGGACCACAACCAGGGTCATACTGGTGGCAACAGCCATCGGAGCAATGATAACCAGCGGGGAGGAAAGAATACGGACAAAAGCGGTAACCACTTGGGTGGTATTCGTGGCCATAATAATAGAAGAAGCGAGTCGGGAGGAGATTTCAAAAAGAGAAGGTACAACAATGATAACGTGAAGACGTCAGCACCAACATCAACTGTTTCTTGGGAGGAGAACGATCACCGATAATATGTTATAAATGCGGGAAAGAGGGGCACATCAGCCCAAACTGCCCACAACAATCCAAGGTGTGTTATAACTGTGGAAATGAAGGTCATATAGCTAGAGATTGTCTTGTAGTGAAACCAAGTCTAACGGGGATGGTGACTCCAAATGCTGTCCCAGACAAGTCAAAGTCGGTGGTTCCTGGAGGGGCGTTTGTCGTGACTGTCAAAACGCGAGGAACTCGAACGAGGTGATCACGGGTAAGCTAATCATAAACTCTTGCGAAGTTTATACCTTATTAAATACCGGTTCTACCCATTCTTTTATCTCTCCTACTTGTGCTCAACGTTTGAACTTGACTCTGGAGAAATTAGACTTTGACTTATCTGTTGAGACTCCGTTAGGGGAAACTTTCATTACATCAACTGTTTATAAATCTTGCTTGATTCAAGTTGGAACCATCACAGTACCTGCCGATCTTATTTCATTGAAAATACTTGCATTTGATGTGATTTTAGGGATTGATTGGTTAACCACTCATCATGCTAAAATTGATTATTTTCGTAAGGTTGTTAGTTTTCATATTCCTAACTAACCTGTTATGCGAATTCAAACAACCAAACCACTAAAGTCAATCACTGTCATATCAAGCCATAAAGCCATTCATTTATTTAAAAATGGATGTCAAGCTTTCTTAGCCCATGTCATAGACTTGAACAAAAACATGTCAGATTTGAATAATATTTTTGTTGTTAGTGAATTTTCTGACGTATTTCCTGAAGAACTTCTCGGTCTACCCCTAGAACGTGAAGTTGAATTCTTTATTGACCTTGAACCCGGTACAAAATCCATTTCTAAAACCCCATATCGAATGGCTCATATTGAATTTCAGGAGTTAAAGGTCCAACTACAGAAGTTGTTAGACATCGGTTTCATTCGTCCCTAGTACATCTCCTTGGGGTGCTCTATTTTATTAAGTAAAGAAGAAAGATGGGAGTATGCGACTTTGTATTGACTACTGAGAATTGAACCATGTCACCATCAAGAATAGGTATCTGCTACCTCGCATTGATGACACCGTTACGACCGATTGCAAGGAGCACAATTCTTTTCAAAGATCGATCTTAGCTTACGGATATCATCACCGAAAATTAAAAGCGAGGATATTACAAGGCGCTTCGAACCCTCGTGCGGACATTATGAATTCTTAGTCATGTCTTTTGGACTGACTAATGCTCCTGCTGCTTTAATGGATATGATTGATAACTAGATTTTATACCTACTTATCCGGTATCTGTTACTTGAATTAGTTTCTTAATCTCATGTTTCTTAGTTACTTTTCATACATTTTGTAGATTATATGCTTGGGAGTTGAAATCGCAAAGAATTGGTATGAAATCGTAAAGAAAAGCAATCCGAACAACGTTTAGGCTTTCATATTCATTTCATGTTCCTGGCTTGGAACTTATATTACATTGTAGATCTTTTTCTTAGCTTTCCGGTACATCTTGAATCATTCCAATCAGAGTTCGGATGCAAGAGTTATGATCTTTGTACCAACGGACGTCGAACGTCACTGTTTGGGTGGCCATTTGCATAGCAGTCACTTCCAGCCCCATTTCGACCTTCATACATCCGTTATTTCTCACTTCTAAATGAATGAAAGTTTTAGATCTCGTCGATATCTTCGATTTGATAGGTGGCAGGCCTCGTAACTCTTTCCGGATCAAAAGTTATGGCTGTTTTCTCAAAGGACGTCAGAGCAGAAAAGTTTTCTTCCCAAAACTGCCTCCGGGGTTGGCATGCAAGGCACAAAACAGGCCCCTAGCCCGCTGGGGAGGGCCCTTTTCAAGCCTAGACCCCTGCCGGGGCGGGGGTATACCCAAAAAATGCGAATTTTGGTCAAAGTTGAGTTCGTAAAGGATTGTTTCGATCCGATTGACTCAAGGACTTCTAAGAGGACTTCCAAGAGGATTTAAAGACATATGAAGAGACTTATAAAAGGAGGAGAATCACAAGGATTAGAGAGATTGGAGATTAGAGATGAGATTATACTAGAGAAAGGATTCCATTATATTAGATTAAAGTAGATTAGGACCAAAACTCTAGTTCTTATGAGATTTGGAGATTGAAGCAACTAAGAGACCATTGAAGATTCAAAGTAGGAGCAAGGAGGGAGCTTCAAACCTACAGACAATAGATTCTATCTTCTTATCTTCTTCTATCTTTGTTTTTTAATGATTATTCAATTGTGGATTCTTAATTTTAATTCAATAATCATGAACTAATTCTTTGTTTGAGATTACAATGGATCTTATTGTGTAGTTTATTTTAATATGGTTGCTATCAATTATTATGTTATATTGTGAGGATTGTCTATTGTGATTTGGATTTAATTGCTTAATGGCTTAGCTAACAATTACCGTGATAATTTATATGAACTCGAGAGATGAAGTATAGATTTAGATCTTATCATAATAACATGTGTTTGTGATTTTTGCATAGATGGAATTCATGTTTCGTGTTTAGGATAGAGATATGCCTTTACGCCATATGTAATCTTATAGAGAACTTGTGCTTTAAATCCTTTTTAATTGTAATTCACATAGAGATATAGTGGATTAGTTAATTAGGGTGTCTTGCTTAATTCTATCATCTGTGGATTTAAGTGAGTATGGGTATCAGGCATCGAGAGATGGTTTTATCTGCTTTAGTGTTCTTGATTAACAATTCGGGATAGAGAATAATTGATGAGAAGTGTGTTAACTTAAATGAAGCAATAAGTGAAGTTGTGATCTTAAATCTCCGTAATATTAATTTAACTAGTGGTAATTAGAATTAGTTTACTTATAAATTGAAATTCATTCGTTTAAATAAGATTGAGTCGGTTACGGGTTAGTACTTGGTGATTTTATTAAACAATTCCTCGTGGGAACGATACTCTACTTTCACTTTATTACTTGTTGACCACGTATACTTACGTGTTGTGCGTAATTAGATTTTACCCAACAATGATGAACCATGTGTTCAAGGAATATTTGGATCAGTTTGTTGTTGTCTTTATTGATGACATCCTCATCTATTCCAAAAGCCGTGAAGATCATGAGCGCCATTTAAAGCTGGTACTTCAAAGGCTTCATGATAACAAGCTATATGCCAAAATCAAGAAATCGAGTTACGGCGAGGAAGTAATATTCCTTGGGCATGTGGTGTCAAAACATGGAGTATCTGTTGACCGGTGAAGATTGAAGCGGTATTACAAAGTTGGGAGAAACCAAAGTCGGTGGTAAAAGTCACGTAGCTTTACGGGCTTAAATTGGTTATTATCAGAGATTCGTGGAAGGATTTTCTCGAATCGCTACTCCATTAATTCAGCTGACTCAGAAAGATATAAAATTTGTATGGAGCGAAGAATGCAAGAAGAGTTTCCAAGAGCTCAAGAGGAGACTCATTTCGGCACCTGTTCTGACAATACCATCTGGTTCGGATGGATTTGTTATCTACAGCGATGCTTCAGGCAAAGGGTTAGGATGTTTTCTCATTCAACATGGGAAAGTCATAGCCTATGACTCACGATAACTCAAAGAATATGAGAGGAATTATCCTACTCATGATCTGGAGTTGGCAGCAGTCATTTTCGCGTTGAAGATCTGGAGACACTACCTGTATGGGGAGAAAGTGGAGATATATACAGATCATAAAAGCCTCAAATATTTATTCACCCAAAATAAACTCAACATGTCGCAACGACGTTGGCTCGAGCTATTGAAGGATTACGATCAAACCATCCAATACCATCTTGGAAAAGCAAACGTGGTAGCTGACACATTGAGTAAAAGATCATACACGGGTACGAGTGCGATGTTGTTAACACAAAGACCCATTTTGTATGACTTACAAAGGATGGAGATAAAGGTAAAGACTCCAAGTACCCACGTGATGATATTAAACATACAAGTAGAACCGAATTTAATCGATAAAGTTAAAGTTTTGCTCAAAGCTACGGACACGGAGTGATGCGTATGAAGAAGAAAGTGCAAGAAGGTGTTATTCCAGAAACAAGAATTGATGAAGAAGGAATACTTCGAGTCAACTCTAGACTTTGTGTTCCTAACGATTCTGACTTGAAGCATAGAATCATGACGGAGGCACATAACACACCATTTGCAATCCATCATGGGAGTTCCAAAATGTATCATGATCTTCGATATACATTTTGGTGAAGCAATATGAAGAGAGAGATCGCGGAGTTTATCTCGAGGTGTTTAACTTGTCAACGTGTAAAGGCGGAGCATCAAATTCCAAAGGGTCCATTGCAACCACTTGAGATTCCGAAATGGAAGTGGGAACACATTACCATGGATTTCGTTACGGGTCTTCCCAAGGTTTCTCAAGGCATAGAGGCGATTTGAGTTATTGTTAATAGATTAACCAAATCTGCTCATTTCTTGCCGATACGGGAGACTTATTCCCTTGAACATCTTGCTCGTATGTACGTGAATGAGATTGAATGGCATGCTAATATCAATAGTTTCAGATCGTGACCCAAGATTCACTTCACGATTTTGGGTTAGTTTGTAGAAAGCTATGGGCATAGATTTATGATTCGTTTCGGCATACCATCCTCAAACGGACGGGCAATCTGAAAGGACTATTCAAACTCTTGAAGATCTATTAAGACTTTGTGTCCTATATTTCAAATGGAGTTGGGATAAGTACTTACCATTTGTGGAATTCTCTTACAACAACATTTATCAGGCAAGTATAGGTGTGGCTCCATTTGAAGCATTATATGGATGAAAGTATCGCTCTCCAGTATGCTGGGATGAGGTGGGAGAAGCAACGTTGTTGGGACCAGAGTTGGTACGAATGACTACAGAGAAGATCCAAATGATCCGATGATGTATACAAATGGCACATGATCGACCAAAGAGTTATTCGGATCTTCATCGAAAGGACGTGGAATTTAATATTGGAGATCATGTATTGTTACGTGTTACTCCATGGAAGGGAGTTACAAGATTTGGGAAGAGAGGAAAGTTCAATGCACGATTTGTTGGTCAATTTGAAATTCTTGACCGAGTAGGAAATGTGGCATACAGACTCGCATTACCTCCAAGCATGTCTCGTGTTCATAATGTTTTTCACATATCTGTGCTTCGTAAATATGTGAAAGACCCAAACCATATTATTGAGTTAGAACCAGACGAGATAACCGAAGATTTAATGTATGAGGAGGTACCTGTCAAGATCTTGGATAGGAAGGAGCATGTCCTACACACAAAGATTATACCACAAGTTAAAGTTTTATAGAGGAACCATGTTATTGAAGAAATGACCTGGGAGTTAGAATCAGAAATGAAAACGAGGTATCCTCACCTTTTCGAAACACAAGGTACGCACGTCAATTTCGAGGACGAAATTTCATAAGGAGGGGAGGTTGTAAGACCCCAACTTTTTATAAATAAAATAGAAATTCCTCTAATTATTATTGTGAATAATAAGGTGTTAATTTGATATAATGCTTTGATTATGAGTGAAATGTGCAAATTTTGCAAAGTACGCAAGTGGTTATAAAATATTCATTGTTGTCTGGGAATATTCATTTGGTCGTGGAATATTCTTGTTGTCGGAGAATATATTCGTACGATGGGGCAGCCATTTGTGGGCCCCATAACGAAAAATGGTAGGATGAAGAAAACGACAAGTTTGAGTTTTTATAAATTACGACGTAATTGATACCGTTAAACTTTTGAAATACCCGTTGATAAAAGTAAAGTAATACGCGTGGTTGCATAGTAGCACACGGTATTGATTATTGATGCTTACGTGAGAAGTCACTCAGTTATACTCAATTATTGCTACAATAATTGTTGCATAGTATCTCACGTTATTTGATTCAATTATTGTCACAATATCATCTGCATAATATTTTATATTATTTAATCAATAATGGAGACGACAAAGTTATTTATATTATTATTTGCAATATTGACGATGTCTAGAAAGTTCGGTCGAGGACAGGTTATAGTCACCTAATTGCGCGCCAATAGAGAGAAATCCTTAATGGAAAGCCCCCTCTTTCCTGAGAATGATCTGGTTGTTAAATATTGTGAGTTATAATATTAATGATGAATAATTATTAATAGATTAAAAATGTGTTTATAAAAGATAAGTGTTTTGTGGTAATTATTTATTCAATTTCTGATATAAATAGTATGAGGTGTTTGTTATAAGTTTGACTTATTATTCCATGATGGGATGTGCTAATTTTTCAGACCATTGGTTGAAGATAATATTGTAAATCAATATGGACCGCTGGTGGAAAGTTATAATAGTAAATCAATATGGATCACTGGTTTAATGTTTTAATAGTAAATCAGTATGGACCGTTGCTTTAAGTTTTAATAGTAAATCAATATGGACCGTCCGTTTAAAAGTAAATTAATCTGGACCGTTCATGAATTAGTTACTATTCAGTCCTTTTCCCTATAAATAAAAGCTCATTCCTTGATTATTTCTTACGAATTCACTGAAACTCTAGAAAGAGAAACCATAGAGAGCAAGAAGAAGAGTATTATGCTACTACACTACTTTAGTATTTAATCTTCTACTAAGGTAAGGGATATTAGTTGTTGTATTCGTAAGGGGTATTATTTCTTTCGTATTCATGAAGAGAGTTTTTTTCTTTCAATACTCGTAAGGGTTGTTATTCCATTCTTTATTATTCTATTGGAATAACCTGTCTACACGAACTATCGCTTGCATGGTGAAATCCTTTTGTTATTCCATTCTTTATTATTATGTGGGAATGACCTGTCTACGCGGACTACCACATGCCTAGTTAATAACCCTTCGTATTCAATTGTTATTAAATTGTGGAAATGATCTATCTACGCGGACAACCGCATGACAGTTGAAAATTTATTTAGAGTTTCGTATTTAATCATTTCAGATTCCTAACTGTAAACTTACTACGGTAAGTATTGCTTCTATAATTCCTGAAATGATCAGAAATTCCTTAAGTTTTTTTTTCTGTATCCAAGTTGTCTGTTATGGTTCTTATCTTTGATAATTGGATCTATGTTTTTAACTTTATTCTTGAATTTTGCTCCACAATTGATTATTATGGAGTATTCTTGAACTTGGATAAACTTAATTATGAATCCCTAATCATGTCCTTTATCTCACTAGATTCGTTCTTTAAAATATTTTTCATCATCCTCAGTCTTAAATGGTGATACTTGATGAATATCTTTGGCCTGTATTGCAAAAATGAATGATTACCTGATTAATATCTTTGGCATGTAGTGCAAAGATGAACAGGTGTTGAGATGAACATGACCAACTGGTGATATAAATGAATATCTTTAGCCCGTAGTGCAAAGATAAATATTTGATTGAAAATGTATATCGATTTATGTTACATGGATAAAATATTGATGATGGACTTTTAAATTCATAGATAATAGTAAATTTCATTCTCTACTTAACTCTTCTAATGAATTGTTATTTCCGCTGCAAATATTGATCTAAAACTGGTTGTCCATTATATTTTATCTAATTTGTTGAAGGCTAACGATAATTTATTGTTCATTATCTTAGTCGTAATATTCTTTACTGAGTTAGTTGAGCTCACCCTTTTCCTTTTGTTCCATTTTTCTTTTCAGGAGGAGAGAATATAGCGGGAACTAGTCGGGATATGGAATGATGGATCAAGATAGTTGCTTAGCAGTCCTCACTATTTTGTAAAATAGTGTATCAATAATTGTAATGATGACTTATTTGAGTTTGAATATTGTTTAGAAGACAATATTTGTATTTAAACTCACAATATATGTGTTGTCGTATTTTGCACGACAATTATAATAATAAAGTTGTAGTTGTTTTCTGTACCATGTATTTGGTGACTCGGAATGGGTGATGTAAATCTATTTCGGAGGCGTCGCAACTAGGATTGCTCATTTTTGAAATCAATGGTTTGGATGAAAATTTTTCTCTTTTGAATCACACTGATTGCCAAATGGACAAGCTGATGATTAGCCCATCAAAAAGATTATCAATCTTAGTTCATTTAATGCTTTGACCACTTGTTCAAAAATTTCCAGCATGTACACGGTTTTAAGTCCCAAAATGAGTGACCCAATTTCAATCCTTTAGTATATACACGACTAAGGCCTTTTAAAACAACTTTAATTCTTTTAATGCCCATATGCTTAAAATATGTATATATATATATATATATATATATATATATATATATATATATATATATATATATATATATTATGCAAAAAAATATTTTAGAAATATTTTGCCCCATTTTGTGTATGTGAATTTAATTTGTTTTTGAAAGAAAATAAGATCTCTTGCCTTGAAATTTTTATATGAATCAATTTATTTAACACTTGATATTTAAATTATCAAGGTCAATAAAAATTAAATCAATTAAAATTTAGAAAATAGTTTAGATAAAAGTAAGTAAAATAATTAATTTAAATATGAAACCTATTTAATTAATTTAAATACTTCATAATTGTTATCATCAAAATATAGTAAAACTTTGGAGACCTATCAATCTCACTCTTTTTGATAATGACAATTATATAAAAAATACTTTCTATTAAGGGTCTCCCCTTAAAATTATGAAGCTCCCACTTACATAATGAATATTTCAAAGTAGTATATTCAAATCAGTTAAATTATAATAGTTATAACATTTTAGCAGTTTATGTGACATCCCATAAGCAGTTCATATAATATTTTTCTTCTCCCCCCTTTGTCATCATAAAAATGATGGGGAGAAAACCTGAACCTGCAAAAAAGTTTAGTCTTTTGTTCCTGCAAAAGAGTTAATGACAAGCATATCATTTATAAAACTATGATAAGTTGTTCTAGTAGTAGTAGTGGTTAGTATTAGTTTGTTACAGTCATCCAAAATAGTTAGTAATATTAGAAATACTTCAAATAGTTAGACGTCATCCAGATTAAGAGGAGAGAAATATTGAGTAGTATCTGGGAGATTGTCATCTAGAAATAGTTGTGCTACATGATCAACTGGTTCAGTACTTGTGCTTGCAGTGAATTGATATGGACCCATTAAGAGTCTATTGTTCTCCATTATAAAACAAACCATATTCTTAACAGAATGCAAGGACAATTGCATGTATTATAATTTTTCTATCATGAGATTTTGGTTGTGTAGAAGAAGTTGGTTCATACTGTTAAGAGAGTCTATTTTGGTTGCCATATTTATGTTAGACTCTATCACTTCAAGACATGAATGCACCATACTGTAAATGAACTTATATATATTGAAGAAAGGTAATGATATGCTTCAGATAATTAATATACATAGAGAGACTGACCTAAGAATATATACACAAAATATAACCAGTCAAGATTAGCATTAAATACAAATATAGATTCACAAGTAAGAGAACCATACTATGAACTGTAGATAAGTGCAGAAAACATTTAATTTAAATAGTAAATTGGATGTTTTTAAATCTGATATTTTAAGAGGGACAAAACCAAGATGCAGTAAACAAATTACTTAATTTGCAACATGTCAAGTATGGAATATAAAGATATAGAATAAAGAAATGGTTATATTCACAGAAGTCAATTTCTCAAAAGATAGTATATGGTTAAAAAATATTCAATAGTGTTCATCATTTATAGTTATCAAAGAGGTAGTTATCAAGTTCAACTAGGTATTTATATCACAACAATTAATGCAAGTTAGTCATACTAGAGGATGAAGACTATATATGTGATAATATTTAAGAGAAACATGTATTATGTACTATCCATCATTTATAGCAGAACTCAGTAGGATACGACAAACATTGGGAATCAGACTAGGAATTCATTACTCATAAGTAGTTTGAAAATTAGCAGAAAAGAGAGTGCCTTATGAATAAACTAAAGAACAACAAAAGTAAGCCAGTGGACATCAGTATCCACACAAAATGCATATGATATGACTTCAGTAAACAACAGTGGCTATACTAAAAATAAAGAGATGTATATAAGGTTTTACCTTAGCAAGTATATTAAGAACAAGATATACCAGTTGCGTGTAGAATTGATACAGAAGTCGGAAGAAAAATAATTATGCTGCATGCTTAGCCTTTTGCTATTTCTCAGCAGAGAGAAGCTCATTCTTACATGAAGTAGTAGTACACACACACACACACACACACACACACACACACACACACACACACACACACACACATATATATATATATATATATATATATATATGAAAGAGGCTCTAAAGTGAACCTTAAAAAGTGAACGAAAGACGAACCGTCGCCTTTGGTGTCTATGGCGACAGTTCACCTGCCATCATAGAAAGACTACATGGCTATGGCGACGGATCGAATCATACCATGCGCACACCAAAGAGGCAACAGTTCATCTTTGATTCGCTTCTTTAAGGTTAAACTTTAAAAACAGAACCATATATATATATATATATATAGCTTATTTGGTAAAAATAATTTTAAAAAATTAATCTTTTAAAAATATGTAAGATTTTTGGAAAACACTTTTTCAGATCTGGATAATAAGTATATATGACGCTTTAGAGTTAAAAGATTTAAGTATATATCTGAGTAAAAAAAATTAGGAATAGAGTAGATGCAGATTTTAAAGAATTTTAGTTGAAAAAAATTTTTAAAAGTAAAAATATATGAACATATTTAACAAAAAATCACACTTTTTGATCTGTAAAGATGTGAGATTTAGACGAAAGAAGATTTTAGTAACAAAATCGATAAAGGTAAAACTTAAAATATATTAGCTTATAGAAAGTGTTAAAAAGAAACTGATTTAGTATGCGAAGTTTAGGTTTTTGGAAACATTAAAAAACAGATGAACAAGAAGTAATAATATTGATCTTATAGGATCTATTAAAAATAGAAATCGATTTTTGGTCGAACAAATCGATAGATGAGAAAAAATTTATGAACATATCTAATGAACAGACCTTAGAAAAAATTAAACTGATCGTAGATTTGAAGTTTTTCGATTTGTAATAATATGAGATTTAAACAAAATACGATTTTAGCAACGAAATCGATAAAGGTAGACCAAAAAAAAATTGTTTGAATGAATTCTCTAAACATTACCGATCTTAGCTAAAAAAATTTAGGTTTTAAAAAAAATCAGTCAACAAGATGAAATGAAAAGTTTTTTTAAAAAATTTTAGAAAACACAAATTTACTTACTTTTTTAATCAAGCTGATTGATAGAGCGAAGCTTGAATGATAAATAAATCGAATCAATACTAAATTTTAAAGCAATCAGAGAGAATAAGAGTGAATCAGTGATAAAGAGATGAGAGAGAGAGAGAGATAAAGAGCGAAGACGTAGAGAAAGGAGAGAGAAAGAAGAAATGAAAATGAAATAAAAAATTTATTTTGTTATTTATAGTTTTAATAACCAGATGAATCAAACGATGGATGTTTAATCTTATTTGAGATGAACGGTTGGGATGCTATCTCAGATGCAAACAGTTGTGTTTCTTTGCTGACTTTGATCCGTTGGCTGAGATTGAGTTTAATACTTGATCGGATGGTGCAAGTTGGTGATCCGCGTGCTTTCATAGCTGAGCGATGATTGGTCCTTTTGGGAAGTCATGGATTGAAGCAGGTAACCGTTGGATCTGTGCTTATTTGAATGTTGCAGATTAAATCCTTTATATACATACCAAAAATTAAATAAATGAACTAAATTAAATAAGAAGAAATTATTAATTGATTTTTAATTATATTACTTAAATTTAAAAAAATGATATTAAAATTTTATAATTATATCATATAAATTAGAAAATTAAAGAAATCATACTAATGTTTTATGAGTAAAAATTATAACCATATATTTTTACAAGATAAATATATAGAAATATAATATATAATATTATCATATAAAATATCTAAAATATATAAAATAAGGTAAAATTTAAAAGAAGGTTAATGATAAAAAAAAATTAAGAGGAAATATCTAACATACCTAATTTAATTCGTAATTTGCAAAATCTATTTGAATTCAGTGGTTTAGTGAATATATTAGCGATATTTAATTCAGTGTCAATGTGTTCTAGTTTAAGAATTTTATTATTAACATGATCGCGTAAAAAATGATGCCTAATATTTATATGCTTTGACCTAGCATGCAAAATGGTATTTTTACTAAGATTAATAGTGCTTGTATTATCACATAGAATTGACACACAATTAAATTTCAAATTATAGTCACCAAGAGTTTGTTTCATCCAAAGTATTTGTGCACATCAACGTGTAGAAGAAATATATTTAGCTTCAGTGGTTGAAATAGATATTGAGTTTTGTTTCTTAGAAAACCAAGAAACTAAACATCCTCCTAGAAACTGACATGTACCACTGGTACTTTTTTGATCAAAATGATGGCCTGCATAATCAGAGTCTGAAAAACACACAAGGTTAAATGGTTGATCTTTAAGATACCATAAGCCCAATTTTGTTGTTCCTTTAAGATACCAAAAAATTCTTTTTACTGCGACCAAGTGAGATTCTTTAGGATTTACTTGAAATCTAGCACATTTACAAACACTAAACATAATGTCAGGTCTACTAGCAGTTATATATTGTAAACTTCTAATCATTCCTCTATATTTCTTTGAGTCAACATTTTTTCCATTTTCATCAGCAATTAATTTATCAGTAGTTGACATAGGAGTATTAAGAGGTTTTGCAGATTCTAAATCAATTTTTTGACCATTTCTTTACAATATTTAGATTGAGATATATGAATACATTTTTCTCCTTATTTGATCTGCAATCGGAGGAAGAAGTTTAATTCTCCCATCATACTCATTTCAAATTCTTTACTCATACTTTTAGTGAAATCATTGCACATAGTAATGTCAGTAGAACCAAAAATAATATCATCAACATATATTTGAATTCCAAGAATATCATCATCCTTATTTTTAGTAAATAAATTAGTATCAACAGTACCCCTTTTAAAACCATTATTTAGCAAAAATTTACTTAGTCGTTCATACCATGCTCTGAGGGCCTGTTGTAAACCATATAAAGCTTTATGTAATTTATTGACATATTCGGGATGATTAAAATCTTTAAAACTAAGAGGTTGTTTAACATAAACTTCATCTTCTATTACACCATTCAAGAAAGCAGACTTGACATACATTTAAAATAGCTTAAAATTTTTATGACATGCAAATGCTAATAACATACAGATAGTTCAATTCTAGCAACAAAAACATATGTTTCATCATAATCAATGCCTTCCAGTTAATTATATCCTTGTGCAACTAATCTTGACTTATTATGTACAATAATTCCACTTTCATCTAGTTTATTATGAAACACCCATCGAGTTCCAACAATTGAAATATCCTCGGGTTGTGGAACTAATTCCCATACTTTGTTTCCAATGAATTGTTCAAGTTCACCTAGCATAGCCGTTATCCAATCTTCATCAAGTAAGGCGTCTTTTATATTTTTAGGTTCAATTTGAGACACGAAAGACAAATAACCAGCCAAATTATGTGATGTGATCTAGTAATAACTCCTTTATCAATATTACCAATTACATTTTCTATATGAAGATTTTTAATAATATGAGACTCCTTGGGCAAATCATTTAACTGAGGGTTTGGGTTTTCAAGAGGATTTTCATCAATAGGTGGAGATACATTATCTAGTTTTGGTTCTTCCATATTTCTGAGAATATCTTCAATGACAACATCACTGTCAACTAACTCTTTATATTTTGGAGGAGGCTGAGTTTTATCAAAAGTTACATTCATTGACTATTCCATAACTAGACTTCTTTTGTTAAAAACTCTGTATGCTTTACTATTAAGAGAGTATCCAAGAAATATTCCTTCATCAGATTTGGGATCAAATTTCAATAAATATCCTTTGGTGTTCAAAATAAAGCATTTGCTCCCCAAAACACAAAAATAGTTTATTTTTGGAGTTCTTTTATAATAGAGCTCATAGGGAGTTTTGAGTAAAATAGGTTTTAATAAAACTCTATTTAAAATGTAACAGGATGTTGCCACAGCTTCTGTCCAAAAGTATTTTGGAAGACAATATTCATTCAACATGGTATTAGCCATTTCTTGCAAAGTTTGATTTTTCCTTTCAGCTGCACCATTTGATTGTGGTGTATAAGGAGCGGAGAAGTTATTACTTATACCTTTCTCATCACAGAACATAATAAAATAAGAATTTTCAAATTCTCTTCCGTGATCTGATCAAATATAGACAATAGAGCTTTCCTGTTGATTCTGAATTTTCTTACACAAGGCGGAAAAAGAGTTAATAGCCTCATTTTTAAATTTTAGAAAATCAACACATATAAATCGTGAATAATCATCAACCAAAACTAGAATGTATACAGCACCACCCATGCTATGTTTAGGGATTGGTCCTACAAAGTCCATATGTAAAAGTTCTAAGGGTCTAGAAGTTGACAACGTAAGTTTAATTTTATGCGATGCATGAATTTGTTTTTCCAGATCACAAGCTTCACAAATATGATCTTTTAAGAATTTTAATTTTGGGAGACGACAAACGTGTTCTTTAGAAGAAATGATATTTATAAGTTTCATGTTGATATGTCCTAGTCTACAATGCCAAAGCCAAGGATCCTTTGGGTAAGTTTTCCATTTGTATAAAGAACATTTATAGTTTCCTTTACGAAAATACAAATAAGGACCCTTTAATATGAAGGGTCCTTAGTGCCCAGACCCTGTCGCACCACGAGGCGCTGTCTACGAGTCGGGTTTTTTGGGAATGTAACCCCAATCGGGCGGTAAATTTTGTCCAAGGATAAATACTGGAGAGAGACTGATAGCAAACAAGTACCGGGAGGGAAAGATGAAAAGGACTTTGAAAAGAGAGTCAAAGAGTGCTTGAAATTATCGGGAGGGAAGCAGATAGGGGCCAGCGATGCGCCCGTGGAGACGTCGTCGCGTCGATCATGGTTGAAAGTACGCTTCTCACGGCTTGGTTCAGCATCTACGTGCTTCTAGCACTGGCCTACGGGTACCCCATTCGGCCTATCTTGAAACACGGACCAAGGAGTCTGGCATGTGTGCGAGTTAACAGGTGAGTCAACCCATAAGGCGTAAAGAAGCTAATTGGTGGGATCCCCTTGAGGGGTACAGCGCCGATTAACCTTTATCGTCATAGAAAGTTTCCATGCGAGCGGCACTTGCACAGGGTTAGTCAATCCTAAGAGACGGGGGAAGCACGTCAGATAGTGCGTTTCACGTGAGCTTTGAAATGGAATTGGGTTAAAATTCCTGAACCGGGACGTGGCGGCTGACGAAAACATTATGGAGTCCAGAGACGTCGGCGGGGGTCCAGAAAGAGTTATCTTTTCTGTTTAACAACTTTATCCACCACAGAAGCGGCTCGATCGGAGTAGGTCCAATGGTGGAAGAGCACCGCATGTCGCGTGGTGTCCGGTGCGCCCTCGGTGGCCCATGAAAATCTAGAGGATCGAGTGCCTCCCACGCCAAGTCGTACTCATAACCGCATCAGGTCTCCAAGGTGAACAACCTCTAGTTGATGGAACAATGTAGGCAAGGGAAGTCGGAAAAATGGATTCGTCACCTCGGGAAAAGGATTGGCTCTGAGGGTTGGGCACGTGGGTCCCAGTCCTGAACCCATAGGCTATCGGGTGGATACTTTCGAAATTTCTCCATGGGCGAGAGCGGAGTCATCATCGCGTCTTGCCAGGGGAAAGACTCGGGGGCCTTCCGCGAGCGTCGAACAGTCGACTCTGAACTGATATGGACAAGAGAAATCCGACTTTTTAATTAAAACAAAGCATTGCAATGGTCCCTGCGGATGCTAACGCAATGTGATTTCTGTCCAGCGACCCGTGCGGTTCGTCCGCCGCACAGGCTTGGCCAACAACACGTTCCTTTGGGGGCCTTGAGGCCCCTACTGCTGGTCGGCAAACGAGCGGCGGGCGCATGCATCGCTTCTAGCCCGGATTCTAACTTAGAGGCGTTAAGTCATAATCAAGCGCACAGTAGCTTCACGCCACTGGCTTTTCAACCAAGCGCGATTGATATGTGTCCAAAGTTTTAGTATATTTTGATGATAACAATTATGAAGTATTTAAATTAATTAAATAGGTTTCATATTTAAATTAATTATTTTACTTACTTTTATCTAAACTATTTTCTAAATTTTTATTGAATTAATTTTTATTGACCTTGATAATTTAAATATCAAGTGTTAAATAAATTTATTCATATAAATTTCCAAGGCAAGGAAATCCTATTTTCATTCAAAAACAAATTAAATTCATATACACAAAATGGGGAAAATATTTCTAAAATATTTTTTTCATTATGTATATATATACATATTTTAAGCATATGGGCATTAAAAGAAGTAAAGTTGTTTTAAAAGGCCTTAGCTGTGTATATACTGAAGGATTGAAATTGGGTCACTCATTTTGGGACTTAAAATTGTGTACATGCTGCAAGTTTTTGAACAAGTGGTCAAAGCATTAAATGAACTAAGATTGATAATCTTTTTGATGGGCTAATTATCAGCTTGTCCATTTGGAAATCCGTGTAATTCAAAAGAGAAATTTTTTTCATTTGAACAATTGATTTCAAAAATGAGCAATCCTAGTCATTCATTTAAAAACAGATTTCAAAATTACTATTTTGCCCCCGACCTCAAAATTCTAAAAATAAGGAGTCTTTCATTCATTTGGTTTTTAACAATTTAACTTAGTTGAATTATTTCTTACTTGTTTTAAATTTATAGATATACGAATATCAATTGTTATACACAATTTTATATATCTATATTTCATTTATTTATTAAATAAAAAGTTATACTTAGACGCCAAAAGGCTACGGAGATATTCCTTTAAGGTGAGGAAATCGAACCGTACGCTTCCTTATAGTACTAAGTAACTTTTTATTGATATTATTTATATAAATATTGTAAAATAGATATACATTTGATAGTTCAAAACGACACTAAGATATTCCTCCAAAAAGAGGGAATCATCATAATCAGATTTGAAAATCTAAGTGATCTATCGAAAATATTTATATAAATATCAATTGTGAAATTATAAATTCTGTTATACTTAGACGTCGAAAGGCTACATAGATATTCCTCTTAAGTGAGGGAATCGAACCATACGATTACTTTTAGTACTAAGTGACTTTATTTATAAATCACATAATAGATAAAATAATAATTATCTGAGTTAAACAAGTATATTTGTTATATCAAGTAGTGCTTAACTAATTAAATTGTTATACTTGATAATTATAATTTAAATTGATTTATTCTTTTAATCACAAGTATTTGAAGGGTACTTAATATAATCAGTTGTATATCAAGTATGTGACTTGATAATTATCAGTTTTACTTAACTAATATATGTACTAATTTTACAAAATGGTACCCTTTAATATCAAGGGTCCTTTGGATAAGTTTTCTATTTTGTATAAGGAATATTGGTAGTTTCCTTTACGAAACTTGGCATACAAAAACACGTTTTTCCAAAATCATTGATGAGGTAGAACAATTGGGAAAGGTATACACTATAAATGAGAAAAATAGAAGAATTATCAAAGCACTTCCATCTATCTGGAAAATGAAGGTTACAACAATCAAGGAAATGCAAGACCTAACAACATATCATGTGGATAATCTCATTGGAAATCTTTGTGCTCATGAAGTCGACATTTTAGTCGACAAAGCCGGATCAGACACAGATCTCAAAAAGAAAGGAATCGCTTTCAAAGCCCTTCTGTTAGACCAAGAAAGTGACGATGAAGAACTAAATAAAGAAATCCCAAGTCTAGACAACAATGAAGTTGCTCTACTATCTAGACAAATCTGGAGAGTGATTCAAAGCAAGGCAAGAAAATATTGCAAAGGCTTAATGAAGACAAATAGCAACTTCAACAACTTCAAGAGCAAACAAATATTCAAGCCAAAGACACAAGGAAGGAACTTCAAAGCAAATAACAACAACTTCAGAAATACCAACTCAAATGAAAATTCAAACACGTGTTTTGAATGCAGCAGCCTGGACATTTCAAAAAGGATTGTCCAAAACTACTCAACAACAAAGTTCTAGTAGCTGAGGAAGGATGGGATCTAAGTGACGAGGAAGAAACTGCTGAACAAATCGAAGAAATTGAAAATCTTTGTTTAATGGAAGACAATGACTCATCACCATGATCTTAGGTAAATTTTGACCATCAATTTCCAAGCACCTCATTTTTTGCATATACTTTAGAAAATATAAATGAAGAACATAATGAATTACAAGAGGCTTACAGTTACTTATATGAAAATAATGAAATATTAAAGGAAGATTTCATAAGATTAAAAGAAGAAATAGAAAAATTAAGATAAATAAACACAAGTCTTGAAATTGAAAATGCTAACTTAATCATATAACCAATGAAAGTTTAAATGAAGTAAACTTGGGAAATAATTCATTAAAAGAAGAATTAGAACAATTTAAAAGAATAAATAAAATCTTGAAATAGAAAACTCAACACTTATCATTTCAATTGAAAAACTTGAAATTGAAAATTCAATACTTGTTGTAATCAATGAAGGTACTCAAGTACAAGATCAAGTGATAACTAAAGAAATTAGAAATCTCAAAATTGAGAATTCACATCTAAAAATAGAATTAAAAAAACATAATTCTTTAATTGAAAATTTAACTAAAGAACGTGACGATCTAAATATTATAATTTATAAATTTACAAAAAAAAGAAAATCTTGATGTCATGTTAAATCAACAAAAATGTAGTTTTAATAAATAATGTTTAGGATATACTGGAGAAATAAGTAAATCAAAAGATAAAGGACTATATCATATTAAAATCAAAGAAAAGGAAACTCATATATCTCCTTTCACTAAATGTTCTTACGGTAATAGAAACGGTCATTCCTTTTATATGTGCAATGCTAGAAATGGAAACTATAAAGGAAAAAGGATTTGGTTCCCAAAGGAACATACACTGCACCAACTATCACAAGAAAAGAATTTCATAAACAGTATTATAATACATCTCATAATCTTGTTACTCATAGAATGATACATATCATACTTCTTCGATCAGTGCTTGAGCAGTTGAGCTTGGACTCCAATAAATTCATGGGTTCTGTCGGCATTCATGGAGTGGTTTCGGTCTGCTCGGCGTGACTTGGGTCGATTTAGGGCTGACGTGTTTAGCTAACTTGGTGTTTGTGACGCCCCCAAAATAGGTAGACTTCACCCATTTTGAGTCGCCAAATACATGGTACATAAATAAAATCAAACTTCTTTTATACAATATGACAAAAGCGTAGCTTAGAGTTTTTACACGAATATTGTCTCATAGATAGTATTCAAACTCAAATGAAGTCCTCATTATATTTATTATCACACTATTTTATAAAATTGTGAGGACTACTATAGCCACTATCTCTGACCGTCACTCTGTTCCCCAACTAGTCCTAGCTACGTTCTCATTTCCTGAAGAGAACAATGAAAGCAAAAGGGTGAGCTCAACTAGCCAAGTAAGAAATATTATGACTAAGATAATGTAGAATAAATTATCGTTAGCCTTCAACAGTGTTAAACTGATAAAATACAATAAACATCAAGTTTAACTGCAGCGGAACAAGCAATCCATTAGAAAAGTCAAGTAGAGCATGATATCTACTATCTTCTATGATTTAAAAAGTTTTTCATCAACTTTATCGCTGAGACTCAGCTTAATAAATAAACCACATCATCGAATCATCTCTGCACTACGGGCCAAGGATATTCATGTAATCATCAATGGTTATGATCATACCAACAACTGTCCATCAATGCACTACGGGCGAATGCGGACTTTTACCACATTATGTGTAACATTATAATTATGATTATTCCAAATAATCTCTGGTCATAATTATACCAATCAATAGTACATCTATGCACGTAAGCCACAGATGACTTTTATCACAATATAAGCATGAGGATGATGACAATGATATAAGAATTCAATTAAAAGAAAGCAAAGGATAAAATTTTAAAGTTTATAACTTAATTTAACCATAATTCAATAATGTCCAAATTGTCAACATGATACTGCTTTGTGGAGTAAAATTCAAGAATAATATTGTATCAAAAATGATTTGACATGACAAAGAAATCAATTTTTATCATGAATAATTCCACTGGTAAATAATGTAGAAAGTGAATAGTACCCATGAATAGTACTTTGTGAATAGTACTCATGAATAGTACTTTGTGAATAGTACCCGTGAATAGTACTTTGTGAATAGTACCCTGTGAATAGTACTTTGTGAATAGTATCGTAAAAATGAATACTAATCATGGACAGTACTCTGACATGAAAAGCTTAAAATTTAACAAGAATGTGCAGAAAATATCCTTGTGAAACGATACTAGATGAAGTGCAAACTTCAAGGATATTCTACTAATTTCACGGAGTATATAAGCAATACTTTAACAAAATGAGGGTATAATCAGGAATACGAGACGAAATAATATTACTCACATACTACAGAGTATGGAAGAAAATATTATTCATTATGAATACTGAAAAAAATAATATCCCTTACCTCAAAAGAAGACTGGATACTGGAATAGTGAGGTAGCAGATTTGTCCTCTTCATTCTCTATATAGCTTCTTTCTCTATAATTGCTCTCGTGAGTCTTGGTGAATTGGTGAGAATGAAAGAAGAATGAGCTTCTATTTATAGAAAAACATAGTTTTGATAATTGCACGTTTTGGGGCTCGAAATATTACAGTATAATACCTTCATCTTTTCCTTCATTTTTAATTTAGTTCTGCAAGTATTATCAAACTTGCACCACCTCCCTTAATAGTACATCATGTGAATCAATAGTACATTCATGTGAATCAATAGTTCTATACATGTGAAAAAAATAATTACAGTATAGTACCTTCATCTATACCTCCATTTTAAATTTAGTCATGCAAGTATTATCAATCTTGCACCACCTCCCCTAATAGTACATGCATGTGAATCAATAGTTATAAGCATGTGAATTAATAGCAATTAATTACTTATTTATCCGATTAATTACCCGATTGGTCAGTATAACCTCCAGACATCAATTATTATCGAAATAGATGTCGATTTCCATTAACACTAATAATCCCAACACAATGAAAATATAAATTTTATCTTTAATCAATACGAACTTATTCATTATTAAATATATAACTCACAATATTTAACAACCAGATCATTCCTAGGAAATAGGGGGCTTTCCAATAAAGATTTCTCCCTATTGGCGCGCAATTAGGTGACCAAACCTCTCCTTGACAGAACTTTTTAGACATTGTCAATATTATAAATAATAATATAAATAACTTTTTTGTCTCAATTATTGATTTAATAATAATAAATATTATACAGATGATACTGTGATAATAATTGAATCAATAATATGAGAGTTATTATCTGACAATTATTTAGCAATAATTGAGTATAACTGAGTGACTTCTCACGTAAGCATCAATAATCAATACAGTGTGCTACTATGCAACCACGCGTATTACTGTACTTTTACCACCGGGTAGTTCAACAGTTTAACGGTAAAACTTTCGCCGTTCTTTTTATAAAAAGATAATTCTATCGTTTTCTAACTATGAGAATACTTCTGTTGTGGGGTCCACCAATGATTGTGCCATCGTACGAATATTTCCTGTTAAAATGAATATTCCCCGACCAATAAAATATTATATAACCACTTGCTTACTTTGCAAAATTTATAAATAATATCCACAACTATAACACTATATCAAATCCACACCATAATATTCAAAAATATATTTCGAGAAAAATTAATCTTTATTCATAAAAATTGGGGTCATATAGTTTTGCTCTTGGGTTTTGGCTGGTTTGGTGCTTTCCCGTGATTCTCTGATATGGGTTTGGGGTTTCCATTGATTGATCTGCTTTGTCCATTGTTCATCTGTTATGATCAATCCTTGGTGTTCCTTAGCTGTGCTATGGGTTTGCCGAATATAGCTCGTCGGTCTATGCCGATTTGGGTGATGGTGGTTTTTTTCGTTCAGCTTCAGGCAACTAGTCTGAAGTCTCCTGCATCTGACCTTGGGAATGCCATTCACGTGGGTTTGTCTGGCTGTAGGTTCTATACAAATAAATTTAGCAAATAATAAAGTAAGCACTTAATAACTATAGGCAACCTAAATATGGTTTAATATATAATCGACTCTAGTATGTATAAACAAGGTTTTAAAACCCAGTTCGTTGCACCGGTCGGACCGATAAAATCGGAACCAGTCCAGCCAACGATCCGATTTGGACCATTAAACCAGTTTTGATAAAAAAACCGTTAAAAATCAGTGAACCGACGGTCAAATCGGATGACCCAGTGACCAATTCACAAGTTTGGCCAGTTCGCTAAGTCTTCTTCTTCAATCAGTGCTTGAACAGTTGAGCTTGGACTCCAACAAATTCATGGGTTGTGTCGACATCCATGGAGTGGTTTTGTTTTGCTCGGTGTGACTCGGGTCGATTTAGAGCCGAGATGTTTGGCTGACTTGGTGTTGCTCTTGGCTTTTGGCTGGTTTGGTGCTTTCCTATGATTCTTTGATCTGGGTTTATGGTTTCCATTAATTGATCTGATTTTTCCATTGTTCATTTGTTATGATCAATCCTTGGTGTTCCTTAGCTGTGCTATAGGTTTGCCAAACTTAGCTCGGCGGCCTATACCGAATTGGGGGGTGGTGGTTTTTTCCGTTCAACTTTAGGCGACTAGTCTGAAGTCTTCTGCGTCTGACCTTGGGAAATGCTATTCACGTGGTTTTGTTTGGCAGCAGGTTGTATACAAACAAATTTAGCAAAAAAATAAAGCAAACACTTAATACCTATAGGTAGCCTAACTATGGTTTAATATATACCGACTCTAGTATGTATAAGCAAGGTTTTAAAATCTGGACCGGATCGCTCGGTTAGGACGAAGAAAATCGAAACCGATCCGATGCTGCGGTCTGTTTGGACAATTGAACCAGTTTTGATCAAAAATCGCTAAAGATCGGTGAACCGGTGGTCCAACCGGTTGACCCAGTGAACCCAGTGAATCGCTAATGGGTTTGGCCGGTTTGCTAAGGCTTCTTCTTCAATTAGTGCTTGAGCAGTTGAGCTTGGAATCCAATAAATTCATGGGTTGTGCCGACATCCATGGAGTGGTTTTGGTCTGCTCGGCGTGACTTGGGTTGGTTTAGAGTAGACATGTTTGGCTGACTTGGTGTTGATCTTGGCTTTTGACTGATTTGGTGCTTACCTATGATTCTCTGATCTAGGTTTGGGGTTTCCATTGATTGATCTGCTTTGTCAATTGTTCATCTGTTATGATCAATCCTTGGTGTTCTTTAGTTGTGCTATGGGATTGCCGAATTTAGCTCGGCGGTCTATACCGATTTGGGTGGTGCTGATTTTTTCGTTCAGCTTCAGGCGACTAGTTTGAAGTCTCCAGCATCTGACCTTTGGAATGCCATTCATGTGGGTTTGTCTGGCTACAGGTTCTATACAAAAAAATTTAGCAAAAAATAAATCAAACACTTAATAACTATAGGCATCCTAACTATGGTTTAATATATAACCCACTCTAGTATGTATAAGTGAAAATTGGCATTTTTCATTCTAACAGTACATGAGGAATACAATTTGGAATTAGTTCATTAACATTTTTGTTGCAGATAAATTTTTATATATTTACTAAATATTATATATAATATATAATGATAATTAATTAATTTAATTAATTAGTTGTTATTTATTACATATTAATGATGTTACTGGATCAATAACGGTTCGACCAATGGTAGGATCAGTGATTCATCCACCCGAAACCTTTTTCGGTTCGATGAACGGTTCGAGTCTAAGAACCTTGTGTATAAGTGGAAATTGACATTTTTAATATGTAACAGTATAAGTGGAAATTAGCATCTTTCATTCTAACAGTACATGAGAAATACAGTTTGGAATTAGTTCATTAACCTTGTTGTAGATAAATTAATTAATTTTATATATTTACTAAATATTATATATAATATATAATGATAATTAATTAATTTAATTAGTTATTTTTTATTACATATTAATGACGTCACTGGGTCAATTACGGTTCGACCACTGGTTGGACCAGTGATCCATCCACTCGGTACCTTTTTCGATTCGATGAACGATCCGAGTCTGAGAACCTTGATTTCATATGGCCTAGCTAGCTAGCTTGAGCTTTGTCTCTTTTTTGAGCTTTGTTTGTATATTTATACTTTTTCCGTTTCAAAATATCATATGATCATTATTATTTATTTAAATTCAACTTAAAATATTTTTAAATTAAAATTAACATAAATTCTTTTAATCTAGTTAATAAATTGACGAATATTGTAAATTTTCTAAAAAAAATTATTTAGGGAACTAATATTTGCATATGTATTTTAATATGTTCACATAATTCTCTCACATGAGCATACAGTGTGTGACGCCCCCAAAATAGGTATAAACAACCCATTTTGAGTCGCCAAATACATGGTACATAATTCAAATACAAACTTAATTTATACAACTGTTAAGTGTCGTGCAGAATACGACAAAACATAAGCTGAGAGTTTTAACACGAATATTATCTCGTAGACAATATCCAAACTCAAATGGGGTGCTCATTACAATTATTATCACACTATTTTATAGAATAGTGAGGACTACTACAACCACCATCTCGGACCGTCACTCCATTCTCCGACTAGTCCCAACTATATTCTCATTTCATGAAGAGAACAATGAAAGCAAAAGGTGAGCTCAACTAGCCCAGTAAAGAATATTATAACTAAGATAATGCAGAATAATTTATCCTTAGCCTTCAATAGTATAAAAACTGATAGAATACAATAGACAACAAGTTTAACTACAAGGGAACAAAAAATCCATTAGAAGTGTCAAGTAGAGCATTATGTCTACTATCTTCTATGATTTAAAAGTTCATTGTTAATATTTTATCTTTGTAACACATCTCAATAAATAATCCATATCACCGAATTATCCATGCACTATGGGCCAATGATATTCGTTAGTATCATATCCACGAATTATCCATGCACTACGGGCCAATGATATTATTTATTATCACCAGTGGTTATGAGTATGCCAAAAAATTGTCCATCAATTCATTATGGGCTAATGAGAACCTTTACCAAATCAATTGTAACATTACAAGTCATAATTATACTGATACATAATTCATGGTCATAATCATACCAATCAACAGTCCATCTATGCACTACGGGCCAAAGATGCCTTTTATCATAATATAAACATGAAGATGATTACAATGATATAAGAATTCAATTAAGTGAGGGCAAGGATAAATTTTAAATATTTATAATTCAATTTATCCAAAGTTGAAGAATGTCTAAATTGTCAACATGATAACTGCTTTGTGGAGTAAAATTCAAAAATAATATTCATGTATCAAAAATAAATTGGACAGAAAAGAAATCAATTTTTGTCGTGAATAGTACCTCAGGTGAATAGTACCCGAGTGAATAATACCCCATGAATAGTACTTCTTGAATAATACCCCGTAAATAGTACACCGGCTTGAAAAGATTAAAATTTAACAAGAATGTTCAGAGAAGTATTTCCGTGAAAAGATACTAGATGAAGCACAAACTTCAAGGATATTCTACTAATTTCAAGGAGTATAGAAGCAATACTTATCAACATAAGTGTAGAATTAGGAATATGAAACGAAATAAAATTACTTATATACTACAGAGTATGGAAGAAAATATTATTTCTTACGAATATTGAACAAAAATAATATATCTTACCTTAAAAGGATAGTATTTCTAACTGGTATGACAGATATATTCTTGAAGAAAACTTATACTGTTTTTTACACTCAAAACTTCCTTAAACTCAAAAGAAATACGCTCAATATTATAGAAGAGTAATTCTCTAATTCTGGTGTGATTTTCAATTCTCAACTAAGCATCCTATTTATAGGAGAATGGTAGGATACTATTTAAGAAAATAATCATGGACTGCATAGTGAAACCATCACGGGCGCCGAATTCGTTCGACTGAAAAAAAAATTATGATTTACTATGCAGCACTATGCAATAAAATATTCTAATAAAATGAAAACTTAAATAAAATATAATATATTATATTTATAATCTAATAAAACGAATATCTTTATAAAAAGTTTTCTATTTTATTACTATTATAATAATAAAAACGAAAATTATATAATATATATATAATCACACACACACACACACATTATATATATATATAAGTTATATATATATATATGTGTGTGTGTGTGTGTGACGTGTATATATATATATATATAAGTAATAAAACAAAATTGAGATAACTTTTTATCGACGATTTTGAAAAATGAGTAAGTGGGGGTCCATGTAATAAGCCAAATTTACAACAAATACTTCATATAAAAAAAATCCCTCTATTTATCTCAATTCACTTAGCTTCACTAAACACATTTTTAATAATATTTATTCATCATTAATATTATAACTCACAATATTAATAACCAGATCATTCCCATGAAAGAAGGGGCTTTCCGCTAAGGACTTCTCTTTATTGGCGCACAATTAGGTGACTAAACCCCTTTCCTCGACAGAACTTTCTAGACATCGTCAATAATGAAAATAATAATATGAATAATTTTGTTGTCTCAATTATTGATTTAATAATATAAAATATTATTCAAATGATACTCTGACAATAATTGAATCAATAATGTGAGATACTATACAACAACTACTATTATGAGACCCCAGATTTTATGAATAAAGATTTAATTTTCTCGAAATATTTTTTTGAATATTATGGTGTGGATTTGAGATAGTGTTATAGTTGTGGGTAGTATTTATAAATTTTTAAAAGTATGCAAGTTGTTGTATAATATTCGACTTGTCGGGGAATATTCTTTTTGTCAGAGAATATCCGTACAACAATACAATTATTGGTGGACCCCACAACGGAATTATTGTCAGATTGAGAAAATGACAAAAATATTTTATGAAAATAACGACGAAAGTTTTACCGTTAATCTTTGTTGAACTACTCGGTAGTAAAAGAAGTGCGATGTCGTGTGGGTTGTATATAGTAGCATACGGTATTGATTATTGATGCTTACGTGATAAGTCACTTTCGGTTTTGTTTTATTAGTATTATTAATGTAATAAAACAGAAAAGCTTTTTATATAAAACAGAATACTTTTATAAAGTTATTCGTTTTATTAGACTATAAATAGAATATATTATATTTTATTATGTATAGTATTTTACATAGTAAAATCTTTTTATATAAAACAAAATACTTTTATAAAGTTATTTATTTTATTAGACTATAAATAAAATATATTATATTCTATTATGCATAGTGTTTTACATAATAAAATCTTTTTATATAAAACATAATACTTTTATAAAGTTATTCGTTTTATTAGATTATAAATAGAATATATTATATTTTATTTAAAAGATTTTGCTTTAAATATGGACCGTCCGATTAAAAGTAAATCAATCTGGACCGTTCATGAATTAGTTACTATCACGTCCATTCTTCTATAAATAGAAGCTCATTCCTTCATTATTTTTTACTTAATTCACTGAAACTCTAGAGAGAGAAACTATAGAGAGAGTTCTTCTTCTATAATCTTGAGCATATTTTTTTAGAGTTTAAAGAAAGCTTTAAAGCGTAGTGCAAGTTTTCTTGAGTATATCATCGCCCTACCAATTTAATACTCTTCTTTCAAAGGTAAGGGATATTATTTGTTGTACTCGTAAAGGGGGTATTCTTTCTTTCTTATTCATGAAGAGAACTTCATTTTTCCATTCTTTATTATTCTGTTGGAATAACTCAGATACTGGCTACCCTATACTTGGTGAAATTCTTACATTATTTCATTCTTTATTATTACATTTGGAACATCCATGCCTTGGTGCGTTTACGCATGACTGATTCTATTCTTTATTATTATTCGTTGGAATATCACATCTGCATGCGGTTGACGCGGCGACCTCGGTTCCGTTCTTTATTATTCATTTGGAACATCCTCATGCATAAGCGGATTACGCATGACTTTGGTTCCATTCTTTATTATTCTATTGGAATAACTCGTTGCATGCGGTCTATTGCATGCATGGTGATTTCTTACATTATTCCATTATTTATTATTCTATTGGAATAACTCGCCTATCATGTGGATTATCACATGCATGGTGAATGATCCTTTGTATTCATTCCTTAGTAAATTGTGGAAATGATCATCTAAGTGGATTACCAGTATGGCGATTTAAAATCCATTTGCGCTTCATATATTCCCTTATACTCAGTTGGTTAAAGTTTTGACTTCTATACTCTATGAAATTAGTGGAATATCCTTGATATTTGCGCTTCATCCAGTATCTTTTCATGGAAATATTCATCTTAGCATTCTTGAATTTTACTGTACAAAGAAGTATCATGTTGACAATTTAGACGTTATTGGTTCCTGGATAAATTAATTCTTGAACTTGTTTTATTGAATTCTTATATCATTGTCATCATCCTCATGTTTATATTATGTTGAAAGTCATCTGTGGCCTGTAGGGATTATTTGGTATAATCATGACCGTAATGTTACAAATGATGTGGAAAAAAGTCCTCATTGGCTCGTAGTGCATTGATGGATAGTTTTTGGTATTATTATGACTATGGATTCTCTTCGGCCAAGGGTGCAAAGATGAATTGTTTTATGGCATGATCAGGACTGTTGATGAAAACACGATTATCTTTGGCCCGTAATGCATGAATAATTAGTGGTCGTGATATCTAAAGAATATCCTTGGCACATGGTGCATGGATGATTTGATGATGTGAATTATTTATTAAGATGAGTCTCAGCGATAAAAAGTAATGAAAAACCTTTTAAATCATAGAAGATTGTAGATTTTATTCTCTACTTGACTCTTCTAATGGATTGCTTGTTCAAATTCTAGCAGATTAAACTTAATGTTTGTTATATTTTATCGGTTTAACATCATTTGAAGGCTAATGATAATTTATTCTCGCATTATCTTAGTCATAATATTTCTTCTTGGGCTAGTTGAGCTCACCCTTTTACTTTCATTATTCTCTTGAGAAATGAGAACGTAGCGAGGGGACTAGTCGGGGAATGTAGAGTGATGGTCCTAGATGGTGCATTAGTAGTCCTCACTATTCTGTGAAATAGTGTGATAATAAATGTAATGAGGACCCCATTGAGTTTGTATATTGTCTAGATGACAATATTTGTATTAAAACTCACAACATATGTTAAGTCATATTTTACACGACTGTTGTATAATTAAGTTTGTATTTAAATTCTGTACCATGTATTTGGCGATTAAAGATGGGTGATGTATACCTATTTTGGGGGCGTCACAACTGTTACAATAATTTAGTAAAACTGAGTGACTTCTCACGTAAGCATCAATAATCAAAGATAATGTACAATACCGTGTGCTACTATGCAACCACGCGTATTACTGTACTTTTATCACTGGGTATTTCAACAATTAACGGTAAAAGTTTTGCCGTTATTTTTATAAAAAAGTTATTTCTGTCATTTTCTAACTCTGACAGTAATTCCGTTATGGGGTCCACCAATGATTGTATCGTAGTACAAATATTCCCTGATAAAATGAATATTCCCCGACCAAACAAATATTTTATGACAACTTGCTTACTTTATAAAATTTGTAAATATTACCCACAACTATAACATTATATCAAATCCACACCTTATTATTCAAAATAACATTTAGAGAAAAATTAATCTTTATTCATAAAAGTTGGGGTCTTACAACCTCCCCTTCTTATAAAATTTCGTCATCGAAATTGGTGTACGTACCTGGTATGTCGAAGAGGTGAGGATATCTTGATTTTATTTCAGATTCTAACTCCCAGGTCATTTCCTCAATATCGTGATTTCTCTACAAAACTTTGACTTGAGGTATAACCTTTGAGCATAAAATATGTTCCTTCTTATCCAAGATTTTTACAGGTACCTCTTCATACGCTAAATATTTCGCTATCTTGTCTGGTTCGAATTTAATAATGTGGTTTGGGTCTTCCAAATATTTACATAACATAGATATGTGAAAAACGTTATGAACACGAGACATACTTGGCGGTAAGGCGAGTCTATATGCCACAGTTCCTACTCGATCGAGGATTTCAAATGGGCCAATGAATCAAGGATTGAGCTTTCCTCTCTTTCCAAATCTCGTAAATCCTTTCCATGGAGTAACACATAATAACACATGATCTCCAACATTGAATTCCACGTCCCTTCGATGAAGATCAGCATAACTCTTTTGTCGATCTTGTGAGGTTCGTATACGTGCCGGATCATTTAAGACTTTTTTGTTGTTATGCATACCAATTCTGCTCCCAACAACGTTGTTTCACCCACCTCATCCCAGCATACCAGGGAACGACACTTTCGTCCATACAACGCTTCGAATGGAGCCATGCCTATACTTGCTTGATAACTGTTGTTGTAGGAGAATTTCACTAATGGAAAGAACTTACCCCAACTTCCTTTGAAGTCTAGGACATAGAGTCTTAATAGATGTGACGCCCCCAAAATAGGTATACATCACCCATTCTAGGTCGCCAAATACATGGTACATAATTTAAATACAAACTTCCTTATACAATACGACCAAAACGTAGCTGAGAGTTTTTACACGAATATTGTCTAGTAGACAGTATTCAAACTCAAATGGAGTCCTCATTACAATTATTATCACACTATTTTATAAAATAGTGAGGACTACGTACTACAACCACCATCTAGGACCATCACTCCATTCCCCGACTAGTCCCGACAACGTTCTCATTTCCTGAAGAGAACAATGAAGCAAAAGGGTGAGCTCAACTAGCCCAGTAAGAAATATTATGACTAAGATAATGCCGAATAAATTATCGTTAGCCTTCAACAGTGTTAAACTGATCAAATACAATAACCATCAAGTTTAACTGCAGCGGAATAAGTAATCCATTAGAAGATTTTGAGTAGAGCATGATAACTACTATCTTCTATGATTTAAAAGTTTGTCATCAATTTTATCGCTGAGACTCAGCTTAATAAATAATCCACATAATTGAATTATCCATGCACTACGGGCCAAAGATATTCATTAGTATCACAACCACGAATTGTCCATGTAATACGGGCCAAGGATATTCGTGTTTTCACCAATGGTCATGATCATACCGAATAATCCCTGGTCATAATCATACCAACAACTGTCCATCAATGCACTACGGACCAATGAGGACTTTTACCACATCATTTGTAACATTACGGGTCATGATTATACTGAATGATCCCTGGTCATAATCATACCAATCAATAGTCCATTTATGCACTACGAGCCAAATATGACTTTCATCACAATATAAGTATGAGGATGATGACAATGATATAAGAATTTAATTAAAAGAAAGCAGAGGATAAATTTTTAAAGATTTATAATATAATTTATCTAGAATTCATTAATGTCCAAATTGTCAACATGATACTGCTTTATGGAGTAAAATTTAAGAATAATATTGTATCAAAAATAATTTGGACAGAAAAGAAATTAATTTTTGTCATGAATAGTACCCCGGGTGAATAGTACTTTATGAATAGTACCCCGTGAATAGTACTTTATGAATAGTACCCCATGAGTAGTACTTTGTAAATAGTACCCTGTGAATAGTACTTTGTGAATAGTGTCGTACATATGAATAGTGTCATAGATATAAATAGTGTCGTACATATGAATAGTTTTGTATAAATGAATAGTACCCATGAATAGTACTCCGGCATGAAAAACTTTAAATTTAACGAGAATGTTCAGAAAAATATCCTTGTGAAACGATACTAGATGAAGCGCAAATTTCAAGGATATTCTTTGCGAGTCTTAGTGAATTGGTGAGAATGAAAAAAGAAATGAGCTTCTATTTATAGGAAAATATAGTTTCGATAATTGCACGTTTAGGAGCTCGAACTACTACAGTATAGTACCTTCATCTATACCTCTATTTTTAATTTAGTCCTGCAAGTATTATCAATCTTACACCACCTCCCTTAATAGTAAATGCATGTTTACCAATAATTCCATACATGTGAACAATTAGTAATTTGCATGTGAACCAATAGCAATTAATTAGTCATTTATCTGATTAATTGTTCGTTTGGTCAATAATAACAAAACCAACAAATCGCATAATTACCTCCTTTGAGGGTAATTGGGTCACGGAAGAATTAAAGAAAACTAAATGAACAAACATATTTAATCAACATGAACTTATTCATCATTAATATTATAACTAACAATATTTAACAACCAGATCATTCCCAGGAAAGAGGGGGCTTTCTAATAAGGATTTCTCCCTATTGACGCGCAATTAGGTGACCAAACCCCTTTCCTCGACAGAACTTTCTAGACATTGTCAATAATGCAAATAATAATATGAATAACTTTGTCATCTCAATTATTGATTTAATAATATAAAATATTATGCAGATGATACTGTGACAATAATTGAATCAATAATATGAGAGATACTATGCAACAATTATTGTGGCAATAATTGAATAAAATTGAGTGACTTCTCACCTAAGCATCAACAATCAAAGATATTGTACAATACCGTGTGCTACTAGGCAACCACGCGTATTACTGTACTTTTACCACCAGGTATTTCAACACTTTAACGGTAAAACTTTCGCTGTTATTTTAATAAAAAGATATTTATGTCGTTTTCTAACTTCGACAATACCTCTGTTGTTGGGTCCACCAATGATTGTGTCGTTATACGGATATTCTCCGACAAAAAGAATATTCCCCGACCAAACGAATATTTTATGACAACTTGCTTTCTTTGCAAAATTTTCACATATCACCCTTAACTTTAACCCTTTATCAATTTAACCATTTACTAAATAAAATAATAATTATAAGAAAATTGAATACTTTCATTTCATAAAATTTGGGGTCTTATAATAGATCTTCAAGTGTTTGAATAGTCCTCTCCGACTGCCCGTCTGTCTGAGGATGATATGCAGAACTGAATCGTAAATCTGTGCCCGTAGCCTTCTGCAAACTGACCCAAAATCGTGAAGTAAATCTTGGATCTCGATCAGAAACTATGGATACTGGCATACCATGCAGTCTTACAATCTCATTTATGTATATACGAGAAAGACGTTCAAGCGAATAAGTTTCTCGTATGGGTAAGAAATGAGCAGACGTGGATAATCTATCGATAATGAACCAAATTGCATCTATGCCTTGAGAAACCTTGGGAAGACCAGTAACAAAATACATGGTAATGTGTTCCCACTTCCATTTTGGAATCTTAAGTGGTTGCAATGGACCCTTTGGCACTTGATGCTCCACCTTTACACGTTGACAAGTTAAACACCTCCAGATAAACTATGCGATCTCTCTCTTCATATTGCTCCACAAAAATGTATGTCGAAGATCATGATACATTTTGGTACTCCCAGGATGGATTGCAAACGGTGTGTTGTGTGCCTCTATCATGATTCTATGCTTCAAGTCAGAATCGTTAGGAACGCAAATTTTGGAGTTAACTCGAAGTATTCCTTCTTCGTCGATTCTTACTTCTAGAATAACACATTCTTGCACTTTCTTCCACATATGCATCAGCTCCAAGTCCGTAGTTTGAGCAACTTTAACTTTATCGATTAAACTCAGTTCTACTTGTATATTTTACATCATCATGTGGTTTCTTGGAGTCTTTAACTCTATCTCCATTCTTTGTAAGTCATACAAAATGGGCCTTTGCGTTGACAATATTGCACTCATACCCGCATACGATTTTCTACTCAATGCATCAGCTACTACGTTCGCTTTTCTAGGATGCTATTGAATGGTATGATCATAATCTTTCAACAGCTCGAGCCAACTTCGTTGTCGCATGTTGAGTTCCTTTTGGGTGAAGAAATATTTGAGGCTTTTATGATCTGTATAGATCTCCACTTTCTCCCCATACAGGTAATGCCTCCAAATTTTAAGCGCGAAAATGATAGCTGCCAACTCTAGATTTTGAGTAGGATAATTCCTCTCATATTCTTTGAGTTGTCGTGAGGCATAGGCTATGACTTTCTCATGTTGCATGAGAACACATCCCAAACCTTTGCCTGAAGCATCACTGTAGATGACAAATCCCTCCGAACCTGATGGTATTGTCAAAACAGGTGCTGAAATGAGTCTTCTCTTGAGTTCTTGAAAACTCTTCTCACATTCCTCGCTCCAACCAAATTTTGTATCTTTTCAAGTCAGCTGAGTTAACGGAGTGGCAATTCGAAAAAACCCTTCCACGAATCTCCGATAATAAAAAGTTAAGCCCAGAAAGCTACGTACTTCGGTCACAGACTTAGGTCGCTCCCAGCTTTGTATTGCTTCAATCTTCGTTGGGTCAACATATTGTCAACGTCGGTATTTTTATTTGTCCCTTTTCGTTACTTATTCTTTGGTGTCCTCATGTTAGGTGAGATTTGTTTGAAAAAATAAGTGAAAAAGGTCTGACATGTATCATGTCGACGATTGGAGTACTGTAAGAGTCGCCAGTTGGTTTTTTAAATGGTTGTACCAACACAACCGAGAAAAGGTTTACACATTGACACAGTGATGTGACACTGCTAAACGGGTCTGTGAAACCGAGATTCATTATGGTTCGGGGACTTGATTATGCGGAGGGAAGGTGTTAGGCACCCCCCGACATCCGTGTTACCACGGTGACCGCCACCTTTCAAGAAACTGTTATATGAATATGTATGTGTGTGTGTGGGTCAATGTGCTATTTATTTGGAAGTAGTGTGAGGCCTCGTTCGCACCTATATACACAGGGTTTGAATTTATGTAAAACCTCAAGTTTTAGCAAGATATGGCAGTGATGTTTTATAAAAGAGGTTTTTCAAACCCTTGTGCGCAATAGTAATTGAGACCTTTTACACTCCCATTTTATATTAAGTGTTCAGCTTTGATTGCTTTTAATTTTTCGAGATTCGAAGCATCTTTGATAAAATAATGTACAAAATAGTGTCGAACTCCTCGTGGGTATGAAAACCATCTGAGGAAATCCAAACACCGTGAATAAATTTACAAGATGCTTACAGCTGAAAATGTCTGTGACAACCCGAGAATTTTGAATATTTTTAAAATTTTTAATTATTGATTTAAGGTTCAAAATTAGAACCTAGACTGAAAATTTGTGTATGCATTTGATATTTTTAAGATGGAATTTTGAGGATTTCAAAATTCTGTGAAGGATTTAGGTGAATTATTCAGGATTAAGGAAATACGTGAATATGTTCTGTGTATATGGTACATGATGTGGTTAAGGGTCAAGGGTTGACCAGATAAACGATATCTGTAACAAACCCTAAGTATATATTAAGAACGTCAACGTTCAGTTAGAAACCTTAACGTCTGATAGGAAACCCTGTAAACCTGCCTTACGAAACCTAATTTCAGCTTCTGAATTGAAACCCTAATTCGGGAATTTAAAACCCTAATTTAGGAACTTAAAGGATAATTATAATTCTTAAGTGATATTAATTATAATGTTAATTAGGGTAAAGCTTAATTATTTATTAAACCCTAATTTCAAATTTATTAAACCCTAATTTATGGATTGAATCCCTAATTTTATAATTAGTGAATACCTACGTTTTAATTTAATAATTGTAATGATAATTAGGAAATATTAATACTAATTTTCAAGTTAAGTAATTAGAAAACCCTAATCTAATTAGGAAATCTATTTTCGAAATTTGAAATATTATTTTTCTAATTAAAACCCTAATTAGTGGTTTATAAACCCTAATGACCATTTTGACCCTAATTGCTTAATTAGCAATTTTAATTAGAAAATACTAATCCTAATTAGCAAGATTTAAGTTATGATTAAGAAATTTTAATATAATTAGAAAATTCTAATTATAATTTAGAAATATTAATTTTTTATTTTAAAAATCGAAATTCGGAAATGTTAGAAAATTAATTTTCAAACCCTAAACCCTAAATGTTCCAAACCCTAAACCCTAAATGTACCCATTGCCACATATTGATGACCTGTTTGACCAGTTGCAAGGAGCCAAATTCTTTTGAAAGATTGATCTTCGTCCCGGATATCACCAATTGAAGATTAGAACCGATGACATTCCAAAGACGGCTTTAACTCTTCGATGCGGGCATTATGAATTCCTAGTCATGTCCTTTGGATTGACTAATGCTCCTGCTGCCTTCATGGATATGATGAACAGAGTATTCAAGGAATATTTGGATCATTTTGTGGTCGTTTTTATTGATGACATCCTTATTTATTCCCAAAGCCGTGAAGATCATGAGCAACACTTGAGGTTGATACTCCAAAAGATTCGTGAATATAAGCTTTATGCCAAGTTGATGAAATGCGAGTTCTGGCTTGAGGAAGTAACATTCCTTGGGCACGTGGTATCAAGTCATGGAATATCCGTTGACCCAGCAAAGATTGAAGCTATTCAAAGCTAGGAGCAACCTAAATCAGTGACCGAAGTACGTAGCTTTCTCGACTTAGGGTATTCTTGAATCACTACTCCACTAACTCAGCTGACTCGGAAAGATACAAAGTTCGTTTGGAGCGAGGAATGTGAGAAGAGTTTTCAAGAACTCAAGAGGAGACTCATTTCAGCACCTGTTCTGACAATACCATCTGGTTCGGAGGGATTTGTCATCTACATTGATGCTTCGGGCAAAGGGTTAGGATGTGTTCTCATGCAACATGGGAAAGTCATAGCCTATGCCTCACGACAACTCAAAGAATATGAGATGAATTATCCTATTCATGATCTAGAGTTGGCAGCTGTTGTCTTCGCACTAAAGATTTGGAGGCATTACTTGTATGGGGAAAAAGTGGAGATCTTTACGGATCATAAAAGCCTCAAATATTTCTTCACTCAAAAGGAACTCAACATGCGACAACTACGTTGGCTTGAACTGTTGAAAGATTATGATCATACCATCCAATACCTTCCTGGAAAAGCGAACGTGGTAGCTGACGCATTGAGTAGAAGATCATATGCGGGTACGAGTGTAATATTGACAACACAAAAGCCCATTTTGTGTGACTTGCAAAGGATGGAGATAAAGTTAAAGACTCCAGGGACCCATGTGATGATGGTGAATATACGAGTAGAACCGACTTTAATTGATAAAGTTAAAGCTGCTCAAGCTACAGACCTGGAGCTGATGCGTATGAGGAAGAAAGTGCAAGAAGGTGCTATACCGGAAGCAAGAATCGATGAAGAAGGAATACTTCAAGTCAACTCCAGACTTTGTGTTCCTAACGACCCTGATTTAAAGTATAAAATCATGATGGAGGCGCACAACACACCGTTTGCAATCCATCCTGGGAGTACCAAAATGTATCATGATCTTCGACATACATTTTGGTGGGGCAATATGAAGAGAGAGATAAATTTGTTTATCTCAAGGTGTCTAACGTGTCAACGAGTCAAGTGAGCATCAAGTACCAAAAGGTCCATTGCAACCACTTAAAATTCTAGAATGGAAGTGGGAGCACATTACTAAGGATTTCAAGCATCCTTCCCAAAGTTTCTCAAGGCATAGATGCGATTTGGGTCATTGTTGATAGATTGACCAAGCATGCTCACTTTTTACCAATACGAGAAACTTATACACTTGAACGTCTTGCTCGTATATACATAAACGAGATTGTAAGACTGCATGGTATGCCAGTATCCATAGTTTCTGATTGAGACCCAAGATTCACTTCATGATTTTGGGTTAGTTTGCAAAAAGCTATGGGCATGGATTTACGATTTAGTTCAGCATATCATCCTCAGACGGACGAACAATCAGAGAGGACTACGGACTCTGTGTCCTTGACTTCAAGGGAAGTTGGGACAAGTTCTTACCGTTGGTGGAGTTTTCCTATAACAACAGTTATCAAGAAAGCATTGACATGGCTCCATTCGAGGCGTTGTATGGAAGAAAGTGTCGTTCTCCAGTATGCTGGGATGAGGTGGGTGAAACAACGTTGTTGGGACTAGAGTTGGTATGTATGACTACGGAAAAGATTCAAACGATCCGATAACGTATAAAAACCTCACAAGATCGAAAAAAGAGTTATGCTGATCTTCATCGAAAGAACGTGGAATTTGATATAGGAGATCATGTGTTATTACGAGTTGCTCCGTGGAAAGGAGTTACGAGATTTGGAAAAAGAGGAAAGCTTAATCCTCGATTCATCGGCCCATTTTTAATCTTCGATCGAGTAGGAACTGTGGCCTATAGACTCGCTTTACCGCCAAGTATGTCTCGTGTTCATAACATTTTTCACATATCCATGTTACGTAAATATGTGGAAGACTCGAACCACATTATTGAGTTAGAAGCGGACGAAATAGCGGAAGATTTGACGTATGAAGAGATTCCTGTTCAAATCTTGGATAATAAGGAACATATTCTACGCTCCAAGGTTATAGCTCAAGTCAAAGTTTTATGGAGAAACCACGATGTTGAGGAAATGACTTGGGAGTTAGAATCTGAAATGAAAACAAGGTATCCTTACCTCTTCGACATACCAGGATCGTACCCTAATTTCGAGGATGAAAATTTCATAAGAAGGGAGGTTGTAAGACCCCAACTTTTATAAATGAAGATGAATTTTCTATAAATATCATTTTGAATATTATGGAGTAAATTTGATATAATGTTATAGTTGTAGGTAATATTTATAAATTTTGCAAAGTACGTAAGTTGTTATATAATATTCGATTGGTCTGGGGAATATTCGCTTTATCGTGGAATATTCGTCAACCAAGACAATCATTGGTGGACCCCTATTAACGGAATTATTGTTTGATTGAGAAAACGATAAAAATACTTTATGAAAATAACTACGGAAGTTTTACTCATTAACTGCTTAAACACCGGTGTTAAAAGTACAATAATACGCGTGAATTTGCACAAAGAGTGCTTTACCAGTATTGATTATTGATGCTTATGTGATAAGTCACTCGCTTTTGTTTTATTGGTATTATTAATGTAATAAAACAGAAAAAGCTTTTATATAAAATAGAATACTTTTATAAAGCTATTCGCTTTATTAGGCTAATAGTAAAATCTTTTTATATAAAAATGTAATACTTTTATAAAGATATCTATTTTATTAGACAATAATTAGAATATATTATATTTTATTATGCATAGTGTTTGCATAAGGCTGCATAGTGTTTTGCAGATAGTAAAATTTTTTATAAAGTTATTCGTTTTATTAAATTATAAATAGAATATATTATATTTTATTTAAAAGAATTTGCTTTAAATATGGACCTTCAGATTAAAGTAAATCAATTTGGACCGTTCATGAGTTAGTTACTATGCAGTCCATTTTTCTATAAATAGAAGCTCATTCCTTCATTATTTGTTACGAATTCACTGAAACTCTAGAGAGATAAACTATAGAGAGAAAGAAGAAAAGTATTCTGCTACTTCACTACTCATATATCCAGTACTCTTCTACTTAAGGTAGGGAGTATTATTTCTTTTGTATTCATGAAGAGAACTTCTGTTATTCCATTCTTTATTATTCTGCTGGAATAGCCAGTATACGCGGACTACCCTATACGTGTGACATTCTTCTAATATTCCGTCTTTAATATTATTCTGTTGGAATATCCTGTCTGTGCATTTACGCTGGACCTGGTTCCGTCTTTATTATTATTCTATTGGAATATCCTGTCTGTGCGTTTAAGCCGGATCTGGTTAAGTCTTTATTATTCTGTTAGAACATCCTGTTGGTGGGAATTTCGCCTGACCTGTTCCGTTACTTATTATTTTGTTGGAATAACCTGTCTATGTGAAGTACCGCATGCATGATGATTTCTTTTGTTATTCCATTCGTTATTATACTCAGTTGGATAAAGTTTTGACTTCTATACTCCATGAAATTAGTGGAATATCCTTAATATTTGCGCTTCATCCAGTATCTTTTCATGGAAATATTCTGCTAAGCATTCTTGAATTTTATTGCACAAAGTAGTATCATGTTGACAATTTGGACGTCATTAGTTCCTGAATAAATTAATTCTTGAACTTGTTTTTATTGAATTCTTATATCATTGTCATCATCCTCATGTTTATATTTTTGAAAGTCATCTGTGGCCTGTAGTGTATAGATGGACTTGGTATGATTATGACTAGGGATTATTCTTAGATAATCATGGTAGTAATATTACAAATGATGTGGAAAAAGTCCTCATTGGCCCGTAGTGCATTGATGGATGATTGTTGGCATGATCATGACCATTAATGAATACAAAATATTCTTGGCCGTGGTGCATGGATAATTATGGTCGTGATACAAAAGAATTTCCTTGGTCGTAGTAAGTGCGAGGTGATTCGATGATGTGGATTATTTATTAAAATTTGAGTCCCAAATGATAAAAGTGATAAAAAACCTTTTAAATCATAAAAGATAGTAGATTTTATTCTCTACTTGACTCTTTTAATGGATTGCTTGTTCATTGTAGTTAAACTTGATGTTTGTTATATTGTATCGGTTTAACACTTTGTTTAAGGCTAATGATAATTTATTCGCATTATCTTAGTCATAATATTTCTTCTTTGGGTTAGTTGAGCTCACCCTTTCTTTCACTGTTCTCTTCAGTAGGAAATGAGAATATAGTTGGGACGAGTCGGGGAACGGAGTGATGGACCAGATGATAGTATTAGTAGTCCTCACTATTCTGTTAAATAGTGTGACAATAAATGTAATGAGGACTTATTCTGAGAGTGGATATTGTCTAGAAGACAATATTTGTATTAAAACTCATAGCTCTCTTGTTGTATATTAAAGATTGTATTTGTATTCTGTACCATGTATTTGGCGACTCAGAATAGGTGATGTATACCTATTTTGGGGGCGTCACAGTTGGTATCAAAGCTTAGGGATATGATCCTTGGCTAAGATGTGAGACTAGAACTAGGAGGGGAGAGACGGGGAATTCCTTCGCTAGTATGACCTACCTAAGATTATTTGGTATTTAATTGGTCGGTCAAAGTATAGGGATAATATGTTATATGTTAATTAACCTTTGTTTTGTGGCAGTATCTGAAAATAACATTTGAGAATGTTGAGAATAGCAATGGAGCACAGGAGACCGTTGAGTCTCCACAAATCAATAATCAGGATAATGTGCATCAGGAAGGCGACAATCCTCATGCAAATAACAACACTCACCAAATGATGAATGATGGAATGTTCAGAGGCTTTATGCAATTCATGCAACAACAGGTGAGAGCGGCTCCTGTCCAAAATATAGGTGGAAACACTGGAAACTCTCGGACGGTCATCGCTAAACAGTTCAAGGAGCTGGGACCACCAGAGTTTATTGGAGAGCCAAAACCACTTAAGGCGGAAGCATGTATAAAGCAGATCACCAAGATATTTGATGTCTTAGGATGCTCCGAGGAGCAAAAGGTTCCCTTTGCCGCCTTTATGTTGCGCGAGGAGAGGCGATTCTTGGTGAATTCGGTAAAGCGTACTCTGATAAGTTGATTTTTATATACACGAATTGATATTCATTTCAAGTTTAAATTCGTAGTTATCTTCGTGTTTTGTGTTCGTTTTTATTCGTTTCATGATATTTTATGTGTAGGGTGGTCATGGATGCAAGTGGTGAGGAACGGCGGTCTTTTTGGAGCAAAAGTGGAAAAATGTTGAAAAGAAAAAAAATTGAAGTCAGTAGCTTAGCCCGCCGGGGCGGGCTTTATTATACTTGTACCCCCTCCGGGGCGGGGGTCCCGATTCTGGAGTGACCTATTCTGTTTTGATGTCTGCTGGTGCTCCGATTTTGGGACTTTTGTGATGCGCTTGGACTCTAATAAAAGTAGATTTCGGCCAGGAGAGGGGGAGCTGGAGATTACTTGGAAAAACAACAATCTTACAACGCACAGAGCATAATTCAAGAGCGATTTCCAGGATTCAAGAAAAACTTTGGAGGAGTAATTTTCAGAGATTGTCACGACGGTTGCGAATCAAGGCTACGTGAAGGGGTTTTCATTATTCTTTTTCTCTTTAGTCTTATTTGTAATTGGAAGGATGTTTTCAACAAATTATTCAGTTTTTAATTCATTCGTTATGAACTAATTTACTTATTAGACTTGTGATGGATCTTTGGGAGAAACGATGATTTTATAGCTGTGATTTCCAATTCAATAATATATTTTCAGTTTATCTATGTTAATTTGAGCGTGAATTTATGAATTGCACGATCAACGCTTCTTTGTGGATTTGAAAGGAATCGAGAGAGGAGATTCAATCTAGACCTAGTTAATATAGCATGTGTCATGACTTTGTCAATAGCGATTTTTGATTATTGTTAAAGGCGGAGATACGCTTGACATCACATGTAATCATATAGAGAGCTTAAACTTAAACCTTCTTTAATTGCAGTTCACATAGAGATATAGTGAGTTGGTTAATTTAGGTGTTTAACTGATTCTATCTTAATTGTGGATTGATATTAATACGGTATTAAGGCATCGAGAGGTGGCTATTACTACGTTAAATGTTCTTGATTAATAAACCGGGATATTAAATTGAGTTGGAATAAAGGTTTGAAAAAAGCAGGAGGGAAGCTCGGGGTGAAATCATAAGTCTAATTCTCCATTAATTGTTTGAAATTCCGGATTTTGATATTGGTGACTGTTTTGTGATAGTTTACTTATTTATTAATTTAGTTTTTTTATAGTTTTAAAACCATTGAATTGAATAGTTTAATAGAATTAGGATTAATAGAAAATTGATAATTATGAAGTTAAAATTTTTGATAATTTGTCCACTTGGGAACGATACTCTATTTACTACTATATTACTCGTTGACCACGTACACTTGCGTGTTTTTGCGCGTATTGATTTTACCCAACATACTCAACCTGCCGCACTGAAGATGTCTTGGGAGAAGTTCCAAGAACTATTCAACGACAAGTACTTTCCCGAAAGTATTCGTCACATAAAAGAGGTAGAGTTCATCAAGTTGGAGCAGAATAATATGACCGTGTCGCAGTACGAAGTGAAGTTTGCCGAGTTGTCTCAGTTTCCGTCCCACTTGGTGGATAATGAAGAGAGAATGACGCGAATGTTTTTAAGAGGTTTAAAGTCGAAGATACGTCAACATCTTATTTTTCATAAACTGTGTTTGTATTCAGATTTTGTAAATAGGGCTCAGTTAGTAGAGCGCAATAACGAGCCAACGCAACCAAAAGAGAGCAGCCGGCAAAATGATAATACCAATGAGAGCAGTCATCGAAGCGGTGACAACAAGCGCGGAGGGAATCAACAGGCCAGAAGTGGTAACCACTTCAGTGGTAATCAAGGCCAAAACAATAAGAATGGACATTTCAAGAAGAGGAGATTCAACAATGATGGAAGGACGTCAGCACCAACACCCATTGTTAAGGAAGGAGAACGACCACCTATCATATGCTTCAAATACGGAGGGGATGGACACATCAGTCCAAACTGCGCGATGTCGTCCAAAGCATGTTATAATTGTGGAAGAGAAGGTCACTTAGCCCAATTTTTTTGTTCACCGAAGACAAGTTCAGCCAGGGTGGAGGCACCAAAGGCCGTCCCAGAAAAGTCAAAGCCGGTAGTGCAAGGGAGAGTGTTTGTTGTGACCTCCCAGAAAGCAAGGAACCCGAATGAGGTCATTACGGGTAAGCTTATCATAAACTCTAGAGAAGTTTATACTTTATTTGATACCGGTTCTACACATTCTTTTATTTCTCCTACATGCGCTCAACTATTAAATTTGACTCCGGAGAAATTAGACTTTGACTTATCTATGGAAATTCCGTTAGGAGAAACTTTCATTACATCCACTGTTTATAAGTCTTGTTTGGTTCAAATCGGTACCCTCACATTACCTGTCAATCTTATTTCATTGAAAATACTTGCATTTGATGTAATTCCAGGGATTGATTGGTTAACTACTCATCATGCAAAAATTGATTGTTTTCGTAAGGTTGTTAACTTTCATATTCCTAACCAACCTATTATGCGAATTCAAGCAACCAAACCATTAAAATCAATCACTGTCATCTCAAGCCATAAAGCTATTCGTTTATTGAAAAACGGATGTCAAGCTTTCTTAGCTCATGTCACGGATCTAAACAAAAATACGTCAATTTTGAATAATTTTCTATTGTTAATGAATTTCCTAACGTATTCCCTGAAGAACTTCCTGGCCTACCCCCAGAGCGTGAAATTGAATTTTGTATCGACCTTGAACCCGGTACAAAACCCATTTCCAAAGCCCCATATCGAATGACTCCTATTGAACTTCAAGAGTTAAAGACTCAATTGCAGGAATTGTTAGACATTGGCTTTATTCGTCCTAGTACTTCTCCTTGGGGTGCTCCTATTCTATTCATGAAGAAGAAAGATGGGAGTATGCAACTTTGTATTGATTAGCGGGAGTTGAATCATGTCACCATTATAGACACTCGAAATTTTCTCACTCTTCACATTAACGTTGCGGGAGGACAGATTAAATCTTTAAAAGGGAACCACGAAAGACAATCCAAATCCATACTGGATACTACCTAAGTTCAAAGATCAACCCCGATCGTAATGCTGGAGTAATGAAATCAACCTCTGAGATAACCCCGAGGCTGCAGATCTGATACCGAACACACACCGAGAAGACCGACATTAATCTCAAAGATAACCCCGAGGTATCCAGTCTCAGTCCCAACCATGGGAATATCCACCAACCTTGGTGATAACCCCAAGGAATGCAGTTTCGACGATAACCCCGGAAATGCTTGTTTCAAATGCAACCAGCTTCAATCTCGGCACTCACAACGAGATACACTGCACCAACCCGGCAATAACATTGGGAAGATAGACACACCTCAAAGATGACAATGAGGACCATCAATAATTGCAGCAGTCCAATCTCAGCAAAGTCTGAGCAACGCCTGCTTTATCGGCAAAATCCAGCGATAACACCGGTGAGGGGCAACGTCGTCATCTCGTCCAAAATGGTTCCACGTCTCGTCTCTACGCAACAATGTCCCACAAGGCTAACCAATCCCGAGTGACTATTATGCGGGGTAACGGATGAAATTTGAAGCTTGAAGACCGGAGGGCATCGTCCCATCTTCAATGACTTCGTACAAACTCTAATCCCATGCCATCGTACAACTCTCGACAACGGCGGTCCGAAATAGGTCCTGTATACCTCAAATGGATGCCCGGATTGCACTTCTAAAAGTTTGAGTGGACATTATAGTGCCTGAGTGCACGTACTTCGAGACGACCCTACCCGACAAACCCAAGCCCACCCGGGTTGCCTCTGGTACACCTGCGGGTAAAATGCCTATAAATAGAGGGCTTGGGCAGCCCATTTTGAAAGAGAAAAAGGCGAGGAAGCCCTGCCCAATTTGCTCTGCACTCACCCCATGCAGTGTACTTTCCCCTTTTAAACACCTGTGAGCTCATATATAGCCCTTTTGTACCTACAAAAGTTAGTGTTTACCCCCTCTAAAGATATAGAAGCCCTCTTTAGCAGTCAGCTGTAAGCCTTCTCACACACTTAAGAGTCTTTCTCTTCATCTTTGCACACACCCTTCTACACGTTGAGAGTCGTGTTGTTTGCTTTTGCCCGGACTTCGGTCCGTGGTTTCATTTCAGTCTGTATATATATATATATATATTAGATATATATTTACATATATATTGATTAACATTATCGAGTTATGCCTTGATTGAGCCTAGACTTGATGCCCGAGCGTTTATTTTCTTATATATATATATATATATATATATATATATATATATATATATATTTACATTTATATATATTAATCGTGTGTCGAACTTTGTTCGATGAGCCTGAACTTGATGCAGGCGTTTTACTCGCTTATATATATATACTTATATATATAATCGTGGTGGGACTGCTCGATGAGTCTAGATTTTATATCCTGGTGTGTTTATTAGCTTTTTTATATATATATATATATATATATATATATATATATATATATATATATATATATATATATATATACATATATATATGAGCTGTGTGGGACTCGCTCGATGAGTGCAGATTTTACATCCAGAATGCGTTTATTAAGCTTTTATATATATATATATATATATATATATATATATATATATATATATATATATATACTTATATATATGAACTGTGGTCTGACTGCTTAGATGAGCCCGGATTTTACATCCGGTGCGTTTATTCGCTTTTAAATATATATATATATACTTATATATATGAACTGTGGTCGAACTCTATTCGATGAGCCTGGATTTTACATCCGGTGCGTTTATTCGCTTATAAATATATATATCCTTATATATATGAACTGTGGTCGAACTCTGTTCGATGAGCCTGGATTTTACATCCGTATATATATATATATATTTATATATATATATATTTTGTCCCACCTGGAGTTTACTTCGTGGTGGTTGATCGCTTTTACAGCTTTCTTTACGTTTTGTCCTGCCTGGAGTTTACTTCGTGGCAGTTGATCACTTTGTATAGCTTTATTTACATTCTGTCCCGCTTGGAGTTTTCTTCGTGGCGGTTGACCGTATTTACAGCTTTATTTACGTTTCGTCCCACCTGGAGTTTCCTCCGTGGCGGTTGATAGCTTTTACAGCTTTATTTACATTTTTGATCTCCCATGGAGGTGCTTCGTCGTTGGTGATCATGTCTGTATATATATATTTACAACTTTTATATATATACCTGTTTACTACTTTCATACAAACTGCAGTATTTTGTGCACCTAGGAATCATGTAATCGTAGATTCATCTCATTGAATCTAGATTCGGTTCTCGTGATTGACATTTTCAGCTGTAAGTAGCTTGTAAATTATTCTACGGTATCTGAATTTCCTCAGATGGTTTCCATACCCACGAGGAAGTCGGCATTATTTTTGTACATTATTTTTATACAGATGCCTCGCATTCGTAAAAATAAAATCAATCAAGCCGAACACTTAATAAAATGGGAGTGTAAAAGGTCTCAATTACTATTGAGCATCATGGTTTTAAAAACCTTTTTTATAAAACATCATTGCTATATCTTGCTAAAAAACTGAATTTTACATAAATTCAAACCATGTGTATATAGGTTCGAACGAGGCCTCGCACTACTTCCAAATAACAGCACATTGACCCACACACACACATTCAAATAACAGTTTCTTGAAAAGAGCCGGTCACCGTGGTAACACGGATGTCGGGGGGGTGCCTAACACCTTCCCCCCGCATAACCAAGTCCCCGGACCCAAATGAATCTCGGTTTCAATCGACCGTTTAGCGATGTCACATCAATTTGGTCAATGTGCAAACCTTTTCTTGGTTGTGTTGGTACAACCATTTAAAAAACCAACTGGCGACTCTTAACAATCCATCGTCGACATTATACATGTCGGACCTTTTTCACTTGTTTTTTTCAAATAAATCTCACCTAAAATGAGAACACCAAAGAACAAGTAACGGAAAGGGACATCCAAAAATCCCGACATCGACAGGTGGCGACTCTGCTGGGGACTCCAGTAAGAGGACGTAAGCCGCTATTCCAATCTTTTCAAAACCGATTATCTGCTTGTGTATGGATGTTGCATTTACATTTTGATGAATGTGTACGAATGCATTTCCTTTATTGCAATTAGTGCTTCGCACCATAACTTCTTGTGATGCTAGTGCTTCGAACCATAACTACTTGTGATATTGGTGCTTCGCACCATATCTGCTTGTGATATTAGTGCTTCGCACATGTCATCAATTTCATGCGATGAGACGCGATGTATGTGAATGTATATTGTGTGGTCCCTCCACCAGGAGGCTATCCCATCGTTGTTTGATTACTGGACTCGTGAGAAGTCTAATTCTCCGAGGCTCAGGAAAGGCACCACCCAAATTCGCTCCAGTTGAAAGACTGGATTAACTTCCCATCAAGTAGATTGCGATGATTTGGGAACCCTCATGCCAAAAAGCCGCGAGAGTAACCTAAGATAGGTCAGCCTCTAATAAACCCAAAGCGAAGGATAGTCTCTTCATGCTCTCATTTCAATTACTTGTAAACATAATTACTTGTAATTTCATTTCATATCTATCTCCATGTAATGAGAAATATGAAGAAATGTATACACATTAACATGCTATAAACAGCTGACACCCATTGTGTAGGATAAAAATTCCTAAAATGGACACATCACATAGCATGTTATTGCATACATTCCCTAGAGACTAAACAATGCAAGTCTTTCGCAGGGAATCAATCGGACCTACTACCCGGTCAAAGTCCAAAAAGGCAACAGGCATACAGTGTAAGACCCCAACTTTTATGAATAAAGAATAATTTTTTCAAATTATATTTTTGAATATTATGGTATTGATTTGATATAATGTTATAGTTGTGGGTAATATTTATATATTTTGCAAAGTACGCAAGTTGTTATATAATATTCGATTGGTGGGGAATATTCATTTGAACAGGGAGTATTCGTGATAACCAAGCACAATCATTGGTGGACCCTATTAACGGAATTATTGTCGGATTGAGAAAACGACAAAAATACTTTTATGAAAATAACTACGGAGGTGTTACTGTTAAAATTGTTGAACTACCCGGTAGTAAAAATACGATGAATACGCGTAGTTACACAAAAGAGTAGCACGATATTGATTCTCGATACTTACGTGAGAAGTCACTCGCTTATACTCAATTATTGCTACATAATTCATCGCATCAAATTTCTCATATTATTGATTCAATTATTGTTACAATTATCATCCGCATTATATGATATATTATTAAATCAATAATTGAGACGACAAAGTTATTCATATTATTATTTGCAATATTGGCAATGTCTAGAAGTTCATCAAGGAGAGGTTTGGTCACCTAATTGCATACCAATAAGGAGAAATCCTTATCGGAAAGCCCCTCTTTCCGGGAACGACACAGTTGTTAAATATTGTGAATTATAATATTAATGATGAATAAGTTCGTGTTGATTAAAGATGAATTTTATAGTTCTATTGTGTTGGACTTATTTGTGTTAGTATAATTGATGTCTAGAGGATATATTGTTCAATTGGGTATTCGGGACACTTTTTGTGTCAAATTACTATTCACGAATTACTATTCACGAGTTACTATTCATGAGTTACTATTCACAAGTTACTATTCATGAGTTACTATTCACAGGGTACTATTCACCCGTAAGATATATTTATTTTCGGTCCAAATCATTTTTGGGTACAATATTATTCCATGAGGAGATGTGCTAATTTTTCAGACCGTTGGTTGAAGATATAATAGTAAATCAATATGGACCGTTGGTGGAAGTTATAATAGTAAATCAATATGGATCGCTGGTTAAAAGTTTTAATAGTAAATCAGTATGGACCGTTGTTTTAATTTTTAATAGTAAACCAATCTGGATCGTCTGTTTATAGTAAATCAATCTGACCGCTTCATAAGTTAGTTACTATGTATCCATTCTTCTATATAAATAAGCTCATTCCTTCATTATTTCTTACTTAATTCACTTTGAAACTCTAGAGAGAATTATAAGAGAAACCTATAGAAAAGTATTCTCGCTACTTCCCTACTCTTATATTCAGCTTTTTTACGGTAAGGGATGTTATTTGTTGTACTTTCATGAAGAGAACTTACATTATTCCATTATTTATTATTCTATTGGAATAACTCAGATACGCGGACTACCCTATACATGGTGACATTCTTCTAATATTCCGTTCTTTATTATTACGTCGTAATATCCTATCTCATGCATTTACGCTTTTGACCGGTTCCATTATTTATTATTACGTTAATATCCTCGTCATGCATAACGTTTACGGCGGACTGGTTCCATCCTTTATTATTCTGTTGGAATAACCTGCCTGTGCGGTCTATCGCATGCATGGTGACTTCTATACCCATGAAATTAGTGGAATATCTTTGATATTTGCGCTTCATCCAGTATCTTTTCATGGAAATATTCTTCTGAGCATTCTTGAATTTTACTCTACAAAGCAGTATCATGTTGACAATTTGGACGTTATCAGTTCCTAGATAAATTAATTCTTGAACTTGTTTTATTGCATTCTTATACCATTGTCATTATCCTCATGTTTATATTTTGTTGAAAGTCATCTGTGGCCTATAATGCATAGATGGACTTGGTATGATTATGACCAGGGATAATTCGGTGTAATCATGACCATAATGTTACAAATGATGTGATAAAAGTCCTCATTGGCCCGTAGTGCATTGATGGACAGTTGTTGGCATGATCATGACCATTAATAAATACACGAATGTCCTTGGCCCGTAGTGCATGGATAATTTGTGGTCGTGATACTAAAGAATATCCTTAGCCGTAATGCAGGGGTGATTCGATGATGTGGATTATTTATTAAGCTGAGTCCTAGTGATAAAAGTGATGAAAAACCTTTTAAATCATAGAAGATACTAGATTTTATTCCCTACTTGACTCTTCTAATGGATTGCTTGTTCCACTGCAGTTAAACATGATAGTTATTATATTTTATCAGTTTAACACTGTTGAAGGCTAACGATAAATTATTCTGCATTATCATAGTCATAATATTTCTTCTTTGGGCTAGTTGAGCTCACCCTTTCTTTTAATGTTCTCTTCGAAATGAGCGTGGTATGGGACTAGTCGGGGAACAGTGATGGTCCTAGATGGTGCATTAGTAGTCCTCACTATTCTGTGAAATAGTGTGATAATAATTATAATGAGGACACCTTTTGAGTTTGTATAATCTCTAGTAGACAATATTTGTATTCAAACTCACAGTTTATGTTTTGTCGTATTGTACACAACAGTTGTATTATTAAGTTGTATTTGAATTCTGTACCATGTATCTGGCGACTTAAGATGGGTGATGTATACCTAATTTTGGGGGCGTCACATACAGTCAATCATGTCGTCATCCGACCAGACTGAACTTAATCCAGTTTCTCGCAAAGAATTCGACGGATTAAGCAAACAAATTACAGATTTGGCTGTTCTACTTAAAGAATTACACCAGTCTACACAGCGTCAGAAAATACCCGTACATGCTGAATCCTCCACACAAGGGGGAATCCCGGTCATTACCATACCTGAACCACAGTTGGATACAACTAACAAAACTCTTGATGCTGCCCATCCCACTGGAGATCCAGACACTGGTGACATCAAAAAGAAAGTCCTCCAAATGGAAGAAACCCTTCGCACTATCAAAGGAATTGGAACACACGGGAGTGTTTCATATGTTGATCTGTGTATTTTCCCTGGTGTTCATTATCCAAAAAAATTTAAAACTCCTGACTTTGAAAAATATGACGGGTTAGGAGATCCTTACACACATTTAAAGGTATTTATTGGAGAACTTGGATCTTATGCAGAGGACGAAAAGCTCAGAATGCAATTGTTCTAAAAGAGTCTAACTGGAGAAGCTCGTTCTTGGTACACAAGATTAGACAACTCCAAAATCCATAGCTGGGAAGAGCTAGCAAATGCCTTCCCCACTCAATACAGCTTTCAAACTCAGATGGCTCCTGATCGGTATCAAATTACCAAGATCAAGAAACAGTCTAACGAGTCTTTTAGAGAGTATGCTCAGAGGTGGAGACGCCTGGCTGCCCAAGTTAGTCCTGCCATGACAGAATCAGAAATGGTCATGACTTTCATAGACATACAAGAAGCTCCCTTCCATGAGAGAGTTTTAGACGACATTGGCAAACCATTTTCTGAAATGGTCAAACATGGGGAGATAGCTGAGATGGGATTGAAGTCAGGAAAGATTCAAGACCTAAATTGCACTCAAAGTCATTCACGATCACGTCCACTCTGGAAATTATGGGAACAACCCCCGGAGGGTCCATAAAAAGAAATAGGAAGATGTTTCCCTGATACTACAAGGGCAAAAAGGCAATCAGAACATGCCTATTCAAAGGAGAAACTACACTCCCTTTCCGGCACAGTCTACAAACCCTCCAATACCAAAAGGTAGAGAAGTCAAACACCCTCGAGTGTTTACACCCTTAGGGGATACCCTCGAGAACATCTTAAATCTTCTGACAACACAGAAGAAAATTACACATCTTCTTCCACCAACCAAATTTCTAATGGGCCGGGGTTTCAATCTTTGCCAGAAATGCGCTTATCATGCTGGGGCACCTGGACATGATACTCAGGATTGTTGGGCCTTGAAACACAAAATTCAGGACCTGATAGACAACGGAGAGATCGTGGTCACCAAACCAGATCAACCTCACGTACAAGACAACCCTCTTCCTCAACACAAAGAAGAAGAAGTCAACATGATTAATTGGAGCAATGGACAGAGTTCTAATTTCAGCTGTGATTCCTCCCAGACCATCAAAGACGGTGATGAAAAATGGAATTATGCCAAGTTCCAGTTCACAATGGAACGAAAGATGAAAGCTCTTTGCAAATAAATTGAACAATTGGCGGAACTAGTGACTTATCAACATCAATTGACTCGCCAGTTAATCAGCCAAGAGCATGCCAGTCTCCTACCTATTGTCATGAATATTCCCTCGTCACTTTCAGAAAATGAAATGTTGGAAGACAAAGTGACAAAGAGAGCAAATGCCAAAGCCCGTTTGGATTTCGCCAACAAAAGGGAATTCACCTATCTGGGCCAACCTATGGAGGAAATCCTTCATATGTTAATCAATGAAGGAAGGATCAGTTCCCTTCTACTTCCAATCAACCCTCGTTTAGGGCGATACAACTCTGATGGAGTATGTCAATATCACTCCTAGTCTCGCGGTCACAGCACATAAGAATGTTGGGCACTCCGCCACCTTATTTAAAATCTAATCGACAGTGGTGTCCTGCGCTGGCCGGACGACATTCTTGTGTTACGTGCAAGTGAGAATGCAGAGCCCTACTAAGTGGAAAAGTGTGGTAGCAGTCATATCCATCGGCCCGATGGGATCGACACATTACTCACATCGCCAACAATTCAACTCAAGGGAGGCAACAATCCTTTGAAAGTGGCTCCCCGAGCAATCAACTTCTTGAGTGCGAGCACAATATCCTATTGTTAGCTTGCACACAATTCCGTGGAACTATGGAGAAGGTGAAGGATCCACCTCACATACAACTACAACAGTGTCGAAGGAAAATCCACTGTATCTTCCCCAATGGGTAATTAAGCCTACCACCAAATCAAAGGGGAAAATACCCATGGAGAAGATTGAAAAATTCCTCCGCGTTGTGGGTCATAATGAAGCTACGGTGGTTTTAAGCTTAAAAGAAGCTCCACAACAAATATCAATTTTGGACTTGGTCCTAACTTTCGAGAATCACCGGAAGGTCTTGTTAAAGGTTTTAGAAGAAGCCTATCTACCGACATTAGTGGATACGGAAAAGTTTTAACATCTGGTTGATCACATTTTCAACAACAATGTGATATCCTTCACTGATGATGACATACCGCCAGAAGGGATCGGTCATTGCAAGCCATTGCACATTGCGATATTATCCTCTGGATATATGGTAGCTGGAGTCTTAATAGATGGAGGTTCCTCTCTGAATATCTACCCATATGCTACCTTGGTGAAGATGAACATCAATCTCAACCGAATTCGGAGTAGCCATACCATCATCAAAGCTTTTGATGGAGCCCGGCGAAATTCGGTTGGAGTAATTGAGCTGCCAATCGAAATTGGTCCTCACACATTCTGCGTATCTTTACATGTGCTCAAGATAGATTCGGGATACAACCTACTCTTGGGACGACCATGGATTCATATGGCTGGGGCAGTCCCCTCCACTCTTCACCAACAGTTGAAATATATTATCAACAATAGCCTGGTCACAGTCAATGCTGAACCGGAGATTCCTCAGCACGGAGATATGCCATTCCTCAATGCCAATGCAGATGTGGAACCGGTCAGTTTTCATGCTTTAGAAATAAGCAACACCCAATACCATGCTATTGGAGCACCATTGCCCGAACCCAAGATTTCTGCCGAGGTTATGTTGGCCACTCAAGAAATGATGTCGTTGGGTCATAAGCCGAGACAAGGGTTAGGTAAAGATTGCCAGGGTATCAAGTACCCAATTCGATTAACCGAGCAAAGCGGAACAATTTGGGCTAGGCTATTCGCGCGATTCTAGTCATAAGAATCCTCATAAACATCAGCGTATTCCTTCAGCTTCAACCATGTGACGTTTATCTTTGCCTTCAAACTCTGAGTCCGCACAACCTCCCGTAAAGGTGCCAGCCAATGTAATGGCTATGTTATGTCCCAATAGAAGTGCTGGGTGAAAGGAAAAGAAATCTTTGTTCCAAATCCCGCAGCGGAAGAAGAGGAATGAAGAATCAAGCAAGACATCATCCGAATGATGTCAGGCATACGCATCATCGTTCATGACGAACATACCAACAGATATACCCCAGACGATGATTGCCCAAACATAATGGCCATCATTTGGGACAGGGAGGTTGATGACAATCCCTCCATCATCATGCAGTCCACCTGACTTTGCCCTTGCCAATTGGAGCAAAGATTCCTTGCATTGGTCGTCAGGTAAAAGCGGTAGAAAACTCTTTACATACCTGTAGATATAATAACTGCTTACTTTTCTGTACAATATTAGCAGCTTATTTTGAAAGTATATGCTAACACTGTGTATGATAAACACATTTCATATATACTAAGTGAAAGCATATTTTGTTTCAGGACTCTAAATTTAGATGTGCTCAGACTTCTTCGACACGGTGCCTCTTCTCCACAAGGATTGTACCTTTGATGTAGAGATGAATTCACGCTTGATGGATATACGAGGATGACATTGAGGTGCCTCCGAAATTCAAGAATGGGTCAAAGACAAACCCAAACCCAACCTTGATCAAACCACTTCTTTCAATCTCGGAACCTTAGAAAGCCCTAAGTTAATCCAGATTGGTTCAGGCCTTACCCCAAACCAACGGAATGACATGGTTACGCTATTAACCCAATTCCAGGATGTGTTTGCATGGTCTCATGAAGACATGGTGGGTTTGTCCACTGACATTGTCCTTCATCGCCTTCCCATTAAAGAGGGATTTAAGCCAGTCAAGCAAAAGCTCCGGCGATTGAAACCTGAATGGAGTTTAAAGGTGAAAGAAGAAATTGTGAAACAATTTCAAGCTGGCATCATAATGGTGTCTACATATCCTGAGTGGATATCCAACATTGTGCCCATGCCTAAACCTGGAGGAAAGGTGCGAGTTTGGGTGGATTACCGGGACTTGAACAAAGCTTGCTTAAAACATAGCTTTCCCGTGCCATTTATCCACATTCTCATTGATAATACTGCACAATACGACATGTACTCCTTTGCTAATTGCTTTGCGGGGTATCATCAGATTATGGTTGCCGAGGAAGATCATGAGAAAACTGCTTTCATCACTCCTTGGGTAACTTTTTGCTATAGACGGTTGTCATTCGGCCTCATCAATGCCAGAGCCACCTATCAACGAGCTATGATGTCTCTTTTCCATGACTTAATGCACAAAGAGATCGAGATCTACGTGGATGACATCATTTTCAAATCCCGGAAGGAGAATGACCATATAGACCATCTCAGAAAGTTGTTCAACAGGTTGCGTAAGTACAACTTGAAGTTGAATCCACCTAAATGCGCCTTTGGCGTTAAATCAGGATAGTTGCTAGGATTTCTAGTCAGCCACAAAGGGATTGAGCTGGATCCTGCCAAGATCCAAGCCATCACCGAAATGCCCATTCCTCAGATAGAGAAGGAAATACGGGGATTTTGGGAAGAATCAACTTTATCGGTAGGTTTATCTCCCAACTCACAAAGAACTTTGTGAGCCAATCTTCAAGCTATTAAGGAAGAACTTCTCCATGAAATGGAATGACGAATGTCAGAAGGCCTTCCTTACAATCAAGAAACAGCTAGTCAAAGCTCCCGTTTTGGTACCACCCAGGGATGATGTTCCCCTGTTTATGTACACATCCATAAGTGACAATGCCATGGGTTGCATGCTAGACGTAAGGACGATAGAGGCCAAGAACGAAAGCTATCTATTACCCCAAAGAGGTTCAAAGAAGAAGTGAACACAAGTACACTCTGATCGAAAAGACGTGTTGTGCTTTAGCATGGGCTTCCATGAGGTTACAACATTACTTCCATGGTCACACAACCCATCTCATATCCCGCGTGGATCCTCTCAAGTACGTGTTCAACAAACCTATATTAAATTGCCGACTGTCCAGATGGCAGTTGATCCTATAACAATTTGACATTGTATATGTGACTCAAAAGTCCATCAAAGGTCAAGGAATTGCGGATCAACAGGCCGCCGCACAGGGGATTTCAAACCCTTGAAACATATTTCCTCGATGAAGGAGTAATGATAGTGCAAGAACACCATCAATGTGATCTGGCGCCTCAATCATGGAAGATGTATTTTGATGGAGTACATTAATATGGAAGGTTCTCGAACCGGAGAAGTTCTAGTGTATACGTCTGAGGGAACGATATCCCGCTTCTTGTCAAATTATAGTTTATCAAAGACCAACAATACGGTGAGTATGAAGGTCGTCTCATGGGGCTAAAACTTGCGGCTCAATGGGCATCGAGCGATTAACTATCTTTGGAGATTCGGAGTTGGTAATCGACAATCCACTCGGAATCTATCAAACCAAGGAACTACATTTGGCCGCCTTACCATCGGCGGAGTTTTGAAGATGGCTTTGGAGTTCAAGAAATCTCCTTTCTACACATTCCTCGTAATAGGAATGACTTTGCGGGACGCATTAGCAACTTTGGCCTCCTTGATTCGAATATCAGACAAGGAACACTTGTCGAGCGTCGTGATTTCCCTGCACAAGGCCCCAGCCTATGGGAATTACGTTGGAGAAGTATCGGATGAGCTACCTCCTATCCAACCTCCTTGGTATCAGTATATCAAGGAATATCTGCGAGATGGATCTACACCCGCTGAGGCGAGCCCGACTGAGGAAAGGCAGATCCATCAACTTGCTATGAAATTCTACCTGAGTGGAGATGCGCTCTACAAAAGAGATGCAAGACTAGGTCTCCTCAGATGTTTAGACAAAGATCAAGCCCAAAGGCTTATGGATGAAATTCATGGCGGAGTCTGTGGCCCACACATGAGTGGCCCCTCCTTGTCGAAAGTCCTCGGGGATGGGACATTACTTGGCTATCTCTCAAAGTCGATTGCAATGACCACGTCAGAGATGCTATCGATGCAGTTATGGGAATCCTATACACGCCCCTCCACGGGAACTCCACAATATGAGTTCACCTTGGCCTATCTCAATGTGGGGAATGGACGTTATCGGGCCCATTGAGCCTAAAGCCAGTAATGGTCACCGATTTATCTCCACCATGATCGACTACTTTACCAAGTTGGTAGAAGTAGCCTCCTTCCCCAGGGTTACTAAAGAAGTCATCATTTCTTTCTTTAGAAACAATGTCGTTTGTCGATATGGACAACCAGATGTGATTGTGTCAGACAATGCCAAGAACCTCAACAACAAAATGATGGAGGAATTATGCAGTAAATTCCACATCAAACATCTCAACTCTGTCATCTATTGTCCGAAGATGAACGGTGTTGTTGAAGCGACTAACAAAAACATTAAGAAGATTATGCAAAAGATGTCCGCCAACCACAAAGATTGGCCTGACCTATTGCCTCTGACTCTGTTAGCCTACAGAACCTCAATGCGTACTTCTACTGGGGCAACCCCTTACGCATTAACCTATGGGATGGAGGCAGTACTCCCCATAAAATTTGAAATGGAATCCCTCAGAGTGTTAATAGACGCTCAGCTGGATGAAGACCAATGGGTACAAAATAGATATCACCAATTGTCTCTAATAGACAAAAGGCGAACCGCGGCTATCTTCCATGGTCAGCTATATCAATGAAAGGATCGCCAGATCCTACAACAAAAAAAGTCCGACTTCTGGCGCTTTAAACAACATGACTTGGTTTGAAGAAAATTCTTGACAACCAAGATCAATCTAAAGGAAAATTCGCTCCTAACTGGGAAGGCCCGTTTATTGTCAAGGAAGTATTGACAGGAGGTGCTCTTTGATTGCAGGAAATGGACGGCGATGAATTTCCACAACTCATCAACTCGAGGAGCCAGCAGTAAAAGCGGTACTATATCCAAGTAATTATAAACACCCCGGTGCGTAATCATCGTGTCACCAGTCATTCCAGGTTCTTTAACCCTTTACCACCCTACAACTTTCCTACACTTTGCCCCTCGAAAACATACATTTCAAGCCGCGGTGACTGGCTATCCTTTGCACTCCTACAACTTAGGTCATCCCACCGCGGATTGAACCTCTCGCACTTGCAGTTTGGCTACCCATACATGGGATCAAACTTCTCATACCTGCAGTTTATCCTCAACCTAGATTAAACTTTCTCCTCCCCACTTTCGACACGCATATGGGATTACACTTTTCTTCTCACCGAGGGCGAACTACTGGACTGATCTCCTCTTCAATAGGAGTACGTAGGCACCCATATCACATGGCCCGGTCGCAATAAAACAAAAACAACAAAAACATTTCTACCCTTATAAAAACAAAAACATTCCTACACCCTTTCATTTGGCTTCAGACCAAAGGGATGGAATTACCTGAACTCCTCCCAAATAGGAGATTCGGCGACCATCTAAGCTGCGGTCATACCTTGAAGAGCAACACCAATCCATAAGAGATGGAATTAACTAGGCTTCTCCTAAATAGAATTACTGGCGACCATCTGTGGTGCGGTCAATCTCAGAGAGGAAAACCACACTCCTCTCCACATTTCCATCCAAAACCACCCCAAGACACCAAAGATGGTAGGGATACACAGAGATCGATGATCCATTCTGAACTATCCAGAGACAACTCAATGTCCATCCACCCAGGAGGAATTCAGAATACATCAAGACCACAAACCCTAAAGCAACAGGCAAAATATCAAGCAAATAGCAAGGCATATCTAAAAGGGAAGTGATCCAAAAATATATTTCCCTATCATATATAATGTTGTTTGATATATATACAATGTAAACTGTACATGACAAAATAGCTAAGCTAGTCTGTGCAGGTAAATACAAGCTCATCTACAAGTCAGGGTATATGCGAGCTAACAAGCCCAACATGGCGTCCCTCTCAGAGGAAGGAGGTGAAGCTGTGGTCTCCTGTACGAGAATGTCCACACGACCCAAAAGATCTATAGCCATCTGCATGGTGACCATATGATCATCAATATATGCGCTCATCTCTGCAATCATGCCAGTGAGGGATCTCACGGCAGTACTATCTATGATGGCTACATCCTGGGAGATATAGCACTATCCCGCTCAACTATCACTGCATCTCTGGTTGATATGGCCATATCCCGCTCAACAACAGCTGCATCTCTACGATCTAATGCCTCGTCTCTCTCTAATAGAGCTGCGTCTCTCCCATCAAGGGCAGTCAACATCATAGATCGAGCCTGATCTCTCTCAAAGGCCATCAGATGAAGACTCTACTCTAAATACTGTGCCAAGTACTGAATCACAAAAGTACTAGTACTAGGAGAATCCGGAAGAAATGTTGGCAACCCAGCAGCGGGCTCCTCCTCGATGTAGGAATCGATGTCCTCCATGGGCTCTACCTCGTCTGACTCGCTTATCCGTGCATCTGCAGATCTTTGTTGTGGATAAAATCTCTGTCTCCATCCATGTGGAATACTCTGCAGAACAACCTAGATGGTGACGGAAAAAAGAAGGCATCTCATCGGCGATCCCAACAAGCATACACACGGGATCGGTCCTCTGCTGAGAGATATCGAGAAGCTGAACGCTGACCTATCGCCCCATCAAAAGGATGGAAATCCTAGAATTGGTCGAACTGCGACATCACGGCCAATGGGTGATAAGTAGTCACGCCCCTCAAACCAGCCAGAGGGAGAAAATCCATGCCCGGAGCATGAGTAATGAAGCTATATAGTGAGCACGGCAATATGCTGAATGGATCTCTGATATCTGCTAAAATGCGGACCAAGACAGAGCATCTGTACACTCCGATGGCTGAAAGGAGTATGACATAGCCACATCATGGGAGAAGCAATACCCATGTCGTCTAAGGGTACCAACTGGTCTCAAGTGTGACATAAACCACACGTCTGGCATTTAATAGAACTCCCGGTGAACACTCCTGTGGGATACGTGCAACAATAGGATGCCAAATAGTAGGGTCTCTCGCTACAATCATAGGTACAATGGTACGACCCTCTCTAAGAGCTCTCACGGCCATAATGACACCAATGTCTATCTCGTCCATATATCGTGGCATATAGACATCGACGATCGACGATAACATCGATTACATCAACCCTGGCCAAAAGCCAATGGTCCTCCAGTGCGGTGAAATCCCCGGAATATCATGAGTAGCTATCCTCTGAGCCAAATCTATCGTACAGAAAACGCTGGGATATCACATGGCTAGATGTCAGCTCGTCCTGCACTACTCTGCGCCGACAAAACTGAATGGGTCGTCTGAGGGGCAAGCGCCTGAGCTGGAAGGAACAAATGACTCAGCCTCTGCTGGATCTCTGCCCAAATGCCGGATAAATATATGTGCCTGGTCCAACTGTCGGGTCAAACTATCAATCTGGGTCATATGATTCAGAGCTCGGACACAAGCTACCAAATCCGTCATCATTAAAGATCCTGGAACCATATCCCCCACAAACTGTGTGGCGCGGGACTGGGCTCCAATAGTGCGAGGGGACCACCACTGCTGGAACGTCTCCTGAGTACATGGACCCTCTGATAATGCAAACCATCAATCCCCAACAATGGGATATCAGTGACAGGTGACTATGATACGGGCCAATGACGCCTGGCAGGAGGCAAGATCGGTATACGGATCTCCCCTGTGGTGCTCCTAATAGCATGCTCTCCTAAATAGAGCTCCCAGCCTCCATCAGTGAAGAGAGGAACTCTCCTGTTGGAAATCAAATGCTCGACTCCGGTCGGATGTCCATTCTCAAAGCCAATGGTCAAATGCTCCCCTGAATAGGGAATCCATGTAATGGTACTGTAATCAACAACTCCAATTTGCATCTGGCGGTGGGTAATCCTCACCTACAGGACCTCCAAAGAAAATGGAATGATGCCATCTTCGTCCTCATAGATAGATATCTAAACCTAACACACTCATAGGATGCAAACATGGGAGCCTCTCATAGGCCCAAAACTGCCAACACAAAGGCAAAACATCTGCTATCAGTAAACACTCTTAACCTATGAATGGGAAAAGACAAGAGAAATACTCACCAGCAGAAATGGGTAAAATCCTAGCCAAGCCTCAGTCAAACCCTGTGAGCACATACGCATTCCCCGGAGGAAATAGGCGAAGGTATAGGAACCCCAATCATACTCTCCAATACGGTCCACCTCACATGTGGCGCGGATCAAATCAATGGATAGCGTAGAAGAGTTATCTGCTATGAAGCAGCCTCAAATGATCATCAGGAACAATCACCGCGGGATGCGATCCCTGATCCTGACATCATCAGGCATGGGCTCACTCAAAAGCCCACTCATAGCATCTACGCTCAAAGGACCTGAACAGACGATCCCCCGCTTTGGCGCCTCTGCGAACTCCTAGTAAGGATCGGGAGCGGTAGTAGGGGTGATATTCGCCATGCAAGGCACCGGCTCCCCTCCAAACTCCATACCTGTGATAAATCGCCAGTCCATAGGCGTCATCATCACCTCATAATCCAGTAGATGGAGTTATTGAGTATGATGAAACCATCGCTCAGACAATGCCTTGAGATAACCCCAGCGACAGCGACGGGGAAGGATGGAGAAGAATGCCCCGAATCCCCACTCATGCACTACCGCTCTATAGTCAGGGTGAAGCGCCTGGTACATGGAGTGAATGCTAAACCAGTTCCCTCGAGGCTGTGTAAAACCAGGAACCTGCATGAAATGCAGATCAACATCATAACCCCTTAATCCTTATCAATAGGAAAGAAGGAAGATCAAAGTCTAACGCCATACCTCGTTAGCATGCAAGTACATCGATGGATGTCTACTCAAATCACCCAAAGAACTCTGGGGTTTGCAACTTTGAATGCTCTCAGAAGCTCCCTACGAGGGACATGCATGCGATGGGCGGGATCCTCCATCGGAATATCCTCCTCCTCGTCCTCAACGTCTGCACATCTACCGGACCGGGGCCAGAATCACGGCCTCCACCAACCCATTTAGCGAGGTTGTCTACAAACGTGGAGCGAGGCACTTGGAAGCCCTCCGCCGTCGCCGAAGTGGTCCTATAGAACCGCTTTACCGATCCGGATCCATAATATCTGGACAACAAGTCTCCAAATCACCTCAGAAAGGGTGTGGTATTTCCTTACCTGGAGCTTTTTAAATGCATTTATGACTATATGCATGCATACATTTACTTTAACATATAATAGAGTTAAAATGCATGACTACCCAATGCCTACATTTGAAAAATTATTTGCCATAGTCCCCTTTGAAAATAGGACTATCCACATACACGTAGGCGTGTCTAGGTGGCCATTCGATGAACACACCTTTAAAGTCATATACATAATATATGCATTAAAAATCAAAATCATCATGCATAAGGTCAACCTCAATGCTATGAGTACTTTACCTTTTCTACCTTTTGCTCATTGGACCTCAAATAGGATAAAAATAGCAGAAAAAGGTGCCAATTTGACTGTCTCAAAAGTTAAATTTTTTCACATCATTATGTTCAGCATGGTTTAATACTAACATTTACTATGTTGAATATTTTTTATCAAGTCATTTGTGCATACATAATCACTACTATGTGTTTAGATGCATTTAAATGCGATAACTCGTCGAATCCAATGAATGAACCGGAAAAAAATACATGCATACGTTACGAGGATAGTGTAGAATACTTGTACGGTGACAGAATTTGTAGAAAGCAGCCCGAACTTAGCAGATCTGAAGATGGCTCGCAGTTTTCTCTATGCAAAGCAAGTTGAAAGTGACTTGTGAAGACCTACTGCGGGATTTATGATCCACGATTGGCGCGAGCTCACTGCATTCTGCAAAGCAAGTGCACTGCAGCACCCCTATATGGGTCCCACTCCTCCGGCTTGGTCCAGTTCGAGTTGCAAAGGAGTTCTCACGGACTAGAAAGGTCAAATCTAGAATAAAAACGCCACGCCATTGAGCAAAACAACATACAATCCTTGTTTTCTCAGATGAGACTTTGAATCTGTACATCGCCCATTAGTAGTCACCCGAACACGAGGTATACCCTACCAATGATCTCATTTATCACAAATCACATCTGGCAATACCTCGTCAGTCCGATGTTGCCAACGACTCGGTCGTTGCTCTAAATGAGTCCCCCGACGGGTTATTCTGGTATGTCCCCAACGAGGGTTACAACGTAAATCCCCGGTGGGGGTTACAACACGTTCATCCATTGACATGTCTATCAATGAAGGTCAAGCAGCCTTGACGTTATTTCAGTCGATGGTAAGTAAACCCATCGAAGCATTGAGAACCGTTCGATAGTTGCATACGTATTCATGAGTCCCCAGTAGATCCCCGACGGGGGTTACAACGTATATCTCCGGCGGGAGTAACAACACATGCTCAGCCGTTGACACACATATCAACGAAGGTCAAGAAACCTTGACGTCATTTGATAGATAAACGTTTAAACCTATCCAGAGCTCTAGAGCTATTCGAGGTTTTCATACCCAGCTCGTCAGATCCCAAATCAGAGATCCCGTCGGGTCACAACGCAATGCTTCGTTGATCTACACGACAACGAAAGTCAAGCAACCTTGACAATCTATTCACAGAGCCTCAGCCGTTGATTCACGCGTCAGCGAAGGTCAAGCAACCTTGACAGTATATCCCACAGGATTTTTCAACCGTTAATTCACATATCGGTGAAGTGCACGGCAACAAAGGTCAGGCATCCCTAACAGCATTTGATGTTGGCAGTAAATCCAGCAGAATCCTGACATGTCCTGGTGATACCAACCAGGAAAGGTCAATATTATCAAAGAGGATAGATAATGGAATATGTTATACACATCCTCAAAACAGGCCAAGCTTTATCCCCACAGATCTCTTACACATAAGAGGTACATCTTCAGCATCAAGTCGTTATCAAGAACACAGGAATTTGATGATAACTCCAACATCAACATCTAACATTAAACACACATCAAATCTGGTCGGCATTGACAATCCCGAGTTGAAGCAACGAGGATCCAAAGAATCATCCCCATCTGACATGTTGGGCTGAACCCGTGCACACATACATCATACATTTGCATCATTTTGCTACCCATAGTACCACGTTCATCTTGTTGAGTTACAAGTGTCTAGGATTCTTTATCCTACCCATGCATCGACATGCATGAGTATGATAAAGAGGGGTGTGATGCCCCCAAAATAGGTATACATCACCTGTTCTGAGTCGCCAAATACATGGTACAGAATACAAATACAACTTAATTATACAAGCGTCAGTAAAAATGCGACAAAACATAAAACGTGAGTTTTAATACAAATATTGTCGTCTAGACAATATACAAACTCAAATTCAATATTATTACATTTATTTTCCCACTATTTCACCGAATAGTGAGGACTACTAATGCTATCATATCTGTCCGTCACTCCGTTCCCCAGACTAGTCCTGCTCGTTCTCATTTCTGAAGAGAACAATAAAAGTAAAAGGTGAGCTCAACTAGCCCGATGAGGAAATATTATGACTAAGATAATGCGTAATATATTATCGTTAGCCTTCAACGATGTTAAACCGATATAATATAACAACCATCAAGTTTAAGCGCAGCGGAACAAGCAATCCATTAAAAGAGTCAAGTAGAATAAAATCTACTATCTTTTATGATTGAAAAGGTTTTTCATCACTTTTATCATTTTGTGACTCGACAATAAATAATCCACATCATTGAATCACCCCGCACTACTACTCTACCAAGGATATTCTTTAGTATCACGACCACAATTATCCATGCACTACGGGCCAAGAATATTTGTGTATTCATTAATGGTCATGATCATGCCAACAACAATCCATCAATGCACTACGGGCCAATGAAGACTTTTACCACATCATTTATAACATTACGGTCATGATTACACCGAATAATCCCTGGTCATAATCATACCAAGTCCATCTATGCACTACAGGCCACAAATGACTTTCAAAATAATATAAACATGAATGGCAATGATATAAGAATTCAATAAAACAAGTTCAAGAATTATTTTATCCAGGAATCAATAACGTCCAAATTGTCAACATGATACTGCTTTGTGGAGTAAAATTCAAGAATACTCAGAAGAATATTCCAATGAAAAGATCTTTGGATGAAGCGCCTTGAAATATCAAGGATATTCCACTAATTTCATGGAGTATAGAAGTCAAAACTTTAACCAACTGAGTATAACAAGGAATGGAATAACAAAAGAAATCACCAGGCATGCGATAGACCCCACAAGCAGGTTATTCCAACAGAATAATAAATAACGGAATCAGGTCCGGCGTAAAACGCACAGACAGGATATTCCAACAGAATAATAAAGACGAAAATAGGTTCGGCATAGAATGCACAGACAGAATGTTCCAACAGAATGATAAATAATGGAACCAGGTCCGGCGTAAACGCACAAATAGAATGTTCCAACAAAATGATAAAGAATGGAATAACATAAGAATTTCACAAGTATAGGGTAGCCCGCGTATACAGGTTATTCTAATAGAATAATAAAGAATGGAATAACAGAAGTTCTCTTCATGGATAAGAAAGAAATAATACTCTCTACCTTGGAAAAATCGGATACTGGAATAGTGAGGTAGCAGACTTCTCTTCTTCTTTCTCTCTATAATTTCTCTCTATAATAATCGCTCTAAAGCTTTTGTGAATTGGTGAGAAATGATGGAAAAATGAGCTTCTATTTATAGGAAAATATAATTTCGATAATTGCATGTTTTGGGGCTCAAAAAATTACAGTACAATACCTCCAACTTTTCTTTTATTTTTAATTTAGTCCTTCAAGTATTATCAAACTTGCACCACCTCCCCTAATAGTAAATAATGTGAATCAATAGTTCAATCATGTGAATCAATAGTATAATCATGTGAAAAAATATGAATTACAGTATAGTACCTCCATCTATACCTCCATTTTTAACTTAGTAATGCAAGTATTATCAATCTTGCACCAACTCCCCTAATAGTAAATAATGTGATTCAATAGTACACACATGTGAACAAATAGTTATATAAGCATGTGAATTAGTAGCAATTAATTGCTCATTTATCCGATAAATTACCCAATTTATCAATATAACCCTAGACATCAATTATCATCGTAATAGATGTACGCTTTCCACTAACACTAATAATCCCAACACAATGGAACTATCAAAATTCATTTTTAATCAACACAACTTATTCATCATTAATATTATAACTCACAATATTTAACAACCAAAATCATTCCTAGAAAAGAGGGGCTTTAGATAAGGATTTCTCCTTATTAGGCGGCAATTAGGTGACCAAACCTCGCCTTGTGAACTTCTAGACATTGTCAATATTGCAAATAATAATATGAATAACTTTGTCGTCTCAATTATTGATTTAATAATATAAAATATTATGTCAATGATAATCTTTGTGACAATAATTGAATCAATAATATGAGAGATATGATCAAAGTGATTCTTTGTAGCAATAATTGAGTATAAGCGGGTGATTTCTCACGTAAGCATCAAAATCAATACTATGTGCTACTATGCGACCACGCGTATTCTTTGTACTTTAAACATCTAGGTGTTTCAATGAATAACGGTAAAACTTCCGCCGTTATTTTCATAAAAAGTATTTTTGTCGTTTTCTCGATCCGAATGTGATAATTTTTGTTGTGGGGTCCACCAATGATTGTGTCGTTGTACGAATATTCCTGTTAAAACGCGAATATTCCCCAGAATCAATCGAATATTATATAACAACTTGCGTACTTTGCAAAATTTGTAAATATTACTCACAACTATAACATTATATCAAATCCACACCATAATATTCAAAAATATATTTCGAGAAAATTTAATCTTTATTCAAAAAGTTGGGGTCTTACAACCTCCCCTTCTTATGAAATTTCGTCCTCAAAATTAGGGTGTGTACCTGGTATGTCGAAGAGGTAAGGATATCTTGATTTCATCTCAGATTCTAACTCCCAGGTCATTTCTTCCGCATCGTTGTTTCTTCACAAAACTTTGACTTGAGGTATAACCTTGGAGCGTAGAATATGATCCTTTTTATCCAAGATTTTAACAGGTAACTCTTCATACGTTAAATCTTCCTCTATCTCGTCTGGTTCTAATTCAATAATGTGGTTTGGGTCTTTCACATTTTTACTTAACATAGATATGTGAAAAATGTTATGAACACGATGTTAGAGTTTATGCCCTAGAGGCCAATTATTTGATATTGATATTATATTTGATTGAATAAATATATGATTTTATTATGGTTTTATTTACTGCGTAATATAATTGTTAACATAATAAAATTCCTTAGAATAGTGATACAAATTATATAGTTTCAAGTATGTGACTTGAACATGAGATTATATATTACGATTAGTATCAGTGTTCTTAAATGTCCCTAGTCGAGTATCATTGTTGATGGGACAACAATGATGCATTGAGACTAGTATGTGGATTATTTGATGACCAAATCTCATTGGTCATAAATATATGAGATATTAAGTCAATGCATAGGTACATGTTGAAGAACGCGATGTCTTTGGATGGACCCACCATGAGAATTCTATATGGAGCATTATGCGAAGTGTCATTAGCAATTCTCATAGTGACAATGATGTAATGGTCCTCCAGACCTAAAATCGCTATATTACTACGAGAATTTATGTACTTTGATATCATCAAATGTCACCTTTAATAGGGTGGACTATAAAGGTGATTATTGGGTTCATCATTAATCGTGTGAGAAATATGAGTGATCTAGATGGAATTTAACCATCCTATATATTATGGGTGATATCCATAGGCCTCTTGATTGAGTAGGACTATGAAATGCATGGCCATGCTCAAATAGTGATTTGTTTCATATAGTCTACTCATTGATCAAGAAAACTTCAGTTAAATTATGAAGAGTATGACACATTCCATGACTCGAGTTTAATCTAGGATATTAAGGTTAAAAGGATTAAATTGCATTGAAACATTGGTCACAAAAGGTTGCATCGAATCATCGATCTTATTATTACTTGGGTAGCGATGATGCATTACTAGATGCTAGCTCACTTTGTTTATAATTTTATAATATTATTTTAAAATTATTGCCAACGTAATAATAACATATAGACCACACACATGTAGAACGTTATTTAAAAGGAATTAATTTAAATTTTAAGGATTTAAATATATTAATATGATTAATAGTATTTAAATCACGCAATTTAAATTAAAAGGATAATTTAATATATATGTATATTAATTAAGTAAGACTTATTTAAGAGATATATATATATATATATATATATATATAAATTAGGATTTTATAAAATTAGGTTTTGATTTTGATTAATTCCTTTTAACTACTATATATATGATATATAGCGACTACTTAGGGTAAGATATCATAATTGAAAAACTCTAGCATTTCTTAGAGAGAGACTAGAGAGAAAAGCAGATTCAAAATCCATTCTTTTTGGTGGCTAGTACCGCAAGTCCTTCTTATTGCGAGAATCGTTCGACGGTTCGTGAGGTGTTCGATGTGGATACCGTAGTAGGCGCAATTGGTTTATATTATGTTGGAGATTGGCCTTGATCGATTTGATTCTCGTTTTTGTTTATATCTCTGTATAATCTCTAAACCTCTGAATTAATTGATTTTCGCATGGATCCTGTTTTAGGGTTTCGGAAATTGCTTTAAAATTTTAATTTCCGCTGTGCGTTTCTGTGCCGAAGCCCTACACACGAGACATACATGGCGGTAAAATGAGTCTATACGCAACAGTTCCTACTCTATCGAGGATTAGAAATGGGCCAATGAATCGAGGGTTGTGCTTTCCTCTCTTTCCAAATCTCGTAACTCCCTTCCATGGAGCAACACGTAATAACACATGATCTCCAATATCGAATTCACGTCCTTTCGATGAAGATCAGCATAACTCTTTTGTCGATCTTATGAGGTTTTTATACGTTGTCGGATCGTTTGAATCTTTTTCGTAGTCATACGTACTAACTCCGGTTCCGAAAACGTTGCTTCACCCACCTTATCCCAAAGATATCTTGGAGAATCGACACTTTCTTCCATACAACGCCTCAAATGGAGCCATGCCAATACTTGCTTGATAAGCTGTTGTTGTAGGAAAACTCCACCAATGGTAGGAAATTATCCCAACTTCCCTTGAAGTCAAGGACCACGAGTCTTAATAGATCTTCAAGAGTTTGAATGGTCCTCTCCATTTGCCGTCCGGATGCGAGGATGATATCTTGAAACTAAATCATAAATCCGTGCCCATAGCTTTTTGCAAACTAACCCAAAATCTTGAAGTGAATCATGGGTCTCGATCAGAAACTATGAATACTGGCATACCATACAGTCTTACAATCTTGTTTATGTATATACGAGCAAGACGTTCAAGTGTATAAGTTTCTCGTATAGGTAGGAAATGAGCAGACTTGGTCAATCTATCAACAATGACCCAAATTGCATCTATACCTTAAAAAACCTTGGGAAGACCAGTAACGAAATCCATGGTAATGTGTTCCCACTTCCATTCTGGAATTTTAAATTTTTGCAATGGACATTTTGGTACTTGATGCTCCGCCTTGACTCGTTGACAAGTTAAACACCTTGAGATAAATTCTGCTATCTCTCTCTTCATATTGCTCCACCAAAATGTATGTCGAAGATCACGATACATTTTGGTACTCCAAGGATGGATTACAAACGGTGTGTTGTGTGTCTCCATCATGATTTTATACTTTAAATCAAGGTCGTTAGGAACATAAAGTCTGGAGTGGACTCGAAGTATTCCTTCTTCATCGATTCTTGCTTCCGGCATAGCACCTTCTTGCACTTTCTTCTTCATACACATCAGCTCTGGGTCTGTAGCTTGAGCAGCTTTTAACTTTATCAATTAAAGTCGGTTCTACTCGTATATTCGCCATCATCACATGGGTCCCTGGAGTTTTTAACTCTATCTCCATCCTTTGCAAGTCACACAAAATGGGCCTTTGCGTTGACAATATTGCACTCATACTTGCATATGATCTTCTACTCAATGCGTCAGCTACCACGTTTGCTTTTCCAGGATGGTATTGGATGGTATAATCATAATCTTTCAATAGTTCAAGCCAACGTCGTTGTCGCATGTTGAGTTCCTTTTGAGTGAAGAAATATTTGAGGCTTTTATGATTCGTAAAGATCTCCACTTTCTCCCCATACAAGTAATGCCTCCAAATTTTAAGTGCGAAGACAACAGCTGCTAACTCTAGATCATGAGTAGGATAATTCCTCTCATATTCTTTGAGTTGTCTTGAGGCATAGGTTATGACTTTCCCATGTTGCATGAGAACACATTCCAACCCTTTTCCCAAAGCATCACTGTAGATGACAAATCCCTCCGAGCCAGATGGTATTGTTAGAACAGGTGTTGAAATGAGTCTCCTCTTGAGTTCTTGAAAACACTTCTCACATTCTTCGCTCCAACCGAACTTTGTATCTTTTCGAATCAGCTGAGTTAATGGAGTAGCGATTCGAGAAAATCCTTCCATGATCTCCGATAATAACCAGCTAAACCGAGAAAGCTACGTACTTCGGTCACTGATTTAGGTTGCTCCCAGCTTTGAATAGCTTCAATCTTTGCCGGGTCAACAGATATTCCATGACTTCATACTACGTGCCCAAGGAATGCTACTTCCTCAAGCCAAAACTCGTATTTCTTCAACTTGGCATAAAGCTTATATTCACGAAGCTTTTGGAGTGTCAGCCTCAAGTGTTGCTCATGATCTTCACGACTTTTGGAATAAATAAGGATGTCATCAATAAATACGAGCATAAAGTGATCCAAATATTCCTTGAATACTCGGTTCATCATATCCATGAAGGCAGCAGGAGCATTAGTCAATCCAAAGGACATGACGAGGAATTCATAATGCACGTACCGAGTTTTGAAAGTCGTCTTTGGAATGTCATCGGTTCTAATCTTCAATTGGTGATATCCGGAACGAAGATCAATCTTTGAAAAGAATTTGGCTCCTTGCAACTGGTCAAACAGGTCATCAATACGTGGCAATTGGTACCTATTTTTGATGGTGACATGATTCAAATCTCGGTAATCAATACAAAGTCGCACACTCCCATCTTTCTTCTTCACGAATAGAACAGGAGCACCCCAAGGAGAAGTACTAGGACGAATAAAGCCAATGTCTAACAATTCCTGCAGTTGAGTCTTTAACTCCTGAAGTTCAATAGGCCATTCGATATAGGGCTTTGGAAATGGGTTTTGTACCAGGTTCAAGGTCGATATAAAATTCAATTTCACGCTCTGGGGGTAGGCCAAGAAGTTCTTCAGGGAATACGTCAGGAAATTTATTAACAATAGAAATATCGTTCAAAATTGACGTATTTTTGTTTAAATCTGTGACACGAGCTAAGAAAGCTTGACATCCATTTTTCGATAAACGAATACCTTTATGGCTTAAAATGACCGTGATTGATTTTAATGGTTTGGTCGCTTGAATTCGCATAATAGGTTGATTAGGAATATGAAAACTAAAAACTTTACGAAAACAATCAATTTTTGCATGATGAGTATTTAACCAATCAATCCCTAGAATTACGTTAAACGCAAGTATTTTTAAAGAAATAAGATCGACGAGTAATGTGCGATTCTGGAATTTGAACCAAACAAGACTTATAAACAATGGATGTAATGAAGGTTTCTCCCAATGGAGTTTCCACAGATAAGTAAAAGTCTAATTTCTCCGGAGTCAAATTTAATCGTTGAGCGCAAGTAGGAGAAATAAAAGAATGGGTAGAACCGGTATCAAATAAAGTATAGACTTCGCTAGAGTTTATGATAAGCTTACCCGTGATGACCTCATTCGGGTTCCTTGCTTTCTGGGAGGTCACAACAAACGCTCTCCCTTGTACTACCGGCTTTGACTTTTCTGGGACGGCCTTTGGTGCCTCCATCCTAAATTTGAACTTGTCTTGATTGAGCGATAAAATCGGGCTAAGTGACCTTCTCTTCCACAATTATAACTTGCTTTGGACGGCATCACGCAGTTTGGACTGATGTGTCCCTCCCCTCTGCATTTGAAGCATATGATATGTGGTCGTTCTCCTTCCTTAACAACGGGTGCTGGTGCTGACGTCCTTCCATCATTGTTGAATCTCCTCTTCTTGAAATATCCATTCTTATTGTTTTGGCCGATTACCACCAAGTGGTTACCATTTACGCTTTGTTGATTCCTCCACGCTTGTTGTCACCACTTGATGATCGCTTCTCCTTTGGTTGCGTTAACTCGTTATCGCGCTCCACTAACTGAGCCCTATTTACAACATCTGAATACAAACACAGTTTATGAAAAATAAGATGTTGACGTATCTCCGGCTTCAAACCTCTTAAAAACATCCGCGTCATTCTCTTTTCATTATCCACTAAGTGGGACGCAAACCGGGACAACTCGGCAAACTTGGCTTCGTACTGCAACACGGTCATATTATTTTGCTCCAACTTGATGAATTCTACCTCTTTTATATGGCGAATACTTTCGAGAAAGTACTTGTCATTGAATAGTTCTTGGAACTTTTCCCAAGACATCTTCAGTGCGGCAAGTTGAGTACGCTTTACCGATTCCCACCAGTAATCTTCCTCTCCTCACAACATAAAGGCGGCAAAGGAAACCTTTTGCTCCTCAGAGCATCCCAAGACATCAAATATCTTGGTGATCTGCTTTATCCATGCTTCCGCCTTAAGTGGTTTTGGCTCTCCAATAAACTCTGGTGGTCCCAGCTCCTTAAACTGTTTAGCGGTGACCATCCGAGAGTTTCTAGTGTTTCCACCTACATTTTGGACAGGAGCCGCTCTCGCCTGCTGTTGCATGAATTCCATAAAGCCTTTGAACATTCCATCATTCATCATTTGGTTAGTGTTGTTGTTTGCATGAGGATTGTCGCCTTCCTGATGCACATTATCCTGATTATTGATATGTAGTGAATCAACGGTCGCCTGTGCTCCATTGCTATTCTTAACATTCTTAGATGTCATTTTCAGATACTGCCACAAAACAAAAGGTTAATTGACATGTAACATATTATCCCTATATTTTGACCGACCAATTAAATACCACAAAAAAAACTTAGGTAGGTCATACTAGCGAAGGAATTCTCCGTCTCTCCCCTCCTAGTTCTATTATCATATCTTAGCCAGGGATCATATCCCTAAGCTTTGATACCAACTATGACGCCCCCAAAATTAGGTATACATCACCCATCTTGAGTCGCCAGTTACATGGTACAGAATTCAAATACAACTTAATAATACAACTGTTGTATACAATACGACAAAACATAAACTGTGAGTTTGAATAAAAATATTGTACTAGAGATTATACAAACTCAAAAGGAGTCCTCATTACAATTATTATCACACTATTTCACAGAATAGTGAGGACTACTAATGCACCATCTAGGACCATCACTCTGTTCCTCGACTAGTCCCAACTACGTTCTCATTTCCTGAAGAGAATAGTAAAAGAAAGGGTGAGCTCAACTAGCCCAGTAAGAAATATTATGACTAAGATAATGCAGAATTATTTATCGTTAGCCTTCAACAGTGTTAAACTGATAAAATATAATAACTATCAAGTTTAACTGCAGCAGAACAAGCAATCCATTAGAAGGGTCAAGTAGGGAATAAAATCTACTATCTTCTATGATTTAAAATGTTTTTCATCACTTTTATCGCTGGGACTCAGCTTAATAAATAATCCACATCATCGAATCACCCCTGCACTACGGCCAAGGATATTCTTTAGTATCACGACCACAAATTATCCATGCACTACGGGCCAAGGACATTCGTGTATTTATTAATGTGCGCCTCCATCATGATTTTATACTTTAAATCAGGGTTGTTAGGAACACAAAATCTGGAGTTGACTCGAAGTATTCCTTCTTCATCAATTCTTGCTTTCGGTGACCCTTCTTGTACTTTCTTCCTCATACGCATCGACTCCAAGTCTATAGCTTGAAAGCGACTTTAACTTTATCGATTAAAGTCGGTTCTACTCGTATATTCGCCATCATCACATGGGTCCCTGGAGTCTTTATCTCTAACTCCATCCTTTGCAAGTCATACAAAATGGGCCTTTCCGCTTGACAATATTACACTGCATTCGCAGATATGATCTTCTACTCAACAGATCGCCACTACTACGTTCGCTTTTCGTGATGGTATTGAATAGTATGATCATAATCTTTCAATAGTTCGAGCCAACGTCGTTGCATGTTGATTTCCTTTTGAGTGAAGAAATATTTGAGGCTTTTATGATCCGTGATAGATCTCCACTTTCTCCCCATACAGTAAATGCCTCCAAATTTTAAGCCAAAAAACGACAAATGCTAACTCTAGATCATGAGTAGGATAATTCCTCTCATATTCTTTGAGTTTCGTGAGGCATAAAGCATGACTTTCCCATGTTGCATGAGAACACATCCTAACCCTTTGCTCGAAGCATCACTGTAGATGACAAATCCCTCCGAGCCAGATGGTATTGTCAGAATAGGTGCTGAAATGAGTCTCCTCTTGAGTTCTTGAAAACTCTTCTCACATTCCACGCTCCAACCGAATTTTGTATCTTTTTGAGTCAGCTGAGTTAATGGAGTAGCGATTCGAGAAAACCCTTCTATGAATCTCTGATAATAACCAAACTAAGCCAAAAAAAACTACGATTTTGGCCATCGATTTAGGTTGCTCCCAGCTTTGAATTGCTTCAATCTTTGTCGGGTCAACAGATATCCCATGATTTGATATCACGTGCCCAAGGAATGCAACTTCCTCAAGCCAGAACTCGTATTTCTTTAACTTGGCATATAGCTTGTTTTCAAGAAGCTTTTGGAGTATCAGCCTCAAGTGTTGCTCATGATCTTCACGGCTTTTGGAATATATGAGGATGTCATCAATAAAGACGACCACAAAATGATTCAAATATTCCTTGAATACTCGGTTCATCATATCCATGAAGGCAGTAGGAGCTTTAGTCAATCCAAAGGACATGACTAGGAATTCATAATGCCCGTACCGAGTTCTGAAAGCCGTCTTTGGAATGTCATCGATTCTAATCTTCAATTGATGATATCCTGAACGAAGATCAATCTTTGAAAAGAATTTGGCGCCTTGCAATTGGTCAAACAGGTCATCAATACGTGGCAATGGCTACCTATTTTTTATGGTGACATGATTCAACACCCGATAATCAATATAAAGTCGCATACTCCCATCTTTCTTCTTCACGAATAGAACAGGAGCACCCCAAGGAGACGTACTAGGACAAATGAAACCAATGTCTAACAATTCCTCGTGAATCGAGTCTTTAACTCCACGAAGTTCAATAGAGCCATTCGATATGGGGCTTTGGAAATGGGTTTTGTACAGGGTTCAAGGTCGATACAAAATTCAATTTCACGCTCTGGGGGTAGGCAAGGAAGTTCTTCGAGGAATACGTCAGGAAATTTATTAACAACAAAAATATCATTCAAAACGAACGTATTTTTGTTTAGATCCTTGACATGAGCTAAGAAAGCTTGACATCCATTTTTCAATAAACGAATAGCTCTATGGTTTGAAATGACATTGATTGATTTTAATGGTTTAGTTGTTTGAATTCGCATAATAAGTTGGTTAGGAATATGAAAGCTAACAACCTTACGAAAATAATCAATTTTTGCATGATGAGTAGTTAACCAATTAATCCCTAAAAGCACGTCAAATGCAAGTATTTTCAATGAAATAAGATCGACAGGTAATGTGAGGGTACCAATTTGAACCAAACAAGACTTATAAATAGTGGATGTAATGAAGGTTTCTCCCAATGGAGTTTCAATAGATAAGTCAAAGTCTAATTTCTCCGGAGTCAAATTTAATCGTTGAGAGCAAGTAGGAGAAATAAAAGAATGGGTAGAACCGGTATCAAATAAGGTATAGACTTCGATAGAGTTTATGATAAGCTTACCCGTGATGACTTCGTTCGGGTTCCTTGCTTTCTGGGAGGTCACAACAAATGCTCTCCCTTGCACCACCGGCTTTGACTTTTCTGGGATGGCCTTTGGTGCCTCCATCCTAGCTGAACTTGTCTTCGATGAACGACAAAATCGGGCTAGGTGACCTTCTCTTCCATAATTATAACACGCTTTGGATGGCATCGCGCAGTTTGGACTGATATGTCCCTCCCCTCCGCATTTGAAGCATATGATAGGTGGTCGTTTCTCCTTCCTTAACCACGGTTCTTTGGTCTTTGACGTCTTTCCATCATTGTTCAATCTCCTTTTCTTGAAATGTCCATTTTATTGTCTTGCCATGATTACCACCGAAGTGGTTACCATTTCTCGCATGTTGATTCCTCCACGCTTGTTGTCACCGCTCATGACCGATACCACTAGTATTTTCATGTCATTACCGTACTTTCTCTTGGTTGCATTGACTCGTTACCGCGCTCCAATAACTGAGCCCTATTTACAACATCTAAGTACAAACACAGTTTATGAGAAATAAGATATTGACGTATCTCCGGTTTCAAACCTCTTAAAAACATTCGTGTCATTCGCTCCTCATTATCGACCAAATGGGATGCAAACCGGGATAACTTCGCAAACTTAGCCTCGTATTGTGACAGGGTCATATTGTTTTGCTCCAACTTGATAAACTCCACCTCTTTCATGTGACGAATACTTTTGAGAAAGTACTTGTCGTTAAATAGCTCTTGGAACGTTTTCCAAGACATCTTGAGTCTTGCCAGTCGGGTACGCTTTTACGATTCCCACCAAGAATTATGCCTCTTCACGCAACATGAAGGTGGCGAAGGGAACCTTTGCTCCTCGAGCATCCCAAGACATCAAATATCTTGGTGATCTCATTTATCCACGCTTCCGCCTTAAGTGGTTTTGGCTCTCCAATAAACTCCCGGGTGGTCCCAGCTCCTTGAACTCATGCTTAGCGGTGACCGCTTCGAGAGTTTCCGGTGTTTCCACCGCATTTTGAGCATGAGTCGCCTCACCGATGTCGCATGAATTGCATATAGCCTCCGAACATTCCATCGCTCATCATTTGGTCGATGTTATTGTTTGCATGAGGATTGTCGCCTTCCCGATGCACATTATTCTCGATTGTTGATCCGTGGAGACTCAACGGTCTCTTGTGCCCCATTGCTATTCTCAATATTCTCTGATGCCATTTTCAAATATCGCCACAAAACAAGGGTTAATTGACATGCAACATATTATCTCTATACTCGACCAACCAATTAAATACCAAAAAATTAGGTAGGTCATACTAGCGAAGGAATTCCCGCCTCTCCCTCCTAGTTCTAGTCTCACATCTTAGCCAGGATCATATCCTAAGCTTTGATACCAACTGTGATGCCCCCAAAACAGGTATACATTACATATTCTGAGTCGCCAAATACATGGTACATAATACAAATACAAATTAATTATACAACTGTCGTGTAAAGTACGACAAAAACATAAGTCGTGAGTTTTAATACAAATATTGTCGCTCTGCAACAATATACAAACTCAAATTCAATATTATTATATTTATTTTCCCACTATTTCACTGAATAGCGAGGACTACTAATGCTATCATCTGGTCCGTTACTCCATTCCCCGACTAGTCCCTACTACGTTTTCATTTCCTGAAGAGAACAATGAAAGTAAAAGGGTGAGCTCAACTAGCCCAGTAGGAAATATTATGACTAAGATAATGCAGAATATATTATCGTTAGCCTTCAATAGTGTTAAACTGATATAATATAACAACCATCAAGTTTAACTGCATCGGAACAAGCAATCCATTAAAAGAGTCAAGTAGAGAATAAAATCTACTATCTTTTATGATTTAAAAGGTTTTTCATCACTTTTATCATTGGGACTCAAACAATAAATAATCCACATCATCGAATCACCCTGCACTCTGACGAGGATATTCTTTAGTATCACGACCACAATTATCCATGCACTACGGGCCAAGAATATTTGTGTATTCATTAATGGTCATGATCATGCCAACAACTGTCCATCAATGCACTACGGGCCAATGAGGACTTTTACCACATCATTTGTAACATTACAGTCATGATTACACCGAATAATCCCTGGTCATAATCATACCAAGTCCATCTATGCACTACAGGCCACAGATGACTCTCAAAAAAATATAAACATGAGGATGATGACAATGATATAAGAATTCAATAAAACAAGTTCAAGAATTATTTTATCCATGAATCAATAACGTCCAAATTGTCAACATGATACTGCTTTGTGGAGTAAAATTCAAGAATGCTCAGAAGAATATTTCAATGAAAAGATACTGGATGAAGCGCAAATATCAAGGATATTCCACTAATTTCATGGAGTATAGAAGTCAAAACTTTAACCAACTGAGTATAACAAGGAATGGAATAACAAAAGAAATTACCAGGCATGCGATAGACCTCACAAGCAGGTTATTCCAACAGAATAATAAATAATGGAATCAGTCCCACAGAAACGCATGCACGCGTGATATTCCAATGTAATAATAAAGACAGAATCGATTCGGGCAGAAAATGCATAGACAGGATATTCCAACGTAATAATAAAGATCGAATTCAGTCCTGCCAGAGAACGCATGCATGTGATGTTCCAACAAAATGATAAATAATGGAACCGTGTCCTACAGAACGCACAAACCAAGAATTTCACCAAGTATAGGGTAGCTTGGCGATACTGAAGTTATTCCAATAGAATAATAAAGAATGGAATAATGTGTTCTCTTCATGGATAAGAAAGAAATAATACTCCCTACCTTGGAAAAAGCTGGATCTTTGGAATAGTGAGGTAGCAGACTTCTCTTCTTCTTTCTCTCTATAATTTCTCTCTATAATAATCGTTCTAAAGCTTTTGTGAATTGGTGAGAAATGAAGGAAGAATAAGCTTCTATTTATAGGAAAATATAGTTTCGATAATTGCACATTTTGGGGCTCGAAAAATTATAGTACAATACCTCCAACTTTTTTTTCATTTTTAATGTAGTCCTGCAAGTATTATCAAACTTGCACCACCTCCCCTAATAGTAAATAATGTGAATCAATAGTTCAATCATGTGAATCAATAGTATAATCATGTGAAAATATGAATTACAATTATAGTACCTCCATCTATACCTCCATTTTAACTTAGTCATGCAAGTATTATCAATCTTGCACCAACTCCCCTAATAGTAATTAATGTGATTCAATAGTACATACATGTGAACAAATAGTTATATAAGCATGTGAATTAGTAGCAATTAATTGCTCATTTATCCGATAAATTACCCGATTTATTAATATAACCCCTAGACATCAACCATCATCGGAATAGATGTCGATTTCCACTAACACTAATGATCCCAACACAATGGAACTATCAAAATTCATTTTTAATCAACACAACTTATTCATCATTAATATTATAACTCATAATATTTAACAACCAGGTCGTTCCTAGGAAAGAGGGGGCTTTCCGATAAGGATTTCTCCTTATTATCGCTCAATTAGGTGACCAAACCTCTCCTTGACAGAACTTCTAGACATTGTCAATATTGCAAATAATAATATGAATAACTTTGTCATCTCAATTATTGATTTAATAATATAAAATATTATGTCAATGATCTTGTGACAATAATTAAATCAATAATATGAGAGATATGATGCGTGAATTATCGTAGTAATAATTGAGTATAACCGAAAGTGACTTCTCACGTAAGCATCAATAATCAATACTGGTGTCTACTTATGCAACCACGCCAGACATCGTACTTTTAACATCCAGTGTTTCAAAAGTTAACGGTAAAACTTCCGCCATATTTTCATAAAGTATTTTTGTCGCTTTTCTCAATCCGATGATAATTTCGTTATGGGGTCCACCAATGATTGTGTCGTTGTGCACGAATATTCCTCGTTAAAATGAATATTCCCTAAGGCAATCGAATATTATATAACAACTTACGTACTTTGCAAAATTTGTAAATATTACCTACAACTATAACATTATATTAAATCCACACCATAATATTCAAAAATATATTTTGAGAAAAATTAATCTTTATTTAAAAGTTGGGGTCTTACTGAGGGCACTGGTAGACACTCAAAATTTTCTCATCTTCTTTACATTAACATTGCGAGAGGATGATTCTGCCTTTTAAGAGGAACCCTAAAAGACAATCCAAATCCATCTGGGATACTACACGGAAGTTCAAGATCAACCCGCATCGCGTAACTGGGAGAATAAATCCAACCTCTGAGATAACCCCAAGGCCTGCGAGATCACATATCGGAACACACACGGAGAAGACCGATTAATCTCGGAGATAACCCCGAGGTATCCAAATCTCAGATCCCAACCGTAGGAATAGCCACCAAACTTGGTGATAACCCCAAGGAATGCAATTTGGCGATAAACACGGAAATGCTTGTTTTCAAATGCAACCACTTCAATCTCGCTCCTGAATGAGATACACTTGCACAAACCCGCAATAACATCGGAAGACAGGAACACCTCAAAGGTGACAATGAGGACCTTCAACAATTGCGGCAGTCAATCTCGGCGAAGTATGAGCAACGCTCGCTGATCAAATTTCAATCCGGTGATAACACCCCATGAGGGCAACATCGTCATCTCGTTAACACGATGCCACGTCACGTCTCTACGCAATGATGTCCCCTGAAGGCTAACCAATCCGGTGACTATTGTGCGGGGTAACGGATGAAAGTTGAAGCTTGAAGACCGGAGGGCATCGTCCCATCTTCAATGACTTCATACAAACTCTAATCCCATGCCATCGTACAACTCTCGACAACGGCGGTCCGAAATAGGTCTTGTATACCTCAAACGGATGCCCGAATTTCACTTCTGAAAGTTCGAGTGGACATTCTGCTGCGAGTGCACGTATTTCAAGACGACTGACTATTTTAACAAAACCCGGCCCACCGGTTGCCTCTGTACACTGCTGCGGCTCACCAGCAGTACACCTCTTGACTAAAATGCCTATAAATAGAGGGCTTGGGCAGCCCATTTTTCAAGAGAAAAAGGCAAGGAAGCCTTGCCCAATTTTCTCTGCACTCATCCCATGCAGTGTACTTTCCCCTTTTAAACACTTGTGAGCTCATATATAGCCCTTTTGTACCTATAAAAGTCAGTGTTTACCCCCTCTAAAGATATAGAAGCCCTCTTTAGCAGTCAGCTGTAAGCCTTCTCACACACTTTAGAGTCTTTCTCTTCATCTTTGCACACACCCTTCTACACGTTGAGAGTCGTGTTGCTTGCTTTTGCCCAGACTTCGGTCCGTGGTTTCATTTCAGTCTGAATATATATATATATTATATTTACATATATATTGACTAACATTATCGAAAGTTATGCCTCAATTGAGCCTAGACTTGATGCAGCGCTTATTGGCTTTAATATATATATATATATATATATATATATATATATATATATATATATATATATATATTATATATTATATATATTAACTGTGTGTCAAACTTTGTTCGATGAGCCTAGACTTGATGCAGGCGTTTACTACTCTTTATATATATATATATATATATATATATATATATATATATATATATTTATATATATGAACTATGGTGGACTACATTACGATGAGCACAGATTTTACATCCGAATTATGTTTATTAAACTTTTATATATATATATATATATATATATATATATATATATATATATATATATATATATATATATATATATATATATATATTTAACTGTGGTCTGACTACATTACGATGAGCCGAGATTTTACATCCTATTAGTTTATTCGTTTATATATATATATATATATATATATATATATATATATATATATATATATATATATATATATATATATATATATATATATTTGAACTGTGGTCTAACTCTCTGTTACGATGAGCTCAGATTTTACATCCGTGCGCTTATTGCTTATATATATATTTATATTTGATCGCTTTTTACGACTTTTCTTTACGTTTTACCGCTTGGAGTTTACTTAAATGGCGGTTGATCGCTTTATGTAACTTTATTTACATTATGTCCCTTTGGAGTTTCCTTTGTGGCGGTTGGCCAGTGTATTCTGACTTTATTTACGTTTAAATCACTGGAGTTTCTCTCGTGGCGGTTGATAACTTCTGACTTTATTTACATTTTGATCCCCATGGAGGTGCTTTGTGGTTGGTGATCATATCTCAGTATATATATATTTACTTTTTATATATATACTACGCTTTCGCTTTCATACAAACCGCAGATTTTGTGCGCTAGAATCATGTAATTGCAGATTCATCCCATTGAATCTAGATTCGGTTCCCGTGATGGACATTTTCAGCTGTAATCAGCTTGTAAATTATTCTACGATGTCTGAATTTCCTCAAATGGTTTCCATACCCACAAGGAAGTCGGCATTATTTTTGTACATTATTTTCATACGGATGCCTCGCATTCGTAAAAATAAAATCAATCAAGCCGAACACTTAATAAAATGGGAGTGTAAAAGGTCTCAATTACTATTGAGCATCACGGTTTGAAAAACATTTTTTATAAAACATCATTGCTATATCTTGCTAAAAAACTGAATTTTTACATAAATTCAAACCCTGTGTATATAGGTTCGAACGAGGCCTCGCACTACTTCCAAATAATAGCACATTGACCCACACACACACACATTCAGATAACAGTTTCTTAAAAAGAGGCGGTCACCGTGGTAACACGGATGTCGAGGGGTGCATAACACCTTCTCCCCTCATAACTAAGTCCCCGGACCCAAATGAATCTCGGTTTCACCGACCCGTTTAGCAATGTCACATCACTGGGTCAATATGCAAACCTTTTCTCGGTTGTGTTGGTACAACCATTTAAAAAACCAACTGGAGACTCTTAACAGTCCATCGTCAACATTATACATGTCGGACCTTTTTCACTTGCTTTTTTTAAACAAATCTCACCTAAAATGAGAACACCAAAGAACAAGTAACGGAAAGGGACATCCAAAAATTCCGACGTCGACAACCATCAAAAATAGGTACCCATTGCCACGTATTGATGACCTGTTTGACCAGTTGCAAGGAGCCAAATTCTTTTCAAAGATTGATCTTCGTTCCAGATATCACCGATTGAAGATTAGAACCGATGACATTCCAAAGACGGCTTTCAGAACTCAGTACGGGCATTATGAATTCCTAGTCATATCCTTTGGATTGACTAATTCTCCTGTTTCCTTCATGGATATGATGAACCGAGTATTCAAGGAATATTTAGACCACTTTGTGAGCGTTTTTATTGATGACATCCTTATTTATTCCAAAAGCCATGAAGATCATGAGCAACACTTGAGGCCGATACTCCAAAAGCTTCGTGAATACAAGCTTTATGCCAAGTTGAAGAAATGCGAGTTCTGGCTTGAGGAAGTAGCATTCCTTGGGCACGTGGTATCAAGTCATAGAATATCCGCTGACCCAAAGCAAAGATTGAAGCTATTCAAAGCCGGAGCAACCTAAATCGATGATCGAAAATACGTAGCTTTCTCGGCTTAATTGGTTATTATCGGAGATTCGTAGAAGGGTTTTCTTGAATCGCTACTCCACTAACTCAGCTGACTCGGAAAGATACAAAGTTTGGTTGGAGCGAGGAATGTTAGAAGAGTTTTCAAGAACTCAAGATAAGACTCATTTTAGCACCTGTTCTGACAATACCATCTGGTTCGGAGGGATTTGTCATCTACAGTGAAGCTTCGGGCAAAGGGTTAGTATGTGTTCTCATGCAACATGGGAAAGTCATAGCCTATGCCTCACGACAACTCAAAGAATATGAGAGGAATTATCCTACTCATGATCTAGAGTTGGCAGCTGTTGTCTTCGCACTAAAGATTTGGAGGCATTACTTGTATGGGGAAAAAGTGGAGATCTTTACGGATCAGAAAAGCCTCAAATATTTCTTCACTCAAAATGCGACAACGACATTGGCTTGAACTATTGAAAGATTATGATCATACCATCCAATAACATCCTGGAAAAGCGAACGTGGTAGCTGACGCATTGAGTAGAAGATCATATGCGGGTAGGAGTGTAATATTGACAACACAAAAGCCCATTTTGTGTGACTTGCAAAGGATGGAGATAGAGTTAAAGACTCCAGGGACCCATGTGATGATGGCGAATATACGAGTAGAACCGACTTTAATTGATAAAGTTAAAGCTGCTCAAGCTACAGACTTGGAGTTGATGCGTATGAGGAAGAAAGTACAAGAAGGTGATATGCCGGAAGCAAGAATCGATGAAGAAGGAATACTTCGAGTCAACTCCAGACTTTGTGTTCCTAACGACCCTGATTTAAAGTATAAAATCATGATGGAGGCGCACAACACACCATTTACAATCCATCCCAGGAGTACCAAAATGTATCGTGATCTTGACATATATTACGGTGGGGCAATATGAAGAGAGAGATATATTTGTTTATCTCAAGGTGTCTAACGTGTCAACGAGTCAAGGCGGAGCATCAAGTACCAAAAGGTCCATTGCAACCACTTGAAATTCCAGAATGGAAGTGGGAGCACATTACCATGGATTTCGTTACCGGTATGCTCACATTTCTCAAGGCATAGATGCGATTTGGGTCATTGTTGATAGATTTACCAAGTATGCTCACTTTTTACCAATACGAGAAACTTATACAATTGAACGTCTTGCTCGTATGTATATAAACGAGATTGTAAGATTGCATGGTATGCCAGTATCCATAGTTTCTGATCGAGACCCAAGATTCACTTCACGATTTTGGGTTAGTTTGCAAAAAGCTATGGGCATGGATTTACGATTTAGTTCGGCATATCATCCTCGACAGACGGACCAGACAATCAGGAGGACTATTTAAACTCGGAAGATTTATTAAGACTCGTGTCCTTGACTTCAAGGAAGTTGGGACAAGTTCTTACCGTTGGTGGAGTTTTCCTACAAAAACAGTTATCAAGCAAGCATTGGCATGGCCCCATTCGAGGCGTTGTATGGAAGAAAGTGTCGTTCTCTAGTATCTTTGGGATGAGGTGGGTGAAGCAACGTTGTTGGGACGGGAGTTGAGTACGTATGACTACGGAAAAAAGATTCAAACGATCCGACAACGTATAAAAATCTCACAAGATCGACAAAAGAGTTATGCTGATCTTCATCGAAAGAATATGGAATTTGATATAGGAGATCATGTGTTATTACAAGTTGCTCCGTGGAAAGGAGTTACGAGATTTGGAAAGAGAGGAAAGCTCAATCCTCGATTCATCGGCCCATTTTTAATCCTCGATCGAGTAGGAACTGTGGCCTATAGACTCGCTTTCTGCTACAAGTATGTCTCGTGTTTCATAACGTTTTCACATATCCATATTACGTAATTATGTGGAAGACCCGAACCACATTATTGAGTTAGAACTGGACGAAATAGCGGAAGATTTGACGTATGAAGAGATTCCTGTTCAAATCTTGGATAAGAAGGAACATATTCTACTTTTGGTAAAATCTTTTTATATAAAAAATGAATACTTTTATAAAGATATCTATTTTATTAGACAATAATTAGAATATATTATATTTTATTATGCATAGTGTTTGCATAGTGCTGCGATAGTGTTTGCATAGTAGTAAAATCTTTTATAAAGTTATTCATTTTATTAGATTATAAATAGAATATATTATATTTTATTTAAAAGATTTTGCTTTAAATATGGACCGTCGATTAAAGTAAATCAATCTCTGACTGCTTCATGAGTTAGTTACTATGCGGTCCATTTTTTATAAATAGAAGCTCATTCCTTCATTATTTTTTACTTAATTCACTTTGAAACTCTAGAGATAAACTATAGAGAAAGAAGAAAAGTGATACTGCTACTTCACTACCCATATATCCGATCTCTTTCTTCTTAAGGTAGGGAGTATTATTTCTTTTGTATTCATGAAGAGAACTTGTTATTCCATTCTTTCTTATTCTCTTTGGAATAACCAAAGATCTGTGAGACTATCCTATACTTGGTGACATTCTTCTAATATTAGTCTTTAATATTATTTTGTTGGATATCTTATGCATATGCGTTTCGCTGGACACGGATTCGCCTTTATTATTATTCTTTTAGAATATCACATGCGTAATGTTTACGCTGGGACTGGTTCCGCTCTTTATTATTACATTGGAACATCATGTTGGTGCAATTTTGCCTCGACTTTGGTTCCGTTACTTATTATTACATTGGAATAACTTTGTCTGCTCAATCTGCATGCATGGTGATTTCTTTTGTTATTCCATTCGTTATTATACTCGGTTGGTTAAAGTTTTGACTTCTATACTCCATGAAATTAGTGGAATATCCTTGATATTTGCGCTTCATCCAAGATCTTTTATGGAAATATTCTCGCTAAGTATTCTTGAATTTTCTTGCATAAAGCGATGTCATGTTGACAATTTGACGTTATTAGTTCTGAATAAATTAATTCTTGAACTTGTTTTTATTGAATTCTTATATCATTGTCATCATCCTCATGTTTATATTTTTTGAAAGTCATCTATGGCCGTGTGGTGCATAGATGGACTTGGTATGATTATGACCGAGGATTATTTGGTATAATCATGGTAGTAATATTACAAATGATGTGGAAAAAGTCCTCATTGGCCGTAATGCATTGATGGACCGATTGTTGGCATGATCATGACCATTAATGAATACACAAATATTCTTGGCCCGTAGTGTATGGATAATTGTGGTCGTGATACTAAAGAATATCCTTGGCCGTAGTGCAGGTGTAAGACCCCAAATTTTTTAATGAATAAAATCGAATTTTCTCTAATTATTATTGTGAATAATAAGGTGTTAATTTGATATAATACTTTGTTTATGGGTGAAATGTGTAAATTTTGCAAAATAAGCAAGTGGTAATAAAATATTCATTGTGTCGGGGAATATTCGTTTGGTCGTGGAATATTCTTTTTATCGGGAATATTAAATGCAATTAGTAGCGACCATTTGTGGGCCCATAACGGATAAGCATCGGGATGAAGAAAATGATAAAGTTTGGGTTGTTATAAATAATTGGCGTAGTTATTCACTGAATTAACCTTTGTTGGAATACCCGTTAGTTAAAATATATAATATCTGGCGTGGTTGCATAAAGCGATAGCAGATTATTACGAGATTGTTGAATTATTGATCCTTACGTAAGAAAGGCCTTTACTCGATAATTATTCTGATGAATTATTGTTCAATATTTTATTTTATTGATTCAATAATTGATGCGTTGATATTTTATATTATTGTTACTCAATAATTGTCACTGCATATCATCTCCATTATCAGATCAATAATTCATATTATTTGGAATAATATTATTAGATAGCATTATTGGCAATGTCTAGAAAGTTCTGTCAAGGAGAGGTTTGGTCACCTAATTGTACGCCAGTAAAGAGAAATCCTTATCGGAAAGCCCCCTCTTTCCTAGGAACAGCCTGGTTGTGTAACAACCCGGAATTTTGGATTGTCCAGAAATCCTTCGCGTTCTTCGTTCGTTCTTCATTTTAATCGATATTTTGGATTACGATTTCACTTTTTCTTGGAATTTAATGTTATAGAACACCATTCCTTACTTATTTGACCTACTCATTCATAGGATTCATTCGGATCGCTCAAAATCCTTACGAATCTTATACTTCCTTAAGAAATTTATAAACTAAATTTTTTATTTTTTATTTCTTATTTTCTCATGATTTCAACCATATGAAATCATTCTCAATATCTTTTACTCCTTATTCTCATTAAGTTATATTTTTGAACATAAAAACTTAAAGAAAAATTAGAAGAACTAGAGTTCGGATTACCGTTCTTCTTTAATCATCTCCCGTCGGACAAAGTTTGTACACTGCTAGCCCTTCTTCTTCCTCTCCTCCCATCCGAACTCTCTCTCTCTCTCTCTCTCTTAATGTTGTAGGATTTTCAAAATCCAAAACAAATGAGTTTAAGCTTTCTATTTATAGAAAACCAAGGTTAGGGGCAAAATAGTCATTTTGCCCCTAAAATCGCTATTCACACCTCCTTACTATTCAAGACTTAAGGACTAAGTTAAGTTAGCCCTCAAGTTTGCTTAGCCCTTAAGTTTCGTAGTTCCGTCTTTCGGGTTTCGTCCTACAGTTTTAAAAACTGCGATTCTTGGAATCTAAATATTTTTGGATATTTCGTCTTTCTTTTACCGATTAACTTTTACGTATTCTTCGGATCTGTGAAAAACTGAAAAACACTTTTTGGCGTTAAGCATTTTCCTTCACGTTTTCCCCTAACGTAGCTAAACGAGTGAAAAGTCACACCCGGTACTTTTTGTCGTTTTTATTTCGTCTGATTTCTGCACGTTTTTCGAAAAAAAACTTTTATCGACTTACTTAACTTTTCACGATATATTATCGTCAAATCTTTCGACGGAATGTCATTTCGACATACCAAACTCTCGGAAAGGCTTAGGTTATTCAAACCCTAACCCTTAGGTTTTGTCGGGTGAATAGTTCCTATTTCGTCTTTTTTCCCGAAAATATTTTTGTTCCCAGAAAAATTTTATTTTCGTCTTGAAAATTCTTACTCGTTCAATCTAGCTCATAGCCAGAATCCTCCCGATTAATAATCATTCTAGGTTATAAAACGATTACTAAACACATAGCACAGAATAGTATTAATAAAAATTTATTTTATTAATAACTAATTCTTTATACCTAAATTCTGGATAATCCAAAATTCCGGGTTGTTACATTCTTCCCTTCTTATAAAAATTCCATCCTCGGAATTTCTTAAAACCAACCCTTACCCAGGTCATCACATTCTTCCCTTCTTCACAGAATTTCGCCCTCGAAATTTTAATTTACTCTTTTTCTCAACTTCTCTTCAAAGAAGTTCTTATCTTTCATACATTCCCTACCCTTCATAACTTATCAAGAATAATGAAGCGAAAGGAATAACGAGGAATATAAAGATTCCTTTAAAACATTTCATACTTTTGCTGAGGGGTCAAATTGACCATGAACTCTTACTACGTTAAACAGCATTTCGCCGTAAACCCTTCTTTCCACGGTAAGTTTATAATCACAAAGAAAGTAAACCACCCCTTTCCACATCGACTACTTCTTTACATTCTTTCGTAATACATCAAAACGTTTTATGACGTCATGATACCGCACTCTTCACAGTACGTTGAGGACTTCGTCATTATACATCATACCATAGCAGGTTGTTGATCCTAAGATCAAATCCAACACCGGGTTTAATTGCATTAATAACTTCATCCTTTTACCATCTTTGCATCAAATGCACTGATGATATAAAATTCATTTTGATATTTCAAATCAATTTCTGTCTAGCCGAAACAATTAGCATAGACATACCAAGAATAGTTCTTTAAAAATCCATTGGTTCTAAAAGCTGAACAAATTCTTTCATTTTCAAAATGCGCACATCAGCACGATTTCAAGAAATTTTGAAATCTAGCATAGCTAGATGACTTGGAATATCCTATTCTCCACCTTCCTTCATTGTCTTACTTGCGACAATACTTAATCTTCCCTAGAACCTTCAATGCTAAGTCTACTAAAAATACTTCGTTTTCAGTCTAAACATTCTTATACCTTAGTACAGTCCATCAACTTACCACACATTATGAGTCCAGGAACTTTCCACAATAGTATGAGTTTAAGAACATCCAGACAGACCATTTAGCATCCATTCATTTGAAACATTCAAAAACATACCATACTATTATGAGTCACGAGCGTATACCATAAGTATGAGTTTCAAGAACTTCGCGCCTTTACCTTATCGTTTCTCTACCTATCAAGTATATACATGAGAAAAGATTCACCTTCTCGTCATATACATCTTGATAAGCGCGACCAATTTCAATGATTATCATTTGTAATGAATCGGAAAGCGGTTATTACACTGAAAGTACAAACCTCTCGCCCATAACAAAGGTTCATACATTCACCATCACATAAGTCCTCAATTGAAATCTTACAACTTCTAACTTTCTCTTTACTTAATCTGAATTTTATTTAGCTCAGATATACTATCCTTTACAACTCAATTTGAGTTCTTCTTCCCCCATCTTACTTCATTAGTACCATACATTCATAGCATTAGCTATAAATCATTCATCGTCTAACATCTCATCTGTTACTACGATTTACTATGAGCACGTGGTGATCTTCTTATCCTTCTCTTTACGATTATAGTCTTAGGTACTCATACCTAAGGTTTATAATCTATCACTCTGATACCAACTTTTAACGCATAAAATCCGGTCTATCTTCACACCCGGATTCCGTATGTCACGAGTACATCATTCATTCTTCATACATCATTATATACTGAAATATAACAACATACACTCTCAAATCCCATGTTCTGGAAACCTTATAACCTTTCTCATTACAAATAATGATAATTACATTATTCTTTTCATCTTACAAGAGTGACTTTTATCCGCCACCAAGGATACATACAGTTCATTAAACTAGTCTATAGTTTAATTTTCATCTTTCTACATTACAAGTCTTCACTTGCTCTGCACGCACATTCACATACTGAATGGCACTTCGTCTGGATACCGATCAGCTTGATCTTTACGGGATCCTTAAGTTCTTCTAACATCGTTCGCTGAAAATATTTTTCATTTAAAGCAAGTGTGAACATTCAATTGCTCAGCAAGTCATAACAGTTGAACAAACAACTTCAAGAGTTTAACATTCTTTTCAGACTTCAATAACCGAACAAAGGTTATGAAGCAACTTGAATAATAGGAATGGTCTTGATTCCTATCATCTTAAAACATTAGTTACATGAACTTTGAAATACTTTCATTCTCTACTCTCTTTCATGCACATTCTCTCTGGCTAGAATCAATAGCACAGACTTAACAATAACGATTCATGTATACACAGAACATTCTTTTATTGAACAGTTCAATCCTAGAACAATTCATCTCACAGAAATACCGAAGTGTTCAAATTGTGGCACAAGGCCTCATACGTTCTACCACCTTGTACATACTTAGCACATATGCACATAGACAGAACTTCTCAAGTTCAACATCTGAGAAGTTTAAGAAACTAGCATTCATATAGTATGAATGAAGTTAGGAAACTTGCTTTACGCACAGCTACAGCTTACGCTGAACTACTCATTCCAATCCCTATAACACATAAGGAACAACACATACACCAATTAGTCATATACTTGACTTACGCATTGATTTATTTAACTTTACTTCTTAAGGTTTGTGTTCTTACAATATGATTTTACGCGACTAACTTTCGTTACCGGTTTACGGTTCCATGACTTACAGAGATGTCTTACTCAACATGTTCATCATTTTTGATGATTCACATTCTTATCTTCTTCGTATACTTCTCTAGGACTCAGTACACATCGCTTCTGCTATCGGTCCATATGGTACTACGGTGGTTTCCCAAACAACTAACAAACAAGTTCTCGTCTCATCTACATTTGCCATCACGATGAGTTAGATCGATTGCCGATTTCAGTATATACCTTCGCTCTCTGAAGGAATTATTTAGCCCAGCTCCCATAAGTCAACCATCAAAGGTTACGATTGTACCACAACCTAACTTTCTCTTAACATATACGAATCATTAAAGTATAATGTTCGTTAAGTTAATTTCTTATTCCTTATGGCTTTCTGGCAACTAAATGCCATACCTCAGGATTTATTCATCATCGTCTAAGTCATACAGTCTTTTATATACTCGGAACGATCATTCAATGTCAATACTATGAGACCATAGCGTTAAACATTTCATATGAACTTATTCATATTTTACAACGTCCGGTTCCCTCAACTCAGAACGTTGTCCAAGTTATACTTATTAACTCGGCTTCTTAACGTTATACGTTATTGTCTTCAATTTTGTTTCTTCACCGTTTATAGGTTTAATCAATAGTCTTCGCTATCTTACGGTTAAACCATACACAGGGTGTAGGTTCTACCCGTTTAATATTTGCGTACACTCAACCTTCACGTCGATTAAAGTGTTCAACGCTTACATTTCATTCTAACATTCTCATCTGACTCACAATCGGCTTTCATTAATCTTTTTACCATTCTCTACATCTTTCTTGATACCATTCGTATCTTACTTACTACCTTTGTCAATGTCTAAGTCATACAACCAGGGTATACTTAGCACGTTCGTCAAACGCGAATACGATTCACGAGGATTGTTTACGTATTCAACGTTCTCGTTGCTCGTCCCTTAATATCTCATTCAACCTTTACTCAAGGTTTTAATTACTTTCAATTACTAACCATCCCATGAACCCCATGTTCTTTGTTCTTTCTTAATGTCGAAGCCATACAGTCCGTTGTATGCTAAGACCGATCGTTCATCGCAACAACGTTGCGTTCACAGCGTCTAAACGCTTTACATTCATCTCTCATTACCATGACATAACATCGGAATGTTATTCATTACCTTCATCAACCAACGTCTAAGGAATTCCCAATCATAGTAATCCCTCACGTTCGTTTGTCGCGACTACGGTTCATGGACATCGGTTCCGTAACTCGTATCCACATTCTTTATCTTTTAATTTCATTTAAATCTTTTCGTTCAACCTTTATTAAAGGTTTAAAACACTTGATTAAGTGTTACATTAATTGAACTACATGTTCATACTTCTTTCATGCACATCCCTCGAGAATTTGAGCTATTAAAATCTCATTTCTGGGTATTGCCTTGCACTGGCGCTGCGGCGCCATACCTTTCTTCTCTTTCTCGCGTTGCGGCGCGACCTACGTTACCTTCTTCCTTGGTGCATGTTTGGGCGCTAAACCTTTCATATCTCTACATGGGCGCCTATTAATGACACCTCGGGCTCGAGCTCATAGCATGCCACTTCTCATATTGGCTACACTTTCTCGCCTCGGCTTGCCTTGAAAAAAACCCTAGAAATATTTTCTAAGTCTTTTACAAGCTTGAGACGCTGATTTCGAAATCTCATAACTTCTTCATTATAACTCGGAACGAGGTCGTTCCAAAGCCATTTTCTTCCTTATTTTACATACTTCGATTACCCTCAGATAGAAAATTGTTCTGAATTCGTTAACATGCCATTCAATTGGCTTAATCTTCGTTCTTTGTTCATTTTCACATTTTTAACGTTCTTCGTTCGTTAGTCCGTAATTCGGTCATCCGAACTCGGAATTCGTTCGTTCTGGAGTCCACGACTCACGTTTTCCACGTTCTCTTACATTCTTATGAAACCCTACACGTTCGAGTTCATTTACTAACATTCGAATTCTCGCTCCTCTTTTACGAACTTTTCGCCATAACTTCGTTATAGCTAAGTTTTAATCCGTTCTTCATGAACGTTTCTAACGTTCCTAACCAAGCAATAAGCAACTAACTTATACGCGATGGTTTTAAACTTGTCCATCAACAACAATTACACTACGATGGTTTTAAATTTGTTCATCAACAACGTTCTTCGTGTTCTTCGCGTTCTTCGTTCATTCTTCATTTTAATCGATATTTTGGATTACGATTTCACTTTTTCTTGGAATTTGATGTTATAGAACACCATTCCTTACTTATTTGACCTACTCATTCATAGGATTCATTCAGATCGCTCAAAATCCTTACGAATCTTATACTTCCTTAAGAAATTTATAAACTAAATTTTTTATTTCTTATTTCTTATTTTCTCATGATTTCAACCATATGAAATCATTCTCAATATCTTTTACTCCTTATTCTCATTAAGTTATGTTTTTGAACATAAAAACTTAAAGAAAAATTAGAAGAACTAGGGTTCGGATTACCGTTCTTCTTTAATCATCTCCCGTCGGACAAAGTTTGTACACGGGCTAGCCCTTCCTCTTCCTTCTCCTCCCATCCAAACACTCTCTCTCTCTCTCTCTCTCTTAATGTTGTAGGATTTTCAAAATCCAAAACAAATGAGTTTAAGCTTTCTATTTATAGAAAACCAAGGTTAGGGGCAAAATAGTCATTTCGTCCCTAAAATCACTATTCACACCTCCTTACTATTCAAGACTTAAGAACTAAGTTAACTTAGCCCTCAAGTTTGCTTAGCCCTTAAGTTTCGTAGTTCCGTCTTTCGGGTTTCGTCCGACAGTTTTAAAAACTGCGATTCTCGGAATCCAAATATTTTTGGATATTTCGTCTTTCTTTTACCGATTAACTTTTACGTATTCTTCGGATCTTTAAAAAACTAAAAAACACTTTTTGGCGTTAAGCATTTTCCTTCACGTTTTCCCCTAACGTAGCTAAACGAGTGAAAAGTCACACTGCACATTTTTTATGCGTTTTTATTTCGTCTACGATTTACGCGCGTTTTTGAGAAAAACTTTTATCGACTTTAACTTTTCACGATATATTATCGTCAAATCTTTCGACAGAATGTCATTTCGACATACCGAACTCTCGGAAAGGCTTAGGTTATTCAAACCCTAACCCTTAAGTTTCGTCGGGTGAATAGTTCCTATTTCGTCTTTTTCCCCGAAAATATTTTTGTTCCCAGAAAAATTTTATTTTCGTCTTGAAAATTCTTACTCGTTCAATCTAGCTCATAGCCAGAATCCTCTCGATTAATAATCATTCTAGGTTATAAATCGATTGATAAACACATAGCACAGAATAGTATTAATAAAAATTTATTTTATTAATAACTAATTCTTTATACCTAAATTCTGGATAATCCAAAATTTCGGGTTGTTACATTCTTCCCTCCTTATAAAAATTCCGTCCTCGGAATTTTTTAAAACCAACGCTTACCCGGGTCATCACATTCTTCCCTTCTTCACAGAATTTCGCCCTCGAAATTTTAATTTACTCTTTTTCTCAACTTCTCTTCAAAGAAGTTCTTATCTTCCATACATTCCCTACCCTTCATAACTTATCAAGAATAATGAAGCGAAAGGAATAACGAGGAATATAAAGATTCCTTTAAAACATTTCATACTTTTGCTGAGGGGTCAAATTGGCCATGACCTCTTACTACGTTAAACAACATTTCGCCGTAAACCCTTCTTTCCACGGTAAGTTTACAATCACAAAGAAAGTAAACCACCTTTCTTTCCATACGTAGGTGATTAACCTATCGATATCCCCATTTTTTTATGTTCACCTCGGACTTAATACCAAAAATTTTGAATATTTCTTGAAACATTAAATCTAGTCAAATCAATTGACATCGACTACTTCTTTAAATTCTTTGCAATACATCAAAACATTTTATGACGTCATGATACCGCACTCTTCACGATCGTTGAGGACTTCGTGGTTTATGACTTCGTCATTATACATCATACCATAGCGAGTTGTTGATCCTAAGATCAAATCCAACACCGTGTTTAATTGCATTAATAACTCCATCCTTTTACCATCTTTGCATCAAATGCACTGATGATATAAAATTTATTTTGATATTTCAAATTAATTTCTGTCTAGCCGAAACAATTAGCATAGACATACCAAGAATAGTTCTTTAAAAATCCATTGGTTCTAAAAGCTGAACCAATTCTTTCATTTTCAAAATGCGCACATCAGCACGATTTCAAGAAATTTTGAAATCTAGCATAGCTAGATGACTTGGAATATCCTATTCTCCACCTTCCTTCATTGTCTTACTTGCGACAATACTTAATCTTCCCTAGCACCTTCAATGCTAAGTCTACTAAAAATACTTCGTTTTCAGTCTAAACATTCTTATACCTTAGTACAGTCCATCAACTTACCACACATTATGAGTCCAAGAACTTTCCACAATAGTATGAGTTTAAGAACATCCAGACAGACCATTGGCGTCCATTCGCTGAAACATTCAAAAACATACCATACTATTATGAGTCACGAACGTACCATAAGTATGAGTTTCAAGAACTCGCACCTACCTTATCGTTCTCTACCTATCAAGTATATACATGAGAAAAGATTCACCTTCTCGTCATATACATCTTGATAGCGCGACCAATTTCAATGATTATCACTGTAATGAACTGAGCAGTTGTTACACCAAAGTACAAACCTCTGCCCATAACAAAGGTTCATACAATTCAGCCATCACATGAGTCCTCAATTGAAATCTTACAACTTCTAACTTTCTCTTTACTTAATACGAAATTTATTTAGCTCGTATACTATCCTTTACAACTCAATTTGAGTTCTTCTTCCCGTACTACTTCGTAGTACCATACATTCATAGCATTAGCTATATATCATTCATCGTCTAACATCTCATCTGTTACTACAATTTATTATGAGCACGTGGTGATCTTCTTATCCTTCTCTTTACGATTATAGTCTTAGGTACTCATACCTAAGGTTTATAATCTATCAGCTCTGATACCAACCTGTAACGCCCCGAAATCCGGTCTATCTTCACACCCGGATTCCGTATGTCACGAGTACATCATTCATTCTTCATACATCATTATATACTGAAATATAACAACATACACTCTCAAATCCCATGTTCTGGAAACCTTATAACCTTTCTCATTACAAATAATGATAATTACATTATTCTTTTCATCTTACAAGAGTGACTTTTATCCGCCACCAAGGATACATACAGTTCATTAAACTAGTCTATAGTTTAATTTTCATCTTTCTACATTACAAGTCTTCACTTGCTCTGCACGCACATTCACATACTGAATGGCACTTCGTCTGGATACCGATCAGCTTGATCTTTACGGGATCCTTAAGTTCTTCTAACATCGTTCGCTGAAAATATTTTTCATTTAAAGCAAGTGTGAACATTCAATTGCTCAGCAAGTCATAACAGTTGAACAAACAACTTCAAGAGTTTAACATTCTTTTCAGACTTCAATAACCGAACAAAGGTTACGAAGCAACTTGAATAATAGGAATGGTCTTGATTCCTATCATCTTAAAACATTAGTTACATGAACTTTGAAATACTTTCATTCTCTACTCTCGTTCATGCACATTCTGTCTGGCTAGAATCAATAGCACAGACTTAACAATAACGATTCATGTATACACAGAACATTCTTTTATTGAACAGTTCAATCCTAGAACAATTCATCTCACAGAAATACCGAAGTGTTCAAATTGTGGCACAAGGCCTCATACGTTCTACCACCTTGTACATACTTACGCACATATGCACATGTACGTAACTTCTCAAGTTCAACATCCTGAAGTTTAAGAAACTAGCATTCATATAGTATGAATGAAGTTAGGAAACTTGCCTTACGCTGACATGCCTCTGACTTCTGTTGAAATCGCTCATTCAATCCCTATAACACATAAGGAACAACACATACACCAATTAGTCATATACTTGACTTACGCATTGGTTTACTTAACTTTGCTTCTTAAGGTTCACGTTCTTACAATATGATTTTACACGACTAACTTTCGTTACCGGTTTACGGTTCCATGACATACAGAGATGTCATACTCAACATGTTCATCATTTTTGATGATTCACATTCTTATCTTATTCGTATACTTCTCTAGGACTCAGTACACATCGCTTCTCTGCTAGTATTCCATATGGTACTCTGAATTGTTTCCCACAAATAACCAACAAACAAGTTCCCGTCTCATCTACACTACCATCACAGTGAGTTAGATCGGTTGCCAGTTTCGTATATACCTTCGCTCTCTGAAGGAATTGTTTAGCCCAGCTCCCATATGTCAACCATCAAAGGTTACGATTGTACCACAACCTAACTTTCTCTTAACTTATACGAATTATTAAAGTATAATGTTCGTTAAGTTAATTTCTTATTCCTTATGGCTTTCTGGCAACTAAATGCCATACCATAGGATTTATTCATCATCGTCTAAGTCATCCAGTCTTTTGTATACTCGAAACGATCATTCAATGTCAATACTATGAGACCATAGCGTTAAACATTTCATATGAACTTATTCATATTTTACAACGTCATGTTCCCTCAACTCGGAACGTTGTCCAAGTTATACTTATTAACTCGGCTTCTTAACGTTATACGTTATTGTCTTCAATTTTGTTTCTTCACCGTTCATAGGTTTAATCAATAGTCTTCGCTATCTTACGGTCAAACCATACACAGGGTTTAGCTTCTACCCGTTTAATATTTGCGTACACTCAACCTTCACATCGATTAAAGTGTTCAACGCTTACATTTCATTCTAACATTCTCATCTGACTCACAATCGGTTTTCATTAATCTTTTTACCGTTCGCTACGTCTTTCTTGATACCATTCGTATCTTACTTACTACCTTTGTCAACGCGTCTAAGTCATACAACGAGGTATACTTAGCGTTAAATCAAACGCTAATACAATTCACGAGGATCGTTTACGTATTCAACGTTCCTGATTGCTTGGCGTTAATAATCTCTCATTCAACCTTTACTCAAGGTTTTAATTACTTTCAATTATTAACCACCCCATAAACCCCATGTTCTTTGTTCTTTCTTAATGTCGAAGCCATACAGTCCGTTGTATGCTAAGACCGATCGTTCATCGCAACAACGTTGCGTTCACAGCGTCTAAACGCTTTACATTCATCTCTCATTACCATGACATAACATCGGAATGTTATTCATTACCTTCATCAACCAACGTCTAAGGAATTCCTAATCATAGTAATCCCTCACGTTCGTTTGTCGCGACTACGGTTCACGGACATCGGTTCCGTAACTCGTATCCACATTCTTTATCTTTTAATTTCATTTAAATCTTTTCGTTCAACCTTTATTCAAGGTTTAAAACACTTGATTAAGTGTTACATTAATTGAACTACATATTCATACTTCTTTCTTGCACATCCCCCGAGAATTTGAGCAATTAAAATCTCATTTCTAGGTATTGCCTTGCCTTTGGCCATGCGGCTTTCCTTACCTTTCTTCTCTTTCTTCTCACATTTGCAACATGATCTCGTTCTTCTTCCTTGGTCTTGCTTGCATGCTTGCCAAACCATTCGTTATCTCTCGCACTGCAGTGCCAATTAATAGCACCTCATGCCTGAGCTCACGCTGCGGCGCCAATTCTCGGCGCTACGGCGCCGAGCCAAAACCCTAGAAATATTTTCTAAGTCTTTTATAAGCTTGAGACGCTGATTTCGAAATCTCATAACTTCTTCATTATAACTCAGAACGAGGTCGTTCCAAAGCCATTTTCTTCCTTATTTTACATACTTCGATTACCCTCAGACAGAACATTGTTCTGAATCCGTTAACATGCCATTCAATTGGCTTAATCTTCGTTCTTCGTTCATTTTCACATTTTTAACGTTCTTCGTTCGTTAGTCCGTAATTCGGTCATCCGAACTCGGAATTCATTCGTTCTTGAGTCCACGACTCACATTTTCCACGTTCTCTTACATTCTTATAAAACCCTACACGTTCGGGTTCATTTACTAACATTCGAATTCTCGCTCGTCTTTTATGAACTTTTCGCCATAACTTCGTTATAGCTAAGTTTTAATCCGTTCTTCATGAACGTTTCTAACGTTCCTAACCAAGCAATAAGCAACTAACTTATACGCGATGGTTTTAAACTTGTCCATCAACAACAATTACACTACGATGGTTTTAAATTTGTCCATCAACAACGTTCTTCGTGTTCTTCGCGTTCTTTGTTCGTTCTTCATTTTAATAGATATTTTGGATTACGATTTCACTTTTTCTTGGAATTTGATGTTATAGAACACCATTCCTTACTTATTTGACCTACTCATTCATAGGATTCATTCGGATTGCTCAAAATCCTTACGAATCTTATACTTCCTTAAGAAATTTATAAACTAAATTTCTTATTTCTTATTTCTTATTTTCTCATGATTTCAACCATATGAAATCATTCTCAATATCTTTTACTCCTTATTCTCATTAAGTTATGTTTTTGAACATAAAAACTTAAAGAAAAATTAGAAGAACTAGGGTTCGGATTACCGTTCTTCTTTAATCTTCTCCCGTCGGACAAAGTTTGTACACGGGCTAGCCCTTCCTCTTCCTTCTCCTCCTATCCGAACTCTCTCTCTCTCTCTCTCTTAATGTTGTAGGATTTTCAAAATCCAAAACAAATGAGTTTAAGTTTTCTATTTATAGAAAACCAAGGTTAGGGGCAAAATAGTCATTTCGTCCCTAAAATCACTATTCACACCTCCTTACTATTCAAGACTTAAGGACTAAGTTAACTTAGCCCTCAAGTTTGCTTAGCCCTTAAGTTTCATAGTTCCGTCTTTCGGGTTTCGTCCGACAGTTTTAAAAATTGCGATTCTCTGAATCTAAATATTTTTGGATATTTCGTCTTTCTTTTACCGATTAACTTTTACGTATTCTTCGGATCTTTGAAAAACTGAAAAACACTTTTTGGCGTTAAGCGTTTTCCTTCATGTTTTCCCCTAACGTAGCTAAACGAGTGAAAAGTCACACCCGGTACATTTCGTCATTTTTATTTCGTCCGATTTCTACACGTTTTTTGAGAAAAACTTTTATCGGCTTACTTAACTTTTCACGATATATTATCGTCAAATCTTTCGACGGAATGTCATTTCGACATACAAAACTCTCCTGAAAGGCTTAGGTTATTCAAACCCTAACCTTAGGTTTCGTCATTGGAGTGAATAATTACCTATTTCGTCTTTTTTCCCCAAAATATTTTTGTTCCCGTAAAAAATTTATTTTAAATCTTGAAAATTCTTACTCATTCAATCTAGCTCATAGCCGAAATCCTCCTTATTAATAATCATTCTAGGTTATAAAAGCGATTAATAAACACATAGCATATGTAATAGTATTAATAAAAATTTATTTTATTAATAACTAATTCTTTAAACCTAAATTCTGGATAATCCAAAATTACGGGTTGTTACAGATTGTCATAAATGTGATTCTATAATATTATTTGTGAATAATTAATTATTGATTCATATGATAAGGAATTATTTATTTTTATGTGGATATAAATGATGGATTTATTTATGTGGTTATTAATGAAGGAATTAATGCTGAGGTGTTTTATCATTATTTTGTCGAATTAGAAGTATTTAAAAATCATCCATTTGTGGATTTCGGGTATTTTCTGTTTGAAATTTGGAAAAACTCAAAGCTACAAAGTTGTAGAGAATTCGATTTCGTGTGAAATGGACATAAAATTCGTATTTTTCTGATAAACGGGCTATTTTTTATGAATTATTAAAGTTTCTGATTATTGTTTAAATGATAAAACATTTTGGAAAATTCTAGAATTGGTTGGTGAGAAATGTGCTCAATTGAATTTCAAATGTGGTGGGTGGCAATAGTAACAGGTAAAGCCATCAAGTAGCAGGTTAGTCTTCTATGGCGTTCTAAGCATTTTCCTATAAATAGGGTGCTTAGTTAGAATTGATAATCACACCAAAATTCATAAGTTTTCTCTCTTTCTCTCTCTATATTGTCGAGCGTATTCTTGTGAGTATTTTGATACTTTGAGTGTTGCTATACGGTACAAGTTCCTTCAGCACTATATCCAGTATTCCAGCCAGAAGTATTATCTTTTTAGGGTAAGGGATGTTATTTTCTTCGTAAGTGATATTATTTCTTCAATATCATTATGCCGAAATATTGGTTGGAACTTTTTATCAAATTTGGAACTTTTCATGTCGGGGTTACTATTCATAAGTTACTATTCACAAGTTACTATTCATGAGTTACTATTCACGAGTACTATTCATAAAGCATGATGATTTTTCTTATGTAATTTCTATCTTTTGGTGTCGGAGTTACTATTCGCGAATACGGCACTATTCACCGAAAAATGAATTTTTCTTCTTTTTATCCAAGGTGTCTATTATGGTTACTATCTTTGATTGTATCCATGTTTTGATCTTTATTTTGAATTCTCGCTTCAAAATTGGTTATTATAAAGTTTTTTGAACTTGGATAAACCGTAATACTTAATCCCTAATATTTGATCTTTTATCTCACCGTATTCGCTTTTCTTTAAGATATTTTTCATCATCCTCGGTCCTAAATGATGATATTCTTGAATATCTTTGGCTTCAGAAGTGCAAAGATGAATGATTAACTGATGAATATCTTTGGCCTGTAGTGCAAAGATGAATGATTACCTAATGAATATCTTTGGCCCATAGTGCAAAGATGAACAGGTGTTGAGATGAACATGACCAACTGGTGATACAAATGAATATCTTTGGCCTGTAGTGCAAAGATGAATATTTGATTCAAGATGTATATTGATTGATGTTACAGGGATAAAATATTGATGATGGACTTTTAAATCTTAGAAGATAGTAGAATTCTTTCTCTACTTGACTCTTCTAATGGATTGCTGTTTCCACTGCAGTTGTTGATCTAAAACTTGTTGTCTATTATATTTAATCAGATTTTTCCCTGTTAAAGACTAATGATAATTTGTTGTATATTATCTTAGTCATAATATTCTTTACTGGGCTAGTTGAGCTCACCCTTTTCCTTTTTGTTTCATTTTTCTTCTCAGGAGGTGAGAACATAGCAGGATCTAGTCGGCGTATGGAGTGATGGTTCTAGAAAGATGTTTTAGCAATCCTCACTATTTCTGTAAAATAGTGTTTGAATAATTGTAATGAGAACTTATTTGAGTGTGGATATTGTCTAGAAGACAATATTTGTATTCAAACTCACAATATATGTGTTGTCGTATTTTGCACGACAATTGTATTACTGAAGTTGTATTTGTTTTTGTACCATGTATTTGGCAACTCAGAATTGGTTGGGTTGAATGGACCTATTTTGGGGTTGTCACAGCAGGGGTGATTCAATGATGTGGATTATTTATTAAGCTGAGTCCCGGCGATAAAAGTGATGAAAAACCTTTTAAATCATAAAAGATAGTAGATTTTATTTTCTACTTGACTCTTTTAATGGATTGCTTGTTCCGCTGCAGTTAAACTTGATGTTTGTTATATTGTATCAGTTTAACACTGTTTAAGGCTAATGATAATTTATTCTGCATTATCTTAGTCATAATATTTCTTACTGGGCTAGTTGAGCTCACCCTTTCTTTCACTGTTCTCTTCAGGAAATGAGAATATAGCTGGGACGAGTCGGGGAACAGAGTGATGGACCAAATGATAGTATTAGTAGTCCTCACTATTCTGTTAAATAGTGTGATAATAAATGTAATGAGGACTTATTCTGAGAGTGGATATTGTCTAGAAGACAGTATTTGTATTAAAACTCACAGCTCTCTTGTTGTATATTAAAGATTGTATTTGTATTTTGTACCATGTATTTGGCGACTCAGAATAGGTGATGTATACCTATTTTGGGGGCGTCACATAAAATATCAGAAATCAGCTCTTTGTTTGACAGCAACAACAGCTATAAATACATTGTATCATATTAGAAAGATTAAAAGAGAGAGGAAAGTTCACTTTATCACTCATATTAGCCAACCTCTTCTCTCTCTCTAAAATTCAGGATGTAGAGTGATAAGGAGTGAGAAGATGAAACAATATCAAACCCTAACTCTTCATGATCAGACTTCAAAGGATCAGATTCAAGATTTAAGTATAAAGGAGGTATAAACCCTAATTCTATACATCTTTCGATTTTATGTTATATGTTGGAATTAGTTTGTTAAAGTTATGTTAGAGGGTGTCACTTGATGATCTGGGTTGCTATATAGTGAATCCATAGCATCAAAGTACACGAAATAGCAAAATTTTGAAATCTGGAAAAATAATAAAAAGTGGCCTGACAACCGAATGTCAATAGCCTTAGATTCTTTTCTGTTTTTGATTTTTGTTGTTTTAAAGTTGAAATAGGTAGCTTGTCATGTGGTCTTTCATCTGGAATTGGAATCACAGTACATAATAGTCTATATCAGACAAGATTATTAGATTGAAAATCGTTGATCGAAGCTTGACGGTGATTTACGGGTAACCCAGAAATCATATAACCGGGTCTGACAACCTTTTCTAATGCCTTGATCTGTACGGTTTGATGTGTATTGTTGATTTTATTGTAGTATGTTGTCTAGACTATTGATCTATGCTTTAAGATCCCTTATATCACAACCAGGATCGAAGTAGGGGGTGGTCAAACCAAGCCACTCCGCATTGACATACGGTTTCTGAAAACCCAGAAAACCGGATGAACTGTTTTCTGACATAAGTTGACCAGCCTTGATCTGACATTTGTTTTGTTGTTTGGATGGTCTTGTTGAATAGAAATGGACCCTGACATCTCCTCTACATTATTGAACCTTTATAACACATTAACCAAGTCTGGAAAGCAGAGATTTAAAGGCTCAAAAATCAACCCTTATCACTGCTGGAGATTCTGGGCTCAAGAACACGTCTGACAAGATGTTTGGTAGGTTAGATCTTACTGTGATGTTATGTGTTAGCCATGAAACTTGATTCTAGTTGTAGTTCTACACTTATACTACAATTTTATTACAAATAAGCAGCCCAGAATCATCACGAACCTATATCAATCATTGGTCAAACAAGGCACCTTACTGACTGGCTTGAAGTTCTGGGTTCTTGCTCAAGAACACCTATAGCGACAGTTATGTCGCTATAGGCCCCTTTAGCGACAGATAATTATGAAAATTAATTATTTTAATTAAATAAATAGTTATAAATAGATTTTAATTATTAAAAATACTAAATAAATTCTAAAAATTATTTTAAAATCAAAAATAGTTTTTAATTATTTAGAGTATATTTCATAAATATTTATTATTTTTGGAATATAAATGGTATTTAATTTATATAATTATAATATTAAATAAATAATTTAAAAATGATTTAAATACATGAAAAATCATGAAAAATAATATTATGGTAAAAGAAAATATTTTAGGTTATTTTAAGTGACTTTTAATATTTTGGGCTAAATTTCATTAATTAATCAATATTAATGATAATTAGTTTATTTAATAACTATATTAAATAAATTAAGAAAAAATAGAATTAATGATTTAAAAATCATATAAAAATGATTTAAGTGATATAAAATATTTTTAAGTTATAAATTATAACTTTTGATATTTTGTCATGAAAATATTAATATTTTAATATTAATAGTAATTACTTGGATAATGAATTTAACTGTTTAAAAATCATATAAAGGTGATTTTAAAATATTAAAATACTTTGTGATATTATAAATATATTATAATATTATGACATGTATTTCATTAATATTTGATAATAAATAAATATTAATGATAAAAGAATTATGTGGTATTTAATTTATTTAAATACGTTTTTAATGATTGAAAATTCATGATAAATAGTAATAATTATTTACAAATTATTACGAGCTTACAAAAAATATTTTAACTGTTAATAAATTATCTTAGATAATGGTTAAGTGTTTTGCCAGAGTTTAATTGAACTTAAACTCGTTCATTGTTTGACTAAACCGTCGGGATGATAGAATTGTGTCGGTTTCAACTCGGACTTAAATAGTCTGACTTGATCTTAAGTTTTATGTCTTTGATATAGTCGATAGGATTATGTGCTATGTGTTTAGGTTATTCTATGTATATATATAATAGTATTATATTGTGATGATATTATTCTAATATTGGAGATCTATATTACTACTATAAGGTCTTCGGATAAAGCGATATAAATTGTTACTGCGATGTCAAATCTGCTCGAGCAGAAGTTTGTTTTACTTAACTCTATTAAGAGTTGTTTTATTCGGATAAGCTTATGATTAATCATTGTTGGTTGCCATGAATTGTACTTTGTACATATTGCATGTATAAGTCAGGTATGAAAGGCTGATCACCTTCATTACCAGTTGGTTAAGATATATTTGTTCATGTATAATACTTGTTGTTCACCATAAATTTGTTCGTATAGTTCACAATTATATTATCAAATTATAGCCGACTTTATTATTGAGACTCTTTTAATCATGATATATCGTTATATTATTGAACTTAAACTTGCTGGGCAATCCTTATGCTCACCCTTGCTATATCATGATAAAATATTGCAGATTAAAGCGAATGCTTTGGATACAAGGAAATGTTAAAGACAGGTCCAGCTTAAAGTGAATGTGCGCGATTAGTTTTGTAATAGTATAGTTTGATAATAATGTTATGTGTTAGTTAAGTTATGAATTGTGATTAAGTTAAGGTTACTCGACCTTGGGGAAAAGTATGTAAGTTTAATGTATAAACAATTTATGTTTATATCTTCCGTAAATATAGTAAAAGTGATAGAATGATTGTGACGCCCCCAAAACAGGTATACATCACCCATTCTGAGTTGTCAATACACTAAGATGTAAACAACTATAACTTTATTATTACACCAAAGAAATCTGAGTTTAAATACGAGATATTGTCATCTAAACAATATCCACATACAAATAATCATCATAATTATTGATACATTATTTTACAAAATGGTGAGGACTACTAAACAACTCTCTAAAACCATCATTCCATACCCCAGGCTAAATACTCGCTACATTCTCGCCTCCCGAGAAGAAAAATGGAACAAAAAGGAAAAGGGTGAGCTCAACTAGCCCAAAGAAAGAATAATATGACTAAGATAATACGTAACAAATTATCGTTAGTCTTCAACAGGAAAAAATCTAATAGAATATAATAGACAACAAGTTTCAAATCAATACTAAATGTGAAAATATTAATTCATAAAAGAGTTACGTGAGGGATGAAATCTACTAATATCTATGAATTTAATAAATCCATCATCAATATTTTTATCCTCGTAACATCAATCAATATATATCCGAATCATATATTCATCCTTTGACTACGTGCCAAGGACATTCACCATTGGTCATGTTCATCTAAACACTGCTCATCTTTTGCACTACGGGCCAAAGATATTCATCGAAATCATTCATCTTTGCACTACGGCCAAAGATATTCATCGAAATCATTCATCTTTGCACCACTGAAGCCAAAGATATTCAATAATATCATCATTTAAGACCGAGGATGATGAAAAATATATTTATTTTTTTTTTAGAAACGAATCCAAAGAAACAAAATGACAAGGATTAAGGATTAAGGATTCGTGACTTTATTTTATCCACGTCCAAAATACCTTAAAAATAATCATAGTGGTGTAAAATTCAAGAATGATCAAAACATGGATACAATCAAAGCTAGTATCCGAATAGATATTTTGCACGAAAAGAAAAATTTCATTTTTCGATGAATAGTGTCGATTCGTGAATAGTACCAGATATCGTGAATAGTAATCTACACCAAAAGTTTCAAATTTGATAAAACTTCAGATCAATATTTCAAAGATAATGATATTAAAGAAATAATATCATTACTGAAAAAAATAATATCCCTTACCTCGGAAAAAATAAGATTTAATTGGAATACTCGGATATAGGCTATAACTTGAACTTTCACCGTATAGCAATACTCAAAGTATACTCAAAATACTCACAAGAATACGCTCGATAATATAGAGAGAGAAAACTTCAGTTTCTGGTGTGATTTTCAATTCTAACCTAAGCACCCTATTTATAGGTAATTGCTTAGAACACCAAAGCAGAAAATTTAATATAATAATATTATTTATACAAATATTATACGCATCATTTGAAATCTGAATTTCAGCTCTCAACACATTTGTATCACATGTTAATGATGTCCCCAAACATTCCAAAAACGTTTTTATTATTTAAATCATTTTAAACTTCCAAAAATCAATTATTTCGGAGCTTCGGAACTTCAATAATTAATAATAAATATCCCTTTTGTCAGAAAAATCGAATCTCGCAAGTTTTTATAGGAAATTCAATTCTCTACAACTTTACGTAAGAAAGTTTTCCAAATTCCAAATGTAAATTGACCGAAATCCATAAACCAAGCGATTTTAGAGGCTATAATCAAATTCCGGTCAATAAATGGGGTCCAATTTACATGTTTAACATGTTTTAAACATTTATTGCAAGAAAAATACTCTTCCTCCTCGTATACTCATATATCCCACATTCTTTGTAAAATATCACCATTATTATATTATTAAAATATAATAATATATATATATATATATATTTAAATGAATTATTTTATCGGAAAAGATAAAATTTCAATTTTCAACAATTGTCACATTAAAAATTTTCTCATCTATATCCACATAAAATCAATATTTTCCTCATCATATGAATCAATAATTAATTATTCACAAATAATATTACAGAATCACAATATTGACAACTTAGCGGTTCGTGGAAAGAGGGGCTTTCCGATAAGAATTTCTCTTTATCGGCCAAATTAGGTGACCAAACCTCTCCTTAGAATCAACTTTCTAGACATTGCCAATAATGTTATCTAATAATATTATTCGGATAATATGAATTATTGCTTTCGATAATGAAAAATACCGTAAATGACAATTATTGAAACAACAACAATATAAAATATCAACGCAACAATTATTGAACCAATAAAATCTTTGAGCGATAATTATCGTAACCATTATTGAGTAGTGCCTTCTTACGTAAGAGTCAATAATTGGTGCAATACTGGTAATACTCTTCTTGTCAACAATGCGACATCTTGTATTTTAACCACCGGGTATTCCAACAGTGTAAACGGTAACAACTACGCCGTTATTTTTAAACAACTTATATTTGTCATTTTCTTCCTCCAATCTCTTTCCGTTATGGGGCCCACACATGGCTGCGCCGTCATACGAATATTCCCCGACAGTACGAATATTCCACGACCAAACGAATATTCCCTGACAACAATGAATATTTTATAACCACTTGCTTATTTTGAAATATTTGCGTATTTTACCCATAACTATCCACATTAATCACATCAACCCTTACTATTTCAAAATAATAATTAGAGGAAATTAAATTTCATTTATTAATTATTTGGGGTCTTACAACCTCCCTCCTTATGAAATTTCGTCCTCGAAATTGATATACGTCGTGGTGTTTGAAAAGGTGAGGATACCTCGCTTTCATTTCGCTTTTCCAATTCCTGTGTCATTTCTTCTATAGCATGGTTCCTCCAAAAACTTTAACTTATGGTATGACCTTCGCAAGCGTAGGGACATGCTCCTTCCTATCCAAGATCTTGACAAGTACCTCCTCATACGTTAAGTCTTAGGCTATCTCGTCCCAGTTCTAACTCAATAACGTGGTTCGGGTCTTTCACATATTTAATGGCATGATATGTGAAACACATTATGAACACGAGACATACTTGGAGGTAACGCGAGTCTATAGGCTACATTTCCTACTCGGTCAAGAATTTGAAATGGACCAATAAATCATGGATTGAGCTTTCCTTTCTTCCCAAATCTTGTAACTCCCTTCCATGGAGCAACTCGCAATAATACATGATCCCCATACTAAATTCCACGTCCTTTGCGATGAAGATCCGCATAACTCTTTTGTCGATCTTGTGCCGCTTTGTATACGTTGTCGAATCATTTGGATCTTTTCGGTGATATACGTCTTAACTTCTAGTCCCAAAATGTTGCTTCACCCACCTCATCCCAACATATTGAGAGCGACACTTTCGGTCCATATAATGCTTCATATGGAGCCACACCTATACTTGCTCGATAATCTGTGTTGTAGGAGAATTCCACCAATGGTAAATACTTATCCCAACCGCCTTGAAGTCTAGGACATAGAGTCTTAATAAATCTTCAAGAGTTTGAATAGTCCTCTCGATTGTCTCATCTGCTTTGAGGATGGTATGCTTAATCAATCGTGAACTCCACTCCATGGCTTTTTGCAAGCTAACCCAAAATCTTGAAGTGAATCTTGGGTCACGATCCAAACTATAGATCTTGGCATGCCATGCAACCTCACAATCTCATTTACATACATACTAACAAGACGCGTCAAGGAATAAGTCTCTCAGACGACAAGAAATGTGCAGACTTGGTTAATCTATCAACAATAACCCAAATAACATTTATGCCTTGAGAAACCGTGGGAAGACCCAGAATCAAATCCATGGTAATGTGTTCCCCACTTCCATTTCGGAATCTCAAGTGGTTGCAATGGTCCCTTAGGCACTTGATGCTCTACTTTACACATTGACAAGTTAAACATGTTGAGATAAACTTTGCAATCTCTCTCTTCATATTGTTCCACCAAAATGTATGTCAAGATCACGATACATTTTAGTACTTCCGGATGGATTGCAAATGGTGTATTGTGTGCCTCCATCATGATCTTGTACTTGATCGGAATCGTTAGGAACACAAAGTCCGGAGTGGACTCAAGTATTCCTTCTTCATCAATTCTCGCCCTAGGAATAGCACCTTCTTGTACTTTCTTCTTCATATGCATCACTCCGGCCTGTTGGGCTTGAGCAACCTTAACTTTTCTATTAAAGTTGGCTTTATGCGTATACTTGACATCATCGTCGCACTCGTTCCTCGCATATGATCTTCTACTCAACGCGTACGCCTACCACGTTCGCTTTTCCGGGATGGTATTGAATAGTGTGGTCGTAGTCTTTCAATAGCTCAAGCCAACGTCAGCGTCATTGCATGTTAAGTTCTTTTTGAGTGAAGAAATATTTAAGGCTTTTATGGTCCGAATATATCTCAACTTTCTCCCATATAGATAGTGCCTCCATATCTTTAAGCAAGAAAATTGATCACGCTAACTCTAGATCATGAGTAGGATAATTCCTCTCATATTCTTTAAGTTGTCGCGAGGCATAGGCTATGGCTTTCCCATGTTGCATGAGAACACATCCTAACCCTTTGCAGAAGCATCGTCAGAGATAACAAATCCATCCGTATTCAGATGGTATTGTTAGAACAGTGCCAAATGAGTCTCCTCTTAAGCTCTTGGAAACTCTTCTCGCATTCCTCGCTCCATATGAATTTTGTATCCTTTCAAGTCGGATGGGTTAATTAGAAGATGTGATTCAAGAAAACCCTTCCACGAATCTCCGATAATAACCAAATAAACCCAAAAGCTACGTGCTTGATCACCGACTTTTGGGTTGCTCCCAACTTTGTATTGCTTCAATCTTCACCGTCAATGGATACTCCATGTTTTAACACCACGTGCCCAAGGAATGCTACTTCCTCAAGCCGAACTCGCATTTCTTTAACTTAGCATATAGCTTGTTTTCACGAAGCCTTTTGGAGTACCGCTTCAAATGGTGCTCATGATCTTCACTACTTTTGGAATATATGAGGATGTCATCAATAAAGACAACAACGAATTTATCCAAATATTCTTTGAATACTCGATTCATCATATCCATGAAAGCCATGAGGAGCATTAGTCAATCCGAAAGACATAACTAAGAATTCATAATGCCCATACCGAGTTACGGGCGCCTTTGGAATCTCCTCGATTCTAATTTTCAAATTTGATGATATCTAGAACGAAGATCAATTTTTGAAAAGAATTGTGCTCCTTGCAATCGGTCAAATAAGTCATCAATACGAGGTAGAGGATACCTATTCTTGATGGTGACATGGTTCAATTCGATAGTAGTCAATACAAAGTCGCATACTCCCGCCTTTCTTCTTTACTGAATAAAACAGAGCACCCCAAGGAGATATACTAGGATGAATGAAACCGATGTCCAACAATTCTGTAGTTGGACCTTTAACTCTGAAGTTCAATAGGAGCCATTCGATATGGGGTTTTAGAAATGGGCTTTGTACCAGTTCAAGGTTAATAAAGAATTCAACTTCACGTTCGGGGTAGACCAAGGAAGTTCTTCAGAAATACGTCGGAAAATTAATAACAACAGAATATTATTCAATTTTGACGTGTCTTTATTCAAATCCATAACATGGGCTAAGAAAGCTTGACATCATTTTTTCAATAAGCGAATCGCTTTATGATTAGATATGATGTTGATTGATTTTAATGGTTTAGTTGCCTAAATTCAAACAACGGGTTGATTAGGAATATAAAAACTAACAACCTTACGAAAACAATCAATTTTGGCATGATGAGTAGTTAACCAATCAATCCCTAAAATCACATCAAAAGCGAGTATCTTTAAAGAGATAAGGTCAACGGTGTAAGATAAAGGTGCCAACTTGGATTAGACAAGATTTATAAACGATGGATGTGATGAAAGTTTCTCTAACGGAGTTTCCACAGATAGGTCAAAGTCTAATTTTTCCGAGTCAAATTTAAACGTTGAGCACAAGTAGAGAGATAAATGAATGGGTATGCACCTATCTAGTAAAGTATAAACTTCACAAGAATTTATAAATAGCTTACCCGTGATCACCTCGTTTGGGTTCCTCGCATTTTGACCGGTCACAACAAACGCTTCTTCCGAGAACCGCTGACTTTGACTTTTTGGGATGATCTTTTGAGTCACCGTCCCCATTGAACTAGGTTTCTGCTTACTGCAATCTCGAGTTTATATGTCCTTCCTTTCCACAATTATAGCATACCGAATGTTGTTGTGGGCGGTTTGACCGATATGTCCCTCTTTCCCGCATTTATAGCATATGACCGGTGGTCGTTCTCCTCCCTTGGAACCAGTTGTTGCTGGCACTGTCGTCTTCACATGGTCGTTGTTGAATCTCCTCTTTTTAAAATCTCCTCCTGACTCGCTTCTTCTATTTTCATGGCCATGATTACCACCAGTGGTTACCATTTTGTCCGCTCTTTTTCTTTCTCCACTGGTTATTGTTGTTTTGTTGACTGCTATCTCCGATATGATCCTGATTGTGGTACCTCGGTTGACCGTACTCGTTATCTCGCTCTAACAATTGAGCCCTATTAACAACATCTGAATAAAGAGAAAATTTATGAGAGATGAGATCTTGACGATCTCTGGGTTTAAAACCTCTCGAAACATCCGTGTCATCGTTCCTCATTCTCCACAAAATGAGGTGCAAACTCGATAACTCTCTGCAAACTTAACCTCATCTTTGACACCGCCATGTTGTTCTCGCTCCGATCTAATAAACTCCACTTCCTTCATATAGACGAACACTTTCGGAAAGTATTTGTCATTAAATAGTTCTGAAACGTCTCCCAAGACATCTTGAAGTCTTGGCCGGATGGGTATGCTTCACAGACTCCCACCATGAGTCCGCCTCGCCACTAACATAAAGGTGGCGAATGGAACCTTCTGTTCTCTGTGCATCCCAAGACATCGAATATCTTGGTAATTTGCTTGACCCATGTTTCCGCCATGATCGGATCGAAGCTTTCCCTTAAATTACAGTGGTCCCAACTCTTTGAACTGCCATTTGTGATAACTGGTGAATTGCTATCATTTCTCCTATGTTTTGAACACGAGTCTCCCTCGTCGATTTTGCATGAATGCAAAAAGGCTTCTAAACATCCCCTCGTTCATCATCTCTCCTCAAGTGGTGTTGCTTTCATGGAGGAACATTACCACACAGTGTACGTTCTCCTCGTTGGTGAGTACAGCGTCTCCACGATCTCATTTCCATTGTTAATATTCTCGATCGACATTCTCAAATATCATCCATAAAACAAGGGTTAATTAAGGAAATCAATATATCACATAATATCCCTATATCTTGACCAACTAACAAATAATAAGCTTAGGTAGGACACACTAGCGAAGGATTTACTCGTCTCTCCCCTCCTAGTTCTATTCCCCGATCTCCGCCGAGATATCATATCCCTAAGCTCGATACCAACCGGGCGCCCCAAAATGGTATACATCACCCATTCGAGTTGTCAATACACCGATGTAAAACAACTACAACTTTATTATTACAACAAGAAAAGCATGTGAGTTTAAATACGAGATATTGCCATCTAAACAATATCCACATACAAATAAATCCTCATCATAATTATTGATACATTATTTTACAAAATGGTGAGAACTACTAAATAACTCTCTAAAACCATCATTTCATACCCCCAGACTCGTACTCGCTTACATTCTCGCCTCCCGAGAAGAAAAAAATGGAACAAAAGGAAAAGGATGAGCTCAACTAGCCCAATGAAAGAATAATATGACTAAGATAATACGAACAAATTATCGTTAGTCTTCAACAGAGAAAAAAAATCTAATAGAATACAATAGACAACAAGTTTTAAATCAATACTACATGATGGAAAATATTAATTCATAGAAGAGTTACGTAGAGTATGAAATCTACTAATATCTATGAATTTAACGATCCATCATCAATATTTTTATCCTGTAACATCAATCAATATATATCCGGAATCATATATTCATCCTTGCTACTGAGCCGTGGACATTCACCACTTGGTCATGTTCATCTAAACACTGCTTCATCTTTGCACTACGGGCAAAGATATTCATCGAAATCATTCATCTTTTGCCTCTACTGTGCCAAAAGATATTCATCGAAATCATTCATCTTTGCACTACAGGCCAAAGATATTCAATAATATCATCATTTAAGACTGAGGATGATGAAAAATATATTTATTTTTTTTTAGAAACGAATCCAGTGAAACAAAATGACAAGGATTAAGGATTAAGGATTCGTACTTTATTTTATCCACGTCCAAAAATACCTTAAAAATAATCATAGTGGTGTAAAATTCAAGAATGATCAAAACATGGATACAATCAAAGCTAGTATCCAGAATAGATATTTCGATTTAAAAGAAAAAATTTCATTTTTCGATGAATAGTCTTCGTGAATAAGAATAGATAATCGTATAATCGTGAATAAGTAACTCACACCAAAAGTTTCAAATTTGATAAAACTTCAAATCAATATTTCAAAGATAATGATATTGAAGAAATAATATCATTACTGAAAAAATAATATCCACTTACCTCGGAAAAACAAAGATTTAACCTGGAATCTTGGATATAAAGGCTATAACTTGAACTTTCACCGTATAGCAATACTCAAAGTATACTCAAAATACTCACAAGAATACGCTTCGATAATATAGAGAGAAAACTTGATTTACGGTGTGATTTTCAATTCTAACCTAAGCACCCTATTTATAGGAAATTGCTTAGAACACCAAAGCGAAAAATTAATATATATAATATTATTTATACAAATATTATACGCATCATTTGAAATCTGAATTTCAGCTCTCAACACATTTGTATCACATGTTAATGATGTCCCCAAACATTCCAAAAACGTTTTTGTTATTTAAATCATTTTAAACTTCCAAAAATCAATTATTTCGGAGTTTTGAAACTTCAATAATTAATAATAAATATCCCTTTTGTCAGAAAATTCGAATCTCGCGAGTTTTTATAGGAAATTCAATTCTCTACAACTTTACAGCAGAAAGTTTTTCCAAATTCCAAACAAAATTTGATAGAAATCCATAAACGGGAGATTTTAGAGGCTATAATCAAATTTCGATCGATAAATGGGCTCCAAGCATGTTTAACATGTTTTAAACATTTATTGCAACAAAAATACTCTTCCTCCTCGTATACTCATATATCCCACATTCTTTGTAAAATATCACCATTATTATATTATTAAAATATAATAATATATATATATTTAAATGAATTATTTTATCGTAAAAGATAAAATTTCAATTTTCAACAATTGTCACATTAAAAATTTTCTCCATCTATATCCACATAAAATCAATATTTTCCTCATCATATGAATCAATAATTAATTATTCACAAATAATATTACGGAATCACAATATTGACAACCAAGGCGGTTCCTGTGAAGAGGGGCTTCGATAAGAATTTCTTTATCAAGGCGCCGCAATTAGGTGACCAAACCTCTCCTTAGACAGAACTTTCTAGACATTGCCAATAATGTTATCTAATAATATTATTCGGATAATATGAATTATTTCTTCGATAATGAAAAATCTTGTGTAATGACAATTATTGAAACAACAAAGAATATAAAATATCAACGCAAACAATTATTGAACCAATAAAATAATCTTGAGCGATAATTATCAGAAACCATTATTGAGTAGTGCCTTCTTCACGTAAGAGTCAATAATTGGTGCAATACCGTATCTTCTTGTGCAACAATGCGTATTCTCGTGTTTTAACCACCGGGTATTCCAACGATTAAAATTCAGTAACAACTACGTGTAGTTATTTTTAAACAACTTATATTTGTCGTTTCTTTCCTCCAATCGCTTTCTAGTTATGGGGCCCACACATGGTCGCTACCGTAAATCGAATATTCCCAAAAAGATCTGAATATTCCACGACCAAACGAATATTCCCTCAACAACAATGAATATTTTATAACCACTTGCTTATTTTGAAATATTTGCGTATTTTACCCATAACTATCCACATTAATCACATCAACCCTTACTATTTCAAAATAATAATTAGAGGAAATTAAATTTCATTTGTTAATTATTTGGGATCTTACAATGATCGAACCGGATCCGCGGTGATTCGGGACCTCGGATTCAGGGCCCTCACAATGTCCATCACAGGAACCGAATCTAGATCCAATAGACTGAATCTGTGATCACATGATTTCTAGGCTCACATGATGCCGCAATTGATAATAAAGTAGTAAGTAGGTATATATATAAAAGCTGAATATATATATATATATATATATATATATATATATATATATATAGACATGATCAGCCACCACGAAGCACCTCCATGGGGGATCAGAAATGTAAATAAAGCTGTAAAAGCAATCAACCGCCACGAAGTGAAATCCAGGCGGAACGAAAAATAAAGAAAGTTGTAAAGACGGTCAACCGCCACGAAGTAAACTCCAGGAGGGACTAAACATAAATATACACTACAAGAAAATCAAACATTGCCGACGGGCACTGCCGTCGCTTATGACCATAGTGCAGTCGACATTGAGGTCATTGGCGGATTTTACGGATCCGCGTCAGAAAAACACACCCCATATAGTGTCGTCGCCGGCTCTAAATGCGCACCGTAGGCTTCTTCATTATCATTATCGACGGGACTCATTGGCGACGACATAACATCAATACCGACGGCCATACCGACAGCAAAGCCGTCGGCAAAGACCCATTAAATTTTTGAGGGAAAAACTCATTGCCGACGGCATGACCATCGGCAATGCCTTTCTAGCCGTCGGCAATGACCTTTTACCCATGTCTGTTGCTAGATGTCATTGGCGACGGCCTAGCCATCGCCATTACCCCCGTCGACAATTACTACATATATTTTGAATTTTTTTTAAAATTTTTAGAATTTCCCTGTTCATTTACAAATATACACCTGTTATAAACTAAAAACAACTATAAAATAACAACTATACCTTTTATAAACTAGTAATCCAAATCAAATATATAGATCAAAAATATAATGGTCGTCGGTACAACTCAAAAACTGTACAAATACATAAATGAAACTCAGAATATAACATAAACTAAACTAACTACAACCCGTCGCCTATCTCCATGTCATCGAATTAGGCGGTTATCCTCTCAGATCGAAAAGAGGCTGCCATCATCAACTCAATGGTCATCACCACATTGTAGAGAGGTGCTCGTCATCATTTCGTGGTCATCACTAGTGCCTCCACCTCCACCTCCACGAGTCTCGTCAACAAGACCCTACAAAATTAAAATATTAATAACAAAATCAAAATGAAAGCATATTTACATTATTTTAGTTTGTGTTCTTCAAGTTAGGCGGACGGGACTCGAACTCGGGCTTCGTATATCGGAATCGAGTCCCGTCAATTATAACGCTTGTCTATTGCCTATGCGGTGCTATTGTCTATGTCCGCGTGTCAACTGGACGACCGGGGCGGGTTTTGGTCTCTTTTTCGGCTTTTTACCTAACTATTGGCGAGTTTTACAAACTGGGACTTAACTCGGGCTCCGTATATCAGAATCGAGTCCCATAAATTGTAACGCGTGTCTATTGCCTATACGGTGCTATTGCATGTGTTTACGTGTCAACTAGACGACTGGGTCGGGATTTGGGCTCTTTTCGGCTTTTTGCCTAACTGTTAGCGGGTTTTGCAAATTGGGACTTAACTCAGTCTCTGTATGTCGGAATCGAGTAATGCATGTCTAATACCTACGAGGTGCTATGTGTGTGTTTGCATGGCGTTCGGACGGCCGAGGCGGGTTTTGGGCTCTTTTTCGGCTTTTTGCCTAACTGCTAGTTAGTTTTGCAAACTGGGACTTAACTCGGTCTCCATATGTCGGAATCGAGTCCCGTAAGTTGTAACGTGTGTATAATACCTACTCGGTGCTATGTGTGTGTTTACGTGGTGTTCGGACGACCGAGGCGGGTTTTGACCTATTTTTTAGCTTTTTGCCTAAGTGTTGGCGAGTTTTACAAACTGGGTGATAACTCGGATTCCGTATGTCGGAATCGATTCCCGTAAGTTGTAATGTGTGTCTAATACCTACTCGTTGCTATGTGTGTGTTTGTGTGGCGTTCGGACAGCCGAGGCGTGTTTTGGGCTCTTTTTTGGCTTTTTGCCTAACTGTTAGCGGGTTTTGCAAACTGGGACTTAACTCGGTCTCCGTATGTCGAAATCGAGTCCCGTAAGTTGTAACACGTGTCTAATACCTACTCGGTGCTATGTGTGTGTTTGCGTGGCATTCGAACGACCGAGACGGGTTTTGACCTATTTTTTGGCTTTTTTCTTAAGTGATGACGAGTTTTGCAAACTGGGCGATAACTCGGATTCCGTATGTCGGAATCGAGTCTCGTAAGTTATAATGCGTGTCTAATACCTACTCGGTGCTATGTGTGTTTTTGCGTGGCATTCAGACGGCCGAGGTGGGTTTTGGGCTCTTTTTCGACTTTTTGCCTAACTGTTAGCTGGTTTTGAAAATTGGGACTTAACTCGATCTCCGTATGTCAGAATCGAGTCCCGTAAGTTGTAACGCGTGTCTAATACCTACTCGGTGCTATGTGTGTATTTGCGTGGCGTTCAGAAGACCGAGGCGGGTTTTGACCTATTTTTTGGCTTTTTGCCTAAGTGCTGGCGAGTTTTGCAAATTGGGCGATAACTCGGATTCTGTATATCGGAATCGACTCCCGTAAGTTCTAACGCGTGTCTATCGCCTATGCCTAGGCATGTTAACTAGTTATTTGACAGTTTATATAAGCAATATAATTACAAATAAGGAAATACATCAATAATAAGTTTTACTTGTCGAATATGTGGAGGAAAGATGTTGGCCAAGACAACTGCACATACACGGATGGCCTCTTCCCGGACTACACCCATGAGGTCGTCAGTGGCAGCTGCAGGATCTATAGAGTCGTGGACAACCTCCTGACCAAGTTGGTAGATCCACTCGCGCGATGGTGCGCCTAACTATACGACACTACTCTCCATGCACCCCTCTATGATTCGCCTGAAGAAGTCGTCAGATAATGAAGGGTCGGCGTCTGATCCACTCGCACCACTACCTCCGGTGGGTGGGCGACGTCGAGATCTCGCAGCAGGGACTATAGTTTAGGCTGGGACACGGGGGATGCCCACAACTCTACCCTTCTTCGGCCCCCCTGTAGCCTGCAGCCAGTCCTCCATCTCCTCGTCGTCACCCTCAGCATCAGCCACTTGAGTGTCACCTCTCTGGGTGCTCCGGACCATAGAAAGGTCCTTGAACCGTGTCTGAAAAAACACAAAAATAGGTGAAAAGCAAGTATTACACAAAAAAATTCAAAAGAATTTCATAGCCATCAAATACATACTAAATGAAATAATTAAATTACTTACCGCAATGCGCTCTGCCTCAGGTGAATATAACCACCGTCACCTTTCTTCTGGTGAGCGTGCCACCAAAACTCGAGGTGGAAACTTCAAACGACTAATCCAACTCAACATTGCTGACCTAGAAAGACGGCCAGGTACTTGACTTTTCTCTATTTTTTGATTGAATTATCTACTCATCCGTCGATAACGATGTTCAATCGGAAAAAACTATCTAGATGTTGCAAAGAAACTCATTTTTCCCCCCATATTTGAGCCGCATAGCTTTAACTGACCCCATGCACACGGGACATGACAAGCCCCCATGAGTCGACCATCCACTGATCATTCCTAACGTCGGGAAGTCATTTATTGTCCATAGTAAAGCTGCCCTCATGTCAAAGTTCTGCTTAAGAGATACATCATAAGTTTGAACCCCTTTTTCCCACAACATCTTCAACTCATCAACTAACGGCCTGAGGTATACATTGATCTCTTTACTCGAACTTTTATCACCCGGAATCAGTAAAGGCATGAACATGTAGGGATCTTTCATGCACATCGAAGGCGCGAGGTTATACACCACAATAATCACCGGCCAAGTTGAGTAGGGCTTTGTATAAGGCCCGTTAAATGGATTAAACCCATCCTTAGCAAGTCCAAGTCTAACATTGCGAACCTCTTCAGCAAACGAGGGGTGCTTGTTATCAAAAATTTTCCACTCAAGCCCATCTACCGGGTGCGTCAGTTGACCTTCAACTATGTCCCGTGTAGAGTGCCACCTCATATCCTCGGCGGTAGGTGTTGACATGAACAACCACTGAAGCCTCGGGGCAATGGGAAAGTAATATAAGATCTTTCTCGGCACGCCTTTTCCCTTTTTCTTGCGTTGTTCACAGTATCTACTTGTACCACAAATATCACATGACCTCTTATCTTTATTGACATCACCGTAATACAACATACAGTCATTCTCAAAAGCATCAATCTTCTCATACCCTAGATTGAGCCTTTTGGCCATTTTCTTCACATCATAGTACGACTCCGGTAACTTATTCCCTGCAAGTAAGCACTCCTTCACAATGTTTAACAGTTCATTAAAACCTCTCTCGCTACAGTCATGCTCATTCTTGAAGTGTTAAAACTTAGTCACGGCAGATAAGACGGTGTGTTTTTTGTGCCCGTCATACAGTGGCGTCGCTGCTTTATGAAATAACTCATAGAAACCCTTAGCCCCATCATTTGGCTCTTGCTCAATGCTACTGCCATCCCTGTCTGTATTCCACTGGAAGTATGAACCAGCAGCTTCGACTATCATGTTAGTACAGTCAAAGGTTTCATCACCTCCGAATTCTGGTTCTAATTCATGTTCATCCAACCAGGTTTCCCCATGATAGATCCATGTCGTATAACCCTGCTTGAACCCATATGAAAATAAGTCACACATGACATCACACCTTTCCTTCCACACTTCATTCACACACCTCTTACAAGGAAATCTGATCTCATCGTCGTTGACTTGCTCAAACGTGAAGTTGAGAAACTGTTCAACCACACTACGATACTCAAAGCTAAGCCCACTCGTATCAGTGGCTACCCTACTTTCCATCCAACTTCAATCAACAGACATCTCAGACAACTGTCTGCTATATATATGGAAAGTTAGACAAACACAATCAAGTCTCCAAGTTAATGTATATGCAAGGTTATGCGTTTCCTAACTTCTTCTACCACTCTAACGGGTCAGGCTTCTATCCCATTCCCGGATGTGTCGCCTCACTGATGCCAACAACTTGAACACATCTTTATATTTTTCAAAAATTTCGGCAACACCTCCCCATTGTCTTCAAGTACATAAAATAGACTAACACATCGTAGTCTAAATATGCACCCGAAGAACATCAAAAGATATATACTAACCAAAAATTCAAAAAATATAAAGACGTGCTCAAGTCGTTAACACCGACCTAAGTGAGATCGAAACATACAAGAACAGTCCCAAAACGGGGACTATTTGAGATTCACTCCTACTAAGTGAATCTCAAACGGGTTTCTAAGCTTCCTAAACTAAATGAAAATATGCACATGTCAAGTCACATGGAATAACTACATAAATATAGTGAACATGAAGTGAAGGCTTTGCTTCATTTGTTGTTATAGTAAACTCCGTGTCCGTGTCCAACCGGATATTCCATCTGAGTCTGTGTAACATAGAATATAATAATACTCCATATACGATGAGTATCACGAAGAATGGTTTAGGCGATACAGATGTCTTGGCGTAATAAACCAAAACTTTCAAGCAGTCACAGAAAAATTAACTTCTAGATCAAGTGAGTTCATTTATATCCAATTTCAAAAATAGCATCCCATTAAACCAAACAGCTATCAACGTATAAATTTGCCTAGTTATTTTGGTAATAATATGCAAAGTAGGGATGCATTTTTTTTAGATAAAAGGAAGAAAAAAAATAAGACCCCGAGTGTTTTCTTTATTTGTTTCAGACACAGAAAATATGTAATCATAAAAATAATAAAAGTAAAAAACTAAACAATCATAATGCATGAACAAAGACAAACACTAGAACTGAAGATTCCATAACTAATACAAACACTTGGATTGGGAAAATAAACATGATATGGTTAAGAAAGTACTAACTAATAAATTCATTCTATATACTATGAAAATATTACCAGTTAAAGGTTTGTCAGGCATAATTGGACATTTTTATTTTTACTTTGTTTTTGTTATTTTATTTTTTAGAACAATTATCATGTTCAAAACAATGTCCTTAAGAGTACTATATCCTCATTTTTCATTACATAGTTCAGATAGAAATAACTAGCATGGCAAGAAATATCACATTTGTTACAACAACAATACTTTTTGAGGGCATACATATACTATGAATTTTGTAACATCAGTACAATATCAATTGCACCTGATAGAAGCAACAAATTGCAGCAATGAGAAAAAAGAGAGATGGAGATATATGTACTTACAAGCTTGAAGTTGTCGCCCAGTTCTCCTCCCAAATTAGCAGCAACAAGTCCATTAAACAACAAAGAATCACAAATAAAATAATATTTGGGCAAAAATTAACTAAAACATTTTTTGAAACTGAAAAAAATTAAATTTGGGAGAAAAAAGTCACGACTGATGAAACCCTTACCTTGCAATTTTGAAAAAATCAGACAGGAGGGGAGGAAATGATTATTCAGAGATAATGGAGAAGAAAGCTTCTACCAAACCCATATGCTTGAGCAGAGAAAATCAGAAGAATTTGGGAAGAACCCAACTCAATCAAACGAATTTCGGAAAATCCAACTCAGTCGAACGGCTTAAACTCAGACGAACAAAGCCAATTTGGAAAGAAACTGAAACTAATTTTGGAAGAAACCAAACAAGAAATCAAAGTTTGGAGAAGAGGAAGAAAGAAAAAGCGCGAACAAAATTTTTGTACAAAAGTGAGAGACTGTCGTCGAGGTCAGGGCTGATAAAATTAAAACCTCATTCTCGATGGGACCGCCGTCGCTTCTAACACCGTCGATACTTTGTCATTCACGACGGCACTACCGTCACCAATAATACTTTCCCCGTTGCCCCCTTTATTTCCCTCCCCCGCGTTATTTACGCGCCAAAAATAACTCATTACCGACGGCAGAATTGTCTTTACCGACGGACTCCCGTCGACACCCATAGCACTTTTGGAGGGAACCAATACATTGATGACGGGCGTCATTATCGACGAGGTGGTCGTCGCCAATGAGGTTAATCTCGACGGCATATAAGCCATCAGCAATACTATCGTCGGTAATAATCCTTTTTTTTGTAGTGATGTATATATAAAAGCGGTAAACGCACCGGATGTAAAATCCATGCTCATCGAACAAAGTCTGACACCAGTTGATATATATATATATATATATATATATATATATATATATGAGATCAGTCATACCCTTATCTTTACTCACAGTACTACACCCCCCCTTTAGATGATGGTTTTGGTTATACAACCATCGCTCATACTTTTAACATCGCTATATGTTGTCCGTCATTAAAAGTATGATTTACGGTTGTATATAATAAAAACCATCGCCTAAAGGGGGTGAGCACGGTGAGTAAGATAAGGGTATGCACTTGATCCGACCGTATATATATATATATTAAAGCAAGAAATGCTCGGATGTAAAATCCAGGCTCATCGAAAACGAGTTCGACACACAATTCATATATATAAGTATATATATATATACGAAAGAAAATAAACGCTCCAGACCGAAGTCTAGGCTCAATCGAGGCATAACTCGATAATGTTAGTCCATATATATATATATATATATATATATATATATATATATATATATATATATATATATACAAATTGAAATGAAACCATGAATCGAATCAAAGGGCATACACACACAACATGACTCTCAACGTGAAGAAATGTGTGTGCAAAGATGAAGAAAAAGGCTTTAAAGTGTGTAAGAAGGCTTACAATGGGCTGCCAAAAAAGACTTCAATAACTTTAAATGGATGAACACTAGGCTCCCACCGGTAAAAATATGAGAGAATATAAGCTCACAAGTGTTTAAAATGAGAAAGCACTCAGTTTATAGTGTGTACAGAACAAATTAGACAGGGCTTCCTCGCCGTTTTTCCCTCCAAATATGGCCACCCCAAGCCCTCTATTTATGGAGGGGGAGCCGAGTCCACCTATGCGGTGCTCAGGATGCCCGAATATGGGTCCTTGCCGTGTCGTAAAATCGTGACTCTGACAACGCGCTATTCGCTCGGTCATTCATAACTTTCAATCCGGGAGTTCGATGAAAGCGTGTCATACCATTCCGGAAAGCTCTTTCTGAGAGATACACAACTACATATGATTTTCCCTTTTTTGATTTTAGGAAGATGGGTCCATGACCAAAATGGCATTCCCTGGTTTCTGTCAGGTAGTCCGTTGAGTCGTTTTGCATAGTTTGCGCTCGAAAGTTAAGATATGGTTCTCGTGGGACTTATATTGAAGTAATTTGATTTGAAATGAGTTGATTTGATGTGAGTTGAAGTTGATTTGGCAAAATGACCATTTTGCCCCTCCCGGGGTTATCTCTGATTTTCGCACAGTTGTAGCAGTATTTTCTCAGGGTTATCTCTGAGGTTGACTTGATTATGACTTTGATTATCCTCAGGGTTATCTCTGAGATTGGCTTGACCTCCTGGGGCTATCTCCAGGCTTTGATCTTGATCCCCCGAGGCTATCTTTGAGGTTGAAACTTACTTTCCCGGGGTTATCTCCGAGGTTGGAAACTATTTTCACGGGGTTATCTCTGGGGTTAGAAACTGGATCTCCTTTGGCTATCTCTAGGGTTAAAATTGATGTTGTGATCCTCCAAGGTTATCTCTGGAGTCTGAAAAAGACGTTTTTGCCCTCCTGCATAGTTAGTAACAGGAAAACGAAATTTCGAGTGTCTACAGATGCCCCTCTTTATCATGTCCATGCAATTCAATGGAATGGACATGATAAAGATTACTAGACACTTAAAATATGACAAGGTATTTTTAATGATGTAAATCGCAATGTAATGAATGTTTATGATGAATGTTAAAATGTTTTCGCAAATCGCAGTTCGCAAATCACAAATCGTATTTTGCACTTTGCTTTTCGCATTTGGCCAATCGCACTTCGCAACTCGCATATCGCAATTCGCACATCGCATTTCATATATCGCATATCGCAAATCGCATATCGCAAATCGTAATGTAATGAATGTTATGATGAATGTTAAAATATTTTTGCAAATCGCTTTATCTTTACCGATCATTGCTGATGCCTATGCTGGTGTTGATTCCAATGGTTTGGCATTTAATCGCTGATGATTGTTTGATGAAGATAGGTTGAGATGTTTTCTATATCTCTGATGGGGATGACGTTCTGAAATCACCAGACCTTCCCGATGTATTCGCTGGTAGTTTGCAATGGTGCCTACCTTGCTGATCGCCAAACTTTTTCGGTTCCCACTCGAACAGTGGTATACGAAACTTTCATCGCTGAACTGTCTTGATGTTACGTTGGATGCCATTGGTTTAGAATACCAGATCTTTCGATACCTTCGCTGAAGTAATATTCCACGGATTACTTCACTAGACTTCGTCTGTTGTTATGCTAGATTGATGACAACCACCAGATGTCTCACCCTTTTTGAGGTGATTTGGAGTTTCATTTCGCTGTTGGGTGCTTGTGCCCCATTTTCTTGAGAGTTTGATTTGCATGCCGGCTGAACTGATTACTTGAATGCCGTTGACATCCCTGGAGGTTGCAGCTCGTTCTTTCGCTGTCCAGATTTGAACTTCGATGTAGAGGCCTCAACTTATGAGGACTTGACGCATATTGATGGTGTAGTTTTCATTTGCTAAACCTTTCGTCGTTGGCCTTCTGCTTTTAAGGGCTTTCTTAAGAATTTTTCCCCTTCTTTTGATGAGAGGCTTGATCCCGTCTTAATCTCCTTCCATTTCTTGGAATCGCAAAATGCCTCAGTCATTCTTCAAGTTGTTATCGGGGATTCATACGAGAGACTCTCTGTGTTAACCAAGTCACGATTGAAGAGTATCTGAATTGCCATTGAGATGATGATGGACCATCACGATTGAATAGTATCTGAATCGCTATTGAGATAATGATGGACCATGCTAATGGCGCTGACTTGTGCATTTTCCACTTCAGGATGGTTGATAAATTCCCCAGTGTTGAGTTGTCGCTACTTCCGAGATTGCCCCAATCTTGTTGTAAGGGACCCAATATCCGGTTGTCGCTAATTTTGAAATTGCCCCAGCCTCGCTTGTTGTCTGGGGTAGTTGTTTTGACAGATGGGCTGATATGACGCCGAGATCACAAGAAGCTTTTACCTCTGTACCATAAGGTGGATTTTAGATTTGATGTTGACAGCTCTTTCTGGTAGAGATGTCGCTCTGTTAGAGAGATAATGCTCTAACTCATAGGGATACCGCTATTGCTGAGCAGGATAGCGCTATATCTGTCTGAAATATCGCATGTAGTTGGCAGTGGATCTGTTGGCTCGTGTAGAAACCCTTGGGCAGGAGATCACAATGTTACATCCTTCTTCTGAGAGGGAATCCATGTCGGCCTTGATAGCCCGCATATACACTGATTTGTAGATGGGCTTGTATTTCCGTACGACGGCACAATCATTGGTGGACCCATAACGGAATAACTGTCGGATATAGAAACGACAAAAATGACATTTTCGTAGAATAACGACAAAAAATTTACCGTTAAACTGTTGAAATACCCGGTGATAAAAGAACAGTAATATGTGTTGTTGTACAGTAACACACGGTATTGCACAGTGTCTCTGATTATTGATGCTTACGTAAGAAGTCACTCAATTTTATTCAGTTATTGCAACAGTAGTTGCTACATAGTATCTCATATTATTGATTCAATTATTGTCACAGTATCACCTGAACAATATTTTTTATTATTAAATCAATAATTGAGACGACAAAGTTATTCATATTATTATTTGCATTATTCACAATGTCTAGAAAGTTCTGTCGAGGAAGGGGTTTGGTCACCTAATTGTGCGCCAATAAGGAGAAGTCCTTATCGAAAAGCCCCCTCTTTCCTAGGAATGATCTGATTGTCAATATTTTGATTTATAATATTAATGATGAATAATTTTTAAAAGATTAAAATTGTGTTAATTAAAGATAAAATGATCTGTGGTAAATATTTATTCAATCTTGATATAAATAAGAAGTCTGTTATGAGACGTTTGTTGAAAGTTGGTATTTTATCTTTTCTGATAAAATAATTCATTCAAATATATTATTATAATATTACATTATAGTAGTATGACGTGATTATATAATAGTATGATTTTTATAATTTGAATGGTAACATTATTATAGTAAATTCATTGTATAAAAGTAAAATGAGGTGGAAGAGAACAAATTGAATTTGAATTCTTATGATGTAAGCAATGATGTTATCGGAACAATGAGGTAAGCAATGATGTCATCGGAACGATGAGGTAAGCAATGATGTCATATGATCGATGATGTAAGCGATGATGTCATAAATTATGGCAAAAAGACTATTTTACCCTTACTCTGCCAAGCCTATACATAGAAGCTCATTTCTTCATTATTTCTAACCAATTCACTAAAGCTATAGAGAGAGAATAAGAGAGAAAGAAGAAGAGTATTCTGCTATTACACTAGTGCAGTCTCCAAATTTTTATTAAGGTAAAGGGTATTATTTCTTTCGTATTTGTAAGAGATATTATTTTTTTTTAATATTCGTATGAAATAATATTTTCTTCCATACTCTGTAGTGTGCAAGTAATATAATTTTATTTTAAATTCAAAATTCTACACTCATTTCGTTAAAGTATTGCTTCTATACTCCGTTAAATTAGTAGAATATCATTGGAATTTGTGCTTCATCTAGTATCTTTTTACAGAAATATTATTCTGAACATTCTTGATAAATTTTAATCTTTTCATGCCAGAGTACTATTCACGGGGTACTATTCCTGAAATTCTATTCACGGGATACTATTCACTCGGGGTACTATACATGACAAAAATTAATTTCTTTTCGGTTCAAATCATTTTTGATACAATATTATTCTTGAATTTACTCCACAAATCAATATCATGTTAACAATTTGAACATTATTGAGTTCTTGATAAAATGAATTATAAATCTTTAAAATTTATCATTTGCTTTCATTTAATTCGTGGATGTGATACTAATGAATATCCTTGGCCCGTAGTGCATGGATAATTCAGTGGTATGGATTATTTATTAAGCTGAGTCTCAACGATAAAATTTGTGATAAACTTTTAAATCATAGAAGATAGTAGATATCATGCTCTACTTGACTCTTCTAATGGATTGTTTGTTCCGATGCAGTTAAACTTATTGTTTATTGTATTCTATCAGTTTAACATTGTTGAAGGCTAACGATAATTTATTCGGCATTATTTTAGTCATAATAACTCTTACTGGGCTAGTTGAGCTCACCCTTTTGCTTTCATTGTTATCTTCAGGAAATGAGAACGTAGCCGGGACTAGTCGGGGAATGGAGTGATGGTCCGAGATGGTGGTTGTAGTAGTCCTCACTATTTTATAAAATAGTGTGATAATAATTGTAATGAGGACTCCATTTGAGTTTTGATATTGTCTAGAATACAATATTCGTGTTAAAACTCTCAGCTTATGTTACATGACAGTTGTATAATTAAGTTTGTATTTATATTTGTATTATGTACCATGTATTTGGCGACTCAGAATGGGTGATGTATACCTATTTTGGGGGTATCACAGTTGGTATCAAAGCTTAGGGATATGATCCCTGGCTGAGATGTGAGACTAGAACTAGGAGGGAGAGACGGTAAATCCTTATTAGTATGACCTACCTAAGTTTATTTGTTATTTAATTGGTCGGTCAGAATATAGGGATAATATGTGGTATGTCAATTAACCCTTGTTTTGTGGCAGTATTTGAAAATGGCATCTGAAAAAGTTGAGATAAGCAATGGAGCACAAGAGACCGTTAAGTCACCACAGATCAATAACCAGGATAATGTGCATCAGGAAGGCAACAATCCTCATGTAAACATCAACATCGACCAAATGATGAACGATGGGATGTTTAGGAGCTTTTTGCAATCCATACAACACCAAGCGAGAGGGACTCCTGTTCAAAATATAGGTGGAAACACTGGCAACTCTCGGACGGTCACCGCTAAGTAATTCAAGGAGCTGGGACCACTAGCTATTTTGGGAAAGCCAGAACCAATTAAGGCAGAGACGTGGATAAAGCCGATCCCCAAGATATTTGATGTCTTGGGATGCTCCGAGGAGCAAAAGGTTCCTTTGCCACCTTTATGTTGCAAGGAGAGGCAGATTATTGGTGGGAAGCTGTAAAGCATGCTCAACCTGCCGCACTAAAGATGTCTTGGGAGAAGTTCCAAGAATTATTCAACGACAAGTACTTTCCTGAAAGTATTCGTCACATGAAGGAGGTAGAATTTATCAAGCTGGAGCAAAACAATATGACTGTATCGTAATACGAGGCTAAGTTTGCCGAGTTGTCACGGTTTATATCCCATTTGGTAGATAATGAGGAACGTATGACACGGATGTTTCTAAGAGGTTTGAAACCCGAAATACGTCAAGATAATGAGTATTGTATTCAGATGTTGTGAATAGGGCTCAGTTATTGGAGAACGATAATGAGTCAGCCCAACCAAGAGATAGCAACCGGCAAAACGATAATACCAGCGGTAGCAGTCATCGAAGCGGTGACAACAAATGTGGAGGAAATCAACATGCCAGAAATGGTAACCACTTCGGTGGTAATCCTTGCCAAGATAATAGAAGTGAAAATTTCAAGGAAAGGAGATTTAATAATGATGGAAAGACGTCAGCACCAGTACCCATTGTTAAGGAAGGAGAACGACCACCGGTCGTATGCTACAAATGCGGAGGGGAAGGACACATCAGTCCAAACTACACGCAGCAATCTAAAATGTGTTATAATTACGGAAGAGAAGGCCGCCTAGCACGATTTTGTCGTGCAGTGAAGACAAGTCCAGCTGGGATGGTAACACCAAATGCCATCCCAAACAAGTTAAAGATAGTAGTTCAAGGGAGAGCATTTGTCATGACCTCCCAAAAAGCGAGGAACCTGAACTAGGTTATCACGGGAAAGATAATCATAAACTCGTGCGAAGTCTATACCTTATTTGATACCAGTTCTACCCATTCTTTTATTTCTCCTACTTGCACTCAACGTTTAAATTTAACTCCAGAGAAATTAGACTTTAACTTATCTGTTGAAACTCTGTTGAGAGAAACCTTCATTACATCCATTGTTTATAAGTCTTGTTTGATTCAAATAGACACCCTCACATTACCTGTTGATCTTATCTCTTTGAAAATACTTGCATTTGATGTGATTTTAGGGATTGATTGGTTAACTATTCATCATGCTAAAATTGATTGTTTTCGTAAGGTGGTTAGCTTTCATATTCCTAACCAACCTATTATGTGAACCCAAGCAACCAAACCACTAAAGTCAATCACTGTCATATCAAGCCATAAAGCCATTCGTTTATTAAAAAATGGATGTCAAGATTTCTTTAGCCCATGAAGGTGGAAAAGGAAACCTTTTGCTCCTCGGAGCATCCCAAGACATCAAATATCTTGGTGTTATGCTTAATCCATGTCTCTGCCTTAAGTGGTTCTGATTTTCCCAAAAACTCCAGTGGTCCTAGCTCCTTGAATTACTTAGCAGTGATCAGCCGAGAGTTGCCAATGTTTCCACCTGCATTTTGAACATGAGTCTCTCTCGCTTGATGTTGCATGAATTGCAGAAAGCTTCTGAACATACCATCGTTCATCATTTGGTCGGTGTTATTGTTTACATGAGGATTATTGCCTTCCTGATGCACATTATCCTAGTTATTGATCGACGGTGACTCAACGGTCTCATGTGCTCCATTGCTTATCTCAACATTTTCAGATGTCATTTTCAAACACTGCCACAAAACAAAGGTTAATTGACATGCCACATATTATCCCTATATTCTGATCGACCAATTAAATAACAAATAAACTTAGGTAGGTCATACTAGCGAAGGATTTACCCTTCTCTCCCCTTCTAGTTCTAGCCTAAAATCTCAGCCAGAGATCATATTCTAAGCTTTGATACCAACTGTGATGCCCCCAAAATAGGTATACACAACCCATTTTGAGTCGCCAAATATATGGTACATAATTCAAATACAAACTTAATTTATACAATTGTTAAGTGTCGTACAGAATACGACAAAACATAAGCTGAGAGTTTTAACACAAATATTATCTTGTAGATAATATCCAAACTCAAATAGAGTCCTTATTACAATTATTATCACATTATTTTATAGAATAGTGAGTACTACTACAGCCACCATATCAGACCGACACTCCACTCCCCGACTTGTCCCAGCTATATTCTCATTTCCTGAAGAGAACAATGAAAGCAAAGGGTGAGCTCAACTAGCCCAGTAAAGAATATTATGACTAAGATAATGCAGAATAATTTATCCTTAGCCTTCAACAGTATAAAAACTGATAGAATACAATAGACAACAAGTTTAACTGCAGCGGAACAAACAATCCATTAGAAGAGTTAAGTAGAACATGATGTCTACTATCTTCTATGATTTTAAAGTTCATTGTTAATATTGAATCTCTGTAACACATCTCAATAAATAATTCACATCACTGAATTATCCATGCACTACGGGCCAAGGATATTCGTTAGTATCATATCCACGAATTATCCATGCACTACGGGCTAAAGATATTATTTATTATCACCAGTGGTCATGATCATGCCAAACAATTGTCCATCAATGCACTACGGGCCAATGAGGACTTTTACCACATTATTTGTAACATTACAGGTCATGATTATATCGATATATAGTTCCTGGTCATAATCATACCAATCAACAGTCCATCTATGCACTACGGGCCAAAGATGACTTTCATCACAATATAAGCATGAGGATGATGACAATGATATAAAAATTCAATTAAGTGAGGGCAAGAATAAATTTTAAAGATTTATAATTCAATTTATCCAGAATTCAATAATGTCCAAATTGTCGACATGACAACTACTTTGTGGAGTAAAATTCAAAAATATTATTCATGTATCAAAAATAATTTGGACAGAAAAGAAATAAATTTTCCGTGTGAATAATACCCGGGTGAATAGTACTCCGTGAATAGTACTTCGTGAATAGTACCCCGTGAATAGTACTCCGATATGAAAAGATTAAATTTTAATAAGAATGATCAGAAAAATATCCTTGTGAAACGATACTAGATGAAGCGCAAGTTTCAAGGATATTCTACTAATTTCAAGGAGTATAGAAGCAATACTTAAATAAATGAGTGTAGAATTCGGAATCTGAAACGAAATAATATTACTTACATACTACAGAGTATGGAAGAAATATTATTTTTTACGAATATTGAACAAAAATAATATCCCTTACTTTAAAAATAGAGTATTTATGACTAGTATGGCGGGGATATTCTTGAAGAAAACTTATATTGTTTTCTACACTCAAAGCTTCCTTAAACTCAAAAGAAATACGCTCAATATTATAAAAGAAGAATTCTCTGATTCTGGTGTGATTTTCAATTCTAAACTACGCATCATATTATAGGAGAATGGCATGATACTATTTAAGAAAATAATTACGGACTGCACGGTGAAACCATCACGGGCGTCGAATTCGTTCGGCTGAATTTTTTTTCTGATTTACTATGCATCACTATGCAATAAAATATTCTAATAAAATATAATATATTCTACTTATAATCTAATAAAACGAATAACTTTATAAAAAATTATTCTGTTTTATATAAAAAGTTTTCTGTTTTATTACTATTATAATAATAATAAAAACAAAACTTATATAATATATATATATATATATAAGTAATAAAACAAAACTGAGATAACTTTCTACCGATAATTTTGAAAAATGAGTAAGTGGGGGGTCCATGTAATAAGCCAAATTTACAACAAATACTTCATAAAAAAAACCCTCTATTTATCTCAATTCACGTGGTTTCACTAAACACATTTTTAATAACATTTATTCATCATTAATATTATAACTAACAATATTAACAACCAGATCATTTCCAGAAAAGAGAGGGTTTTTTTATAAAAACTTCTCCTTATTGGCGCGCAATTAGGTGACCAAACTCCTTTCCTCGACAGAACTTTCTAGATATCGTTAATAATGCAAAGAATAATATGAATAACTTTGTCGTCTCAATTATTGATTTAATAATATAAAATATTATGCAGATGATATTGTGACAATAATTGAATCAATAATGTGATATACTATACAACAACTACTGTTGCAATAATTGAGTAAAACTAAGTGACTTCTCACGAAAGCATCAATAATCAAAGATATTGTACAATACTGTGTGCTACTATACAACCATGCGTATTACTGTACTTTTATCACTGGGTATTTCAACAGTTAACGGTAAAAGTTTTGCCGTTATTTTTGTCGTTTTCTAACTCCGACAGTAATTTCATTGTGGGGTCCACCAATGACTGTGCTTTCGTACGAATATTTCCCGACCAAACGAATATTTTATAACAACTTGCTTACTTTGCAAAATTTATAAATATTACCCACAACAATAACATTATATCAAATCCACACCTTATTATTCAAAATAACATTTAGAAAAAAATAAATCTTTATTCATAAAAGTTGGGGTCTTACACAGTGTGTCTGACCTTCATGTGAGAAGGAACCATGTGGGAATATCAAAAATAAATGTGAAAATAGTGCTCGTAAAGTTTATTGTTTCTTCTTAATCTTTGTTAATTATCTCAATTTTGAATTTGAAATATATTTTAAATTAATTTTTATAAGTCAATAATAATTTTATAATTTGGAAATGATGGAGTATTAAATTTTTTTTGTTAAATGAAGTGTGGTGATTACCCCTAGTCTGAGTTTTGAAGCTTTGCTAAACTTTTATTCTTAGTTGTTTAAATTTGTACTTGAGATTTGGTTGATTCTCAATTCCTTGGACTTAATGACTTTTTCCTCCATATGTTATTTGATTGAAGTTTGAGTTCTTGTTTGATTTTCTATTTCCCGACCTTGTCATGCTAATTTGTTTTAGGTTATGATCTTTGTTGTTAGTATATGGTATGGTCAGTTCTCAAATTCTGAATCTATGCCCGACCCGAGTTCATTATGTGTGCCCCAATTTATAGATTATACTCCTTCCGTTCCTTAATATAAGTCATTTTAGGGAATTGTTTTTGTTTCTTAATATAAGTTATTTGAGAATTTCAAGTAAACATTAATTGCTTAGTTTCCAATATTACCCCAAATAATAAATATAACTGGTTCTCTCACTATTTTTTGCCCAATAAATAACACTCTTTTTCCAATACAAGGATAATATAGACAATTAATATTATATTTAATGTTATACAATAATTTTCTTAATATTTATGCACAACTCTAAAATGACTTGTATTAAGGAACGGAGGGAGTAACATTTGATTTGTAGGTCAAAGTTATTCGGAAAGTCACATGCATCAAGCATGTGTCCCTAAATTTCCGTTTAAAATTTTGTGATTAAAATTTGGATCTCAAACTGTATGTTTGGTTGCTCAATTTATAGTGTTTAGAGCGTTTGCGAGTTCAAATGCATTTAAAAATTTTGTTCGTCTATTATTATTTTATTTTAAACGTAATTTATTTAACTCACATATATAACGTTTGAAGATTCAAACTCTCTAAACGTTATTGCCACAAACACTGATAGCTACTCAAATTTACAATCACCCAAAATACTCCTTATGTTCCTTAATATAAGTCGTTTTAGAGAAATAATTTTATTCATTAATATGAGTCATTTGAGAATTTCAAGTAAACTTTAATTGTTTAGTTTCTAATATTACCCTAAATATTAAATGTAACTTTGATTCTTTCATTATTTTATGTCCAATAAATAACAATCTCATACAAAGGTAATATAGGCAATATAGTTAATAATATACAATTATTACCTTAATACTTGAGCACAATCTTAAAACAACCTATATTAAGTAACGGATGAAGTATTTGTTAATATCGACCGACATGAGAGACATGAACAAGAGATTTAAGGTTAAGTCACCTCCAAAAATCACGTAATCATACGATTATCGAGAAAAGTTAACTACTCTTTAAACCCTAAAACCTTCATAATTGATTGCTATAGTTTGAACTCTTCAATTTGATGCGATTTTGATAGGATATTTCTACTAAGCTCCGTTTGTTTTATTTTTATTGTGGTAAAATTATCTCCTCCTGAATAAATGATACTCCTTCTGTCCTAGGATAAAAATTCTGGTAGACTTTTCATACATATTAAGAAGAGGAATAAAATGACAAAATTGCCCATAATAATATGTCATTAAATATGGAGAGAGAATTAGAATAAAAAAAGTATGAGATATTTAATGTTACGGGCATAATAGAAAAAAATATGTAAAAGTTTAGTTATTAAAGAAAAGTAGATATTTAACATGAGACTACTCAAAATAGTAATAAAGACTTTTATCTTGGGACGGAGGGAGTATTATTTGCTATAATTAATTTGTGCCAAGTTACAGGTGATACTTTTCGGTGAGTGCAATTATTGCTAATCAAAATACGACCAATCTTCAAATAGAAGTGGTGGTGGATGGTGGTCGTGACCGGTGCCACGCACCTACCGATAACTATGCAGTGGGATGCAAAAATGCTTATCTTTTTATTATCATTGCATTTATTAAAATAAAATTGATAAATTCACAATAGAAAATAATTTTTTCATATAAAAATCGTCGCTATAGATTCTATAACAACGATTTTCATCGTCGCTATACATTTATATCGACACTTTTCATGTAAAAATATCTAAACGTGTTATGAAAATATCAATTTTCTTATTTATATCATGCAACCTATGTTGATACCACAATTTCTAAAAGGGAACATATATTTCTATAATTTTTTTTGATATTTTTATATGATTCTCTCACATGAATAATGAGTGGGTATCACCTCCGTATGAAAGAAACTCATGTGAAAATATCATTTTAACATATAGAAATATCAGTTTACTTTCTAAAATTATAACACTACCTTCGTTTAAATAATTTAAATATACTATTTGTCTTTTAGTTGTTTTTATTTTATAATTTTTAGCGATAAATATCTTTTAAAATATATAAGTTATATATTTTAGTTTTATAAGTTATATGCTCAAATATTATTATTTGTATATTTTTAATATTCAAACGATTGAATTTATTTTAAAAAAAATAAAAATGAACGTATCAATATATTAATTAGATATTTTTTAATAGGGATAAATCTATTTTTGGTACCTGTACTGGGACACGACTTACAATTTAATACCCGAAGTGAAAAAAGTTACAAACTGGTGATTGTACTCAAAAAATATTACACTCTGTTAAATATTAGGGACACGACTTACAATTTGGTATCCGAAATAAAAAAAGTTACAAACTGGTGATTGTACTCAAAAAATTCTGTAATCTGGTGCTTGTACTTTTTAATTTTTAAATAATCGTTAAAATTGATCCAACAGGAGAGACAAACATACATAGAGAGAAGCGAAGTCGACGCGAAGAAGATCCTTGATGTTTTGTTCCATCTTTTCTTGCCTCCCGCATTCGCATCATTGCTCCACAGTGGCACCAACTTGGAAACTCTGGTGTAATCCATTCATTTTTGTTGCATGAACTACAATCTTCTTTCCTGATTTCATTTACGATTCCACTCCAAGACGAGCTCATCCTTTCAATTAAACACTGAAAACCCTTTAATAAATATATGAGAACCAGTAATCAATGGAGAATCGAGACAAGAAGAATGAGAGAAGAAGGACAGAAGAAGAGAACTCTAATTTTCAAACAGAATAAAGATGAAACTCTACTGTTTAACGGAGTGTAATATTTTTCGAGTACAATCACCAGTTTGTAACTTTTTTCACTTCGGGTACCAAATTGTAAGAGCATTAACAATAGTTTCTCTAATTAATTCTCTATCCCCAATTTTGAAGAATGTATCAACAAATTATTGTCCAACAGCTTCCTTATCCTTATTTGACTCTCTATTTTAATCCCTATATAGGATTTTATTCCCCAAAGTGAGGGAGTCAAAACACCATTCGCTATATATACAAAATGACATTTCACACCCTCATTTAAGTGGACAACTCATCAATCATACACATCTTGACATTTTTTTACTATTTTATTTTCAAATTATAAACTTAATATTGACTTATATTTTAAAAATTAATTTCAAACGTATTCAAATTTAAAAGCTGATATAAATTTATTTAATTTATGTCAATATAATTATAAATATTATAAAATAATAATTATTAAAAATTTATTATTTTCAAATTTTAAATGAATCATATTAAATTTAAATTTAAAAATATCACAAATTAACTTTTTAAATGTTAATATTAATCTTATGTACATTTGCAACTACAATCCATTCAATACTCACTTCATAAATTACTTAAAATTTAAAATAAAATAAAAATTATTTTACACGTTGAAATATAATTAATAAATTATACTCTCTTTTATAAATTATAAGATTATTATTAATTTAATATTTTGACTATTAGAAATTTTAACTTTTAAATTTTAAATTTTATTATTTAAGGAATCAATATAAGGAATCATTGGAGTGCGTAGTGAAAAAATTGAATCTCTATTTTGCAAATGACCCAATAATACTGCAGAATAGGGATAAAGATAAGAAAACTGTTGTGAATACTCTAAGTCGTGTCCCTAATGTTTAACGGAGTGTAATATTTTTCGAATACAATCACCAATTTATAACTTTTTTCATTTCGAATACCAAATTATAAGTCGTGTGCCAATAGAGTTACCAAAAGTTGATTTATCCCTTTTCGAATATCTCTCTTTTCACATTTTATAAATTTTAATTATTACATATATTTTGTACTATAAAGAGAGGCATGAGAAGAGGTATGAATTTAGGGAAAGTAGATAGTGACATGAAGAAGATTCAAGCCCCATGCATGCCCACGCATTTGACACGGACAAAGTTTTATTTATTTCTTCATTTATTTATTTATTAATTTAAAATTTAAGATCACTCCTATGTGGCGTACATGCAGATGATGTACACAAGACACTCCAACCTAACTTTTATTTTGTTCACACTCAGCTCTGTGTCATCACCAATCCAGAGTAGACCATCCAGCTCCCAATAAATTAATATTAAGGGTTTGTTTGGCTGTCGGGATTTATAATATTTGCAGCGATACGTATTAATTTTGATGGTATTAATTTTGATAGGTTGCATTTGAAGCCTAAATTAGGGGTGTAAATGAATCGATTCGAGTCGAGTACTCAATTGTTCAGATTTAATTCATAAAATTTATCAAGTCTAAAATAAAGTTTGATTGATACTCGTTTAAGTACTAAGTAGAGTACGATCTCGAATCGAGCCAAAACAGTTTGAACTTTTTAAGCGAATATGATTCGAGTATCAACAGAAAATTGTAATTTGAAAAAATTCGAGTGATTTATCGAACTTTAAAATTTGCTCGTATTTGAATCGTTTATATTTCGAGTCGAGCTCGAATCAAACTTTAAGTCGAGTGAGTACGAATCAAGTCCAAACTATTTGATTCATTTTACAGCCTTACCTAAATATTATGTTACGACTTAAATAAATTTTATTATTAGACGAATAAGATTTTTAAGTATGTTTAAATGCTTTAAATATACTAAATATTACAAATATTGAGTAATTAAACACACACTAAGTTTAAGAATAATATATATTTTTGTATATCAATAACGTCGTTGGGTCAATAACGATTTGACTATTGATTGGATCAATGATCCATTCACTTGATATTTTTTTCAGTTCGATGATCGGTCGAGTCTGATAACCTTGCTTTGGGTTGGTTTGATTATTTTTAATTATAAGATCATGAATTGTGTAGTATATTTTTAAGAATATAATACATGGTAAAATTAATTATGATAAGGATTTTTTGTCCTGAAATGTTTAATCAAATTATTATATAATGAGAAATTATACAATATTAAAATAAGGCTTTTTTGGTCATATTTTTAATTAATCTCAGTCTTTTTTATGTCTTGATTTCTTTAAAAGAATAATTTAAGAATTTTTTGACCCTCTTAATAGAAATTTTAATCCATGAGAATCTTAATAGATTTTTCTAAATATTTATGAGTATATTTTTAACTTTTTTTTAATGGAGAAAATATTTTAAAACATAAAATAAAGTAAGACCTCGATTTTTGATTGGACTTGACCGCATGAACGTAAACACAGAGTAGATCAGTAGATCTCCTAAATTATTGACGACATCTAGAGGACAGAGGATCTTTGGCGTATCTTGGCGTAATAGAGTAGATCAGTAGATCTTCCTAAATTATGGCGGTAAACTAAAATCCCATAAAATGTTTTTATTTTTTTTAAAAATAATTTTTATTATTACCTTCTAATATTAGGGTTTTTTCTGTAAAAAATTTGTATTATTACCTTTTAATTTTAGGGGTTTATAAAACAATTAGGAGAGAGATCATGACAATTTATTGAAAAATTTGTGATGCTAATTTTCATTATTAAATGAGGCTAAACATGTAATTATACAAAATAAAATAAGATACTTGTTTATAACTAAATATTTAGGAATTGATATTTTCACACAATTTCTCTCATATAATATATATATATATATATATATATATATATATATATATATATATATATATGAGATTATCACATAAGTAATGAGTAGATCTCAAGTATATGTGAGAAATTTATGTAAAAAATCAATTTTAAAACTATCAAATTTGATCTAAATTACATAAAATGTTGGTTGCTAAAATATACATGATTAATACATACTTTATTATTTTGGGATGTTAAATGTAATGTATTATAGTGTTATGTAATATATATTAATAATGTGTGTAGTTATTAATTTAATGTGTATAAATATTAACAATTTAAATACATTTAGTTTAGGTTGTGTATTGAAAGTCTAATAATAATATAGAAGGGGGGTTAAATAGATTATTACAAAATTTAAATTATCTATGACTTTTTTGAATTTTTAATTGATTAGTTTGTATTGTTAGAAATTAATATGTAAGACAACAAAAATTCAATCACACAATATACAAAAATTTGTCTACATCTAGTCTTGAAACAAACCTCACCTCACAAGTTCACTAGAGACCCAACTCCCAGCTGACCTCTCTAACGGGGGTGTATTCAATTAAGATTTTTAAAGACTTTTAAATATTTTAAAAGTTTGGTTGTATTCAATCAAGACATTTAAAGAGTTTATTGGTATTCAATTACATCTTTTTTAATGTCTTTAAAAGTTAGATGGTATTGAATTAAGATTTTTACAAAGTCTATAAAAATATTTTTGGTATTCAAAAAGTCATAGATATTTTAGATTTCTATCAAATGGTAGAGTTTGACAGACTTTAGAAGAAAAATTATAACTATCAACTCATATCCAAAGTCTGACCTCATCTCTAAAAATTTCGAAAGACTTCCAAATATTAAACACAAAAGTGAAAATTCGGATCGCTAGTAAAGAGGGAACTCAGAAATTCGCGTTATAAATACAAATTCGCGGTGTAAATACAAATTCGCGGTGTAATACCCAGAAAAAAAATAAAAATAAAAAAATTAAATAAATAATATTTATATTTCTATTTTAAATAATTTAATTGAACTTTGTCTTTTATTGGGTCAAACTAGTTATTTATTTTATATGAGCTAACAAGTATTAATATGTGACAGATAAATTAATTTGATAAAATTTGATCCTTAAAATTAATTGGATTTAATTTATATGTGGATAAAATTAAATCATATTATAATTACGAGAATTAACAAGATATATTAATAACTAAACAAATAACTAAAGACATAATATGTCTCGCGATACGTGCAATCGAGGAAAGAGAGAAAAGGCACAGTAAATTGGTAAGGGAGAAAGCGGCAGTTCGAAAGCTTCTAATACAAAGACGAAAGAAATTTGTTTAATAAATGTGAGATAAAATCATGAAACACTCTGATCAATTGTGAAGATTATGTATGTATATGTATTTAAAACTTTTGTCTTATTATTAATTATAGTGCATGATTTGGTAAAAGGAGGGATTATATATATATATATATATATATATATATATATATATATATATATATATATATATAATAAAAGTAAAGCAATCAATATGGTATTGAATCACACGCTCACACAAGAGTGTGAATTTTGTTTCCTGCGAAGGAAAAAAAAATGAAATCATGGAGCTAATAATTAAATGATCAGAAGCCATGTATTCTAATGCTTAGATAAAATAATATTTCCAGAACTTAAAATTTTTGTATAATATGTTCTCTGAAAGTTGTTATCATAAGCATTGGATTATTATTTATAATATATGCACTAAAAAATATAATAAATAAATTAACTGTGTAACAAAATTTTAATCTTAAATCTAATAATCATTCAATTTTATATATTAGAAGTATACAAAAGTCTATCACAGTCTTGATAAAAAGTTTATAAAAATTTGTTACTTATTTCAAGGAGTCTATAAAATTCATTTTAAAAAAGTCTTTAAAGTCTTTAAAAGTCATTAAAATCCACAAATTCTACAAAAGTTTGTCACTTAAAAAAAGTCTTTAAAAATCTTAATTGAATACACCCCCCTAAGACGCTGGTCTTGATTGAAGAATTACTCTTTTTTCTCACAAGTACATAAAATAAACTAACTCTAACCTTTTTTTTCTTTTTTACAAAAGATTTTGATACAGATATGCTTCTAAAATAAGCAGATAGCAATTAAAAATCAAGTAAAAGTTCAATAACTTTTATGCGTGAAATGTGTTTCTGTGTGAGTAGATGCTGTGACGCCCCCAAAATAGGTACACATCACCTATTATGAGTCGCCAAATACATGGTACAGAATACAAATACAACCTTAAATATACAACATGAGCTGTGAGTTTTAATACAAATATTGTCTTCTAGACAGTATTCAAACTCAAAATAAGTCCTCAATACATTTATTATCACACTATTTCATAGAATAGTGAGGACTACTAATACTATCATCTGGACCACATACTCCGCTTTCCCGACTAGTCCCTGCTACGTTCTCATTTCCTGAAAAGAACAATGAAAGCAAAAGGGTGAGCTCAACTAGCCCAGTAAGAAATATTATAATTAAGATAATGCAGAATAAATTATCATTAGCATTCAACAGTGTTAAACTGATAAAATATAACAAACATCAAGTTTAACTACAGCGGAACAAGCAATCCATTAGAAGAGTCAAGTAGAGAATAAAATCTACTATCTTCTATGATTTAAAATATTTTTTATTACTTTTATCGCTGAGACTCAGCTTAATAAATAATCCACATCATCCTTGCACTACGGCCAAGGATATTCATTAGTATCACGACCACAAATCATCCATGCACTACGGGCCAAGAATATTCGTGTATTTATCAATGGTCATGATCATGCCAACAACTATCCATCAATGCACTACGGGCCAATGAGGACTTTTTGCACATCATTTGTAATATTACGATCACGATTACTGTGACGCCCCCAAAATAGGTATACATCACCCATCTTGAGTCGTCAAATACATGGTACAAAATTCAAATACAACTTAATAATACAGTTGTCGTGTAAAATACAACAAAACGTAAACAGAGAGTTTTAATAAGAATATTGTCATCTAGACAATTTCCACACTCAAAAGAGTCCTCATTACATTTATTTTCACACTATTTAACAGAATAGTGAGGACTACTAATACTATCATCTGGACCGTCACTCCGTTCCCCTACTAGTCCCGGCTACGTTCTCATTTCCTAAAGAGAACAGTGAAAGAAAGGGTGAGCTCAACTAGCCCAGTAAGAAATATTATGACTAAGATAATGCAGAATAAATTATCGTTAGACTTCAACAGTGTTAAACTGATAAAATATAACAAACATCAAGTTTAACTGTAGCGGAACATGCAATCCATTAGAAGAGTCAAGTAGAGAATAAAATCTACTGTCTTCTATGATTTAAAAAGGTTTTTCATCACTTTTATCGCTGAGACTCAGCCTAATAAATAATCCACATCATCCCTGCACTACGGCCAAGGATATTCATTAGTATCACGACCACTAATTATCCACGCACTACGGGCCAAGGATATTCGTGTATTCATCAATGGTCATGATCATGCCAACAACTGTCCATTAATGCACTCGGGCGAATGAGGACTTTTACCACATCATTTGTAATATTACGGTCATGATTATACTGATTAATCCCTGGTCATAATCATACAAAGTCCATCTATGCTTTACAAGCCACAGATGACTTTGAACATAATAAAAATATGAGGATGATGACAATGATATAAGAATTCAATAAAACAAGTTCAATAATTAATTTATCCACGAACCAATAACGTCCAAATTGTCAACATGATACTTCTTTGTGGAGTAAAATTCAAGAATGCTCAGAAGAATATTTCCATGAAAAGATACTGGATGAAGTGCAAATATCAAGGATATTCCACTAATTTCATGGTGTATAGAAGTCAAAACTTTAACCAACATAGTATAATAAAGAATGGAATAAAAGAAATCACCAAGCATGCGATAGACCGCACAGACAGGATATTCCAACAGAATAATAAATAACGGAACCAGGTCATGCGTAAACGCACAGACAGGATGTTCCAACAGAATAATAAATAACGGAACCAGGTCATGCGTAATGCACAGACATGTTGTTCCAACAAAATAATAAAAATGGATTTTAACAGAAGAATTTCACCATGTATGCGGTACTTCGCATAGACAGGTTATTCCAACATAATGATAAAGAATGGAATAACAGGAGAATTTCACCAAGTATAGGTAGCTTGGCATGATACAAAAGTTATTCCAATGAATAATAGAGAATGGAATAACAGAAGTTCTCTTCATGAATAAGAAAGAAATAATACCATTACCGTAAAAGATGAGTATTCCGATTGGTAGGGCGAGGATATTCTTAAAGAAAACTTGCACTACGCTCAAAGCTTCTTAAAACTATAAAGAAATACGCTCAAGATTATATAAGAGAATTCTCTGAATTTCTGGTGTGATTTCAATTCTAACTAAGCATCCTATTTATAGGAAAATAGAAGGATACTATTTAGGAAAAATCACGGACGCATAGTATATAAATTGGAACGAAGTTCACGGGTTTGGTGCTGGCCAATTAGAAGAGAAAAAGAAAAAAATAAACTAACACATCCTGTCAACTTTATTCACCACTACCACCCACTTACCCATATTCACAGTACACACACACACATGATTTCAAAATCTACCCACACAAGTCACTTTCATATATATATATATATATATATATATATACTCTATCAATTATTTTGAAAAATGGATAACCGGGGGTCCAATAAATACTTCATAAAAATCACATCAATATTTTTAACAACATTTATCATCATTATTATAATTCACAATATTAATCGACCAAATGTCGTTCCTGGAAAAAGGGGGCTTTCAATAAGGATTTCTCCCTATTGGCGCAAATTAGGTGACCAAACCTCTCCTTGATGTAACTTCTGACATCGTTAATATTGCAAATAATAATATTAATAACCTTGTTATCTCAATTATTGATTTAATAATATATAAAATATCAACAATAATTGAATCAAATAACGTGAGATACTATGCAGCAATTACTGTAGAAATAATTGAACAAAACTAAGTGACTTCTCACGTAAGCATCAGTAATCAATACTGTGTGCTACTATGCAACCACGCGTATTACTATACTTTTACTACCGAGTAGTTCAACAGTTTTAACTGTAAAACTTTCGCCGTTATTTTCATAAAAATATTTTTTGTCATTTTCTCAATCCGACAATAATTCCATTGTGGGGTCCACCAATGATTGTGTCGTTGTACGAATCTTCCCTGTTAAAACGAATATTCCCCGACCAATCGAATATTATATAACAACTTGCGTACTTTGCAAAATTTATAAATATTACCCACAACTATAATATTATATCAAATTCATTCCATAATATTCAAAAATGATATTTATAGAAAAATCATCTTTATTAAAAAAAGTTGGGGTCTTACAACCTCCCTTCTTATGAAATTTCTCCCTCGAAATTAGGGCGACGACTGGTATGTCGAAGAGGTAAGGATACCTTGATTTTATTTCTGATTCTAACTTCCAGGTTATTTCCTCAACATCGTGGTTTCTCCACAAAACTTTAACTTGAGGTATAACCTTGGAGCGTAGAATATGTTTTTTCTTATCCAAGATTTGAACAGGAACCTCTTCATACGTCAAATCTTCTGCTATTTCGTTTGGTTCTAACTCAATAATGTGGTTCGGGTCTTCCACATATTTACGTAACATGGATATGTGAAAAACGTTATAAACACGAGACATACTTAGCGGTAAAGCGAGTCTATACGCCACAGTTCCTACTCGATCGAGGATTAAAAATGGGCCAATGAATCAAGGATTGATCTTTCCTCTCTTTCCAAATCTCATAACTCATTTCCATGGAGCAACACGTAATAACACATGATCTCCAATATCGAATTCCACGTCCTTTCGATGAAGATCAGCATAACTCTTTTGTCGATCTTGTGAGATTTTTATACGTTGCCGGATCGTTTGAATCTTTTCCGTAGTCATACGTACCAACTCTGGTCCCAACAAAGTTGCTTCACCCACCTCATCCCAGCATACTGGAGAACGACACTTTCTTCCATACAACGCTTCGAATGGAGCCATGCCAATACTTGCTTGATAACTGTTGTTGTAGGAAAACTCCACCAATGGTAAGAACTTGTCCCAACTTCCCTTGAAATCAAGGACACAGAGTCTTAATAAATCTTCAAGAGTTTGAATATTCCTCTCTGATTATCTGTCCATCTGAGGATGATATGCCGAACTAAATTATAAATCCGTGCCCATAGCTTTTTGCAAACTATCCCAAAATCTTGAAGTAAATCTTGGGTCTCGATCAGAAACTATGGATACTGGCATACTATACAGTCTTACAATCTCGTTTTGTACATACGAGCAAGATGTTCTAGTGTATAAGTTTCTTGTACTGGTAAGAAATGAGCAGACTTGGTCAATCTATCAACAATGACCCAAATTGCATCTATACCTTAAGAAACCTTGGGAAGACCAGTAACGAAATCCATAGTAATGTGCTCTCACTTCCATTCTGGAATTTCAAGTGGTTGCAATGGACCTTTTTGTACTTGATGCTCCGCCTTGACTCGTTGACAAATTAGACACCTAGAGATAAACAATGCTATCTCTCTCTTCATATTGCTCCACCAAAATGTATGACGAAGATCACGATACATTTTGGTACTCCCAGGATGGATTGCAAACGGTGTGTTGTGCGCCTCCACCATGATTTTATACTTTAAATCAGGGTCGTTAGGAACACAAAGTTTGGAGTTGACTCGATGTATTCCTTCATCATCGATTCTTGCTTTCGGTATAGCACCTTCTTGCACTTTCTTCCTCATACGCATCAGCTCCAGGTCTATAGCTTGGGTAGCTTTAACTTTATCAATTAAAGTCGGTTCTACTCGTATATTCGCCATCATCACATGGGTCCTTGGAGTCTTTAACTCTATCTCCATCCTTTGTAAGTCATACAAAATGGGCCTTTGCGTTGACAATGTTGCACTCATACCCGCATATGATTTTCTACTTAATGCGTCAGCTACCACGTTCACTTTTACAGGATGGTATTGGACGGTATGATCATAATCTTTCAACAGTTCAAGCCAACGTCGTTGTCGTATGTTGAGTTCCTTTTGGGTGAAGAAATATTTCAGGCTTTTATGATCCGTAAAGATCTCCACTTTCTTCCCATACAGGTAATGCCTCAAAATTTTAAGTCTTGAAGATAATAAATGCCAACTCTAGATCATGAGTAGGATAATTCCTCTCATATTCTTTGAGTTCTTAGAGGCATAAGCTATGACTTTCCCATGTTGCATGAGAACACATCCTAACCCTTTGCCCAAGCATCATCAGAGATGACAAATCCTCCGAGCCGATGGTATTGTCGAACAGTCTTTAAAATGAGTCTCCTCTTGAGTTCTTGAAAACTCTTCTCACATTCTTCGCTCCAACCAAATTTTGTATCTTTTTGAGTCAGCTGAGTTAATGGAGTAGCGATTTAAGAAAACCCTTCTACGAATCTCCGATAATAACCAGCTAAACTTAGAAAGCTACGTACTTCGGTCACTGATTTAGGTTGCTCCCAGCTTTGAATAGCTTCAATCTTTCCTGGGTCAACAGATATTCTATGACTTGATACTACGTGCCCAAGGAATGCTACTTCCTCCAGCCAGAACTCGCATTTCTTCAACTTGACATAAAACTTGTTTTCACGAAGCTTTTGGAGTATCAGCCTCAAGTGTTGCTCATGATCTTCATGGCTTTTGGAATAAATAAGGATGTCATCAATAAAGACGACCACAAAGTGATCTAAATATTCCTTGAATACTCGGTTCATCATATCCATGAAGGCAGCAGGAGCATTAGTCAATCCAAAGGGCATGACTAGGAATTCATAATGCCCGTATCGAGTTCTGAAAGCCGTCTTTGGAATGTCATATGTTCTAATCTTCAATTGGTGATATTCGGAATGAAGATCAATCTTTTAAAAGAATTTGGCTCCTTGCAACTGGTCAAACAGGTCATCAATACGTGGCAATGGGTACCTATTTTTGATGGTGACATGATTCAACTCCCGATAATCAATACAAAGTCGATATACTCCCATCTTTCTTCTTCACGAATAGAATGCGAGGCACCCCAAGGAGAAGTACTAGGACGAATGAAACCGATGTCTAACAATTCCTCCAGTTGGGTCTTTAACTCCTGAAGTTAATAGGAGCCATTCGATATGGGGCTTTGGAAATAGGTTTTGTACCAAGTTCAAGGTCGATACAAATTCAATTTCACGCTCTAGGGGTAGGCCAGAAAGATCTTCAGGGAATACGTCAGGAAATTTATTAACAATAGAAATATCATTCAAAACTGACGTATTTTTGTTTAGATCTGTGACATGAACTAAGAAAGCTTGACATCCATTTTTTAATAAACGAATAGCTTTATGGCTTGAGATGACAGTGATTGATTTTAATGGTTTGGTTGCTTGAATTCGCATAATAGGTTGGTTAGGAATATGAAAGCTAACAACCTTACGAAAATAATTAATTTTTGCATGATGAGTAGATAACCAATGAATCCTTAGAATTACGTCAAATGCAAGTATTTTCAATGAAATAAGATCGACAGGTAATGTGAGGGTACCGATTTGAACCAAACAAGACTTATAAACAGTGGATGTAATAAAGGTTCCTCCCAATGGAGTTTCAAAAGATAAATCAAAGTCCAATTTCTCCGGAGTCAAATTTAAACGTTGAGCGCAAGTAGGAGAAATAAAAGAATGGGTAGAACCGATATCTATTAAGGTATATACTTCGCTAGAGTTTATGATAAACTTACCCGTGATGACCTTGTTCGGGTTCCTTGCTTTCTAGGAGGTCATGACAAACGCTCTCCCTTGAACTATCGGTTTTGTCTTGTCTGGGACGGCCTTTAATGCCTCCATCCCAGCTGGATTTGTCTTTGGTGCACGACAAAATTGGGCTGGGTGACCTTCTCTTCCACAATTATAGCATGCTTTGGATGGCATCGCGCAGTTTGGACTAATGTGTCCCTCCCCTCCACATTTGAAGCATATTATAGGTGGTCTTTCTCCTTCCTTAACAACGGGTGTTGGTGCTGACGTCTTTCCATCATTGTTGAACCTCCTCTTCTTGAAATGTCCATTCTTATTGTCTTGGCCATGATTACCACCAAAGTGGTTACCATTTTTGGCATGTTGATTCCCTCCACGTTTGTTGTCACCGCTCATGATCGCTACCACTAGTATTATCATTTTGTTTACCGCTTTCTCTTGGTTAAGTTGACTCGTTATCGCTACTCCAATAATCGATCCTATTTACAACATCCTAATACAAACACGGTTTATGAGAAATTAGATATTGACGTATCTCGGGTTTCAAACCTCTTAGAAACATCCGTCATTCTCTCTTCATTATCAACCAAGTGAGATGCAAACCGGGACAACTCAGCAAACTTAGCTTCGTACTGCGACACGGTCATATTGTTCTGCTCTAACTTAATTATCCATGCACTACGGGCCAAGGATATTCGTGTATTCATCAATGGTCATGATTATGCCAACAACTGTCCATCAATGCACTACGGGCCAATGAGGACTTTTACCACATCATTTGTAACATTACGGTCATGATTATACCGATTAATCCCTGGTCATAATCATACCAAGTCCATCTATGATTTACAGGCCACAGATGACTTTCAACATAATATAAACATGAGGATGATGACAATGATAAAAGAATTCAATAAAACAAGTTCAAGAATTAATTTATCCAGGAACCAATAAGTTCCAAATTGTCAACATGATACTTCTTCGTGGAGTAAAATTCAAGAATGCTCAGAAGAATATTTCCATGAAAAGATACTGGATGAAGCGCAAATATCAAGGATATTCCACTAATTTCATAGAGTATAGAAGTCAAAACTTTAACCAACTGAGTATAATAAAGAATGGAATAACAAAAGAAATCACCAGGCATGCGATAGACCGCACAGACAGGTTATTCCAACAAAATAATAAATAACGGAACTAGGTCATGCTTAAACGCATAGACAGGATGTTCCAACAGAATAATAAATAACGGAACCAGGTCATGCGTAACGCACAGACAGGATGTTCCAACAGAATAATAAAAATGGAATAACAGAAGAATTTCACCATGTATGCGGTACTTCGCATAGACATGTTATTCCAATAAATACTTCATAAAAATCACATCAATATTTTTAACAACATTTATCATCATTATTATAATTCACAATATTAATCGACCAGGCCGTTCCCAGGAAAGAGGGGGCTTTCCAATAAGGATTTCTCCCTATTGGCGCGCAATTAGGTGACCAAACCTCTCCTTGGCAGAACTTCTAGACATCGTTAATATTGCAAATAATAATATTAATAACTTTGTTATCTCAATTATTGATTTAATAATATATAAAATATCGACAATAATTGAATCAAATAACGTGAGATACTATGCATCAATTATCAGAGCAATAATTGAACAAAACTAAGTGACTTTTCACGTAAGCATCGATAATCAATACCGTGCTACTACGCAACCACAATGTAGACATTATACTTTTACTACCGAGTAGTTCAACGCTTTTAATCGTAAAACTTTCATAGATTATTTTCATAAAATATTTTTTGTCATTTTTCAATCCGACAATAATTCTATTGTGGGTCCATCAATGATTATTAATCAGTTATGCGAATCTTCCCCTGTTAAAACGAATATTCCCCACCAATCGAATATTATATAACAACTTGCGTGACTTTTGCAAAATTTATAAATATTACCCACAACTATAACATTATATCAAATTCATTCCATAATATTCAAAAATGATATTTATAGAAAAATTATCTTTATTAAAAAAAAGTTGGGGTCTTACAACCTCCCCTTCTTATGAAATTTCGCCCTCGAAATTAGGGTACGTACCTGGTATGTCGAAGAGGTAAGGATACCTTGATTTTATTTCTGATTCTAACTTCCAGGTCATTTCCTCAACATCGTGGTTTCTCCACAAAACTTTGACTTGAGGTATAACCTTGGAGCGTAGAATATGTTCTTTCTTATCCAAGATTTGAACATGAACCTCTTCATACGTCAAATCTTCTGCTATTTCGTTCGGTTCTAACTCAATAATGTGGTTCGGGTCTTCCACATATTTACGTAACATGGATATGTGAAAAATGTTATAAACACGAGACATACTTGGCGGTAAAGCGAGTCTATACGCCACAGTTCCTACTCGATCGAGGATTAAAAATGGGCCAATGAATCGAGGATTGAGCTTTCCTCTCTTTCCAAATCTCATAACTCCTTTCCATGGAGCAACACATAACAATACATGATCTCCAATATCGAATTCCACGTCCTTTCGATGAAGATCATCATAACTCTTTTATCGATCTTGTGAGGTTTTTATACGTTGCTGGATCGTTTGAATCTTTTCCGTAGTCATACGTACCAAGTCTAGTCCCAACAACATTGCTTCACCCACCTCATCCCAGTATACTGGAGAACGACATTTTCTTCCATACAACGCTTCGAATGGAGCCATGCCAATACTTGCTTGATAACTGTTGTTGTAGGAAAACTCCACCAATGGTAAGAACTTGTCCCAACTTCCCTTGAAATCAAGGACACAGAGTCTTAATAAATCTTCAAGAGTTTTAATAGTCCTCTCTTTATCCGTCCGTCTGAGGATGATATGCCGAACTAAATCGTAAATCCGTGCCCATAGCTTTTTGCAAACTAACCCAAAATCTTGAAGTGAATCTTGGGTCTCGATCAGAAACTATGGATACTGGCATACCATGCAATCTTATAATCTCATTTATGTACATACAAGCAAGACGTTCAAGTGTATAAGTTTCTCGTACTGGTAAGAAATGAGCAAACTTGGTCAATCTATTAACAATGACCCAAATTACATCTATGCCTTGAGAAACCTTGGGAAGACCAGTAACAAAATCCATGGTAATGTGCTCCCACTTCCATTCTGGAATTTCAAGTGGTTGCAATGGACCTTTTTATACTTGATGCTCCGCCTTGACTCGTTGACAAGTTAGACACCTATAGATAAACAACGCTATCTCTCTCTTCATATTGCTCCAACAAAATGTATGACGAAGATCGCGATACATTTTGGTACTCCCAGGATGGATTGCAAACGGTGTGTTGTGCGCCTCCACCATGATTTTATACTTTAAATCAGGGTCGTTAGGAACACAAAGTTTGGAGTTGACTCGAAGTATTCCTTTTTCATCGATTCTTGCTTCAGGTATAGCACCTTCTTGCACTTTCTTCCTCATACGCATCAGCTCCAGGTCTGTAGCTTGGGCAGCTTTAACTTTATCAATTAAAGTCGGTTCTACTCGTATATTCGCCATCATCACATTGGTCCCTGGAGTCTTTAACTCTATCTCCATCCTTTGTAAATCATTCAAAATGGGCCTTTGCATTGACAATATTGAACTCGTACCCGCATATGATCTTCTACTCAATGCGTCAGCTACCACGTTCGCTTTTGCAGGATGGTATTGGACGGTATGATCATAATCTTTCAATAGTTCAAGCCAACTTCATTGTCGCATATTGAGTTCCTTTTGGGTGAAGAAATATTTGAGGATTTTATAATCCATAAAGATCTCCACTTTCTTCCCATACAGGTAATGCCTCAAAATTTTAAGTGCGAAGACAACAGCTACCAAGTCTAGATCATGTGTAGGATAATTCCTCTCATATTCTTTGATTTGCCGAGAGGCATAGGCTATGACTTTCCCATGTTGCATGAGAACACATCCTAACCCTTTGCCCAAAGCATTACTGTAGATGACAAATCCCTCCGAGCCAGATGGTATTGTCAGAACATGTGCTGAAATGAGTCTCCTCTTGAGTTCTTGAAAGCTAAACTGAGAAAGCTACGTATTTCGGTCACTGATTTAGGTTTCTCCCAGCTTTGAATAGCTTTAATCTTTCCTGGGTCAACAGATATTCTATGACTTGATACTATGTGCCCAAGGAATGCTATTTCCTCCAGCCAGAACTCGTATTTCTTCAACTTGGCATAAAGCTTGTTTTCACGAAGCTTTTGGAGTATCAGCCTCAAGTGTTGCTCATGATCTTCACAGCTTTTGGAATAAATAAGGATGTCTTCAATAAAGACGACCACAAAGTGATCCAAATATTCCTTGAATACTCGGTTCATCATATCCATGAAGGCGGCGGGAGCATTAGTCAATCCAAAGGACATGACTAGGAATTCATAATGCCCGTCTTCGGAGTTCCGAAGCCGTTTTTGAATGTCATCGGTACTAATCTTCAATTGGTGATATCCGTAACGAAGATCAATCTTTGAAAAGAATTTGGCTCCTTGCAACTGGTCAAACAGGTCATCAATACGTGGCAATTGGTACTTATTTTTGATGGTGACATGATTCAACTCCCGATAATCAATACAAAGTCGCATACTCCCATCTTTTTTCTTCACGAATAGATCTAGAGCACCCCAAAGAGAAGTACTAGGACGAATGAAATCGATGTCTAACAATTCCTGCAGTTGGGTCTTTAACTCTCGAAGTTTAATAGGAGCCATTCGATATAGGGCTTTGGAAATAGGTTTTGTACCAGGTTCAAGGTCTATACAAAATTCAATTTCACGCTCTAGGGGTAGGCCAAGAAGTTCTTCAGGGAATACGTCAGGAAATTTATTAACAATAGAAATATCCTTCAAAACTGACGTATTTTTGTTTAGATCTGTGATATGAGCTAAGAAAGCTTGACATCCATTTTTCAATAAATGAATAGCTTTATGGCTTGAAATGATAGTGATTGATTTTAATGGTTTGGTTGTTTGAATTCTCATAATAGGTTGGTTAGGAATATGAAAGCTAACAACCTTACGAAAATAATCAATTTTTGCATGATGAGTAGATAACCAATGAATCCCTAGAATTACGTCAAATGCAAGTATTTTCAATAAAATAAGATCGATGGTAAATGTGAGGGTGGAATTTGAACCAAACAAGACTTATAAACAGTGGATGTAATAAAGGTTCCTCCCAATGGATTTTCAAAAGATAAGTCAAAGTCCAATTTCTCCGGAGTCTAATTTAAACGTTGAGCGCAAGTAGGAGAAATAAAAGAATGGGTAGAACCGATATCAAATAAGGTGTATACTTCGCTAGAGTTTATGATAAGCTTACCTGTGATGACCTCGTTCGGGTTCCTTGCTTTCTGGGAGGTCACGACAAACGCTCTCCCTTAAACTACCAGTTTTGTCTTGTCTTGGACGGCCTTTGATGCCTCCATCCCACCTGGACTTGTCTTTGGTGCACAACATAATCGGGCTAGGTGACCTTCTCTTCCATAATTATGGCATGCTTTGGACGACATCGCGCTGTTTGGACTGATGTGTCCCTCCCCTCCATATTTGAAGCATATGATAGGTGGTCGTTCTCCTTCTTTAACAACGGGTGTTGGTGCTGACGTCTTTCCATCATTGTTGAATCTCCTCTTCTTGAAATGTCCATTCTTATTGTCTTGGCCATGATTACCACCAAAGTGGTTATCATTTTTGGCATGTTGATTCCCTCCACGTTTGTTGTCATCGCTTCGATGACTGCTACCACTAGTATTATCATTTTACCGGCTGCTTTCTCTTGGTTGAGTTGACTCGTTATCACGCTCCAATAACTTAGCCTTATTTACAACATCTGAATACAAACATAGTTTATGAGAAATTAGATATTGACGTATCTCGGGTTTCAAACCTCTTAGAAACATCCGCATCATTCTCTCTTCATTGTCAACCAAGTGAGACGCAAACTGGGACAACTCGGCAAACTTAACTTCGTACTGCGACACGGACATATTGTTCTGCTCCAACTTGATGAACTCTATCTCTTTCATGTGACGAATACTTTTGGGAAAGTACTTGTCGTTGAATAGTTCTTGGAACTTCTCCTAAGACATTTTCAGTGCGGCATGTTGAGTACGCTTTACCGATTCCTACCAGTAATCTACCTGTTCTCGCAACATAAAGGTGGCAAAGGGAACCTTTTGCTCCTCGGAGCATCCCAAGACATCAAATATCTTGGTGATCTGCTTTATCCATGTCTCCGCCTTAAGTGGTTTTGGTTCTCCAATAAACTCCGGTGGTCCCAGCTCTTTGAACTGTTTAGCGGTGACCGTCCGAGAGTTGCCAGTGTTCCCACCTGCATTTTGGACATGAGTATCTCTTGCCTGATGTTATACGAATTGTAGAAAGCTCCTAAACATTTCATCGTTCGCCATTTGGTTGGTGTTGTTGTTCACCTGAGGATTATTGCCTTCCTGATGCACATTATCCTGGGTGTTGATTTGTGGTGACTCAACGGTCTCCTGTGCTCCATTGATATTCTCAACATTCTCGGATGTCATTTTCAGATACTGCCACAAAACAAGGGTTAATTGACATGTAACATATTATCACTATACTCTGACCGACCAATTAAATACCAAAGAAACTTAGGTAGGTCATACTAGCGAAGGAATTTCTTGTCTCTCCCCTCCTAGTTCTAGTCTCACATCTTAGCCAGGGATCATATCCCTAAGCTTTGATACCAACTGTGACACCCCCAAAATATGTATACATCACCCATCTTGAGTCGCCAAATACATGGTACAAAATTCAAATACAACTTAATAATACAGCTGTCGTGTAAAATACAACAAAACGTAAACTGAGAGTTTTAATAAGAATATTGTCATCTAGAAAATATTCACACTCAAAAGAGTCCTCATTACATTTATTTTCACACTATTTAACAGAATAGTGAGGACTACTAATACTATCGTCTGGACCGTCACTACGTTCCCCGACTAGTCCCGGCTACATTCTCATTTCCTGAAGAGAATAGTGAAAGAAAGGGTGAGCTCAACTAGCCTAGTAAGAAATATTATGACTAAGATAATGCAGAATAAATTATCGTTAGCCTTCAACAGTGTTAAACTGATGAAATATAACAAACATCAAGTTTAACTGCAGCGGAACAAGCAATCCATTAGAAGAGTCAAGTAGAGAATAAAATCTACTATCTTTTATGATTTAAAAAGGTTTTTCATCACTTTTATCGCTGAGACTCAGCCTAATAAATAATCCACATCATCCCTGCACTATGGCCAAGGATATTCATTAGTATCACGACCACTAATTATCCATGCACTACGGGCCAAGGATATTCGTGTATTCATCAATGATCATGATTATGCCAACAACTGTCCATCAATGCACTACGGGCCAATGAGGACTTTTACCACATCATTTGTAACATTACGGTCATGATTATACCGATTAATCCCTGATCATAATCATACCAAGTCCATCTATGATTTACAGGCCACAGATGACTTTCAACATAATATAAACATGAGGATGATGACAATGATAAAAGAATTCAATAAAATAAGTTCAAGAATTAATTTATCCAGGAACCAATAACTTCCAAATTGTCAACATGATACTTCTTCGTGGAGTAAAATTCAAGAATGCTCAGAAGAATATTTCCATGAAAAGATACTGGATGAAGCGCAAATATCAAGGATATTCCACTAATTTCATAGAGTATAGAAGTCAAAACTTTAAACAATGAGTATAATAAAGAATGGAATAACAAAAGAAATCACCGGGCATCGATAGACCGCATTACAGACGAGTTATTCCAACGAATAATAAATAACGGAACTAGGTCATGCGTAAGCGCATGGCGGGATGTTCCAACGAGAATAATAAATAACGGAACCGGTCATGCGTAGCGCATGCACGGGATGTTCCAACGAGAATAATAAAAATGGAATAATGTAAGAATTTCACCATGTATGTGGTACTTCAGATGCATAGGCAGTTATTCCAACATAATGATAAAGAATGGAATAATGTAAGAATTTCACCAAGTATAGGGTAGCTCACATTATACAAAGTTATTCCAATGTAATAATAGAGAATGGAATAACGAAGTTCTCTTCATGAATAAGAAAGAAATAATACCCTTACCGTAAAAGAAGAGTATTCTGAATGGTAGGGCGAGGATATTCTTGAAGAAAACTTGCACTACGCTCAAAGCTTCTTAAAACTCTAAAGAAATACGCTCAAGATTATATAAGAGAATTCTCTGAATTTCTGGTGTGATTTCAATTCTAACTAAGCATCCTATTTATAGGAAAATGGAAGGGTACTATTTAGGAAAAATCAGGGACGCACAGTATATAAATTCGAACGAAGTTCACGGGTTTGGTGCTGGCCAATTAGAAGAGAAAAAGAAAAAAAAACAAACTAACACATGACAAGTTAAGGACTTTAACCAAAGAGGAATTGGCCTTATATGTAGGTTTGATAACATTATAGAATTTTTCAACCAACAATGTGCAAGTTTTGAAAACATCACACATCCTGCCAACTTTATTCACCACTACCACCCACTCACCTATATTCACAGTACACACACACACATGATTTCAAAATCTACCCACACAAGTCCCTTTCATATATATATATATATATATATATATATAATATGTATATATATATACTCTATCAATTATTTTGAAAAATGGGTAACCGGAGGTCCAATAAATACTTCATAAAAATCACCTCAATATGTTTAACAACATTTATCATTATTATTATAATTAATAATATTAATCGACCAGGTCGTTCCCAGGAAAGAAGGGCTTTCCAATAAGGATTTTTCCCTATTGGCGCGCAATTAGGTGACCAAATCTCTCCTTGGCAGAACTTTTAGACATCGTTAATATTGCAAATAATAATATTAATAACTTTGTTATCTCAATTATTGATTTAATAATATATAAAATATCGACAATAATTGAATCAAATAACGTGAGATACTATGCATCAATTACTGTAGCAATAATTGAACAAAACTAAGTGACTTCTCACGTAAGCATCAGTAATCAATACCGTGTGCTACTATGCAACCACACGTTTTACTATACTTTTACTACCGAGTAGTTCAACAGTTTTAACTGTAAAACTTCCGTCGTTATTTTTATAAAAATATTTTTTGTCATTTTCTCAATCCGACAATAATTCCATTGTGGGGTCCACCAATGATTGTGTCGTTGTACGAATCTTCCCTGTTAAAATGAATATTCCCCGACCAATCGAATATTATATAACAACTTGCGTACTTTGCAAAATTTATAAATACTACCCACAACTATAACATTATATCAAATTCATTCCATAATATTCAAAAATGATATTTATAGAAGAATCATCTTTATTAAAAAAAAGTTGGGGTCTTACAATTACACCGAATAATCCCTGGTCATAATCATACCAAGTCCATCTATGCACTACAGGCCACAGATGACTTTCAACATAATATAAACATGAGGATGATGACAATGATATAAGAATTCAATAAAACAAGTTCAAGAATTAATTTATCCAGGAACTAATAACGTCCAAATTGTCAACATGATACTTCTTTGTGGAGTAAAATTCAAGAATACCCAGAAGAATATTTCTAAGAAAAGATACTGGATGAAGCGCAAATATCAAGGATATTCCACTAATTTCATGGAGTATAGAAGTCAAAACTTTAACTAACTGAGTATAATAAGAATGGAATAACAAAAGAAATCACCAGGCATTCGATAGACTGCACAGACAGGTTATTCCAACAGAATAATAAATAACAGAACCAGGTCATGCGTAAACGCACAGACACAATATTCCAACAGAATAATAAACAACGGAACAAGGTCATGCGTAAACGCATGCATGTGATGTGTTCAACGGAATAATAAAGAATGGAATAACAGAAGAATTTCACCATGTATGCAGTACTTTACATAGACAGGTTATTCCAAAATAATAATAAAGAATGAAATAACAGAAGTTCTCTTCATGAATAAGAAAGAAATAATACCCCTTACGAGTACAACAAATAATATCCCTTACCTTATAAAGAAGAGTACTCAAAGCCGGGTGAGGCGGGATATACTTGAAGAAAACTTGCACTACGCTCAAAGTTTCTTAAACTCTAAAGAAATACGCTCAAGATTATAGAAGAAGAATTCTTTCTCTAGAGTTTCAGTGAATTCGTAAGAAATAATGAAGGAATGAGCTTTTATTTATAGGAGAATGGACTGAATAGTAACTAATTCATGAACGGTCCAGATTGATTTACTTTTAAACGGACAGTCCATATTGATTTACTATACAGAACACTATGTAGGCACTATGCAATACTATGCATAATAAAATATAATATATTCTAATTATTGTCTAATAAAACACATAACTTTATAAAAGTATTCTGTTTTATATAAAAAGATTTAATATGCAAAACACTGTGCATAATAGAATATAATATATTCTATTTATAGTCTAATAAAATAAATAACTTTATAAAAGTATTCATTTTTACATAAAAAGATTTTACTATGCAAAACACTATGCGTAATAGAATATAATATATTCTAATTATTGTCTAATAAAACAAATAACTTTGTAAAAGTATTCATTTTTTTATATAAAAGCTTTTCTATTTTATTACATTAATAATACTAATAAAACAAAATTTATAATATATATATATATATATAAATAAAAACTTTCGTGACTTCATAAAAAGACACCTCAATATATTTAACAACATTTATCATCATTATTATATTTTCTCCCTATTGACGTGCAATTAGGTGACCAAACCTCTCATTGACAGAACTTCTAGACATCGTTAATATTGCAAATAATAATATTAATAACTTCGTCGTCTCAATTATTGATTTAATAATATATAAAATATCGACAATAATTGAATCAAATAACGTGAGATACTATGCAACAATTACTGTAGCAATAATTGAACAAAACTGAGTGACTTCTCACGTAAGCATCAATAATCAATATCGTGTGCTACTATGCAACCACGCGTATTATTGTACCTTTACTACCAAGTAGTTCAACAATTTTAACGGTAAAACTTCCGTCGTTATTTTCATAAAAATATTTTTGTCGTTTTCTCAATCTGACAATAATTCCGTTGTGGGGTCCACCAATGATTGTACCGTCGTACGGATATTCTCCGACAAAAAGAATATTCTCCGACCAATCGAATATTATACAACAACTTGCATACTTTTCAAAATTTATAAATACTAACCATAACTATAACACTATCTCAAATCCACACCATAATATTCAAAAAAATATTTCAAGAAAATTAAATTTTTATTCATAAAATCTGGGGTCTCACAGATGTGAATTTCAACTCAATTATAAAAGTCTATGTAACTTTTATATTTGTATAAATATGCTTATTTGATTAAGCAGGTGAATCATTTTAAGTGTTAGTCAAAAATGCTTCTATATAATCAGATATATAGTTTAATACAATTTTATAAAGAATTATTTATTCTTTATAATAAAGAATGTGTTTCTATAGATTTAAACAAATTTAATTTTTGATTTTATCCAACAAGTATTTCTATGAATGTATTTATGTTCAAATACTTGTAATCAATCAATATAATGAATAAATCAGTTAAGCAATAGTTATCAAGTATAATGAATAAATCAATTAAACAATTTTGATATAACAAATATATTTATTTAACTCAGAGAATATATAATAATATTTTATCTATTATGTGAATGATTATAAATAAAGTCACTTAGGACTATGAGATCGTACAACCAATTCTCTCTCTTATGAGGAATATTTTCGTAGTCTCGGTGTCTAGTTATTGACAAAATTTATAGTTTCACAATTGATATTTATATAAATATTTTCAATAGATCACTTAGATTTTCAAATCCGGTTCAAATGATTCACTTTATCAGAGAATTATCTCAGGATTGTTTTGAACTATCAAGTGTAGATCTACTTTACGATATTTATATAAATAATATCAATAAAAGGCCATTTAGGATTTTAAGATCGTACGACCAATTCCCTCACTTAAGAAGAATATCTTCGTAGTCTCAGTGTCTAAGTACTGACTTTTTATTTGATAAATAGATGAAATATAGATATCTATATAATTGTGTATAAAAAGTTATATTTGTATATCTATAAATCTAAATAAGCAATAGATAATTAAAATAAATCAAATAACTTAGACCAATTTTCTCTTCTCAAATGATTAGAATTTTGATAAGAAGAGACAGAAAGCTTTATAGAGAGTATGTAGACAAGGAGAGTAATTTTTTTTTCAAGTGAATTGACAAATTGTAAATTAATAAAAAAATCTTCTATTTATAGTTTTTCTGAGCTTGGTACAAAAACGTAATTTTAAAGGTTTGATTTTAAATCAATGACTTAGATCTATTTGCTTGAAATGGATGGTTAGGATGGGACTTAAATATTTTTCACCCCCGGATTGCTCAACTAAGATATTCAGCCCTTTGAAATTTCGACCAATTTATATATTTATTAGCCACATGTCTCAATGAATCTTTTAACAAAATCAAGCTCCAGCTAATACTTGGTCAAGACAACAATTGTCCCAGAAAGATTGTCATAAAGAATGTTCAGCACATGCAAGTCATACACACACACACACACTTGTACATATATTTAATATTTTGTATATATATAATGAATATGTTTAAATATTTTTTACCCCTTGAAATAAATTTTTGGATAAAATCATTTTTAAAAATAATAGGAGATCTCCTTACCTTAGAAAATGTTAATATATGAACTAATTTATTTAACATTTAATATTTAAATTATCAAGGTCGATAAAACTAATTCAATAAGGTTTAGAAAATATTTTAAATTAAAATAAAATAAGATAGTTAAAATAAAAAAATTTTAAACATATAGAAAATTCTAACTTTTTACTTAATTTAAATATTAATTATTATTATCATCAAAATAAACTAAAATTTAGAGACCTATCACGTTTTATGCCATATTATAATGTGATAATCGTGTAGATATATTTTAATCTTAGAAGTTTAATTACAGAAATTAAAGACGAAGTCTAAAAGAGAAATAAATGAGAATTTAATAAAATTTATCTGCAATATGTAGTGTTGGAGTTGATTCTATCTTTTGCCGAGACTTGAGAGGTACACATACCTATACATGTAATATATGTTACGAAATTGATATTTTCTCCCGTTAAAATGATATTTTTATAAAAATCTCTCTCATATGAAAGTGAGATACACTCACTATTCATATAGAAAGATGTAAACGAGTCGAATCAAAACAAACAGAGAGCTGCTCGAATTTGACTTGAAACATTAAATTTATACTCGAATTCTAATTTTATTTGAATTTTTTTTACTCAGAATCGACTCGAATACTTATTATTCGAATTCGATCTGACTCGGATCGAATTATATTCAAACTATTTGCGAGCTACAAATTCAGACTTGAATTCGAGTATCCACATAATAACTAGCTTTATAATAAATAGAATTATAAAATGAATTTATTATTTTACTTAAAAACAATAAAATATATTTACTATTACACTTTACAAATATAAAATCACAATTAAAATTAAAAATAAAATAATAATAATTAATTATCCTAATCTGATTTAATTTTGTATATATTAAAAGATAATGTGTTAGTTCCCAGAGGCACACAATAGATCTAGAAGGGGGGCTGAATAGATCCTTTAAAACTTTTTCTTTGTTTTCTTTTATCTTGTTAAGTGATTAACAGATAATGAATAGAAGAATCAATTCATGCACAATGGAATAGATTAAGATACCCTTCAGAAATATAGCATTAAACACAGTTCTAATGTAAAGTTAATTACAAGCAGATATAACAGTTATAATACTGAATGTAAATGACATAAAGTAAATGACATCAGAGGTTTTTAAGTGGTTCAGAGAATAAATGTTCCTAATCCACTTTTTTGCTTCAACAAACAGGGATTCCACTAAGGATTTGATCAACTTTGAATCACTGAGATTCCTTCAAGACCAGTAGCCTTAGAACACTAGTTCACTAAGAACTCTTCAAGACCAGCAGCCTTGGAAACTGTAGACTAAGCCCAACAGACTTAGAATCTCTTGTACCCTATGGTACTCAGCAAGTCCAACAAACTTGACTTTGGTTTAGTCACTAAGACAAAGACCTTGTAGGCCCTGGTTGCTTGGTTGTTTGTTTGTTGTTACTGAGCTGCTAAGATGGCATTCATCTTGTTCATCTTCTGATACTTAGAAGCTTCTTGTGATCAGTAGGCAGTCAACATTGGTATTTGATCACATCTAATGGACTGCTAAGATGTACGTTCAACTTGACATCTTGTTAGTACTTAACAAGTCTGACTCATCCTTGGTGCGGCTGTTCTTTGTTGTTGATGTTTGTCTTCATATGATATTCAACACTGCACATTATCATCGTTGAGGTACTGCTAAGTCTTTGCATATTAGCTTGACTTCTCTGGGTAATTAGCAGTCCTTGAACACTGTTTGACTTGTGAACAAATTCGTATTTGTATCTTCTTCTCTTCAGCTCTGTGTGTTCATGGGAAAAATCGAATGGCTCAAGTATCCTGCTTTCTGTTTTGCCACTCTTGTTGTTGTCTTCTTGGCCTTCCGACTCTCAGCACAGATTCCACCTCGTTGTCATACTCCTTTGTATTGAGTGAAGCTTTTCCATTGTAGGACTCTCATTAGTTGAGCTTCACTCTTCTGTGGTGGTCTCACTCTCACTAAAACCTTTTCTCTGTTAAGCTCTATATGACTTTTATCTTCTTAAGTCAACAACACTTCTCTTCTTTTGAAGCTTCGACTTTTATATAGATCCATCAATGTGAGGTAGCGGATATCTATTCTTGATGGTGATATGGTTCAATTCCCAATAGTCAATACAAAGTCGCATACTCTCGTCTTTCTTCTTTACGAATAAATAGGAGCACCCCAAGGAGATGTACTAGGACGAATGAAACCTATGTCTAACAACTCCTGTAGTTGGACCTTTAACTCCTGAAGTTCAATAGGAGTCATTCGATATGGGGTTTTAGAAATGGGTTTTGTACTAGGTTCAAGGTCAATAAAGATTTCAAATTCACGTTCTAGGGGTAGACCGGGAAGTTCTTCAGGAAATTCACTAACAACAGAAATATTATTCAAATTTGACGTATTTTTGTTCAAGTCCATGACATAGGCTAAGAAAGCTTGACATCCGTTTTTCAATAAACGAATGGCTTTATGGCTTGATATAACAGTGATTGACTTTAGTGGTTTGGTTGCTTGAATTCGCATAACAGGTTGGTTAGGAATATGAAAACTAACAACCTTACGAAAACAATCAATTTTGGTATGATGAGTGGTTAACCAATCAATCCCTAAAACCATATCAAATGCAAGTATTTTTAAAGAAATAAGATCGATAGGTAAAGTGATGGTCCCAACTTGAATCAAGCAAGATTTATAAACAGTGGATGTAATAAAAGTTTCTCCTAACGGAGTCTCAACAGATAAGTCAAAGTCTAATTTCTCCGGAGTCAAGTTCAAACGTTTAGCACAAGCAGGAGAGATAAAAGAATGGGTAGAACCGGTATCTAGTAAGATATAAACTTCGCAAGAGTTTATGTTTAGCTTACACGTGATCACCTCGTTTGGATTCCTCGCGTTTTGGGAAGTCACGATAAACGCTCTTCTAGGAACCACCGACTTTGACTTGTCCGGGACAGCCTTTGGAGTCACCATTCCCGCTGGACTTGGTTTCGCTACAAGACGGTCTTTAGTAATATGACCTTCCTTTCCATAGTTATAACACACCTTGGATTGTTATGGGCAGTTTGGGCTGATGTGTACCTCTTTCCCGCATTTATAACATACTGACCATTGATCGCTTCTCTCCCCAGGAAACAGTTGATCTTTGGTCTTGACGTCTTCACGTTGTCATTATTGTACCTTCTCTTTTTGAAATCTCCCCCCGACTCGCTTCTTCTACTATCATGGCCACGATTACCACCAGAGTGGTTATCGCTTTTGTCCGAATATTTTCCTCCTGCCTTGGTTGTCATTGCTGCCGATGATCTAGCATCACCGGTATGACCCTGGTTGTGGTCCCTCGGTTGAACATACTCATTATCTCGCTCTAATAATTGAGCCTTGTTCACCATATCTGAATATAGAGAATTTTGTGAGAGATAAGGTATTGACGAATTTTGGGTTTCAGACCTCTCAGAAACATCCGCGTCATACGTTCCTCATTCTCTACCAAATGAGGTGCAAGCCTGGATATAACTCTATGAACTTAGCCTCGTACTGGGACACATTCATGTTGTTTTGTTCCAGTCTGATAAACTTTACCTCCTTCATATGACGAATACTTTCAGGAAAGTACTTGTCATTGAACAGGTTTTGAAATGTTTCCCAAGACATATTGAGTGCGGCTGGCTAGGTACGCTTCACAGATTCCCACCCGTAATCTTCCTCACCACGGAACATAAAGGTGGCGAATGGAACCTTTTGTTCCTCCGTGCATCCTTAGACATCAAATATCTTGGTAATTTGCTTAACCCACGTTTCCGCCTTGATCAGATCCAGCTTTTCCAAAAATTCTGGTGGTCCTAATTCTTTGAACTGCTTTGCTGTGACAAGCCGCGCGTTGTTATTATTTCCACCCGTATTTTTTACACGAGTCTCCCTCGTCTGATTTTGCATGACTTGCAAAAAGTTTCTAAACATCACATCATTCATCGTTTGATCGGTGGTGTTGTTTACAGGAAGAACATTGTCGTCCTGTTGCACGTTCTCCTGGTTGGTGATTAAAAGTGTCTCCACAGTCTCATTCACTCCGTTGTTAACATTTTCAGCTGTCATTCTCAAATATTGCCATAAAACAAGGGTTAATTAAAGAAATTAACATTCCTCATATTATCCTTATATTCCGACCGACCAATTAAATACCAAATAAGCTTAGGTAGGACACACTAGCGAATGATTTACTCGTTTCTCCCCTCCTAGGTTTATTCTCCGATCTCCGTCAGAGACCATATCCCTAAACTCTGATACCAACTGTGAAGCCCCCAAAATAGGTCTACACAACCCATTATAATTCGCCAAATACATGGTACAGAAAATAACTACAACTTCATTATTACAATTATCGCGCAAAATACGACAACACATATACTGTGAGTTTAAATACAAATATTGTCTTCTAGACAATATCCAAACTCAAATAAGTCATCATTATAATTATTGATACACTATTTTACAAAATAGTGAGGACTGCTAAAACAACTATCTGGAACCATCATTCTATACCCCGACTAGTTCGCGCTATATTCTCGCCTCTTGAGAAGAAAAATGGAACAAAAAGAAAAAGGGTGAGCTCAACTAGCCCAGTAAAGAATATTATGACTAAGATAATGTAGAACAAATTATCTTTAGTCTTTAATAAATCAGATAAAATATATTGGACAACAAGTTTTAGATCAATATTCGCAGCAGAAATAATAATTCATTAGAAGAATTAAGTAGAGAATGAAATCTACTATCTTCTATGATTTAAAAGTCCATCATCAATATTTTATCCCTGTAACATCAATCAATATACTTCTTGAACCAAATATTCACTTTGCACTACGGGCCAAAGATATTCATTTGTATCACCAGTTGGTCATGTTCATCTCAACACCTGTCCATCTTTGCACTACGGGCCAAAGATATTCATCAGGTAATCATTCATCTTTGCACTACATGCCAAAGATGTGATGCCCCCAAAATATTTATACATGTGATGCCCCCAAAATAGGTATACATCATCCATTCTGAGTCGTAAAATACATGGTACAGAAACAACTACAACTTTAATTATTACAATTATCGTGCAAAATATGACAACACACATGCTGTGAGTTTAAATATAAATATTGTCTTCTAGATAATATCCACACTCAAATAAGTCATCATTATATTTATTCATACACTATTTTATAAAAATAGTGAGGACTGCTAAAACAACTTTCTAGAACCATCACTCTCTACCCCGACTGGTTCCTGCTATATTCTAGCTTCCTGAGAAGAAAAATGGAACAACAAGGAAAAGGGTGAGCTCAACTAGCCCAGTAAAGAATATTATGACTAGGATAATATACAACAAATTATCATTAGTCTTCAACAGGGAAAAATCTGATAGAATATAATAGACAACAAGTTTTAGATCAACAAATGCAGCGGAAACAACAATCCATTAGAAGAGTCACGTAGAGAATGAATTCTTACTATCTTCTAAGATTTAAAAAAATCCATCATCAATATTTTATCCCTGTAACAACAATCAATATACATCTTTAATCAAATATTTATCTTTGCACTACAGGCCAAAGATATTCATTTGTATCACCAGTCGGTCATGTTCATCTCAACACCTATTCATCTTTGCACTACGGGCCAAATATAGTCATCAGTTAATCATTCATCTTTGCACTACAGGCCAAATATATTCAGTAACATCATCATTTAAGACTGAGGATGATGAAAAATATTTTAAAGAAAACGAATCCAGTGACACAGAAGGACAAATATAAGGGATTTACTTTACAGTTTATCCAAGATCAATAATACTCCATAATAAACTATAGTGGAGTAAAATTCAAGAATAAAGATCAAAACATGGATTTAATTTCAAGAATAAAAGTCACAACAGATAACTTGGAAGAAAAAAAAATTTCCTTTTGTGAACAGTACCCGTGAATAGTACCCAGTCATGAAAAGTTCCAAATTTGATAAAAAGTTCAGACTAATATTCTTATGAAATGATATTAGATGAAGCGAAATTTTTAATCATGTTAGGAATTATAGAAGCAATACTTACCATAGTAAGTTCAAATTTAAGAATACGAGAAGAAATAATATCGCTTATGTAATATGGAGTATGAAAGAAAATAATATTTCTCACGAGTGTTGCAATAAAATAATATCCTTTACCTTAGTAGAAGTTAGATTTGACTGGAATATCGGATATTATTCTGAGAAAATCTTGCAGAAAAACTACGCTCAAAGTATTCTTATACTCAAGAAAAATACTCACAATACTACAGAATAGGAATTTCTGATTATGAAGGTGTGATTGAGGAAGGAGGGGTTACCCCTTATTTATAGCAACGGAAGGAGAAAAGTTAAGCAGATTTGCCTAACTTTTCTGCCTAACTTCTCTACCTAATTTTTCAAGCCTAACTTTGCCAACTTTGTCAACTTATATGCCTAACTCCTCATTTTCCTTCTTTGCCTGCACATGCTTAACTTTCTCTTCCTTTTAATTGGTTAAAGGCCCACATATAGAAACATAAACTTGCAGGCCAATTCTCCACCAATCAATTAGTGGTCACCTGGGAGAAAATGAATTAGTAGCCCATGGTTTTGTACCAAAATAATGCATGCACTACACCGGTTTTTGAAAAAAAATAAAGGAAAGCAAACCAAGCTTCTCACCTCCTTAACATATTCACGTGCTTATATATATATATATATTATAATAATATTATTATTTAAACAATTATAATATATTATAATAATATATTTGAATGAATATTTTATCGAAGAAATAATTGTAACTCCACAAAAAATATACCAAACCTTCAACAATTATTTCATGTTAGAATTCCTTCATTTATAACCACATAAATAAATCCATCATTTATATCCGCATCAAATAAATATTTTCTTATCATATAAATCAATAAATAATATTACAGAATCACAATTATGACAACCAGGTCGTTCCCAAGAAAGAGGGGGCTTTTCAATAAGGATTTTTTCACACTATCCAAACTCAAATTCAATCTTATTACAATTATTATCACACTATTTCATAGAATAGTGATAACTACTAAAACAACCATCTGGACCGTCACTCAGTTCCCCGACTAGTCCCAGCTATATTCTCATTTTCTGAAAAGAACAATGAAAGCAAAGGGTGAGCTCAACTAACCCAGTAAAGAATATTATGACTAAGATAATGCAGAATAAATTATCGTTAGCCTTCAACAGTGTTAAACTGATAGAATATAATAGACAACAAGTTTAACTGCAGCGGAACAAATAATCCATTAGAAGAGTCAAGTAGAGCATGATATCTACTATCTTCTATGATTTAAAAGTTTATCATCAATTTTATCTCTGAGACTCAACTTAACAAATAATCCACATCACTGAATTATCCATGCACTACGGGCCAAGGATATTCATTATTATCACCAATGGTCATGATCGTGCCAACAACTGTCCATCAATGCACTACGGGACAATGAGGACTTTTACAACATCATTTGTAACATTACGGGTCATGATCATACTAAACGATCCCTGGTCATAATCATACCAATCAACAGTCCATCTATGCACTACGGGCCAAAGATGACTTTCATAACAATACAAACATGAGGATGATGACAATGATATAAGAATTCAATTAAATGCAAGCAAATGATAAATTCTAAAGATTTATAATTTAATTTTTCCAGAATTCAATAATGTCTAAATTGTCAATATGATACTGCTTTGTGGAGTAAAATTTAAGAATAATATTGTATCAAAAATAATTTGGACCGAAAAGAAATCATTTTTTTATCATGAATAGTACCCTGGGTGAATAATATCCCGTGAATAGTACCCGAGTGAATAGTACCCTGTGAATAGTACTCCGACATAAAAAGGTTAAAACTTATCAAGAATGCTCAGAATAATATTTTCATGAAAAGATATTGGATGAAACGCAAATATCAAAGATATTCTACTAATTTCAGGAATTATAAAAGTAATACTTATCATAGTAAGTTTTAATTTTAGGAATATGAAATGAAATAATATCCCTTCTATGGAGTATGAAAGAAAATAATATTTCTTAAGAGTATTGAAATAAAATAATATCATTTACCTTAGTAAAAATGGATTTGACTGGAATATCGGATATTATTCTGAGAAAATCTTGCAGAAAAAACTACACTCAAAGTATCCTTGTACTCAAGAAAAATACTCACAATACTATCGAATAAGAATTTTTGATATTGAAATGGTGTGTTTTAGGAAAGAGGGATTACCCCCTATTTATAGCAACGGAGGGAGTAACCTGCCTAACTTTTCTTTCTTTTTTTCTTTTCCTCCGTGCCTAAATTTCTCATATTTCTTTCATTCCTAATTTTTCCTTAAATCTTATTGGTTGAGGACCTACCCTTTAGAAAACAAGTTTGTAGGAAATCAAGCATCCACCTACCCACTTAGGAAAAAAAACATATGCAGAAGAAAAATAAAACATCTTTGAAAAAAAGGACAGCTACTGTATTACTTTTGAAAACAAGAATCCGTTTACAATTTGCTAACTAATTATTATGCTCCTTATATCACATGTTTATATATATATATATATAACAACTTTATTATTTAAACAATTATAATATATTATAATAATATATTTGAATGAATATTTTATCGGAGAAATAATTGTAATTCCATAGAAAATATGCCAAACTTTCAACAATTATTTCATGCTAAAATTCCTTCATTAATATCAAAATTGAACCAATATCCAACACATAATAATTAATATTATAAGCTCACAATATCAACAACCAGATTATTCCCAGGAAAGAGGGGGCTTTTCGATAAGGATTTATCCTTATTGGCGCGCAATTAGATGACCAAACCCCTTTTCTCGACAAAATTTTCTAGACATTGTCAATAATGCTAACTAATAATATGAATAATTGTGTCGTATCAATTATTGATTTAATAATTTAAAATATTGTGCAGATGATACTGTGACAATAATTGAATCAATAATATGAGATACTGTGCAACAATTACTGTGACAATTATTGAATGAAACCGAGTGACTTCTCACGTAAGCATCAATAATCAAAGATACTGTACAATATCGTGTGTTACTATGCAACCACGTGTATTACTGTACTTTTATCAACGAGTATTTCAACAGTTAACGATAAAACTTTCGCCGTTATTTTTATAAAAAGATATTTCTGTCGTTTTCTAACTCCGACAATAAATCCGTTGTAGGGTCCACTAATAATTGTGCCGTCGTACTAATATTCCCTGATAAAATGAATATTCCCCGTCCAATCGAATATTTTATAACAACTTGCTTACTTTGTAAAATTTGTAAATATTACCCACAACTATAACATTATATAAAATCCACACCATATTATTTAGAGAAAAATTAATCTTTATTCATAAAAGTTGGGGTCTTACAAAAGATATTCATTAAGTATCACCATTTAAGACTGAAGATGATGAAAAACACCTTAAGGAAATGCATCCAGTGAGATTAAAGGACAAAGATTAGGGATTCGTACTTTAGTTTATCCAAGTTCAAAAATACTCCATAGTAATCAATTGTGGAGCAAAATTTAAGAATAAAGATCAAAACATGGATATAATCAATTGTGAATTGTAAGACCCCGAATTTTATGAAATAAAAGTATTCAATTTTTTTATTTTGGTAAATAGTTAAATTGATAAAAGTTTAAAGTTAAGGGTGATATTTGAAAATTTTGCAAAATAAGCAAGTTGATATAAAATATTTGTTGTGTCGGGAAATATTCGATTGGTCGGGGAATATTCGTTTTAACAGGGGAATATTAAATGCGACGACATAATCATTAGGTGGACCCTACAACGAGAGGTAATCGTAGTTAAAAATGACCAAATATTTTTTAAACTGTTAAACTACCTGGTAGTAAAAGAACATTAATACGCGTGGTTGCATAGTAGCACACGGTATTGATTATTGATGCTTACGTGAGAAGTCACTCAGTTATAATCAATTATTGCTACAGTAATTGTTGCATAGTATCTGATGTTATTTGATTTAATTATTGTCACAATATCATCTGCATAAAATTTTATATTACTAAATTAATAATTGAGAAGATAAAATTATTCATATTATTATTTGCAATATTGATGATGTCTAGAAAGTTCCGTCGAGGAGAGATTTGGTCACCTAATTAAGCACCAATAGGGAGAAATCCTTATCGAAAAGCCCCCTCTTTCCTGGGAATGATCTGGTTGTTAAATATTGTGAGTTATAATATTAATGATGAATAATTGTTAATAGATTAAAAATGTGTTTATTAAAGATAAATGATTTGTGGTAAATATTTATTCAATTTTTGATATAAATAGAGGGGTTTGTTATGAGGTGTTTGTTATAAGTTTGGATTATTATTCCATGAGGAGATGTGCTAATTTTTCAGACCGTTGGTTGAAGTTATAAAAGTAAATCAATATGGATCGATGGTTTAAAGTTTTAATAGTAAATCAGTATGGACCGTTACTTTAAGTTTTAATAGTAAATCAGTATGGACCGTCCGTTTAAAAGTGAATTAATCTGGGCCGTTCATGAATTAGTTCCTATTCAGTCCTTTTCTCTATAAATAGAAGCTCATTCTTTCATTATTTCTTACGAATTCACTAAAACTCTAGAGAGAGAAACTATAGAGAGAAAGAAGAGGAGTATTCTGCTACTACACTACTTCAGTATTTAATCTTCTATTAAGGTAAGGGGTGTTATTTATTTCATATTCGATTACGATATTATTTTTTGTATTCGTAAGGAATATTATCTTCATTCAATACTCGCAAGGGGTATTATTTCTTTCGTATTCATGAAGAGAGTTAATTCTTTCAATACTCGTAAGGGTTGTTATTCCATTCTTTTATTATTCTGTTGGAATAACTTTTGCTCACGCAGCAGACTACTCGCATGCATGGTGAAATCCTTTTGTTATTCCATTCTTTATTATTCTGTTGGAATAACCTGTCTATGCGGACTACCGCATGCATGGTGAAATTCTTAGATTATTCCATTCTTTATTATTCTGTTGGAATAACCTGTCTACGCGGACTATCACATGCATGGTAAATAATCCTTCGTATTCAATTGTTATTAAATTGTGGAAATGATCTATCTACGCGGACTACCGCATGACAGGTAAAAATCCATTTGCAGTTTCGTATATTATTTCTTTTCATATTCTTAAATCTAAACTTACTATGGTAAGTATTGCTTCTATAATTTCTGAAATTAGTGGAATATCCTTGAGGTTTGCGCTTCATCCAATATCGTTTCATTGGAATATTGATATGAACTTTCTTATTAAATATCAATATTTTCACCCGGGGTACTATTCACTCGGTTACTATTCACTCGAATATTATTCACCCGAGGATTCGGGGTACTTTTCATACCGAGTTACTATTCATGGGTTACTATTTACTCGAGTATTAATCACTCGAGTATTCGGGCCATTTTTTATGTCGGGGTACTATTCATGGGGAACTATTCACCCAGAGAACTATTCATGACAAAAATTGATTTTTTTTCGGTCCAAATCATTTTTGATACAATATTTTTCTTGAATTCTACTCCACAAAGCAATATCATGTTGATAATTTGAATATTTTTAAGCTCTAGATAAATTTAAAGTCTTTAATATTTATCCTTGATCTCGTTTGATTGAATTCTTATATCATTGTCATCATCCTCATGCTTATATTGTGATAAAAGTCATATGTGACTTACGTACATAGATGTACTATTGATTGGTATGATTATGACCAGAGATTATTCTGTATAATCATGACTGTAATGTTACAAATGATGTGGTAAAGTCCTCATTGGAACGTAGTGCATTGATGGAAAGTTGTTAGTATGATCATGACCATTGATGATTACATGAATATCCTTGGCTCGTAGTGCAAGGATGATTCGATGATATGGGTTATTTATTAAGCTGATTCTCAACGATAAAGTTGATGAATTTTTTTTTAAATCATAGAAGATAGTAGATATCATGCTCTACTTGACTCTTCTAATGGATTTCTTGTTCCGCTGCAGTTAAACTTGATGTTTATTGTATTTTTATCAGTTTAACATTGTTGAAGGCTAACGATAATTTATTATGCATTATCTTAGTCATAATATTTCTTACTGGGCTAGTTGAGCTCACCCTTTTGCTTTCATTGTTCTCTTCAGGAAATGAGAACGTAGCCGGGACTAGTCGGGGAACAGAGTGACGGTCCAAGATGGTGGCTATAGTAGTCCTCATTATTTTATTAAATAGTATGATAATAAATATAATGAGGACTTCATTTGAGTTTGACTACTGTCTATAAGACAATATTCGTGTAAAAACTCTAATCTACGCTGTTGTCGTATTATATAAAGGAAGTTTATATTTGATTTATGTACCATGTATTTGATGACTCAGAATGAGTGATGTATACCTATTTTGGGGGCGTCACATGAATAGTAACCCCGACACAAAAGATAACAATTTCATAAGAAAAATCATACTTCGTGAATAGTACCATATTCGTGAATAGTATCGTATATGTGAATAGTAACCTCAACATAAAAAGGTAAAAAATTCATAATAAAATTCATACAAATATTTTGGCATAATGATATTGAACGAAATAACATCATTTATGAATAAAATAACATCCCTTACCTCAAAAATAGTACTTCTTACTGAAATATCGGATATAATGCTAATAAAAACTTGCACTGAATAGCAACTCTCAAATTATCTAAATATCTCACAAAAATACGCTCGATATTATAGAGAGAGAAAACTTCTAATTCTGTTGTGATTTTTAATTCTAACTAAGCACCATATTTATAGAAAAATACCAGAACGCCAAAGCAGACTAAAATTTAATAAAATAATATTTTAATAAAAAATTTAATGCACACCTCTTTACCAAACTCAGCACACAACAAGTGGGGCCCACCAAATTCAGAAAATTCCACAACAACCAAAAGTGGGGCCACCCATGTTTTTAATAAAAATATTTATTTCCAAAACTTCAATAATTCATAATAAATAGCCTTTTATTAGAAAAATAAATATTTTAAGTCCTTTCAATAGGAAATTTAATTCTCTACAACTTTGTAGAAGAAAGTTTTTCCAAAATCCAAACAGAAAATGATCGAAATCCACATACGGATGATTTTTAATACCTCCATACAGACAAAATATTGATAAAACTCCTCAGCATTAATTCTTTCATTTATATCCACATAAAACAAATATTTTCTTATCATATAAATCAATAATTAATTACTCACAAATAATATTACAAAATCACAATAATGACAACTAGGTTGTTCCCAAGAAAGAGGGGGCTTTCCGATAAGGATTTCTCCTTACTGGCGCGCAATTAGGTGACTAAACCCCTTTTCTAGACAGAACTTCCTTAGACATTGTCAATAATGCTATCTAATAATATTATTCAAATAATATGAATTATTGATCTGATAATGGGAAATATTGTGCAGTAACAATTATTGAAACAATAATAATATAAAATATCAACGTAGCAATTATTGAATCAATAAGATAAAATATTGAACAGTAATTACTGTAGCAATTATTGAGTAGTGCCTTCTTACGTAAGAATCAATAATCCAAAAATATTGTGTAATACCGTGTGCAACCACGCGTATTACTGTACTTTAACCATCAGGTATTCCAACAGTGTTAACGGTAACAACTACACCGTTATTTATAAAAAAAACTTAAACTTGTCGTTTTTTTCATCCAACAGTTTTCCGTTATGGGGCCCATAAATGGCTGCATCATCGTATGAATATTCTCCGACAGCAAGAATATTCCACGACCACCGAATATTCCCCGACAACAATGAATATTTTATAACCACTTGCTTATTTTGCAAAATTTGCACATTTTAGCCATAACCAAAGTATTATATGAAATTAACACCTTATTATTCAAAATAATAATTATAGGAAATTCAATTTTATTTATAAAAATTTGGGGTCTTACAAGCTCCCCTTTTAATCTTTGTCTTATTTGTTTGTGAAGGAGCCCTTTAAATGTTTCAGTTGAAGGCATACAGTGTAGCATTTAATGCTCTAAACATTTCTGAGCACTGATGTAGACATGCAGGGTTGATGTGACAACTCCTTTTTGACTTTCCTGACATATCAGTCTTGTGACGCCCCCAAATACGGGTACTTAAAACCCGAACTCGGTGCTTCACGATACCATTTCTATAAGCTAAATAATACTAATAATAATAACAATAATATAAAATTCAAACTTAATTTACATATGCATCAAAGTTTACTCCTGCATGAGACCTTTAAACATTCATTACATCATAGATAATAAGTATCATTGTCTTAATAAACTATAAGTATTACACAACATAATATAAATCTCATTCAATGCGACTTTCCTTTCCCCTTGTTCTTGCCTCAACTTCTCGGTTGATCATACTTAATCGAAAACATTTAAATTTAAAGCAAGAATGAGCATTGGATTGCCCAAAGACAAGTAATAACAACAATATATATTAGCTGAAAGAATTAAATATTTTCTTTGAAAGACACTTCTACAACGAATCAACAGTTGTGAAGTAAGCTGAACCAATAATAATAACATATCACTTCCATATGTAATCTTTGAAACTATGTATAGACTATAATCGGAGATCGATTGACGACTATGAACATTATTTTTTCATTTTCGCTAGGGTTTAGCGAAACTTCATCCATAAAACCGTCATAACTTACGGACACGAGGGTGATCATCCCAATGTGCCTGTGTTGATTAATACTACACGCAAGAACGATATTATCGTTCACTCTATCCACCTTAAGTGCACAAAAGTTTTCCCATATTCGGATGTTCATACTTAGTCGGAATCCAACCAAAACAATCACAGTTGGACACAATAACGTTCTACTTGTTCAATAATATTTTATGTCTAAATTTGAATCAAATAGCTTAGACGACTTTTAAGTCAACGATATACATATTTGAAATCAATAAGTATGTATCAACATATGATTAAATACAATGGTTATCCAAGTGGGGACACTTGTCTAACCCTATATACGAATTAACGAACAGAATAAATATATGAATTATACAATAATACAATGATCGGATAATGTAAGAACTTGTATGAACACAAAGATTGGATACATAATGAATAATAATAGAGTTAATAATCTGGCACAATAATAATATAATTCTGAAACTTTCTTACTCATGTCCATTGCATAAAGGAAATGCAAAGGTAGGATACTTGCACAATGTAAATAATAGATCAAATACTTACTCAATAATAATTGGAGTAAGTTTAGGAAACTTGTATAACATGATATACCTGTTTGCACGAAATAAAAGTAGTGCATAAGGTTTAGATACTTACTGAAATTGCTACTTTAATAACTTATGACCTAGATTAATCTTTTATACCACGACCTATCAGTAATAAGATCATTCGTTCAATTAGAATAATATATCATATCACATAGTACTTCTAATTGCAGTCAGCACATACCCTAATCACATTGTCACATATGTTTAACGGTTATTACATCATAAACAAACACGTATCTAGTCAAATTATCTAAGTCCAAATCAATTTCTGAAATATTTCGGTGTACCGACGGCTTTATCGGGTAAATATCGAGTCTAAGACTCTATTGTGTAGTTCAATATTCGTTTAGATATTTTAAATATCAGTCATATTATTTTTCATAGCCTTATAATAATTTTTAAATAATTATTATACTTTATCATGAATTTTCAAACACTGAAATTATTATTAAATGATTTAAATATTAACTAATTCTATTATCATTAATATTTAATTAATATTAAACTATTAATGAAACTATTGCCAAAATATTAAAGTTATTTATAATAACTCAAAATATTTTTAAAGTATTAATATTACCCTTGAAATGATTTTTAAAACATTTAAAATTATTTTAAACAATTATCATTAATATTAGAATATTAATTTATTATTTATCAAAATATTAAAAGTCATTAGTGCTAACTTAAAATATTTTTAATTCATTTATTTCTTTTTAAATGATTTTTAATTCAATAAAACCATTTTAAACTATTTATTTAATATACTTATTAAATAAACGTAATATCATTAATATTAAATTATTAATTCAATTTACCTTTAAATATAAAAAGTTATATTTTATAACTTCAAATATTTTTAAACTATTTATTTTCATTTAAAATGATTTTTATAATATTAAAATCATTTTTAATTAATTTATTTAATATAATTACTAAATAAATCTAATATCATTAATATTTAATAATTAATGAAATTTATTTTAAAATATTAAAAGTTATGTTTTATAACTTAAAGTATTATTAAATACTTTATTTTTATTTAAAATGATTTTTAATACAATAAAATCATTTTAATTAATTTATTTAATGCATTTATTAAATAATTTAAATACCAATAATATTTATGAAAAATATGTCAAACTATTAAAAGTTAATTTTATAATTTAAAATAATTTTTAAAACTAATTTTATAATTTTTAGGAATTTATTTATTTTTAATGTATTTTTCGAAAATTATAAAACAAAAATAATTAAATCCGTCGCTAAAGGCTATAGTGACAGTTTCTGTCGTGATAGGTGTTCTTGAGGCTCAAGAACACTCATAACCAGTTATCGATGGGCTAAGTTTGACCAACTATAAATGTCAGATATTGATGTTTCTGGGCAAGCTAATCTATGGATCTTGTAGTACTAGTGTCTAACTACATGTTACAACAATAATCGTGACAATAAAACGTAAAACGAATGAGATCTGGGCTTGCAAAGTAATTGTCAGATCTGTTCTTGGTTTTCTGGGTTACCCGAAACCCAAGACGATCTTTAGGTACTACGTTTGGGCTTCCATAACTATATTTCCAGGTAAGGTTTTGGTTGTTTAGTGGTTTCAGAGTGTAGTACCCATGCCAAGGAAGAGATCTATTATCCTTAATCAGTCTAACTACATCCCAATCGCCAGATCTAAGTCGGTCAAACCCTGTCAGAACCGTGTTCTTGATTTTCTGGAAATTCCAGAAAACGCATATCATGTTCATATACGCTTTGGCTGACCGTTCATTACTTTGATCCTATTCGTCATTTAGGTGATATAAAGGCTTTTATATGTAGCCCATATAACATATTATAACATGGATACAACAACACAAACAAATCACATAACTCAAGAGAGATTGAGACTCATGAACAAACTGTCAGACCCATCTGGGTAACTTCACGGGTTACCCGAAATGAAACTTTCACTGTCGCCAACGCATTTTGATTGATTACTACATCCGATCCTTTGTTTTCCAAGGTTCGAGAGTGTGTTGGACTTGAAGTCCTCATGACAGAGGAGAGATCCATTGCACCAAGGCAGCAAAAACAACAACAAAATAACAATCTATGACACGGTCAAACATGGTCGAAAAGTCGTTTTCATATTTTACGAAATTGAAAAAATCAAAATCGTGGACGAGGGGCGGGTTTGACCATCCTCTAAGTTCGATCAATTGATTTTTAAAGGATCAAAAGCAACCAATATAAAGTACATAAGATAGGCTATAACCTGGATACTATAACATCGTCAAATGATTTACAAACTGACAGATATAAGCCTTCCAAAACATTGTCAGATGCTGAAAAAGCTTTCTGGGTTGCCCAGAATTAGTAAAGTCATGGTCGGTTAATGACCTTTGACCATCAATAACTTTCACTCTATAACTGATCTGACTCTGAATCAAGTTCCAGATTCAAGATCTCATAGCATACTACATGTTTAAAGATTTAAACCACAAAAACACATAATATACAAGGATCTATGAGGCCTGACATTTGACTGTCAGACTCCAAAAATAAAATTTCCAGATTTAGAAGATCATCAAATCCGAGCTTCTAGATGTTATGGGTTTAACATCTAGCAACCCAGATCATTGATTAACACCCCATACAACATATTTAACACACAAAAATTACATCTAACATAAGATCAAAAGATTTTCGAATTTTTAGGGTTTGCACCTTTATGCTCCAATTCTGATTTCTATGCTTCTGATTTGATGTTGGTGTTCATGGGGCTTGATTGGGGACTGATCTAGGAAGGCAATTTCGTGGGTTTGAGCTTGAGAGAGAATGGCTAAGTGCTTGTGAATAATTTAGGTAAAAAATGAGCACTTTCTCTTTCTTAAATTATGCAAATCATGTATGCTATGTATGGGATGGCTGATCATGTGATGTATTATAGATTGTAGGCTCATAGGTAGGTTTAGGGTGGCTGGCCAGATCTTGCTAGATATTGTCTAACCAATAATTCAAGAATGGGACAAAAGGGCATTTTTATAATTTCCTTTTTAATCTCAAGGGTATTCTTGTCCAAGATGCTTGAATCTAGGGTTTAATCACTAGATTTTATATTTTAAAGTTTCCCAAATAATTACTAGGGTTTGAAAGATTAAAATTAAAGTGAAATAAAAATTTAATTAAACACACTAATTTAAAATTAGGGTTTTTAATAGGAAATTAGGGTTTTTATATTAGGGTTCCTTAATACTATTAGGGTTCCCAAATTAACAATTAGGGTTTCCTAATTATCATTATAATTCACAAAAATAATAATTAGGGTTTCTAATTTTAGCAAATTAGGGTTGTCAAATAATAATTAGGGTTTCTCCTAATTACAGAAATTCTATAATATGCAATAAAATACATATAAAATAATTATTACCAAGTCTCGAACTTATAACCGAGTTTAACAATTAGGGTTTAATAACACGATATATGGGTTATGACATAATTTACCACCATTGACCCACCATTATCAGTCAATATATTTACAGAACATATTTATAGCACTGAAAAATTAAAATATAATTAATATTATATTATTATTCTCATCCCTTGATCAAAATCCAAATTTTGTGTTTGGATTCCATATCTGATTTATTTTTTCATATACAACATCAATAATTAAGCTAAAATAATTAACTTAAATATTACGAACAAATTCATATAATTAAATATTTATTATTATAATTCTAATAATTATTTCATATATTATTTAAATAATATAAAATCATGTTTTCATGGAAAATAATTAATAAAAATATTTCTGCTTAAAAAAATTAATTACTATAGGAATATAATTTGTAGTGATTAATAATTCTAAAATTCTTTATAGGCAATAAATATATTTTCATTTATCATACATTACTTGACACATATTCTCATCATTAAAATAATAATAATAAAAATAAAAATAAAATTTATATGCAAAATTTCTTATATATTTTTATGTAAAATATTGGGTTATTACAAATGTGCTTTATCACCTCACACTTCATAGACGTTACTTTCAGCAGGTTAGTAAGTAGTCATCCTTTTCTCTTGTTTCCTCGATTTACATCAAGGATGTTTAGAGAGTATATTGGGATCGTCAATTGACAACATTCGAATGTCAGTTTTCTTTGCTTTGACATTCTCACTCTTCATATGAATGCCCTCTACGATTCTGATGTTGACCTTTATGAACTCTATGATTTCTTTCCTGTGGAAATCATAGAGTGACTTGACCTTGACACCTTTTATGATTCTGAGAGTGCTCAACGTTGTACCATCTTGTACTTTGCTCTCACGGTCTATTCTATGATCGTGTTTATCTTGTCTTGCTTCAAGAACTAACAAGTTGATTGACAGCTTTGACACTTCGGTTTGCATATCCATTTTGACTTGTCATGCTTAGCTTTTTGAACTTTCAGCCTTGTGATCTCTTGATCATACTCCATGGTAAGGCTGAGCACTTATAACCTCCTTGTTTGTCCTTTACTCACACTGTGGCAAGTTTACTATTATCTTTGTATTTCCTTTATCAGGCTCTTCTTCTCTTTGGTAAGCACTACGATCGTAGTCTTCTGATTAGCACTTGTAGGAGATTCCTTCTGAGTAGATTTTCACTTCTCAATCAGCCTTGCTGATAGAGTTGGTGCTTTGATCTTCTACTTACTTGTAGATCATTCAGAGAATGCTTTCTGATATTCTTCAAGTAGACTGCATTCTTAAACTTGACTGTTCTTACCAGAGAAAGTGATCTATGCATATACTTCAGGTTTGCTTCTGTAGAGAATCGTAGACTACTCCACGATTATGTCTTGGCTATGTAAGTATCTGGATGACTACGACTTTGGCTCTGGTTCTATAAAATATGATTCTGATTGGTGACGATGTAAGACCCCAACTTTTTATAAATAAAATCGAATTTCCTCTATTTATTATTGTGAATAATAAGGTGTTAATTTGATATAATGCTTTGGTTAAGGGTGAAATGCGCAAATTTTGCAAAATAAGCAAGTGGTTATAAAATATTCATTGTTGTCAGGAAATATTCGTTTGGTCGTGGAATATTCTTGTTGTTGGGGAATATTCGTATGACAAATGAGAGCCATTTGTGGGCCCATAATGAAAAAGCGGTTTAATGAAGATAACGACAAGTTTGAGTTTTTATAAATAACGGTGTAGTTATTCTGAATTAACAACATTGGAATACCCGTGGTTAAAATATAGTACTACGCATGGTTGCACAAAGAAAGACACTTGGTATTACATGTATTTTTGAATTATTGATTCTTACGTGAAAGGCACTACTCAATAATTGTTACAGTAATTACTGTTCAATATTTTATTTTATTGATTCAATAACTGCTACGTTGATATTTTATATTATTGTTGTTTCAATAATTGTCACTGCACAGTATCTCCATTATCATATCAATAATTCATATTATTTGAATAATATTGTTAGATAGAGTTATTGGCAATGTCTAAGGAAGTTTTGTCTAGAAAAGGGGTTTGGTCACCTAATTGCGCACCAATAAAGAGAAATCCTTATCGGAAAGCCCCCACTTTCTTAGGAACAACTTGGTTGTCATAATTGTGATTCTGTAATATTATTTATGAATAATTAATTATTGATTTATATGATAAGAAAATATTTATTCTATGTGGATGGATAGAGAAATATTTATTTTATGTGGATATAAATGATGAAATTAATGTTGAGGTTTTTTATCAGTATTTTGTCGGTATGGAGGTATTAAAAATAATTCGTATATGGATTTCAGACATTTTCTTTTTTGAATTTGGAAAAACTTAATTATACAAAGTTGTAGAGGATTTAATTTCCTATGGGATGGACATAAAATTCATATTTTTCTTATAAAAAGGCTATTTATTATGAATTATTCAAGTTTCAGAAATAAATATTTTTATTAAAATTATGTGTGGGACCCACTTTTATCCTTTATTGCTAAAATATGCTGAAATAATTTTCAAATGTGGTGGGCTAAGTGTGAGACCCCAGATTTTATGAATAAATATTTAATTTTTCCGAAATAATTTTTTTTTTAATATTATGATGTGGATTTGATATAATGTTATAGTTGTGGGTAGTATTTATAAATTTTGCAATGTATGCAAGTTGTCATATTATATTCGATTGGTCGGGGAATATTTGTTTTATCAAGGAATATTCGTGCAACGGCACAATCATTGGTGGACTCCGCAACGGAATTATTGTCGGAATGAGAAAACGATAAAAATACTTTATGAAAATAACGGCGGAAGTTTTACCATTAACTGTTGAAACATCCTATTGTTAAAATCTGATGTACGTGTGGTTGCATAAGAGTAGCACACAGTATTGATTATTGATGCTTATGTGATAAGTCACTCGGTTTTGTTTTATTGGTATTATTAATGTAATAAAATGAATACTTTTATAAAGTTATTCTATAAATAGAATATATTATATTCTATTATACATAGTGTCTGCATAGTGTTTTGCATAGTAATTTTTTTATATAAAACAAAATACTTTTATAAAGTTATTCTATAAATAGAATAAATTATATTTTATTATGCATAGTGTTGCATAGTGTTTGCATAGTGTTTTGCATAGTAAAATCTTTTTATATAAAACAAAATACTTTTATAAAGTTATTTATTTTATTAGACAATAATTAGAATATATTATATTTTATTATGCATAGTGTTTGTATAGTGCCTGCATAGTAAAATCTTTTATAAAGTTATTCGTTTTATTAGATTATAAATAGAATATATTATATTTTATTTAAAAGATTTTGCTTTAAATATGAACTATCAGATTAAAGTAAATCAACTTGGACCGTTCATGAGTTAGTTACTATGCAGTCCATTTTTCTATAAATAGAAGCTCATTCCTTCATTATTTCTTACGAATTCACTGAAACTCTAGAGAGAGAAACTATAGAGAGAAAGAAGAAAGTATTCTGCTACTTCACTACTTATATATCCAGTACTCTTCTTCTTAAGGTAGGGAATATTATTTGTTGTACTCGTTAGGGGTGTTATTCTTTTGTATTCATGAAGAGAACTTTATGTTATTCCATTCTTTATTATTCTCGTTGGAATAACTTTGTGTCTGTGCCAAGTTACCCTATACTTGGTGACATTCTTCTATTATTCCGTCTTTACTATTACATTAAAATATCCTGTTTATGCGTTTTACTGCCGGACTGATTCCGTCTTTATTATTCTCATTGGAATATCCTCATGCATGCGTTTTTGTGGGACCGGTTTCGCCTTTATTATTATTACATTGGAATATCCCATCGGTCTTGAATTTAGCTTTGACACGGTTCCGTTATTTAGTATTCTATTGGAATAACTCATCTGTCTGAAGCACCGCATGCATGGTGATTTATTTTGTTATTCCATTCTTTATTATACTCAATTGATTAAAGTTTTAACTTCTATACTCCATGAAATTAGTGGAATATTCTTGATAATTGCTCTTCATCCAGTATCTTTTCATGGAAATATTCTTCTGAGCATTCTTGAATTTTACTCTACAAAGCAGTATCATGTTGACAATTTGGACATTATTAGTTCCTGGATAAATTAATTCTTGAACTTGTTTTATTGAATTCTTATATCATTGTCATCATCCTCATGTTTATATTATGTTGAAAGTCATATGTGGCCTGTAGTGCATAGATGGACTTGGTATGATTATGACCAGGGATTATTCGGTATAATCATGACCGTAATGTTACAAATGATGTGGAAAAAGTCCTCATTGGCCCGTAGTGCATTGATGGACAGTTTTTAGTATGATTATGGCTATGGATTCTCTTCGGCCAAGGGTGCAAAGATGAATTGTTTTATGGCATGACCAGGACCGTTGATGAAAACATGATTATTCTTGGCCGGTAGTGCATGGATAATTGTGGTCGTGATACTAAAGAATATCCTTGGCCGTAGTGCAGGGGCGATTCGATGATGTGAATTATTTATTAAGCTGAGTCCCAGCGATAAAAGTGATGGAAAAACCTTTTAAATCATAAAAGATAGTAGATTTTATTCTTTACTTGACCCTTTTAATGGATTTCTTGTTCCGCTGCAGTTAAACTTGATGTTTGTTATATTGTATCAATTTAACACTGTTTCAGGCTAATGATAATTTATTCTGCATTATCTTAGTTATAATATTTCTTACTGGGCTAGTTGAGCTCATCCTTTCTTTCACTGTTCTCTTCAAGAAATGATAACGTAGTGGGGACTAGTCGGAGAATAGAGTGATGGTCCTAGATGGTGCATTAGTAGTCCTCAATATTCTGTGAAATAGTGTGATAATAAATGTAATGAGGACTCCATTGAGTTTGTATACTCTCTAGAGGACAGTATTTGTATTAAAACTCACAGCCTATGTTTTGTTGTATTTTACACAACTGTTGTATAATTAAGTTGTATTTGAATTCTGTACCATGTATCTGGCGACTCAAGATGGGTGATGTATACCTAATTTTGGGGGCGTAACACTGAGATTTTTCAAAGTGGCATGCTTAGAAAAAATAATAATATTATTTTATTAATTTAGTATGTTTTGGCGTTCTAGCATTTTCCTATAAATAGGGTGCTTAGTTAGAATTGAAAAATCACACCAGAAATAAGTTTTCTTTCTCTTTCTATATTATCGAGCATATTTTATGAGTATTTAGATACTTTAAGAGTTGTTATTCAAAGGTCTGAAGTTTCCTTCAAAGACTATATCGATATTCCAATCAAGTCTTTGTTCTTTTGAGGTAAGGGATGTTTTTTTTTTCGTAAATGATATTATTTTCTTCTATAGCATTATGCCGAAATATTGATATAAATTTTATTGTGGAATTTCTATATTTTTGTGTCGGGGTTACTATTTACGTATAGGGCACTATTCACGAATACGGCACTATTCATAGAAAAAATAAAATTTTCTTTTTTTTGTCCAAGTTGTCTATTATGGTTACTATCTTTGATTGTATCCATGTTTTGATCTTCATTCTTGAATTTTGTTCCACAATTGATTATTATAAGGTATTTTTGAACTTGGATAAACTAAAGTACGAATCTCTAATCTTTGATCTTTTATCTCACTGGATTCGTTTTCTTTAAGATATTTTTTATCATCCTCAGTCCTAAATGATGATATTACTAAATATCTTTGGTATGTAGTGCAAAGATGAATGATTAACTGATGAATATCTTTGGCCCGTAGTGCAAAGATGAACATGTGTTGAGATAAACATGACCAACTGGTGATACAAATGAATATCTTTGGCATGTGTGTCATACCTAAGCTTATTTGATTGGTCAGTCAGAGCATATTGTTAATATGTGATATGTTAATTTGTTAATTAACCCTTGTTTTATGACAGTATTTGAGAATGGCAGCTGGAAATATTAACAATGGAGTGAATGAGACCGTGGAGACACCTTTAATCATCACCTAGGGAAACATGCAACAGGAAGGCAATATTCCTCCTGTAAACAACACTACCGAACAAATGATGAATGATGGGATGTTAAGAAGCTTTTTGCAGTTCATGCGAAATCAGACGAGGGAGACTCGTGTACAAAATACGGGTGAAAATGATAGCAATGCGCGGCTTGTCACAGAAAATCAGTTCAAAGAGTTGGGACCACCAGAATTTATGGAAAAGCCGAATCCGATCAAGGGGAAAATGTGGGTTAAGAAAATTACCAAGATATTTGATGTCTTGGGATGCACAGAGGAACAGAAGGTTCCATTCGCCACCTTTATATTCCGTGGTGAGGCAGATTACTGGTGAGAATCTGTGAAACGTACCCAGCCTGCCGCACTCAACATGTCTTGGGAAACGTTTCAAAAACTGTTTAATGACAAGTACTTTCCTGAAAGTATTCGTTATATGAAGGAGGTAGAGTTTATTAGACTGGAACAAAACAACATGACGGTGTCCCAGTACGAGGCGAAGTTCGCAGAGTTATCTAGGTTTGTACATCATTTGGTAGTGAATGAGGAACGAATGACGCGGATGTTTTTGAGAGGTTTAAAACCCGAGATTCGGTAATATCTTATCTCTCATAAATTTTCTTTATATTCAGATGTTGTAAATAGGGATCAATTATTAGAGCGAGATAATGAGTATGTTCAACCGAGGGACCACAACCGTGGTCATCTGCAAGTGGCGTGATCATCGAACAATGACAACCAAATGGGAGGAAAACATTCTGACAAAAGCGAACCACTCTGGTGGTAATCGTGGCCATGATGGTAGAAGAAGCGAGTCGGGGAGATTTCAAAAGAGAAGGTACAAAATGATAACGTGAAGATGTCGGCAAGACAAACATCGATTGTTTCTAGGGGAGGAGAACGAGCACCTATTGTTCGTTTGTTATAAATCTTGAAGAGGGACACATCATTGAAACGCCCACACAACAATCCAAGGTGTGTTATAAATGTAGAAAGGAAGTTCATATAGCTAGAGATTATCTTGTTGCGAAACCAAGTTCAACGGGAATGGTGACTCCAAAGGTTGTCCCGGACAAGTCAAAGTCGGTGGTTTCTAGAAGAGCGTTTGTTGTGACTGCCCAAAATGCGAGGAACCCGAACGAGGTGATCACGGGTAAGCTAATCATAAACTATTGCGATGTTTATACCTTATTAGATATCGGTTCTACCCATTCTTTTATCTCTCCTGCTTGTGCTCAACTTTTAAACTTGACTCCAGAGAAATTAAACTTTGACTTATCTGTTGAGACTCTGTTAGGAGAAACTTTCATTACATCTACTGTTTATAAATCTTTCTTGATTTAAGTTGGAACCATCACATTACCTGCCGATCTTATTTCGTTGAAAATACTTACATTTGATGTGATTTTAGGGATTGATTGGTTAACCACACATCATGCTAAAATTGATTATTTTCGTAAGGTTGTTAGTTTTCATATTCCTAACCAACCTGTTATGCGAATTCAAGCAACCAAACAACTAAAGTCAATCATTGTCATATCAAGCCATAAAGTTATTCGTTTATTGAAAAATAGATGTCAAGCTTTCTTAGCCCATGTCACGGACTTGAACAAAAACACGTCAGATTTGAATAATATCTTTGTTGTTAGTGAATTTCCTGACATATTTCTTGAAGAACTTCCTGGTCTACCCCCAGAACGTGAAGTTGAATTCTTTATTGACCTTGAACCTAGTAAAAAGCCCATATCCAAAACCACATATCGAATGGCTCCTATTGAACTTCAGGAGTTAAAGGTCCAACTACAAGAGTTATTGGACATCGGTTTCATTCGTCCTAGTACATCTCCTTGGGGTGCTCTTGTTTTATTCGTAAAGAAGAAAGATGGTAGTATGCGACTTTGTATTGACTACCAGAAATTAAACCATGTCACCATCAAGAATAGGTATCCGCTACCTCGCATTGATGACTTGTTTGACCAGTTGCAAGGAGAACAACTCTTTTCAAAGATCGATCTTCATTCTGGATATCATTAGCTGAAGATTAAAACTGAGGATATTCCAAAGATTGCCTTCAGAACTCGGTACGGGCATTATGAATTCTTAGTCATGTCTTTTGGATTGACTAATGCTCCTGCTGCTTTCATGGATATGATGAACCGTGTGTTCAAAGAATATTTGGATCGATTTCGTTGTTGTCTTTATTGATGACATCCTCATCTATTCCAAAAGCCGTGAAGATCATGGCGCCATTTGAAGTCGGTACTTCAAAGGCTTCGTGATAACAAGCTATATGCCAAGTCAAGAAATCGAGCGAGTTACGGCTTGAGGAAGTAGCATTCCTTGGGCACGTGGTGTCAAAACATGGAGTATCCGTCGAATCGACCCGTTGAAGCAATACAAAGTTGGAACACAATGAAGTCGGTGATCAAGTATCGTAGCTTTTTGGGCTTAGCTGGTTATTATCAGAGATTCGTGGAAGAATTTTCTAGAATCGCTACTCCGTTAACTCAGCTGACTCGGAAAGATACAAAATTTGTATAGAGCGAGGGATGCGAGACGAGTTTCTAAGAGCTCAAGAGGAGACTCATTTCGGCGCCTGTTCTGACAATACCATCTGGTTCGGATGGAATTGTTATCTACAGCGATGCTTTACGCAAAGGGTTAGGATGTGTTCTCATGCAAAATGGGAAAGTCATAGCTTATGCCTCGTGATAACTCAAAGAATATGAGAGGAATTATCCTAGTCATGATCTGGAGTTGGCAGCAGTCGTTTTCGCATTGAAGATCTGGAGACACTACCTGTATGGGGAGAAAGTGGAGATCTATACGGATCATAAAAGCCTTAAATATTTTTTAACCCAAAAGGAACTCAACATGCGGCAACGACGTTAGCTCAAGTTGTTGAAAGATTATGACCATACCATCCAATATCATCCTAGAAAAGTAAACATGGTAGCTGACGCATTGAGTAGAAGATCATATGCGGGTACGAGTGCAATGTTATTAACACAAAGGCCCATTTTGTATGACTTGCAAAGGATGGAGATAGAGGTAAAGGCTCCAAGTACCCACGTGATGATATTAAGCATACAAGTAGAACCGACTTTAATCGATAAAGTTAAAGCTGCTCAAGCTACGGACCTGGAGTTGATGAGTATGAAGAAGAAAGTGCAAGAAGGTGTTATTCCAGAAGCAAGAATCGATGAAGAAGGAATACTTCGAGTATACTCCAGACTTTGTATTCCTAACGATTCTGACTTGAAACATAGAATCATGATGGAGGCACACAATACACCGTTTTTAATCCATCCTGGTAGTACCAAAATGTATTATGATCTTCGACATACATTTTGGTGGAACAATATGAAGAGAGAGATCGCGAAGTTTATCTCGAGGTGTATAACTTGTCAACGTGTAAAGGCGGAGCATCAAGTGCCAAAGGGTCCATTGCAACCACTTGAGATTCCAAAATGGAAATGAGAACACATTACTATGGATTTCGTTACGGGTCTTCCCAAGGTTTCTCAAGGCATAGTTGCGATTTGGGTCATTATTGATAGATTAACCAAGTCTGCTCATTTATTACCTATACGGGAGACTTATTCCCTTGAACGTCTTACTTGTATGTACGTGAATGATATTGTGAGAATGCATGGCATGCCAGTAACCATAGAGTTTTGGATCGTGACCCAAGATTCACTTCACGATTTTGGGTTAGCTTGCAGAAAGCTATGGGCACGAATTTATGATTCAATTCGACATACCATCCTCAAACGGACGGGCAATCAGAAAGGACTATTCAAACTCTTGAAGACTTATTAAGACTATGTGTCGTAGATTTCAAAGGAAGTTGGGATAAGTACTTGCCATTAATGGAATTCTCCTACAACAATATTTATCAAGCAAGTATAGGCTTGGCTCCATTCGAGGCGTTGTATGGAAGAAAATGTCGTTCTCCAATATGCTGGGACTAGGTGGGTGAAGCAACATTGTTGGAACCAGAATTAGTACGCATAACTATAGAAAAGATCCATACAATTCGATAACGTATACAAATGGCACATAATCGATAAAAGAGTTATGTGGATCTTCATCGAAAGGACATGGAATTTAATATTGGGGATCATGTATTGTTACGTATTGCTCCATGGAAGGGAGTTACAAGATTTGGGAAGAGAGGAAAGCTCAATCCAAGATTTGTTGGTCCATTTGAGATTCTTAACCGAATAGGAAATGTGGCCTATAGGCTCGCATTACCTCCAAGCATGTCTCGTGTTCATAATGTTTTTCACATATCTATGCTTCGTAAATATGTGAAAGACACAAACCATATTATTGAGTTAGAACCAGACGAGATAGCCAAAGATTTAACGTACGAGGAGATACCTGTTAAGATCTTGGATAAAAAAGAGCATGTCCTACGCACCAAAGTTATACCATAAGTGTGAGACCCCAGATTTTATGAATAAATATTTAATTTTCTCGAAATAAATTTTTTAATATTATGGTGTGGATTTGATATAATGTTATAGTTGTGGATAGTATTTATAAATTTTGCAAAGTAAGCAAGTGGTTATATAATATTCGATTGGTTGGGGAATATTCGTTTTAACAGTGAATATTGTACAACGGCACAATCATTGGTGGACCCCACAACGGAAGTATTGTCGTAGTTAGAAAATGACAAAATTATCTTTCTATAAAAATAACGGCGGAGGTGTTACCGTTAAAACTGTTGAACTACCCGATAGTAAAAGTACAGTAATACGTGTGGTTGCATAGTAGCACACAGTATTAATTATTGATGCTTACGTGATAAGTCACTCAATTATACTCAATCTCATATTATTGATTCAATTATTGTTATAGTATCATCTGCATAATATGATATATTATTAAATCAATAATTGAGACGGCAAAGTTATTCATATTATTATTTGCAATATTGACAAAGTCTAGAAGTTCTATCAAGGAGAGGTTTGGTCACCTAATTGCGCGCCAATAAAGAGAAATCCTTATCGGAAAGCCCCCTCTTTCTCGGGAATGACCTGGTTGTTAAATATTGTGAATTATAATATTAATGATGAATAAGTTCGTGTTGATTAAAGATGAAATTGATAGTTCCATTGTGTTGGGATTATTAGTGTTAGTGGAAATCGACATTTGTTTCAATAATAATTTATGTCTGGAGGTTATATTGTTCAATCGGGTATTCAGGGCACTTTTCGTGTCGGAGTACTATTCACGAGTTACTATTCATGAGTTACTATTCATGAGTTACTATTCATGAGGTACTATTCACCTGTAAGATATATTTCTTTTCGGTCCAAATCATTTTTGGGTACAATATTATTCCATGAGGAGATGTGCTAATTTTTCAGACCGTTGGTTGAAGATATAATAGTAAATCAATATGGACCGCTGGTGGAAAGTTATAATAGTGAATCAATATGGATCGTTGGTTTAAAGTTTTAATAGTTAATCAGTATGGACCGTTGCTTTAAAGTTTTAATAGTGAATCAGTATGGACCGTTGCTTTAAAGTTTTAATAGTGAATCAGTATGGACCGTTGCTTTAAGTTTTAATAGTAAATCAATATGGACCGTCCGTTTAAAAGTAAATCAATCTGGACCGTTCATGAATTAGTTACTATTCAGTCCATTCTCCTATAAATAGAAGGTCATTCCTTCATTACTTCTTACGAATTCACTGAAACTCTAGAGAGAGAAACTATAGAGAGAAAGAAGAAAAGTATTCTGCTACTTCACTACTCCAATATCCAGTTTCTTCTAAGGTAAGGGATATTATTTGTTGTACTCGTAAGGGGTATTATTTCTTTCTTATTCATGAAGAGAACTTCAGTTATTCCATTCTTTATTATTCTGTTGGAATAACCTGTACACGCGGGCTACCCTATACTTGGTAAAATTCTTCTATTATTCCATTCTTTATTATTATGTTAGAATAACCTGTCTATGCAAAGTACTGCATACATGGTTAAATTCTTCTAATATTCCGTTCTTTATTATTCTGTCGGAATATCCTGTCTATGCGTTTACGTCGGACCTGGTTCCATTATTTATTATTCTATCAGAATATCCTGTCTATGCGTTTATGCCGGACCTGGTTCCATTATTTATTATTACGCCGGAAGATCACATGCGTGCGTTGCTTACTGCCGACTTCGGTTCCATTATTTATTATTACATTGGGAATAACTTGTCTCATGCGCCTATCGCATCGCACGCATGGTGAATCCTTCTATTATTCCATTCTTTATTATTCTGTTAGAATAACTTGTCTATGTGGATTAGAACATGCATGGTGAATGATCCTTCGTATTCATTCCTTATTAAATTGTGGAAATGATCTGTCTACGTGGATTACCGCATGGTGGGCGAAAATCCATTTACAGTTTCATATATTCTATTATACTTAGTTGGTTAAAGCTTTGGCTTCTATATTCCATGAAATTAGTGGAATATCCTTGATATTTACGCTTCATCCAGTATCTTTTCATGGAAATATTCTTCTGAGCATTCTTGAATTTTACTCTACAAAGCAGTATCATGTTGAAAAATTGGACGTTATTGGTTCCTGGATAAATTAATTTATAAATCTTTAAAATTTATTCTTGAACTTGTTTTATTAAATTATTATGTCATTGTCATCATCCTAATGCTTATATTGTGATGAAAGTAATCGTTAGCTTACGTGCATAGATGGACTTGGTATGATTATGACCAGGAATTATTCGGTATAATCATGACCGTAATATGACGAATGATGTGGTAAAAGTCCTCAATGGCCTGTAGTTCATTGGTGGACAGTTGTTGGTATGATTATGACCAGGGATTATTCGGTATAGTCATGACCATTGATGATTACATGAATATCCTTGGCCGTGGAGCAGGGATGATTCGATTTCATTTATTAAGCTGAGTCTCAGCGATAAAAGTGATGAAAAACCTTTTAAATCATAGAAGATAGTAGATTTTATTCTCTACTTGACTCTTCTAATGGATTGCTTGTTCCGCTGCAGTTAAACTTGATGTTTATTACATTTTATCAATTTAACACCGTTGAAGGCTAATGATAATTTATTCTGCATTATCTTAGTCATAATATTTCTTCTTTGGGCTAGTTGAGCTCACCTTTCTTTCACTTTGTTCTCCTCGTGAAATGAGAACGTAAATTTGGGACTAGTCGGAGAACAGTGATGGTCCTAGATGGTGCATTAGTAGTCCTCACTATTACGTGAAATAGTGTGATAATAAATGTAATGAGGACTCCATTGAGTGTGGATATTATCTAGATGACAATATTTGTATTAAAACTCACAGCCTATATTTTGTTGTATTTTATACGACTGTTGTATAATTAAGTTGTATTTGTATCTGGCGACTCAATATGGGTGATGTATACCTGTTTTGGGGGCGTCACAGTTGGTATCAAAGCTTAGGGATATGATCCCTGGCTAAGATGTGAGATAAGAACTAGGAGGGGAGAGACGGGAAATTCCTTCGCTAGTATGACCTACCTAAGTTTATTTGGTATTTAACTGGTCGGTCAGAGTATAGGGATAATATGTGATATATTAATTAACCCTTGTTTTGTGGCAGTATTGGAAAATGGCATCCGAAAATGTTGGGATAAGCAATGAAGCACATGAGACCGTTGAGTCACCAACAATCAATAACCAGGATAATGTACAACAGGAAGACAATAATCCTCAGGTAAACAATAACACCGATGAAATGATGAACGATGGGATGTTCAGAGGCTTTATGCAATTCATGCAACATCAGGCGAGAGAGACTCCTGTTCATAAGGTAGATGGAAACAATGGCAACCCACGGTCGGTCACCGCTAAGCAGTTCAAAGAGCTGGGACCACCGGAGTTTTTGGGAAACCCATAACCACTTAAGGCGGAGACGTGGTTAAAGCAAATCACCAAGATATTTGATGTCTTGGGATGCCCCGAGGAGCAAAAGGTTCCCTTTGCCACCTTTATGTTGCGTGAAGAAGCAGATTATTGGTGGGAATCAGTAAAACATTTTTAAGATGTCTTGGGAGAAGTTCCAAAAGCTGTTCAACGATAAGTACTTTCCCGAAAGTATTCGTCACATGAAGGAGGTGGAGTTTATCAAGTTGGAACAAAACAATATGACCGTGTGTCGCAGATGCGAGGCTAAGTTTGCCGAGTTATCCCAATTGCATCCCATTTGGTCGATAATGAGGAGCGAATGACGCCGAATGTTTCTAAGAGGTTTGAAACCCGATATACGTAAATACCTCATTTCTCACAAACTTTGTTTATATTCAGATGTTGTGAATAGGGCTCAGTTATTGGAGCGCGATAATGATTCAACACAACCAAAAGGGTAACGACCAACAACACAATAATAATATTCCGCGGTGGTAACGCCCATCGAACAATGATAACCATCGTGGGGAAATTATCACGCCAAGAATGGTAACCACTTGATGGTAATCATGGCCAAGATAATAGAAGTGGAAATTTCAAGAAGAAGGTTCAATAATGATGGAAAGACAACAAAGACCAAAGACTGTTAAGGAAGGAGAACGATCGCGGTCGTATGCTTCAAATGCTGAAGGGAGGGGACATATCGATTAAAAACTGCGTGATGCGATCAAAGCATGTTACAATTGTGGAAAAGAAGGTCACCTAGCCCGATTTTGTCGTGCACCAAAGTCAAGTCCAGCTGGGATAGTAATGCCAAAGGATGTCCCAGACAAGCCAAAGCTGGTACTTTAAGAAAGAGGAACCTGAATAAAATTATCACGGGTAAGTTAATCATAAACTCTTGCGAAGTCTATACCGTGTTAGATACCGGTTCTAAGCACTCTTTTATTTCACCTAGTTTTTTTCAATGTTTGAATTTAACTCCGGAGAAGTTAGATTTTGATTTATCTGTTGAAACTCAGTTGGGAGAAACCTTCGTTACATCTACTATTTATAAATCTTGTTTAATTCAAATCGACACTTTCACGTTACCTGTCGATCTTATCTCTTTGAAAATACATGCCTTTAATGTAATTGTTGGAAACGATTGGTTAACTACTCATCATGCTTTTCATAAGGTTGTTAGCTTTCATATTCCTAACCAACCTGTTATGCGAATCCAAGCAACCAAACCACTAAAGTCAATCATTGTCATATCAAGCCATAAGTAAAGAGCCCCAGTCCTTTCGTTGTTGACTTCCTTGTGTGAAATACACCGAAGCCAAACTTTCTGTAGGTGACGTCGTGAATGACGATGGAAAGTTGATAGGTATCAATGTGACGTACTATCCATGTCTTGGATGAGGGTCACAGTTTTGAATGATATTTCTATTGTTAATAAATTTTCTGACATATTCTTGAAGACTTCTTAGCCTACCCCTAGAGCGTGAAATTGAATTTTGTATTGACCCCAGTACAAAACCCATTTCTAAAACCCTCGAATATTTTCTTCACCCAAAACGAACGTGTAATGTGCCAAAGACGTTGGCTCGAGCTGTTGAAGATTACGATTATATCATTCAATACCATCGTGAAAAAGCGAACGTGGTAGCTAACGCGTTGAGTAGAAGATCGTATGCGTTTACAAGTGCGAATATACGAACCCCCGTGAAGATAACGAATATACAAGTAGAATCGACTTTAATCGATAAAGTTAAAGCCGCTCAAGCTACACACCCGGAGCTGATGAATGTGAAGAATTAAGAAGGTTCAAGAGGGCGTTATTCTAGAAGCAAGAATCGACGAAGAGAGGAAATCTCAACCCTCGATTTAATTGGCCCATTTGAAATCCTCGATAAAGTAGGAACTGTGGCTTATAGACTCGTTTTACCGCCAAGTATGTCGCGTGTTCATAACGTTTCTAACGTATCGACATTACGTAAATATGGGGACTAACCGAACCACATTATTAATTTAGAACCGGACGAGATAGCGGATGATTTAACGTATGAGGAGATACGTGTTAAAATCTTGGATAAGAAGGATTATATTCGACACTCAAAGGTTATACCTCAAGAGTTAGAATCTGAAATGAAGTTAAGATACCCTCACCTCTTCAGCATACCAGGTATGTATGTAAATTTCGAGGGCGAAATTCCATAAGGAAGGGAGATTGTGAGACCCCAGATTTTATGAATAAATATTTAATTTTCTCAAAATAAATTTTTTAATATTATGGTGTGGATTTGATATAATGTTATAGTTGTAGATATTATTTATAATTTTGCAAAGTAAGCAAGTGGTTATATAATATTAGATTGGTCGGGGAATGTGACTCCCCCAAAATAGGTATACAAAACCCATTCTGAGTCGTTAAAATACATGGTACAGAAACAACTACAACTTTATTAATATAACATAAAAACTGTGAGTTTAAATACAAATATTGTCATCTAGACAATATCCACACTCAAATAAGTCCTCATTACAATTATTAATACTCTATTTTACAGAATAGTGAGGACTACTATAACCACTTCTAGAACCATCATTCCACACCCAGAACTAGTACTGCAACATTCTCGCCTCCAGAAAGAAAAATGGAACAACAAGGAAAAGGGTGAGCTCAACTAGCTCAAGAAAGAACATTATGACTAAGATAATATAAAACAAATTATCGTTAGTCCTCAACATGGAAAAATCTAATAGAATACAATAGACAACAAGTTTTAAATCAATATTCATGAATTTAAATAATAATTCATTAGAAGAGTTAAGTAGAGAATGAAATCTACTATCTTCTATATATGAATTTAAAAGTTCATCGCCTATCTTTTATCCTGTAACATCAATCAATATATAACTAAAATCAAATATTCATCTTTTGCACTGTGCCAAAGATATTCATCGATTAGTCATGTTCATCTAAACACTGCTCATCTTTTGCACTACTGGCCAAAGATATTCATTAGAAAATCATTCATCTTTGCACTACATGCCAAAGATATTCAGTAATATCATCATTTAGGACTGAGGATGATGAAAAATATTTTAAAGAAAACGAATCCAGTAAAACAAAAGAATAAATATTAAGGATTTGTACTTTAAACAATCCAAGTTCAAAAATACTTCATAAATAACCAGATTGGAGTAAAATTCAAGAATGAAGACCAAAACATAGATCCAATCAAAGATAGGAACTATAACAGACAATCTTACATACAGAAAAGAAAATTTAAATTTTTTGTGAATAGTGTCGTATTCGTGAATAGTGCCGTATACGTGAATAGTAACTCCGACACCAAAAGATAGAAATTTCACAAAAAACATCATCATGCTTCGTGAATAGTACTCGTGAATAGTAACTCATGAATAGTAACCCCGACATGAAAAGTTCCAAATTTGATAAAAAGTTCCTACCAATATTTCGGCATAATGATATTAAAGAAATAATATCATTTTTGAATAAAATAACATCCCTTACCTCAAAAGGATAAGATTTACATTGAATAATTTGGATATAGTCTTTGAAAGAACTTGCACCGTATAGAAATACTCAAAGTACTAAATTACTCACAAAAATACGCTCGATATTATAGAGAGAGAAAGAGAGATAAAACTTCAGTTTCTGGAATAATTTTCAATTCTAACCTAAGTACCTATTTATAGGAAATTTCTTAGAACACCAAAGTAGACAATTGAATATAATATTAATATATATATATATATATATATATATAAATTTTCAAGCCCACCTTTGAAACCAGATCTTAGCATTTCCCACATGCCAATCTTCTAGAAAAAAGGAAAGAAAAACGTTTTTCATAAATAAAATATTTAAAACTTCCAAAAATCAATTATTTTAGAACTACGGAACTTCAATAATTCATAATAAATAGCCCTTTTATCAGAAAAATTTGAACCACATGTCTTTTCCATAGGAAATTTTATTCTCTAAAACTTTGTAAGTTTAAGTTTTTCCAAATTCCAAACAGAAATTGACCGAAATCCACAAACAGGCGATTTTACAGGCTATAATCAAATTTCAGTCAAGAAATGGGGTCCACCGACACACAAAACATGTGTTAATCATTTAATGCAACAAAAATACTCTTTCTCCTCATATACTCATATATCCCACATTCATTGTAAAAATATCATTTTTATTATATTATAATAATATAATAAAATATTATTTTATCAAAAAAGATAAAATATTAATTTTTAACAATTGTAACTTTAAAAATTTTCTCCATCTATATCCACATAAAATCAATATTTTTCTCATCATATAAATCAATAATTAATTATTCACAAATAATATTACAGAATCACAAGATCGGCGGACCAGTAGTTCCCAGAAAGAGGGGCTTTCTAATAAGGATTTCTCTCTTTCTTGGCGCCAAGCAATTAGGTGACCAAACCTCTCCTTAGACAGAACTTTCTAGACATTGCCAATAATATTTTTTAATAATATTATTAAGATAATATGAATTATTGCTTCGATAATAGAAAATACTGTGTAGTGACAATTATTGAAACAACGATAATATAGAATATCAATGCAACAATTATTGAATCAATAAAATAAAATCTTGAGCGGACCAATTCATCAGAACAATTATTGAGTAGTGCCTTCTTACGTAAGAATCAATAATTGGTGCAATACTGCAGGTGCTCTTCTTGTCAACAACGCCATTATCGTGTTTTTAACCAATTGGGTATTCCAACGGTGTTAATTGGTAACAACTACTGTGAGTTATTTATAAACAACTTATACTTGTCATTTTCTTCATCCAATCGCTTTCCTTTATGGGGCCCACACAAGGTCGTGTCTTGTTCGTCATTTAATATTCTCTCGACGGCAAGAATATTCCACGACCAAACGAATATTCTCCGACAACAACAATGAGTATTTTATAACCACTTGCTTATTTGAAATATTTAATTTTACCCATAACTAACCACATTAATCAAATCAACCCTTACTATTTCAAAATGATAAATAGAAGAAATTAAATTTCATTTATTAATAATTTGGGGTCTTACAACCTCCCCTCCTTATGAAATTTCATCCTCGAAATTAACGTACGTACCTGGTGTTTCGAAAAGATGAGGATACCTCGCTTTCATTTCTATTTCAACCTCCCATGTCATTTCCTCAATAGCATGGTGTCTCCACAAAACTTTAACTTGTGGTATGACCTTCGTGCGTAGGACATGCTCCTTCCTATCCAAGATCTTGACAGTACCTCTTCCGACGTTAAGTCTTCCGCTATCTCGTCCGGGTCTAACTCAATAACGTGGTTTGGGTCTTTCACATATTTATGTAGCACTGATATATGAAAAACATTATGAACACGAGACATACTTGGAGGTAACGCGAGTCTATAAGCCACATTTCCTACTCGGTCAAGAATCTGAAATGGACCAATAAATCGTGGATTGAGCTTTCCTCTCTTCCCAAATCTTGTAACTCCTTTCCATTGAGCCACACGCAATAATACATGATCCCCAATGTCAAATTCCACGTCCTTTCGATGAAGATCCGCATAACTCTTTTGTCGATCCTGTGTCGTTTGTATACGTTGTCGAATCGTTTGGATCTTCTCTGTAGTCATTCATACCAACTCGGGTCCCAACAATGTTGCTTCACCCACCTCATCCCAACATATTGGAGAGCAACACTTTCGTCCATATAATGCTTCAAATGGAGCCACACCTATACTTGCATGATAACTGTTGTTGTAAGAAAATTCCACCAATGGTAATTACTTATCCCAACTGCCTTTGAAATCTAGGACACAAAGTCTTAATAGATCTTCAAGAGTTTGAATAGTCCTCTCCGATTTCCCGTCCGTTTGAGGATGGTATGCCGAATTGAACCGTAAATCCGTTCCCATAGCTTTTTGCAAGCTAACCCAAAATCTTGAAGTAAATCTTGGGTCACGATCTGAAACTATGGATACTGGCATGCCATGCAACCTCACAATCTCATTCACGTACATACTAGTAAGACGTTCAAGGGAATAAGTCTCTCGTAGTGGTAAGAAATAGGCAGACTTGGTTAATCTATCAACAATAACCCAAATCGCATTTATGCCTTGAGAAATTGTGGGAAGACCCATAACGAAATCTATGGTAATGTGTTCCCACTTCTATTTCAGAATCTCAAGTGGTTGCAATGGACCTTTTGGTACTTGATGCTCCGCCTTTACACGTTGTCAAGTTAAACACCTTGAGATAAACTTTGCAATCTCTCTTTTTATATTGTTCCACCAAAATGTATGTCGAAGATCACGATACATTTTGGTACTTCCAGGATGGATTGCAAATGGTGTATTATGTGCCTCCATCATGATCTTGTACTTCAAATCAGAATCGTTAGGAACACAAAGTCTGGAATAGACTCGAAGTATTCCTTCTTCATCGATTCTTGCTTCTGGAATAGTACCTTCTTGTACTTTCTTCTTCATACGCATCAGCTCCGGATCTATGGCTTGAGCAACTTTAACTTTTTTGATTAAAGTCGGTTCTATGCGTATACTTGACATCATTGCATGGGTCCCCGGAGTCATGAATTCTATCTTCATCTTTTGTAAATCACATAAAATGGGCCTTTGTTTTAACAACATCGCACTCGTTCCCGCATATGATCTTCTACTAAACGCGTCAGCTACCACGTTCGCTTTTCCAAGATGGTATGGTCAGAACATGTGCCGAAATGAGTCTCCTCTTGAGTTCTTTGAAGCTCTTCCCACATTCCTTGCTCCATTCGAATTTTGTATCTCTACGAGTCAGCTGCGTTAATGGAATAGCGATTCGAGAATATCCTTCAACGAATCTCCAAAAATAACCAACTAAGCCTAAAAAGCTACATATTTCGATTACCGACTTAGGTTGCTCTCAACTGTGACTCAGATCCCAACCTTGGATAGCACGTCACAATGACACCTATCCGTTTACTATCACACGAATATGGCGTCCCCTACGGAGAGTTTGGCTTCGGTGCATTCCACAAAAGAAGTCACGAGATAGAGGCTCGGTTATCAACTTCTATAGTTGGGTTTTTAACTCCTGAAGTTCAATAGGAGCCATTCGATATGAGATTTTAGAAATGGGTTTTGTACCGGGTTCAAAGTTGATACAAAATTCAATATCACGCTCTGGGAGTAGGCTAGGAAATATTTCAGGAAATACGTTAGGAAATTTACTAACAACAGAAATATCATTCAAATCTGACGTATTTTTGTTCAAGTCCATAACATGGCTAAGAAAGCTTGACATCCGTTTTTCAATAAACGAATGACTTTACGGCTTGATATGAAAGAGTTTGACTTCAATGGTTTGGTTTCTTGAATTCGAATAACAGGTTGCTTAGGAATATGAAAACTAACAACCTTACAAAAGCAATCAATTTGGCATGATGAGTAGTTAACCAATCAATCCTAAAAATCACATCAAAAGCAAGTATCTTTAAAGAGATAAGGTCAATGGTAAGGTGATGGTGCCAACTTGGATCAAACAAGATTTATAAACGATGGATGTGATGAAAGTTTCTCCTAACGGAGTTTCCACAAATAGGTCAAAGTCTAATTTCTCCGAGTCAAGTTTAAACGTTGAGCACAAGCGGAGAAATAAATGAATGGGTAGCACCCCAGATTCTAATAAGGTATAGACTTCGCAAAAATTTATAATTAACTAACCCGTGATACCTTCGTTCAAGTTCCTCGCGTTTTGGGCAGTCACGACAAACGCTCTTCCAGGAACCGTTGACTTTGACTTGTTCGTATCCGCCTCTGGTGCCACCGTCCCAACTGGACTTAACTTTACTATAGAGTACATTCCACCCATCATTGCTTCGTTGAATTCCTGATCCATGATTTCAATCATTACTCTCCGATCCATATCGAATTGGGGTTGACCGCTCTGCATAGGGTAATTCCGAACTCGATGTTGGATTCTCCCAATTGCTGTCCAAAAAGCGAAATCCATTTCATCTATTTTGGCCTTATTGGATCGGACGTCTTTTTCTATAATATCAACGTGTCGTGTATCTTTTACCCATGCATCCTCCATTCTCATTCGTTTGGTTGCTTCTTCTTTCATCAGAACTTTGATCATAGTATTCTCATATTCCAGCTCTAATATCTTATACTCTGCCAAAGAGTGCTTCTGTTCAAGCATCGCACATCGGGTAACACAATTTAGAATTGTTGCATCTCTTTGCTCCACGACCGCCTGCCATTCTTCAGCCTGCTCTTCTAACTCATGAATACGATTTTGTAATTCTAAATTTTGATCATAAAATTCTTCTAATAAATTCTCCTCAGGTTCCTCTTCTTCCTCTTCTTCCTCACTCTCAGCTGCTACCTCTGCGACTATCTCGGGTGCAACTATTAATTCTTCACTCACCACATGGATATCTCTAATTCTTTCTTCGCCTGGCATCACATTATCTTGGTTGGCAATTAGAGCTTTCTCCATGGTCTCATTCACTCCATTATTAATATTTTCAGCTGCCATTCTCAAATACTGCCACAAAACAAGGGTTAATTAAAGAAATTGACATGTAACATAATAACCATATACTCTGACCAACCAACAAATAAGCTTAGGTAGGACACACTAGCGAAGAATTTACTCGTCTCTCCCCTCCTAGTTCTATTCCCCGATCTCCGTCAGAGATCATATCCCTAAGCTCTGATACCAATTGTGACGCCCCCAAAATAGATATACAACACCCATTCTGAGTCGTCAAAATACATGGTACAGAAACAACTACAACTTTAGTAATATAACAAAAAAAAACTGTGAGTTTAAATACAAATATTGTCATCTAGACAATATCCACACTCAAATAAGTCCTCATTACAATTATTAATACACTATTTAATTTTTCTGTGAATAATGTCGTATTCGTGAATAGTGTCGTATACGTGAATAGTAACTCCGACACCAAAAGATAAAAATTTCATAAAAAACATCATCATGCTTCGTGAATAGTACTCATGAATAGTAACTCATGAATAGTAACTCGTGAATAGTAACTCATGAATAGTAACCCCGATATGAAAAGTTCCAAATTTGAATAAAAATTCCCACCAATATTTCGGCATAATGATATTGTAGAAATAATATCATTTTTGAATAAAATAACATCCCTTACCTCAAAAGGATAGTACTTCTGACTGGAATACTGGATATAGTGTTGAAAGAACTTGCACCGTATAGAAATACTCAAAGTACTAAACTACTCACAAAAATACGCTCGATATTATAGAGAGAGAAAGAGAGAAAAAACTTCAGTTTCTTGAATGATTTTCAATTCTAACCTAAGCACCTATTTATAGGAAATTGCTTAGAATACCAAAGTAGAAAATTGAATATAATATTAATATATATATATATAAATTTTCAAGCCCACCTTTGAAATCAGATCTTAGCATTTCCCACATGCCAATCTTCTAGAAAAAAGGTAAGAAAAATGTTTTTCATAAATAAAATATTTAAAACTTCCAAAAATCAATTATTTTGGAACTACAGAACTTTAATAATTCATAATAAATAGCCCTTTTATCAGAAAAATTCGAACCACATGTCTTTTCCATAGGAAATTCTATTCTCTACAACTTTGTAAGTTTAAGTTTTTCCAAATTCCAAACAGAAATTGACCGAAATCCACAAATAGACGATTTTATAGGCTATAATCAAATTTCAGTCAAGAAATGGGGTCCACCGACACACAAAACATGTGTCAATCATTTAATGCAACAAAATTACTATTTCTCCTCATATACTCATATATCCCACATTCATTGTAAAAATATCATCATTATTATATTATAATAATATAATAAAATATTATTTTATCAGAAAAGATAAAATATCAATTTTTAACAATTGTCACTTTAAAAATTTTCTCCATCTATATCCACATAAAATCAATATTTTCCTCATCATATAAATCAATAATTAATTATTCATAAATAATATTACAGAATCACAAGATCTTGCAACCGTGCCGCTCCTCAGAAAGAGGGCTTTCAATAAGGATTTCTCCTTACTGGCGCACAATTAGGTGACCAAACCTCTCCTTAGACACAACTTTCTAGACATTGCCAATAATGTTTTCTAATAATATTATTCAGATAATATGAATTATTGCTTCGATAATAGAAAATACAGTGTAGTAATAATTATTGAAACAACAGTAATATAGAATATCAATGCAACAATTATTGAATCAATAAAATAAAATCTTCGAATAAAAGAAATTCACCGTAACAATTATTAGTAGTAGTGCCTTCTTATGTAAGAATCAATAATTGGTGCAATCTGCGCTATCTTCTTGTGCAACAACGCGTATTCAGATATTTTTAACCACCGGGTATTCCAACGATGTTAACTTGGTAACAACTACGCCATTATTTATAAACAACTTATACTTGTCATTTTCTTCATCCAATCGCTTTACATGGGGCCCACACAAGGTCAATTGCGTCAGTAAATTAATATTTCCCTACGGCAAAGAATATTCCACGACCAAACAAATATTCTCTGACAACAATGAGTATTTTATAACCACTTGCTTTTTGAAATTTTTTGCGCATTTTACCCATAACTAACCACATTAATCAAATCAACCCTTACTATTTCAAAATGATAAATAGAGGAAATTAAATTTCATTTATTAATAATTTGGGGTCTTACAACCTCCCCTCCTTATGAAATTTCATCCTCGAAATTGACGTACGTACCTGGTGTTTTGAAAAGATGAGGATACCTCGCTTTCATTTCTGTTTCCAACTCCCAGGTCATTTCCTCAATAGCATGGTGTCTCCATAAAACTTTAACTTGTGGTATGACCTTCGTGCGTAGGACATGCTCCTTCCTATCCAAGATCTTGACAGGTACCTCTTTGTACGTTAAGTCTTCAGCTATCTCGTCCGGTTCTAACTCAATAACGTGGTTTGGGTCTTTCACATATTTACGTAGCACAGATATATGAAAAACATTATGAACATGAGACATACTTGGAGGTAACGTGAGTCTTTAGGCCACATTTCCTACTCGGTCAAGAATCTGAAATGGACCAATAAATCGTGGATTGAGCTTTCCTCTCTTCCCAAATCTTGTAACTCCTTTCCATGAAGCCACACGCAACAATACATGATCCCCAATGTCAAATTCCACGTCCTTTCGATGAAGATCCGCATAACTCTTTTGTCGATCTTGTGCCGTTTGTATACGTTGTCGAATTGTTTGGATCTTCTCTATAGTCATTCGTACCAACTCGGGTCCCAACAATGTTGCTTCACCCACCTCATCCCAACATATTGGAGAGCGACACTTTCGTCCATATAATGCTTCAAATGGAGCCACACCTATACTTGCCTGATAACTGTTGTTGTAAGAGAATTCCACCAATGGAGCCACACTTATACAGGGAATATTCGTTTTAACAGGGAATATTGTACGACGGCACAATCATTGGTGGACCCCACAACGGAAGTATTGTCGTAGTTAGAAAATGACGAAATTATCTTTCTATAAAAATAACGCATGGAGTTATTCTGGTTAAAAGCGTTGAACTACCCGGTAGTAAAAGTACAGTAATACACGTGGTTGCATAGTAGCACACGGTATTGATTATTGATGCTTACGTGATAAGTCACTTTATTTTACTCAATTATTGCTACAGTAATTGTTGCATCATATCTCTCATATTAATTATTTAATTATTGTTCTGAGATCATCATGATAATATGATATATTATTAAATCAATAATTGAGAGCGGCAGTTATTCATATTATTATTTGCAATATTGACAAAGTCTAGAAGTTCTGTCGAGGAGAGTTTGGTCACCTAATTACGTCTTTAATAAGGAGAAATCCTTATCGAAAAGCCCCCTCTTTCCAGGAATGACACAGTTTGTTAAATATTGTGAATTATAATATTAATGATGAATAAGTTCGTGTTGATTAAAGATGAAATTGATAGTTCCATTGTGTTGGGATTATTAGTGTTAGTGGAAATCGACATTTGTTTCGATAATAATTTATGTGTGCAGGTTATATTGTTCAATCGGGTATTCGGGGCACTTTTCGTGTCAGAGTACTATTCACGAGTTACTATTCACGAGTTACTATTTATGAGTTACTATTCATGAGTTACTATTCATGAGTTACTATTCACGGGGTACTATTCACACGTAAGATATATTTCTTTTCGGTCCAAATCATTTTTGGGTACAATATTATTCCATGAGGAGATGTGCTAATTTTTCAGACCATTAGTTGAAGATATAATAGTAAATCAATATGGACCGCTGGTGGAAAGTTATAATAGTGAATCAATATGGATCGCTGGTTTAAAGTTTTAATAGTGAATCAGTATGGACCGTTGCTTTAAAGTTTTAATAGTGAATCAGTATGGACCGTTACTTTAAAGTTTTAATAGTGAATCAGTATGGACCATTGCTTTAAGTTTTAATAGTAAATCAATATGGACTGTCCATTTAAAAGTAAATCAATCTGGACCGTTCATGAATTAGTTACTATTCAGTCCATTCTCCTATAAATAGAAGCTCATTCCTTCATTATTTCTTACGAATTCACTGAAACTCTAGAAAGAGAAACTATAGAGAGAAAGAAGAAAAATATTCTGCTACTTCATTACTCCAATATCCAGTTTCTTCTAAGGTAGGGGATATTATTTGTTGTACTCGTAAGGGGTATTATTTCTTTCTTATTCATGAAGAGAACTTCATTATTCCATTCTTTATTATTCATTGGAATAACTCAGATACGCTGCCACGCTTATACTTGGTGAAATTCTTCTGTTATTCCATTCTTTATTATTATGTTGGAATAACCTGTCTATGAAAAGTACTGCATACATGGTGAAATTCTTCTAATATTTTGTTCTTTATTATTCTGTCGAAATATCCTGTCTGTGAGTTTACGCCAGACCTGGTTCTATTATTTATTATTATGTCGGAATATCCTGTCTGTGCATTTACGCCGGACCTGGTTCCATTATTTATTATTCTATCGGAATATCCTGTCTGTGCGTTTACGCCGGACCTGGTTCCATTATTTATTATTCTGTTGGGAATAACTTGTCTGTGCAGTCTATCGCACGCATGGTGAATCCTTCTGTTATTCCATTCTTTATTATTCTGTTGGAATAACATGTCTATGTGGATTACCACATGCATGGTGAATGATTCTTCGTATTCATTCCTTATTAAATTATGGAAATGATCTGTCTACGTGGATTACCGCATGGCGGGCGAAAATTTATTTGCAGTTACATATATTCTATTATACTCAGTTGGTTAAAGCTTTGGCGTGAGACCCCGAATTTTATGAATAAGATTTAATTTGTCTCGAAATATTTTTTAATATTACGGTGTGGATTTGATATAATATTATATGTGAAACCCTAGATTTTATGAATAAAGAATTAATTTTCTCGAAATAATTTTTTTTTATATTATTGTGTGAATTTGAGATAATGTTATAGTTGTGGGTAATATTTATAAATTTTGCAAAGTATGCAAGTTGTCATATTATATTCGATTGGTTCAGGGAATATTCGCTTTTAAAACAGAAATATTAAATGCGACGGCACAATCATTAGTGGACCCTATTAACGGAATTATTGTCGGATTGAGAAAAACGACAAAAATATTTTATTGAAAATAACAATGGAAGTTTTACTGGTTGATCTTTGTTGAACTACTTTCGGTAGTAAAAAAGTACAAGAATATATCGTTGTTGTATAGTAGCACACCAGTATTGATTATTGATATTTATGTGAAAAGTCACTCGGTTTTGTTCAATTATTGCTACAATAGTTCTTTGCGTAGTATCTCACATTATTTGATTCAATTATTGTTGATTTAGAAGTTTTGTTTTATTCATTATTAACGTAATAAAATAGAAACATCTTTTTATATAAAATGAATACTTTATTAAAGTTATTCTATAAATAGAATATATTATATTCTATTATGCATAGTGTTTTGCATAGTAAAATCTTTTTATATAAAATGTAATACTTTATTAAAGTTATCCTATAAATAGAATATATTATATTTTATTATGCATAGTGTTTGCATAGTGCCAAGATAGTGTTTGTATAGTAAAATCTTTTTTATATAAATAGAATATATTATATTTTATTTAAAAGATTTTTCTTTAAATATGGACCGCCGATTAAAGTAAATCAATCTGGACCGTTCATGGATTAGTTCTTTATGCATTCCATTTTCCTATAAATAGAAGCTCATTCCTTCATTATTTTCTTACGAATTCAATTTGAACTCTAGAGAGAAAACTATAGAGAGAGACTATAGAGAGATAAAGAAAAGTTTTCTACTACATCACTACTCTTATATCAAGTATTATTTTACTAAGTAAGGGATATTATTCTTTTGTATTCAAGAAGAGAACTTCAGTTATTCCATTTCTTTATTGTTATGTTGGAATAACCTGTATATGTGGGCTACCCTATACTTGGTGACATTCTTCTATTATTCATCTTTATTATTATTCGCCGAATATCTTGTTTGTGCTTATAATGCCCGACTGGTTCCATTTTTATTATTCCCTCTTTATTATTCTATCGGAATATCATGTCTGTGCTACACGCCGGACCTGGTTCCATCATTTATTATTCCGTATTTATTATTATGTTGGAACATCCTCATTTGTGAATTTCAATTTCACTGACCGTTCCGTTATTATTATTCTGTTGAATAACCGTTCATACGTGAGTACCGCATGCATGGTGATATCTTTTGTTATTCCATTCGGTATTATACTCAGTTGATTAAAATTTTGACTTCTATACTCCATGAAATTATTTGAATATCCTTGATATTTGCGCTTCATCCAGTATCTTTCCATGGAAATATTCTTCTGAACATTCTTGAATTTTACTCTACAAAGCAGTATTATGTTGACAATTTGGATGTTATTGGTTCATGGATAAATTAATTCTTGAACTTGTTTTATTGAATTCTTATATCATTGTCATCATCCTCATGTTTATATTATGTTGAAAGTCATCTGTGGCCTGTAGTGCATAGATGAACTTGGTATGATTATGACCAAGGATTATGAGGTGTAATCATGACCGTAATGTTACAAATGATGTGAAAATTAAAAGTCCTCATTGGCCCGTAGTGCATTGATGGACAGTTTTTGGTATGATTATGGCCATGGATTCTCTTCGGCCAAGAGCAAAGATGAATTATTTTATGGCATGATCGGGATCAGTTGATGAAAACACGATTATCTTTGGCACAGTAGTGCATGGATAATTCGTGGTCGTGATACTAAAGAATATCCTCGGCACATGGTGCATGGATGATTTAATGATGTGGATTATTTATTGAGCTGAGTCTCAGCGATAAAAGTGATGAAAAACTTTTTAAATCATAAAAGATAGTAGAATTTATTCTCTAAGACTCTTTTAATGGATTGCTTGTTCCGCTGAAGTTAAACTTGATGTCTATTGTATTTTATCAGTTTAACATTGTTGGAGGCTAATGATAATTTATTTTGCATTATCTTAGTCATAATATTTTTCTTCTTTGGCTAGTTGAGCTCACCCTTTCTTTCACTGTTCTCTTGTGAAATGAGAATATAGCTGGGACGAGTCGGGGAACGGAGTGATGGTCTAGAGGATAGCATTAGTAGTCCTCACTATTTTGTGAAATAGTGTGATAATAATTATAATGAGGACTCCTTTTGAGTTTGTATAATTTCTAGTAGACAATAATTGTATTCAAACTCACAGTTTATGTTTTGTGGTATTGTACACGACAGTTGTATTAGTAAGTTGTATTTGAATTCTGTACCATGTATCTGGCGACCCAAGATGGGTGATGTATACCTAATTTTGGGGGCGTCACATTATAGTTGTGGGTAGTATTTATAAATTTTGCAAAGTAAGCAAGTTGTTATAAAATATTCGTTTGATCGGGGAATATTCGTTTGATCGGGGAATATTTTTTTGTCGGGGAATATTCGTACGACGACACAATCATTGGTGGACCCCACAACGGAAGTATTGTCGTAGTTAGAAAACGACAGAATTATCTTTCTATAAAAATAACGGCGAGGTGTTACATTAAAACCGTTGAACTACTACGGTAGTAAAAATACGATGAATACGCGGTTGCATAAGAAGCACACCTATTTGATTATTGATGCTTACGTGAGAAGTCACTCGCTTATACTCAATTATTTTGCTACGAATTATCGCATCATATCTCTCATATTATTGATTCAATTATTGTTACAGTATCATCTGCATAATATGATATATTATTAAATCAATAATTAAGATGACAAAGTTATTCATATTATTATTTGCAATATTGACAATGTCTAGAAGTTCTGTCAAGGAGAGGTTTGGTCACCTAATTGCTACCAATAAGGAGAAATCCTTATCTGAAAGCCCCTCTTTCCTAGAACGACCTTGGTTGTTAAATATTATGAATTATAATATTACTGATGAATAAGTTCGTATCGATTAAAGATGAATTTTATAGTTCCATTGTGTTGGAATTATTTATGTTAGTGGAAATCGACATTTGTTTCGATAATAATTGATGTCTCGAGGTTATATTGTTCAATCGGGTATTCGGGGCACTTTTTATGTCGGAGTTACTATTCACGAATTACTATTCATGAGTTACTATTCACAAGTTACTATTCACAAATTACTATTCATGAGTTACTATTCACGGGGTACTATTCACCCGTAAGATATATTTCTTTTGGGTACACTATTATTCCATGAGGAGATGTGCTAATTTTTCAGACCGTTGGTTGAAGATATAATAGTAAATCAATATGGATCGCTGGTGGAAAGTTATAATAGTAAATCAATATGGATCATTTGGTTTAAAGTTTTAATAGTAAATCAAGATGGACCGTTGCTTTAAGTTTTAATTGTAAACCAATATGGACCGTCCGTTTAAAAGTAAATCAATCTGGACCGTTCATGAATTAGTTACTATTCAGTCCATTCTCCTATAAATAGAAGCTCATTCCTTCATTATTTCTTACGAATTCACTGAAACTCTAGAGAGAGAAACTGTAGAGAGAAAGAATAAAAGTATTCTACTACTTCACTACTCCAGTATTTAGTTTTTCTAAGGTAGGGGATATTATTTGTTGTACTCGTAAGGGGTATTCTTTCTTTCTTATTCATGAAGAGAACTTTTGTTATTCCATTCTTTATTATTCATTGTTGAATAACTCAGATATGTGGGATACCCTATACTTGGTGAAATTCTTCTCATTATTCCATTCTTTATTATTATGTTGAATAACTCATGAAATGAAAAGCATGCATACATGGTGAAATTCTTCTAATATTCCGCTCTTTTATTATTCGTTTTCAATATCCTCGTCTGCATGCATTTACGCCTTTACTCGTTCCATTATTTATTATTTTGTCGAAATATCCTGTCTGTGCGTTTACGCCGGACCTGGTTCCATTATTTATTATTCTATCGGAATATCCTCTATATCATGCTCTTACGACTTTACTTCTAGTTCCATTATTTATTATTCTCGTTGGGAATAACTTTTGTATGTATGCGATCTATCGCACACATGGTGAATCCTTCTGTTATTACATTCTTTATTATTCTGTTGGAATACCCTGTCTATGTGAATTACCACATGCATGGTGAATGATCCTGTGTCTTCATTCCTTATTAAATTGTGGAAATGATCTGTATACGTGGATTACCGCATGGCGGATAAAAATCCATTTGCAGTTTCATATATTATATTATACTCAGTTGGTTAAAGCTTTGGCTTCTATACTCTATGAAATTAGTGGAATATCCTTGATATTTACGTTTCATCCAGTATCTTTTCATGGAAATATTCTTCTAAGCATTCTTGAATTTTACTCCACAAAGCAGTATCATGTTGACAATTTGGACGTTATTGAGTTCAGGATAAATTAACTTATAAATCTTTAAAATTAAATTATTCTTGAACTTGTTTTATTGAATTGTCATCATCCTCATGCTTATATTATGTTGAAAGTCATCTTTGGCTTACGTGCATAGATGGACTTGGTATGATTATGACCAGGAATTATTCGGTATAATCATGACCGTAATGTGATGAATGATGTGGTAAAAGTCCTCATTCGCCTGTAGTTCATTGGTGGACAGTTGTTGGTATGATTATGACCAGGGATTAATCAGTATAGTCATGACCATTGATGATTACATGAATATCCTTGGCCGTGGAGCAGGGATGATTCGATTTTATTTATTAAGCTGAGTCTCAGCGATAAAGTTGATGAAAAACTTTTTAAATCATAGAAGATAGTAGATTTTATACTTTACTTGACTATTCTAATGGATTGCTTGATCCGCTGCAGTTAAACTTGTTGTCTATTATATTATTCTATCAGTTTAACATTATTGAAGGCTAATGATAATTTATTCTGCATTATCTTAGTCATAATATTTCCTACTGGGCTAGTTGAGCTCACCCTTTCTTTCAATGTTCTCTTCAGGAAATAAGAACGTAGTTGGGACTAGTCGGGGAACAGAGTGATGGTCCTAGATGGTGCATTAGTAGTCCTCACTATTCTGTGAAATAGTGTGATAATAAATGTAATGAGGACTCTATTGAGTGTGGATATTGTCTAGATGACAATATTTGTATTAAAACTCACAGCCTATGTTTTGTCATATTTCACACGACTGTTGTATAATTAAGTTGTATTTGTATTCAGTACCTTGTATCTGGCGACCCAAGATGGGTGATGTATACATGTTTTGGGGGCGTCACAGTTGGTATCAAAGCTTAGGGATATGATCCCTGGCTGAGATGTGAGACAAGAATTAGGAGGGGAGAGACGGGGAATTCCTTCGCAAGTATGACCTACCTAAGTTTATTTGGTATTTAATTGGTCAGTCAGAGTATAGGGATAATTAACCCTTGCTTTGTGACAGTGTTTAAAAATGGCATATGAAAATGCTGAGATAAGCAATGAATCACATGAGACCATTGAGTCAGCTCAACCAAAAGGTAACGACCAACAACACGATAATAATCATACTGGTGGCAACGGCCATCGGAACAATGATAACCATCGTGGGGTAAATTATCATGCCAAGAATGGTAACCACTTCGGTGGTAATCATGGCCAAGATAATAGAAGTGGAAATTTCAAGAAGAGAAGGTCATTTAGCTCGATTTTGTCGTATAGTAAAGTCAAGTCCAGCTGGAACGGTGGCACCAAAGGCGGATACGGACAAAAAACAATGTGCTGGGTTTCGGGAAGAGCGTTTTTATGACTTCTCAAAAGCGAGTAACCCGAACGAAGTTAGCATGGGTTAGTTAATTATAAATTCTTGCTAAGTCTATACCTTATTAGATACCGGTTCTACCCATTCTTTTATCTCTCTTGCTTGCGCTCAACGTTTAAATTTGACTTCGGAGAAATTAGACTTTGACTTATTAGTTGAAACTTCGATAGTAGAAACCTTCGTTACCTCCACTGTTTATAAATCTTGTTGATTGAAATTGACACTTTCACGTTACTTGTCGATCTTATCTCTTTGAAAATACTTGCCTTTGATGCGATTTTAGGAATCGATTGGTTAACTACTCATCATGTTTTTCATAAGTTTGTTAGCTTTCATATTCCTAACCAACCTGTTATGCGAATCCAAGCAACTAAACCACTAAAGTCAATCATTGTCATATCAAGCCATAAGTAAAGAGCCCCGGTCCTTTCGTTGTTGACTTCCTTGTGTGGAATGCACCGAAGCCGCACTTTCTAGAGAGGCGACGCTCGTGAATGACGATGGCAAGTCGATAGGTATCAATGTGACGTACTATCCAAGTCTTGGATGAGGGTCACAGTTTTGAATGATATTTCTATTGTTAATAAATTTCTTGACGTATTCTTGAAGACTTCTTAGCCTACCCCTAGAGCGTGAAATTGAATTTTGTATTGACCCCAGTACAAAACCCATTTCTAAAACCCTTAAATATTTTCTTCACCCAAAACGAACGTGTAATGTGCCAAAGACGTTAGCTCGAGCTGTTGAAGATTACGATCGTACCATTCAATATCATCGTGGGAAAAGCGAACGTGGTAGCTGACGCGTTGAGTAGAAGATCGTATGCATTTACGAGTGTGATGTTGTTAACACAAAGACCCATTTCATATAACTTATAAATGATGGAGATAGAGTTAAAGACTCTAGGGACCCACGTGAATAAAACGAATATACGATTAGAATAGACTTTAATCGATAAAGTTAAAGCTGCTCAAGCTACATACTCAGAGCTGATGAATGTGAAGAAGAAGGTTCAAGAGGGCGTTATTCTAGAAGCAAGAATCGATGAAGACAGGAAATCTCAACCCTCAATTTTATTGGCCCATTTGAAATCCTTGATCGAGTAGGAACTATGGCCTATAGACTCATTTTACCGCCAAGTATGTCGCGTGTTCATAACATTTTTCACGTATCGATGTTACGTAAATATGTGGATGACCCAAACCACGTTATTAAATTAGAACTAGACGAGATAGCAGAAGATTTAACGTATAAAAAGCTACGTGTTAAAATCTTGGATAAGAAGGATCGTATTCAATACTCAAAGGTTATACCTCAAGAGTTAGAATTTGAAGTGAAGTCAAGGTATCCTCACCTATTCGGCATACCAGGTAAGTACATAAATTTAGAGGGCGAAATTTCATGAGGAGGGGAGATTGTGAGACCCCGAATTTTATGAATAAGATTTAATTTGTCTCGAAATATTTTTTAATATTATGGTATGAATTTGATATAATGTTATAGTTGTGGGTAGTATTTATAAATTTTGCAAAGTAAGCAAGTTGTTATAAAATATTCGTTTGGTCGGGAAATATTCTTTTTGTCGGGGAATATTCATACGATGACACAATCATTGGTGGACCCCACAATGGAAGTATTGTCGTAGTTAGAAAACGACAGAATTATCTTTCTATAAAAATAATAGCGGAGGTGTTACCGTTAAAACTGTTGAACTACCCGGTAGTAAAAGTACAGTAATATGCGTGGTTGCATAGTAGCACACGGTATTGATTATTGATGTTTACGTGAGAAGTCACTCAGCTATACTCAATTATTGCTACAGTAATTGTTGCATCATATCTCTCATATTATTGATTCAATTATTGTTACAAAGATCATCCTCAGATAATATGATATATTATTAAATCAATAATTGAGACGACAAAGTTATTCATATTATTATTTGCAATATTGACAATGTCTAGAAGTTCACAAGGAGAGGTTTGAGTCGCCTAATCATGGCGCCAATAAGGAGAAATTCTTATCGGAAAGCCCCCTCTTTCCTGGGAACGACCTGGTTGTTAAATATTATGAATTATAATATTAATGATGAATAAGTTCGTGTTGATTAAAGATGAATTTTATAGTTTAATTGTGTTGGAATTATTTATGTTAGTGGAAATCGACATTTGTTTAGATAATAATTGATGTCTCGAGGTTATATTGTTCAATCGGGTATTCGGAGCACTTTTCGTGTCGGGTTACTATTCATGAATTACTATTCACGAGTTATAATTCACAAATTACTATTCACGAGTTACTTTTCACGAGTTATTATTCACGGGGTACTATTCACCCGTAAGATATATTTCTTTTCGGTCCAAATCATTTTTGGGTACAATATTATTCCATGAGGAGATGTGCTAATTTTTTAGACCATTGGTTGAAGATATAATAGTAAATCAATATGGATCATTTGGTGGAAAGTTATAATAGTAAATCAATATGGATCGTTGGTTTAAAATTTTAATAAATAAATCAAGATGGACCGTTGCTTTAAGTTTTAATAGTAAACCAATATGGATGGTCTGCTTTAAAATTAAATCAATCTGGACCGCTTTCATGAATTAGTTACTATTCAGGTCCATTCTCCTATAAATAGAAGCTCATTCCTTCATTATTTCTTACGAATTCAATCAAACTCTAGAGAGAAACTATAGAGAGAAAGAAAGAAAAGTATTCGGTACTTCACTACTCCAAAGATTTAGTTATTCTAAGGTAGGGATATTATTTGTTGTACTCATAAGGGGTATTCTTTCTTTCTTATTCATGAAGAGAACTTCTATTATTCCATTCTTTATTATTCCGTTGAATAACTTGTTGATCATGCGGATACCCTATACTTGGTGAAATTCTTCTGTTATTCCATTCTTTATTATTATTCATTAATAATATCACATGCGTGCGTTTATATTCGCTTATACTGTTTCCATTATTTATTATTCGTCGGAATATATCTTGTCTGTATGCGTTCTGCAGGACTTGGTTCCATTATTTATTATTCTCATTGGGAATAACTTTTTATGCCGTTCCATGCATTTATTATTCGTTGGAATAACGCATCGCGCGGTGAATCATTCCTTCTGTTATTCCATTCTTTATTATTCTATTGGAATAACATGTCTATGTGGATTACCACATGCATGGTGAATGATCCTGTGTATTCATTCCTTATTAAATTGTGAAAATGATCTGTATACGTGGATTACCGCATGGCGGATGAAAATCCATTTGTAGTTTCATATATTATATTATACTCAGTTGGTTAAAGCTTTGGCTTCTATACTCCATGAAATTAGTGGAATATCCTTGATATTTGCGCTTCATCTAGTATCTTTTCATGAAAATATTCTTCTGAGCATTCTTGAATTTTACTCCACAAAGCAGTATCATGTTGACAATTTAGACGTTATTGAGTTCAGGATAAATTAACTTATAAATCTTTAAAATTTATTCTTGAACTTGTTTTATTGAATTGTCATCATCCTCATGCTTATATTATGTTGAAAGTCATCTTTGGCTTACGTGCATAGATGGACTTGGTATGATTATGACCAGGGATTATTCGGTATAATTATGATCGTAATGTGACGAATGATGTGGTAAAAGTCCTCATTCGCCTGTAGTTCATTGGTGGACAGTTGTTGGTATGATTATGGCCAGGGATTATTCGGTATAGTCATGACCATTGATGATTACATGAATATCCTTGGTCGTGGAGCAGGGATGATTCGATTTATTTATTAAGCTGAGTCTCAGCGATAAAGTTGATGAAAAACTTTTTAAATCATAGAAGATAGTAGATTTTATACTTTACTTGATTCTTCAAATGGATTGCTTGATCCGCTGCAGTTAAACTTGTTGTCTATTATATTATTCTATCAGTTTAATATTATTGAAGGCTAATGATAATTTATTCTGCATTATCTTAGTCATAATATTTTTTACTGGGCTAGTTGAGCTCACCCTTTCTTTCACTGTTCTCTTCAGAAAATGAGAACGTAGCTGGAACTAGTCGGGGAACAGAGTGATGGTCCTAGATGGTGCATTAGTAGTCCTCACTATTCTGTGAAATAGTGTGATAATAAATGTAATGAGGACTCCATTGAGTGTGGATATTGTCTAGATGACAATATTTGTATTAAAACTCACAGCCTATATTTTGTCGTATTTCACACGACTGTTGTATAATTAAGTTGTATTTGTATTCAGTACATATATCTGGCGACCCAAGATGGGTGATGTATACCTGTTTTGGGGGCGTCACATTTGGCTTCTATACTCCATGAAATTAGTGGAATATCCTTGATATTTACACTTCATCCAATATCTTTTCATGGAAATATTCTTCTGAGAATTCTTGAATTTTACTCTACAAAGCAGTATCATGATGACAAATTAAACGTTATTGGTTCCTGGATAAATTAATTTATAAATCTTTAAAATTTATTCTTGAACTTGTTTTATTGAATTATTATGTCATTGTCACCATCCTCATGCTTATATTGTGATGAAAGTCATCTTTGGCTTACGTACATACATGGACTTGGTATGATTATGACCAGGGATTATTCAGTATAAGCATGACCGTAATGTGACGAATGATGTGGTAAAAGTCCTCAATGGCACCGTAGTTCATTGGGTGGACGGTTGTTGGTATGATTATGACCGAGGATTATTCGGTATAGTCATAACCATTGATGATTACATGAATATCCTTGGCAGTGGAGCAGGGATGATTTGATTTTATTTATTAAGCTGAGTCTCAGCGATAAAAGTGATGAAAAACCTTTTAAATCATAGAAGATAGTAGATTTTATTCTCTACTTGACTCTTCTAATGGATTGCTTGTTCCTCTGTAGTTAAACTTGATGTTTATTATATTTTATCGCTTTAACAATCAAGTTAAAGGCTAATGATAATTTATTCGCATTATCTTAGTCATAATATTTCTTCTTTGGGCTAGTTGAGCTCACCCTTTCTTTCACTTATTCTCTTCTGGAAAATGAGAACGTAGCTGGGACTAGTCGGGGAACAGAGTGATGGTCCTAGATGGTCCATTAGTAGTCCTCACTATTCTGTGAAATAGTGGGATAATAAATATAATGAGGACTCCATTGAGTGTGGATATTGTCTAGATGGCAATATTTGTATTAAAACTCACAGCGTATGTTTTGTCGTATTTTACACGACTGTTGTATAATTAAGTTGTATTTGTATTTAGTACCTTGTATCTGGCGACTCAAGATGGGTGATGTATAACTATTTTGGGGGCATCACAACAAGTTAAGGTTTTGTGGAGGAACCATGTTATTGAAGAAATGACCTGGGAGTTGGAATTAAAAATGAAAAGGAGGTATCCTCACCTTTTCGAAACACCAAGTACGTACGTCAATTTCGAGGATTAAATTTCATAAGAAGGGAAGGTTGTAAGACCCCAACTTTTTATAAATAAAATCGAATTTCCTCTATTTATTATTGTGAATAATAAGGTGTTAATTTGATATAATGCTTTGGTTATGGGTGAAATGTGCAAATTTTACAAAATAAGCAAGTGGTTATAAAATATTCTTTGTTGTCGAGAAATATTCGTTTGGTCGTGGAATATTCTTATTGTCGGGGAATATTCGTATGCGACAATAAATGACCATTATTTGTGGGCCCTATAACTAAAAAAAACTACTGGGATGAAGATAACGACAAGTTTAGTTTTTTATAAATAACGGCAGTAGTTGTTACTGAATTAACAATCGTTGGAATACTTTCGTGGTTAAAATACATTAATATGCGTGGTTACACAAAGAAGACGCCAGATTGCTGATATTTTTTGAATTGTCGATTCTTACGTGAAGAAGGCACTACTCAATAATTGTTACGTAAGAATTACTCGCTCAATATTTTATTTTATTGATTCAATAATTGCTACGTTGATATTTTATATTATTGTTGTTTCAATAATTATCATTGCACAGTATCTCCATTATAAGATCAATAATTCATATTATTTGAATAATATTGTTAGATAGCATTATTGGCAATGTCTAAGGAAGTTCTGTCTAGGAAAGGGGTTTGGTCACCTAATTGCGCGCCAATAAGGAGAAATCCTTATCGAAAAGCCCTCTTTTTCCTGGGAACGACCTGGTTGTCATAATTGTGATTCTGTAATATTATTTATGAATAATCAATTATTGATTTCTATGATAAGGAAATATTTATTCTATGTGGATGGATAGGGAAATATTTATTTTGTGTGGATATAAATGATAGAATTAATACTGAGGTGTTTTATCAGTATTTTGTCGGTATAGAGGTATTAAAAATCATCCGTATGTGGATTTCGGATATTTTTTGTTTGGAAAAACTTAAATCTACAAAGTTGTAGAGAATTTAATTTCCTATTGAATGGACATAAAATTCATATTTTTCAAATAAAATGCCTATTTATTATGAATTATTGAAGTTTCAAAAATAAATATTTTTATTAAAATTATGAGTGGGACCCACTTTTGTCCTTTGTTGATAAAATGTGCTGAATTAATTTTCAAATATGGTGGGCTGAGATTTTTCAAAGTGGTATGCGTAGAAAAAATAATAATATTATTTTATTAATTTAGTCTGCTTTGGCGTTCTAGCATTTTTCTATAAATAGGGTGCTTAGTTAGAATTGAAAATCACACCAGAAACAAGTTATATATATATATATATATATATATATATATATATATATATATTATTGAGCATATTTTGTGAGTATTTAGATACTTTGAGAGTTGCTATTCAGTGCAAGTTTCCTTCAGCACTATATCCGATATTCCAGTCAAAAGTACTTTTGAGGTAAGGGATGTTATTTTCTTCGTAAATAATATTATTTTCTTCAATATCATTATGCTGAAATATTGATATGAATTTTATTTTGAAATTTTAACCTTTTTGTGTCGGGGTTACTATTCATGTATACGACACTATTCACGAATACGGCACTATTCACAGAAAAAATAAAAAAAAATTTGTCCAAGTTGTCTATTATGGTTACTATCTTTGATTGTATCCATATTTTGATCTTCATTCTTGAATTTTGGTCCACAATTGATTATTATAAGGTATTTTTGAACTTGGATAAACTAAAGTACGAATCCTTAATCTTTGATCTTTTATCTCAATGGATTCATTTTCTTTAAGATATTTTTCATCATCCTCAGTCCTAAATGATGATATTACTAAATATCTATGGTCTGTAGTGCAAAGATGAATAATTAACTAATGAATATATTTGGCCCGTAGTACAAAGATGAACAGGTGTTGAGATGAACATGACCAACTGGTGATACAAATGAATATATTTGGTCTGTAGTGCAAAGATGAATATTTGATTCAAGATGTATATTGATTGATGTTACAAGGATAAAATATTGATGATGGACTTTTAAATCTTAGAAGATAGTAGAATCCATTCTCTACTTGACTCTTCTAATGGATTGTTGTTTCCGCTGCAGTTGTTGATCTAAAACTTGTTGTCTATTATATTCTATCAGATTTTTTTATGTTGAAGACTAATGATAATTTGTGTATATTATCTTAGTCATAATATTCTTTACTGGGCTAGTTGAGCTCACCCTTTTCTTTTTTGTTCCATTTTTCTTCACTGGAGGTGAGAATTTAGCAGGAACTAGCCGGGGTATAGAGTGATGATTCTAGAAAATTGTTTTAGCAGTCCTCACTATTTTTGAAATAATGTATTAATAATTGTAATGAAGACTCCTTTTGAGTTTGAATATTGTCTATTAGACAATATTTGTATTTAAACTCACAGTATATGTGTTGTCGTATTTTGCACGACAATTGTATTAATGATGTTATATTTATTTTTGTACCATATATTTGACGACTCAGAATGAGTGATGTATACCTATTTTGGGGGCGTCACAAACGACATGTAGACTTCAAGATTCAGAGTCAAGTCTACGATTCTAGCTTGACAGGTGCTCATCAGATATCTTCTACGTTTCCGAGTGCAGACTACGATTCTTAACTTGGCTCGGCAGATGCTCAGATCAACTCCACGATTCTGAGTGTGGCTTAATTTCAAGACAGACTACGATTCTAAAGCAACTTCTTTGATACTTTATGATTCGTCCTTGGCTTCTATAATCTCTCGTCTGGCTCAATAGTCTACGATTCTACTTTGTTTTCTTGGTAGACTTAATTGACTTGTGTAGAGCTCTGCGATCAGATATGTCTATCTATTACACTCCAAAATAGATCAACCTAACAACTTTTATCTTTTCTTCTATACATTTATTTACAAACTGATAAACATTAACCACATACCAACTTAACAATTTTGATTATATCAATCTAAGTCCTTGTCCATATCGTCTATCATATATTAAGGACTTTACATCTTCTATCAATGTAGACATGCTTGCATATTCATTCATTAACTTCATCATCAAATTATACGAATAAAGGAATAACATACATATGCATATTCCTAACACAATGTATCGAGTATTTAATCGAATTTGTATCAATTGAGTATGTATCGAATCACAATCAAGAATTCGAGTAGTTTGAATCTTAAGCAAGTCGAGTATAATTTTGCTCAGATTCTACTCATTTTTTTATTCGAACTATATTTTATGCTCAGATTTGAATCATATTATTAACGAATTCGAGTCTCGCTCGTATTTTTCGAGTCGAGCTCAAATCAAGCCTTAAATGTTTGGTTCGTTTACAATCTTATTTATGTAAGAGATATCTTGTAGAAATATCAATTTTTTATATGAAAATATTAGTTTCCTATATTATATTGAAAAAGATAAGTCTCACCTCCAAGATATTCACATTTTCTACGTAACTATTAACATAAGCTTATAATGTGTTATGTATATGAGAAAAATGTGTGGATGTATATTTTTACTAAATAAAATGACAATATCTTTAATAAAACTAATTAGATGACATATTTACTATTGTTGTAATATTTGAGTCACAACTGGATAATAATATAAAGTAATATTATATTATACAATTTGAAGACCATATCAGTATTATTTAATTAACAACTAATTATTTGTAAAAGAAAATATAAATATTTTTTTAAATTATAAAAAGTGACTTTTTTCTATATAAAAATTTAAGAATATAATTGAATCGAGTCGAACCGAGTATTGAGTTGTTCATATTTGGTTCACAAAATTTATCGAGTATAAAATAAGGTTTGATTGAGGCTCATTTAACTATCGAGTCGAGCATGATCTTGAATCGAGTCCGAGCAATTTAAAATTTTAAAATGAATATGATTCGAGTATCAATAGAAAATTATAAATTGAGAAAATTCGAGTAATTTATCGAACTTTAAAATTTGTTCTTATTTGAATCATTTATATTTTGAGTCGAATCCGAACTATTTGTTCATTTTACATCCTTATATAAGATTATGGAAGGGTGTAAATGAACCGAGTCAAACCGAGTATTGAATTTCTCAAATTTGGTTCACAAAATTTATCGAGTATAAAATAAGGTTTTATTGAGGCTCGTTTAGCTACTGAATCGAGAACGATCTCAAATCAAGCCAGAACAATTTGAATTTTTTGAACGAATATAATCCGAGTATCAATAAAAAAATTATAATTTAAAAAAATTCGAATAATTTATCGAACTTTAAAATTTTTTTATATTTAAATTATTTATATTTAAAATCAAGTTCGAATCGAATTTTTAGTGGAATGAATACAAATTGAGTCAGAATTATTTGCTGATTTTAACGTCTTAACATGATGGGAGTAATGCCGAAGGAAAATCTCCACATACACGTCACGTGAGAACAGAATATATTTAGCAAATGGAAGGGGTGCGAGTGGCAAGCTGGGGGTAGGGAGAAGGAAAAGTCACGTGATGTGGGTGTGCGTTGTCAAGTTGGTACAGCCTGGACTGGACTGAAGTAGACCTGGCCCAATCACGTAAAACATTTTTGGGGCGCGAGGTGAAGCATGTCCCAAAACGGTACTACTACAACTTGGATAGCTTTAGAGAGAGAAAGGACACAAAATCCGTCTATTAGATTTATAAAGAGAAACTATACCCATATACCTGCGCGCGCCCACACACACACACATATATATATCTATTTATACAAAATAGAATTATTTTTGAACATACTTAATTTTTCGTTCAAACCATATTAAAAGATCCTGACCATCAAAACTTTAGGATAAATCTAACCCTTCAAAAAATTGAATTTGACAGAAGATAATAACTCTCTCTCTCCCATGCTGAGCTGGGTAAAATACTACCATCTTACTATAAAATATTATATGAAAATGAATATTTTTATAAATATAAGGAATAATTTCACAATACTTTTCTCATATATTAATAATAAATAGATATCACATTAATATAAAAAATTGAAAATATCACATTTTACTTATAAAAATATTAATTTTTTACTATAGATACTTTCATATAATAATGACAATTTTTTGATTTTCTAATACAAATCATCTGGACTGTCTAAAATTTGGGATAAATCCCGCCGGCTATAGTGCCGAAGGCACGGGACTATTGCTAGTATATATATATATATATACGGTCTGAATATTAAGCTCACTCATTATCTAGTTCACCTTGCTCACCCCCCTTTAATAGCAGAATGGACGACGATTAAATCTCGTCGTATATATATTATCTCGTCATTATATGTTATCCGTCAGAAAAACTAAGGCGACGGTTACATATATAATGACGTGACGACGCTTTGATCGTCGTGGGCTCGTCGCTAAAAGGGTGAGCAAGATAAAAATGAACTTAAGATCCTGGGCCAGATATATATATATAGAAAGAGAGAGCAAAGATCAAGAGCATTCCTCTTAAATAGCATTCCTCCTTAAATAGCACTCCTTTATTAAAACTACGTTGTTTTGGAGTGACTTAAAAGAGAGTGGTTTCACTTATTTTCCTTTTATTTACAAAAATGTCACCGCGACCACTCCAAAACGACGTAGTTTTAATAAATGAGTGTTATTTAAGGAGGAATGCTCTTGATCCTTGCTCTATATATATATACCAGGATTAGGTTTGGGAGTCTGGACCTGATTAAAATGCGGACCAAATTTATTTTTTATTTTTTTGCTTTTTTTTAAAAAACAACTAATTTTTTTTTTAATATTTTATGGAACTAGAATTTTTCCATAATACAATATTTTGGGTGTGATTTGGATACATATAATCAAATATGTCTGTATTTTATAAAATATTAAAAAAAATTAGTTGTTTTTAAAAAAAATAAAAAAAAAGTCTGTATTTTATTAAAATACGGGAGTCCAGACCTGATCCGATCCCTATATATATAGAGAGAGAGAGAGATTATAAACGTAATAATTGTAGAGAGAATATATGGATAATAGATTTAGAGTGAGAAAATGATAGAGAATGATAATGAATGGAGAGAGTAGGGGCTAGGTGGTAGGACAGATGGAGGATGCTGCTGCATGTGAAGGGGACAACTCTCCAGCACATGCAATCATTTGTACGGTCCTTGTATATAGTATGGCCTCACTCTATCTCTATATAAGTTTTCTTTTTATATAATTTATTTGTGCGCAAAGATCCAAATTTGTCCCTGATGTTTATACGGATGTCCCACTTACACCTTAAACTATTTTTTTTAAAAATACCCTTAACGCCTGTGCCCCTACTTTTAACAGAAGACAAATGAAATTAAAATGTGATGACGTGGCTGACACATGAAGGCTTAAATATAAAATATATTTTAAATAAAATAATATATATCATTTAATCATAACAAAAAATACTAAAATTCAAAATAAAAAAAAAGCATAACATATTTACATCATTTAATCAAAATACTAAAATTTAAATTATTTTGTTAACTAATCAAAACAACTAATTAAATAAAATAAATTGTATAACATATTTACATCATTTAATCAAAATACTAAAATTCAAAACATAACATATTTACATCAAATACTAATTAAAAATACTAAAATACTAATTAAAAAAATACTAAAATACTAAAAAAAAAATCAAATTAAAAAATATTAAAATTTAAATTATTTTGTTAATTAATCAAAATAACAAAATTCAAATTACATCATTAAAATACTAAAATCATAATACTAAATACTAACGTTATCAAATTTTTTAAACGTTAATATTTTGAATATTACTAAATAACGTTATAAAATTTTTATATCAATTAGTATTTTAAAAATGACGTTATTTGTATTGATAACAATTATATCAATTAGTATTGATATAAAAAAAATTCAAGGGTTGATATTAATCAAGATTGATAACATTATTTTAGTATTTTAATGATGTAATTTGAATTTTTGTTATTTTGATTAATTAACAAAATAATTTGAATTTTATAATTTAGTATTTTTTAATTTGATTTTTTAGTATTTTAGTTTTTTTTAATTAGTATTTGATGTAAATATGTTGTGTTTTGAATTTTAGTATTTTGATTAAATGATATAAATATGTTATACAACTCATTTTATTTAATTAGTTATTTTGATTAGTTAAGAAAATAATTTGAATTTTATTATTTTGATTCAATGATGTATATATATTATGTGACGCCCCCAAAATAGGTATACATCACCTATTACGAGTCGTCAAATACATGGTACATAATATAAATACAATCTTAATTATACAACAAGAGAGTTGTGAGTTTAAATACAAATCTTGTCTTCTGACAATATCCACTCTCGAATAAGTCCTCATTACATTTAGTGTCACACTTATTTAATAGAATAGTGAGGACTACTAGCTAATACTATTATCTGGACCATCACTCTGTTTTCGGACTTGTCTCGACTACGTTCTCATTTCACGAAGAATAAAGAAAGAAAGGGTGAGCTCAACTAGCCCGATGAAAATATTATGACTAAGATAATGCAAAATAAATTATCATTAGCCTTAAACAGTGTTAAACTGATACAATATAACAAACATCAAGTTTAACTATAGCGGAAACAAACAATCCATTAGAAGAGTCAAGTAGAGAATAAAATCTACTATCTTCTATGATTTAAAAAGTTTTTTATGACTTTTATCGCTGAGACTCAGCTTAATAAATAATCCACATCATCGAATCACCCATGCACTACGGCCAAGGATATTCTTTAGTATCACGATCACAATTATCCATGCACTACAGGCCAAGAATATTTGTGTATTCATTAATGATCATGATCATGCCAACAACTGTCCATCAATGCACTACGGGCCAATGAGGACTTTTACCATATCATTTGTAACATTACGGTCATGATTACACCGAATAATCCCTGGTCATAATCATACCAAGTCCATCTATGCACTACAGGCCATAGATGACATTCAATATAATATAAATATGAGGATGATGACAATGATATAAGAATTCAATAAAACAAATTCAAGAATTAATTTGTCCAAGAACTGATAACGTTCAAATTGTCAACATGATACTGCTTTGTAGAGTAAAATTCAAGAATGCTCAGAAGAATATTTCCATGAAAAGATACTAGATGAAGCGCAATTATCAAGGATATTCCACTAATTTCATGGAGTATAGAAGTCAAAACTTTAACCAACTGAGTACAATAAAGAATGAAATAACAAAAGAAATCACCATGCATGCGGTATTTACGCATAGGCGAGTTATTCCAATGAGAATACTAAATAACGGAACCGGTTCGGTGAAATTACATGCCGATAGGATGTTCCAACGAAATAATAAAGAATGGAATAACAACGAAATCACCATGCATGCGGTACTTGGCATAGGCGAGTTATTCCAACAAAATACTAATAAGGATTTAATCGGTCCCAAGTAAAAGCATACAAACGAGATATTCCAACAGAATAATAATAAAGATTTTAACCGGATTCAACGTAAAAAAGCGACCGACGAGGATATTCCAACATAATAATAAAGATTTTAATCGGTCCTAAAGCGTAAAAAAGCACGAGACAGGATATTCCAACGGAATAGTAAAGACGGAATAATAGAAGAATGTCACCAAGTATAGGGTAGGCTTGCATTATCAAAGTTATTCCAAATAGAATAATAAAGAATGGAATAACATAAGTTCTCTTCATGAATACAAAAGAATAACACCCCTTACAGTACAACAACAAATAATATTCCCTACCTTAAGAAGAAAAGTCTTTGGATATATAAGTAGTGAAGTAGTAGAATACTTTTCTTCTTTCTCTCTATAGTTTATCTCTCAGAGTTTCATTGAATTAAATAAGAAATAATGAAGGAATGAGCTTATTTATAGAAAAATGGACCCACATAGTAACTAACTCATGAACCTGTCCAAATTGATTTACTTTAATCGGACGGTCCATATTTAAAGAAAAATCTTTTAAATAAAATATAATATATTCCATTTATAATCTAATAAAATGAATAACTTTATAAAAGATTTTACTATGCAAATACTATCTGCAGCCTTATGCAAATACTATGCATAATAAAATATAATATATTCTAATTATTATCTAATAAAAATGATAACTTTATAAAAGTATTACATTTTATATAAAAAGATTTTACTATGCAAAACACTATGCGATACACTATACAACACTATGCATAATAGAATATAATATATTTTATTTATAGAATAACTTTATAAAAGTATTCATTTTATATAAAAGATTTTACATTATTACATTAATAATACCAACAAAAGCTGAGTGACTTATCATGTAAGCATCAATAATTAATACCGCAATGCTACTTATGCAACCACGCCGTATTCTTGTACTTTTAACACCGGGTGTTTCAATAAAGATTAACGGTAAAACTTCGCAGCTTATTTTCATAAAGTATTTTTGTCATTTTCTCAATCCGAATAATAATTCCGTTGTGGGGTCCACCCATGATTGTCTTGGTTATCATTTAATATTCCTGTTAAAACGAATATTCCCGACTAATCGAATATTATATAACAACTTGTGTACTTTGCAAAATTTATAAATATTACCCACAACTATAACATTATATCAATTTTACTCCATAATATTCAAAAATAATATTTATAGAAAATTCATCTTTATTCAAAAAGTTGGGGTTTTACAATCTCCCTTTTTTATGAAATTTCGCCCTCGAAATTAGAATGCGTACACTGTATATCGAAGAGGTAAGGATACCTTGATTTCATTTGATTCTAACTCCCAAGTCATTTCCTCAACATCGTGGTTTCTCCACAAAATTTTGACTTGAGGTATAACCTTGAGGCGTAGAATATGTTCCTTCTTATCCAAGATTTGAACAGGAACCTCTTCATACATCAAATCTTCCGCTATTTCGTCCGGTTCTAACTCAATAATGTGGTTCGGGTCTTCCACATATTTATGTAACATGGATATGTGAAAAACGTTATGAACACGAGACATACTTGGCGGTAAAGCGAGTCTATAGGCCCGAGTTCCTACTAGATCAAGGATTAAAATGGTAGATGAATCGAGGATTGAGCTTTCCTCTCTTTCCAAATCTCATAACTACTTTCCATGGAGCAACACGTAACAACACATGATCTCTTATATCGAATTCCACGTCCTTTCGATGAAGATCAACATAACTCTTTTGTCGATCTTGTGAGATTTTTATACGTTGTCGGATCGTTTGAATCTTTTCCGTAGTCATACGTACCAAATCCAGTCCCAACAATGTTGCTTCACCCACCTCATCCCAGCATACTGGAGAACGACACTTTCTTCCATACAACGCTTCGAATGGAGCCATGCAAATACTTGCTTGATAACTGTTGTTGTAGGAAAACTCCACCAATGGTAAGAACTTGTCCCAACTTCCCTTGAAATCAAGGACACAGAGTCTTAATAGATCTTCAAGAGTTTGAATCGTCCTCCGATTTGCCTCGTCTGATGCGAGGATGATATGCCTAGCTAAATCGTAAATCCGTGCCCATAGCTTTTTGCAAACTAACCCAAAATCTTGAAGTGAATCTTGGGTCTCGATCAGAAACTATGGATATTGGCATACCATGCAATCTTACAACCTCGTTTATGTACATACGAGCAAGACGTTCAAGTGTATAAGTTTCTCGTATCGGTAAGAAATGAGCAGACTTAGTCAATCTATCAACAATGACCCAAATCGCATATATGCCTTGAGAAACTTTGGGAAGACCGGTAACGAAATCCATGGTAATGTGCTTCCACTTCTATTCTGAAATTTCAAGTGGTTGCAATGGACCTTTTGGTACTTGATGCTCTGCCTTGACTCGTTGACACGTTAGACACCTTGAGATAAACAGCGTTATCTCTCTCTTCATATTGCTCCACCAAAATGTATGACGAATATCATAATACATTTTGGTACTCCTAGGATGGATTGCAAACGGTGTGTTATGCGCCTCCATCATGATTTTATACTTTAAATCAGGGTAGTTAGGAACACAAAGTCTGGAGTTGACTCAAAGTATTCCTTCTTCATCGATTCTTGCTTCTGGCATCGCACCTTCTTGCACTTTCTTCCTCATACGCATCAGCTCCAGGTCTGTAGCTTGAGCAACTTTAACTTTATCAATTAAAGTCGGTTCTACTCGTATATTCGACATCATCACATGGGTCCTTGGAGTCTTTAACTCTATCTCCATCCTTTGCAAGTCACATAAAATGGGCCTTTGTGTTGACAATATCGCATTCGCACTTGCATATGATCTTCTACTCAATGCGTCAGCTACCACGTTCGCTTTTCCAGGATGGTATTGGATAGTATGATCATAATCTTTCAATAGTTCAAGCCAACGTCGTTGTCGCATGTTGAGTTCCTTTTGAGTGAAGAAATATTTGAGGCTTTTATGATCCGTAAAGATCTCCACTTTCTCCCCATACAAGTAATGCCTCCAATCTCTTTAGTGCGAAGACAACAAATGCCAACTCTAGATCATGAGTAGGATAATTCCTCTCTATTCTTTGAGTTGTCGTGAGCCATAGGCTATGACTTTCCCATGTTGCATGAGAACACATCCAACCCTTTGCCCAAGCATCAACGTAGATGACAAATCCCTCCGAACCGGATGGTATTGTCGAATAGGTCTTTGAAATGAGTCTCCTCTTGAGTTCTTGAAAACTCTTCTCATATTCCTCGCTCAACCGAACTTTGTATCTTTTCGAGTCATCTCGAAAGTTAGTGGAGTAGCGATTCGAGAAAACCTTCTACTGAATCTCCGATAATAACCAAACTAAGCCAGAAAAGCTACGTACTTCGGTCACTGATTTAGGTTGCTCCCAGCTTTGAATAGCTTCAATCTTTGCTGGGTCAACAGATATTCCATGACTTGATACCACGTGCCCAAGGAATGCTACTTTCTCAAGCTAGAACTCGCATTTCTTCAACTTGACATAAAGCTTATATTCACGAAGCTTTTGGAGTATCAGCCTCAAGTGTTGCTCATGATCTTCACAGGTTTTGGAATATATGAGGATGTCATCAATAAAGACGACCACAAAGTGATCCAAATATTCCTTGAATACTCGGTTCATCATATTCATGAAGGCAACAGGAGCATTAGTCACTCCAAAGGACATGACTAGGAATTCATAATGCCCGTACCGAGTTCTGAAAGCCGTCTTTGGAATGTCATCGGTTCTAATCTTCAATTGGTGATATCCGAAACGAAGATCAATCTTTGAAAAGAATTTGGCTCCTTGCAACTGGTCAAACATGTCATCAATACGTGGAAATGGGTACCTATTTTTGATGGTGACATGATTCAACTCCCGATAATCAATACAAAGTTGCATACTCCCATCTTTCTTCTTCACGAATAGAACAGGAGCACCCCAAGGAGAAGTACTAGGACGAATGAAACCGATGTCTAACAATTCATGTAGTTGGGTCTTTAACTCCTGAAGTTCAATAGGAGCCATTCGATATGGGGCTTTGGAAATAGGTTTTGTACCGGGTTTAAGGTCGATACAAAATTCAATTTCACGCTCTGGGGGTAGGCCAGGAAGTTCTTCAGGGAATACGTCAGGAAATTCATTAACAATAGAAATATCATTCAAAACTGACGTATTTTTGTTTAGATCTGTGACATGAGCTAAGAAAGCTTGACATCCATTTTTCAATAAACGAATAGCTTTATGGCTTGAGATGACAGTGATTGATTTTAATGGTTTGGTGGCTTGAATTCGCATAACAGATTGGTTAGGAATATGAAAGCTAACAATCTTACGAAAACAATCAATTTTTGCATGATGAGTAGTTAACCAATCAATCCCTAGAATTACGTCAAATGCAAGTATTTTTAATGAAATAAGATCGACAGGTAATGTGAGGGTACCGATTTGAACCAAACAAGACTTATAAACAGTGGATTTAATGAAAGTTTCTCCCAACGGAGTTTCCACAGATAAGTTAAAGTCTAATTTCTTCGGAGTCAAACTTAATCGTTGAGCGCAAGTAGGAGAAATAAAAGAATGGGTAGAACCGGTATCAAATAAGGTATAGACTTCGCTAAAGTTTATGATAAGCTTACCCGTGATGACCTCGTTCAGGTTCCTTGCTGTCAGGAATAAGCATGAGAATTTTATTCCTATTTATATATGATTTGATTATGATATATATATATATATATATATGTATATGAATGAATAATATGCAAGTATGCTTGCATTAAGAAAAGCTGTAAAGTCCTCTGATAGATAATAGAAATATGTATACAAGGACTTATAATGAATTGATCAAATATGTTAGGTTGATCCTACATAAAGCAAAACAGCTTTGTAAAGTCCTTAAAAGAAATGATGTACAAGGACTATAAATATAGAAAGATCAAGCTTGTTAGGTTGATCTTATAATGTAATAGATAGAAGCATGTCGATCGTCAAAGCCTTTTGTAAGTCGTGATCTGCGCGGAGAGTCAAAGTTAACTCTGAGCTATCGAGGCGAGAATAGGAGTATGCAAGATAGTGAGATCTCGGAGTTCGTAGACTTCCAGGGGAAACGAAGAAGGATCGTAGGTGTGTCGAGAAGAGCTTCCTCGGGATCGTAGTGTGCTGAGGAAGTTATGTTCAGAATCGTAGAGGCAATGCGACTGCTATGAGCCGAACGATTGTCTGCTGGAACAAAGTAAAGGATCGTAGACTACACTATGAGTTCGTAGAGTTCATTAAGTGAAAGCAGAGATCGTAGTCGGTCAAGATCAGATGAAGACAACAAGCACAAGGCACAAATCGTAGTGTGTCAAGATTTGATCTCAGGATCGTAGTGTCTGCACAGCCGGAACTGAATCCTAGAGTGCAGAACTACGACTCCAACAAAAGTGCTCACAATGCTAAGTCAGAATCATAGAGTAGATACGGTTCTCAATGAATGAGCACTCCCAGAATATCCAAAGGAACGAAGCCTCTGGTTGGCACTGCAAAGATGCAATCCACAATAAGGGAACCAGAGAGCACTCAACGAATGGCATACAGGCTAGCAGAAAACTAAGCACCAATCCAATCAGCATCAAGATTGAGTTGAAAGGCCATTCGTAATGAAGTCTTCCAACAAGATGATTCAAAGAAGACTTCAACAGCTGACTAAGGAAAAGTCAGCTAATGAAGTTATTGTCAAGAGAACAGAAGACAATGATCTTGGAAACAACCAAGATTGTAGTGTTTGCCAAACAAAGAAGGAACAGATGGAAGGTGAACCCAAGATCTTGGTCGACTTCACGAAGAGCAAGGCTAAAGTGATTAAGTGCGAAATCAGATTCATTGATGATAAGTGAGCGGAAGATCACCAGGAGATAGCAAGCTGGACGCGCCACAAATCTGAAGTGTCTTGATATTTAGAAGGGGATCAGAGCAAGGAATTAGGCCATCAGTATCTGAGAACAGTCGAAGAAAACAGAAGTATTAAAGCACTGCATAATACAAGGAAGAGGTGTTCTACATTGAAGATCCAATCAACACTCTTCAGGATCGTAGTGTTAACTCTACTAGTCAACGAGCAACAATCAACAAGATACTACGATCAGGTCCTTGAAGACATGCATCAGAATCGTAGAGTTCGAACTGAAGCATTGGCAACGATTTAATCTGAAGGGTAACATTCGGACAAGTGCTTATTGAGAGCATCGATGCAAAAGGACAACCTCTGATCAAGAAATTAGAAGAAGTAAAGTCTTGACACGCCTGAGACATAAAAGTGATACATCCGACGGTAGGGTGAAACAATGAGCTATGACGTCGGAAAAAGTATGATAAGTTACATCAAGCAGTCTACCTCAAGCAACTTGAGATCTGTGAAGATATTTGAATAGCCTTCAACGGTTACTTTCCAATGGAAGGATTGGGAAGAAGTATAAATGAGAAAGAGCTTCAAAGATCAAAAGTTGCTGGTATTTGTGCATTTTGGAGAAAAGGTGGACTAATCAAACCGAGTGATAGTGAGTCCGAAGGCTCACTCTACGATCCACCAAGAACACTCAAAAGTCAGATCAAGCAAGAAGTAGAAGTGTGAGTTCTACTATGTAGAAGTAAGAGTTCTACTACATGAAGAGTGTTACGAATCTGAGAGAGAGAAGAGAGCATCATGCCATCCGGATGTCCATCATGGGAAGACTCTAAGTACAATAGAGAAGAGCCTACAGTCATCTTAGCAAGTCCATCATGAGAAGGCATCAAATAGCAAGAAGGGAGATCACAAAAGCCATCTTGGTGTCAAGCATGAGACAGCTTCTAAGTACCTAATAGAAGTGCTTACAGTCATCTTAGAAGCCTCTCATGTGTAGCCATCAAGTACCAAGGAGAATGATCTTCAAGGCAGTTCATCAAGGGGTCATCAGGTGTAGTTGAGCAACCTAAGAAGCTGAGCATCATACAACACTCACCTGCACTTCAAGGATGATCAAGCCAAGCTGCTAAGGATAGAAGATGTTCAAAACATGAAGACATCTTAGCAGCTCAGCACCGACTCCAACAATAACAAATAAATAACTCAACAAAGCCAGGGCCAAAGGGTCCTTATCCGGATGGACTAAATAAAGCAGGGCCAAAGGGTCCTTGTCCAAAGGGACTAAATGAAGTTCCAAGCCTGCTGGGCTTGAAGAGTTTCTAGGGAACTAGAGGAGTCCCAAGGCTGCTGGCCTTGAAGAGTTCTTAGTGAACTGAAGTTCCAAGGTCACGGCCTTGAAGGAATCGTAGAGATTCAGGGTGCTTCCCTTCCTTAGTGGAAATCCTGCTAGTTGAAAGCAGAAGAGTAGATTAGGAGTTTGAGTCTCTGAACCACTTAAAACCCCTTGTGTCTTTTACATTATGTCATTTACATTATGTCTATAAGCTATTATAATCATGTATGTATGTTCTAACTGCTTCTGACAACTAAACTAACCCAACGAATAATGTATGTATGATTATGAATATATCAATGAAGGGAATCTTTTACTTATTCCATTTGTCTTGAAAAAGATTCTTATGTTTGTCATATACTTAAATATGAATAATACAACATAAACCGTAAAAAAGTATTTGAAATAAAAGGATCTATTCAACCCCCCTTCTAGATCTATTGTGCCCTCTGAACTAACACTTGCTTTCTGGGAGGTCACAACAAATGCTTCTCCTTGCACCACAAACTTTGACTTTTCTAGACGTACCTTTGGTGCCTCCATCCTAGTCTGAACTTGTCTTCGCTGAACGACAAAATCGGGCTAGGTGGCCTTCTCTTCCACAATTATAACACGCTTTGGATGGCATCGCGCGCTTTGACCGATATGTCCTCCCTCCGCATTTGAAGCATATGATAGGTGGTCGTTCTCCTTCCTTAACCACGGTTGCTGGTGCTGACGTCTTTTCATCATTGTTGAATCTCCTTTTCTTGAAATATTCATTTTTACTATCTTGGCCATGATTACCACCGAAGTGGTTACCATTTCTGGCATGTTGATTCCCTCCACGTTTGTTGTCACCGTTTCGATGACTGATACCACTGGTATTTTCATGCTGCCGGCTGCTTTCTCTTGGTTGCGTTGACTCGTTACCGCGCTCCAATAACTAAGCCCTATTTACAACATCTTAGTACAAACACAATTTATGAGAAATAAGATATTGACGTATCTCCGGTTTCAAACTTCTTAAAAACATTCGCGTCATTTGCTCCTCATTAACGACCAAATGGGATGCAAACCGGGATAACTCCGAAAATTTAGCCTCGTATTGCGACACGGTCATATTGTTTTGTTCCAATTTGATTAACTCCACTTCTTTCATGTGATGAATACTCTCAGGAAAGTACTTGTTGTTGAATAGCTCTTGGAACTTCTCCCAAGACATCTTAAGTCGTTAAGTTTGGAGTAATGTTTCTGATTCCCACCAAATAATCTACCTCTTCACGCATAACATGAAGGTGGCGAAGGAACCTTTATCTCGATCATCCCAAGACATCAAATATCTTGGTGATCTGCTTTATCCATGCTTCGCGCCTTAAGTGGTTTTGGCTCTCCAATAAACTCTGGTGGTCCCAGCTCCTTGAATCATTTAGCGGTGGACCGTCAGAGAGTTTCCAAAGTGTTTCCACCTACATTTTGGATGAGGGCGCTCTGCTTTGATGTTGCATGAATTGCATAAAGCCTCCGAACAATCCATCATTCATCATTTGGTCTCATGTTGTTTTTGCATGAGGATTATCGCCTTCCTGATGTACATTATCCTGATTATTGATATGTGGAGACTCAACGGTCTCTTGTGCTCCATTCTATTCTCAATATTCTCGGATGTCATTTTCGAATACTACCACAAAACAAAGGTTAATTAACAAATAACATATTATCCCTATACTTTGACCAGACCAAATTAAATACCAAATAAACTTAGGTAGGTCATACTAGCGAAGAATTCCCGTCTCTCCCTCCTAGCTCTAGTCTCACATCTTAGCCAGGGATCATATCCCTAAGCTTTGATACCAATCATGGCGCCCCCAAAATAGGTATACATCACCTATTACGAGTCAAATCAAATACATGGTACATAATATAAATACAATCTTAATTATACAACAGAGAGAGTGAGTTTAAATATAAATACATCTTCTGACAATATCCACACTCGAATAAGTCCTCATTACATTTAGTGTCACACTATTTAATAGAATAGTGAGGACTACTAGCTAATACTATTATCTGGACCATCACTCTGTTCCCGGACTTGTCCCAGCTACGTTCTCATTTCCTGAAGAGAACAGTGAAAGAAAGGGTGAGCTCAACTAGCCCAGTAAGAAATATTATGACTAAGATAATGCAGAATAAATTATCATTAGCCTTAAACAAAGTTAAACTGATACAATATAACAAACATCAAGTTTAACTGTAGCGAAAACAAGCAATCCATTAGAAGAGTCAAGTAGAGAATAAAATCTACTATCTTCTATGATTTAAAAGGTTTTTCATGACTTTTATCGCTGAGACTCAGCTTAATAAATAATCCACATCATCGAATCACCCCTGCACTACGGCCAATGATATTCTTTAGTATCACGACCACAATTATCCATGCACTACGGGCCAAGAATATTTGTGTATTCATTAATGGTCATGATCATGCCAACAACTGTCCATCAATGCACTATGGGCCAATGAGGACTTTTACCACATCATTTGTAACATTACGGTTATGATTACACCGAATAATCCCTGGTTATAATCATACCAAGTCCATCTATGCACTACAGGCCACATATGACTTTCAACATAATATAAATATGAGGATGATGACAATGATATAAGAATTCAATAAAACAAGTTCAAGAATTAATTTGTCAAAGAACTGATAACGTTCAAATTGCCAACATGATACTGCTTTGTAGAGTAAAATTCTAGAATGCTCAGAAGAATATTTTCATGAAAAGATACTGGATGAAGCACAATTATCAAGGATATTCCACTAATTTCATGGAGTATAGAAGTCAAAACTTTAACCAACTGAGTATAATAAAGAATGGAATAACAAAAGAAATCACCATGCATGCGGTGCCAGTATAGATGTGTTATTCCAATAGAATACTAAATAACGGAACCAATGTCGATTTAAATTCATGCCCGAGCGGATGTTCCAATGAATAATAAAGAATGGAATAACAACGAAATCACCATGCATACGGTGCTTCGCATGGACAAAGTTATTCCAATAGAATACTAATAAGATTTTAATCGAGTCCTGCGTAAAAGCGTCTGATGCACGGGATATTCCAACGTAGAATAGTAATAAAGATTTTAACCGGTCCGGCGAAAATAAAAGCGCATGAACGATATATTCAACAAAATAATAAAGATTTTAATCAATTCCGTAGTAAAAAAAGCGCATGAACATGATATTCCAAATGAATAGTAAAGACGGAATAATAGAAGAATGTCACCAAGTATAGGGTAGCTCACGTATATCTGAGTTATTCCAATGAATAATAAAGAATGGAATAACATAAGTTCTCTTCATGAGTACAAAAGAATAACACCCCTTATGAGTACAACAAATAATATTCCCTACCTTAAGAAGAAGAGTACTGGATATATAAGTAGTGAAGTAGTAGAATACTTTTCTTCTTTCTCTCTATAGTTTATCTCTCTAGAGTTTCAGTGAATTCGTAAGAAATAATGAAGGAATGAACTTCTATTTATAGAAAAATGGACTGCATAGTAACTAACTCATGAACGGTCCAGATTGATTTACTTTAATCTGACGGTCCATATTTAAAGCAAAATCTTTTAAAATATAATATATTCCATTTATAATCTAATAAAACGAATAACTTTATAAAAGATTTTACTATGCAAACACTATGCATAATAAAATATAATATATTCTAATTATTGTCTAATAAAAATGATAACTTTATAAAAGTATTACATTTTTATATAAAAAATTTTACTATACAAAACACTATGCAACACTATGCATAATAGAATATAATATATTCTATTTATAGAATAACTTTATAAAAGTATTACATTTTATATAAAAAGATTTTCTATATTTATTATATTAATAATACCAACAAAACCGAAAGTGACTTATTACGTAAGCATCAATAATTAATACTGTGTGTGCTATTATGCAATCACGCCAGACATTCATTTACTTTTTAACACCGGTGTTTCAGCAGCTTAACGGTAAAACTTCCGCCAGTTATTTTCATAAAGTATTTTTGTCATTTTCTCAATCCGATAATAATTCCGTTGTGGGGTCCACCCATGATTGTCTTGAATTCTACGAATATTCCCTCGTTAAAACCGAATATTCCCCACCAATCGAATATTATATAACAACTTTATGTACTTTGCAAAATTTATAAATATTACCTGAACTATAACATTATATCAATTTCACTCCATAATATTCAAAAATAATATTTATAGAAAATTCATCTTTATTTAAAAAGTTGGGGTTTTACATATTACACTTTTTTTATTTTGAATTTTAGTATTTTTTTTGTTTTGATTAAATGATAGTATATATTATTTTATTTAGAACATGTTTTATATTTAAGCCTTCGTGTATTAGCCACGTCATCACACTTTAACCTCGTTTGTTTTCTGTTAACGGCAGAGGCACGGACGACCCAAAAAAAGTAACGTTAAGGGTACTTTTAAAAAAAAATTAGTTTAGGGTGTAAGTGGGACATCGAGGTAAAAGTCAGGGGCATTTTTGACCCTTTGCCCATTTATTTATTTCCCATTTATTTATTGACAAAGAATACTACTCCCTCCCTTCGAATTAATATAGCAATATTAAGTTTTTTAAAATAAAGTTATGATATTTTTAATTTTAAAATTAACATAATTTTATTTAAATTTTAAAAATAATAATTTTTATAACTAGTAATATTATTTTTAGAAAGTTTATAATATTTATAATTATATTGATATGCATTAAATGAATTTATATCAAAATTAGGTATACATCACCCATCTTGGGTGCGTCGGATACATGGTACAAAATTCAAATACAACTTACTAATACAAGCAAATAAATCGTATTCGATGTGTATCAATACGACAAAACATAAAAATAAAGGTTTGTGAGTTTGAATACAATTATTGTCTACTAGAGATTATACAAACTCAAAAGGTCCTCATTACAATTATTAACACACTATTTCACGAAATAGTGAGGACTACTAATGCTATCCTCTGGACCATCACTCCGTTCCCACCCAGCTAGTCCTGCTTCATATTCTCATTTCACGAAGAGAGCGGTGAAAGAAAGGTGAGCTCAACTAGCCCGATGAAATATTATGACTAAGATAATGCGAGAATAAATTATCATTAGTCTCCAACAATGTTAAAGCGATAAAATATAATAGACATCAAGTTTAAGCTGCGGTGAACAAAACAATCCATTAAAAGAGTCAAGTAGAAAATAAAATCTACTATCTTTTATGATTAAAAGTTTTTCATCACTTTATTATCGTTGAGACTCGACAATAAATATTCCACATCATCGAATCACCCTTACACTTTTACGGACGAGGATATTCTTTAGTATCACGACCACAATTATCCATGCACTACGGGCCAGAATATTTGTGTATTCATTAATGGTCATGATCATGCCAACAAGCATCCATCAATGCACTACTGGGCCAATGAGAACTTTTACCACATCATTTGTAACATTACGGTCATGATTACAAGAATAATCCACAGTCATAATCATACCAAGTCCATCTATGCACTTCTCTGAATACAGATGACTTTCAACAAAATATAAACATGAGGATGATGACAATGATATAAGAATTCAATAAAACAAGTTCAAAAATTATTTTATCCGGGAATTATTAACGTCAAATTGTCGACATGATCTTTGTTTTGTAGAGTAAAATTCAAGAATGATCGGAAGAATATTTCCATGAAAAGATCTTTGGATGAAGCGCAAAATATCGAGGATATTCTACTAATTTCATGGAGTATAGAAGTCAAAACTTTAACCAATTGAGTATAATAAAGAATGGAATAACAAAAGAAATCACCATGCATGCGGTGCTTGCGCATGAGTTATTCGAGTTATTCAACGAGAATAATAATAACGGAACGATGTCGGGCAAAATTTTGCAAGCGAAAGGATGTTCCAACGAGAATAATAAAAAGGCGGAACCGGTCGGTGTAAAACACCACAGACGAGATGTTCCAACGAGAATAATAATAAGATGCGGAACCGGTCGGTGTAAAAACACCTGAACGAGGATGTTCCAGCGGAATAATAATAAAAGCGGAACCGAGTCGGGTGTAAAACACACAGACAGGATGTTCCAACGAAATAATAGAAGAATGTCACCAAGTATAGGGTGAAATGAAAGCGTATCTGAGTTATTCAACGAGAATAATAAGAAATGGAATAACAACGATTCTCTTCATGAATAAGAAAGAATAACACCCCTTCCTAGTAAAAAAAACCGAATATAAAAGTAGTTAAGTAGCGAATACTTTTCTTCTATCTCTCTATAGTCTCTCTCTATAGTTTCTCTCTACAGAGTTCTCTAGAGAATTAAATTAAGAAAAAATAATGAAGGAATGAGCTTCTATTTATAGGAAAATGGAATGCATAGTAACTAATCCATGAGCGGTCCAGATTGATTTACTTTAATCGGCGGTCCATATTTAAAACAAAATCTTTTAAATAAAATATAATATATTCTATTTATAATCTAATAAAATGAATAACTTTATAAAAGATTTTACTATACAAACACTATCTGAGCACTATATGCAAACACTATGCATAATAAAATATAATATATTCTAATTATTGTCTAATAAAGCAGATAGCTTTATAAAAGTATTACATTTTATATAAAAAAGATTTTACTATGCAAAACACTATCTGAGACACTATGCAACACTATATATAATAGAATATAATATATTCTATTTATAGAATAACTTAAAAAAGTATTACATTTTATATAAAAAGATTTTACGTATTATTACATTAATAATACCAACAAAAGCTGAGTGACTTATCACGTAAGCATCAATAATCAATCTGGTATTGCTTCTTATGCAACCACGCGTATTCTTTATACTTTTTAACAAGGGTGTTTCAGCGATTAACGGTAAAACTTCCGTAGTTATTTTCATAAAAAAATTTTTTTATCGTTTTCTCGATCAAATGAAATAATAATTAGTTGTAGGGGTCCACCAATGATTGTGCTTGTTGTACTAATATTCCTGTTTAAAAGCGAATATTCCCAGACCAATCGAATATTATATAACAACTTGCGTACTTTGCAAAATTTATAAATATTACCCACAACTATTATATCAATTTCACTCCATAATATTCAAAATTAATATTTATAGAAAATTCATCTTTATTCAAAAGTTGGGGTTTTACAATCTCCCTTCTTATGAAATTTAAGCCCTCGAAATTAGAGTGCGTTACACGGTATGTCGAAGAGGTAAGGATACCTTGATTTCATTTGATTCTAACTCCCAGTCATTTCCTCAACATCGTGGTTTCTCCACAAAACTTTGACTTGAGGTATAACCTTGGTGCGTAGAATATGTTCCTTCTTATCAAGATTTGAGCAGGAACCTCTTCATCGTCAAATCTTCCGCTATTTCGTCCGGTTCCAACTCAATAATGTGGTTGGGTCTTCCACATATTTACGTAACATGGATATGTGAAAAAGCGTTATGAACACGAGACATACTTGGCGGTAAAAGCGAGTCTATAGGCCACGATTCCTACTCGATCAAGGATTAAAATGGGTAGATGAATCGAGGATTGAGCTTTCCTCTCTTTCCAAATCTAAGTAACTCCTTTCCATGGAGCAACACGTAACAACACACATGATCTCTATATCGAATTCCCGTCCTTTCGATGAAGATCGGCATAACTCTTTTATCGATCTTGTGAGGTTTTTATCGTTCTTGGGATCGTTTGAATCTTTTAAAGTAGTCATACGTACCAACTCTGGTCCCAACAACGTTGCTTCACCCACCTCATCCCGACATCTTTGGAGAGCGACACTTTCTTCCATCCTGGCGCTTGAATGGAGCCATGCGATACTTGCTTGATAAGCTGTTGTTGTAGGAAAACTCCACCATGGTAAGAACTTGTCCCAACTTCCCTTGAAATCAAGGACCACGAGTCTTAATAGATCTTGAAGAGTTTGAATAGTCCTCTCCATTGTCCGTCCGTCCAATCGAGGATGATATCTTGAGCTAAATCGTAAATCTGTGCCCATAGCTTTTTGCAAACTAACCCAAAATCGCGAAGTGAATCTTGGGTCTCGATCGAAAAACTATGGATCTTGGCATACCATGCAATCTTACAACCTCGTTTATGTACATCTGAGCAAGGCGTTCAAGTGTATAAGTTTCTCGTATCGGTAAGAAATGGCGGACTTGGTCGATCTATCAACAATGACCCAAATCGCATCATCTATGCCTTGAGAAACTTTGGGAAGACCGATGTGAAAATCCATGGTAATGTGCTCCCACTTCCATTACGGAATTTCAAGTGGTTGCAATGGACCTTTTGGTACTTGATGCTCCGCCTTTGACTTCGTTGACACGTTAGACACCTTGAGATAAACAGTATTATCTCTCTTCATATTGCCCCCACCAAAATGTATGTCGAAGATCATGATACATTTTGGTACTCCCCGAGATGGATTACCAAGCGGTGTGTTGTGCGCCTCCATCATGATTTTATACTTTAAATCGAGTCGTTAGGAACACAAAATGCTGGAGTTGACTCAAAGTATTCCTTCTTCATCGATTCTTGCTTAGGCGTAGCACCTTCTTGCACTTTCTTCTTCTCATCGCATCGACTCCGGGATCTATAATTTGGCGACTTTAATTTTATCAATTAAAATCGGTTCTACTTGTATATTTTCCATCATCATGTGGGTCCACAGGTCTTTATCTCTATCTCCATCCTTTGCAAGTCATACAAAATGGGCCTTTGCGTTGACAATATTGCTTTCGTACGTGCCGCGTATGATCTTCTTACTCGATCGTCGGCTACCACGTTAAACTTTTCGGGATGGTATTGGATAGTATGATCATAATCTTTCAGCAGTTTCAAGCCAGCGTCGTTGTCGCATGTTGAGTTCCTTTTGAGTGAAGAAATATTTGAGGCTTTTATGATCAAGTAAAGATCTCCACTTTCTCCCCATCTGAAGTAATGCCTCCAAATCTTTAGTGCGAAGAAGACAACATTTGCCAACTCTAGATCATGAGTAGGATAATTCCTCTCATATTCTTTGAGTTATCGTGAGGCATAAACTATGACTTTCCCATGTTGCATGAGAACACATCCTAACCCTTTGCTAGAAGCATCCTTTGTAGATGACAAATCCCTCCGAACGGATGGTATTGTCGAGCAGTCTTTGAAATGAGTCTCTCTTGAGTTCTTGAAAACTCTTCTCACGTTCCTCGCTCCAATAGAACTTTGTATCTTTTAAGTCAATTTGAGTTAGTGGAGTAGCGATTAGAAAACCCTTCTACGAATCTCAGATAATAACCGGTAAGCGAAAAAGCTACGTGCTTGATCATTGATTTAGGTTGCTCCCGACTTTGAATAGCTTCAATCTTTCTTTGGGTCAGCGGATATTCCATGACTTGATACCACGTGCCCAAGGAATGCTACTTCCTCAAGCGAACTTCGCATTTCTTCAACTTGGCATAAAGCTTATATTCACGAAGCTTTTGGAGTGTCGACCTCAAGTGTTGCTCATGATCTTCACGGGTTTTGGAATATATGAGGATGTCATCAATAAAGGCGACCACAAAGTGATCCAAATATTCCTTGAATACTCGGTTCATCATATCCATGAAAGGCGGCGGGAGCATTAGTCGATCAAAGGACATGACTAGGAATTCATAATGCCGTCTGCAGGGAGTTACGAAAGCCGTCTTTGGAATGTCATCCGGTTCTAATCTTCAATTGGTGATATCCGGAGCGAAGATCAATCTTTGAAAAGAATTTGGCTCCTTACAAGCTGGGTCAAACAGGTCATCAATACGTGGCAATGGGTACCTATTTTTGATGGTGACATGATTGACTCCAGATAATCAATACAAAATCGCATACTCCCATCTTTCTTCTTCACGAATAGAAACAGGAGCACCCCAAGGAGAAGTACTAGGATGAATAAAGCCAATGTCTAACAATTCCTGCGGTTGAGTTTTTAACTCACGAAGTTCAATAGGAGCCATTCGATATGGGGATTTAGAAATGGGTTTTGTCTGGGGTTCAAAGTCGATACAAAATTCAATTTCACGCTCTGAGGGGTAGGCGGGGAAGTTCTTGAGGGAATCGTCGGAAATTCATTAACAATAGAAATATTATTCAAAAGCGGCGTATTTTTGTTTAGATCTGTGACATGAGCTAAGAAAGCTTGACATCCATTTTTTCAATAAGCGAATAGCTTTATGGCTTGAGATAGCGATGATTGATTTTAATGGTTTGGTTGCTTGAATTAGCATAATAGGTTGGATTAGGAATATGAAAGCTAACAACCTTACGAAAACAATCAATTTTTGCATGATGAGTAGTTAACCAATCAATCCTAGAATTACATCAAATGCAAGTATTTTTAATGCAATAAGATCGACGGGTAATGTGTGGTACCAACTTGAACCAAACAAGACTTATAAACCATGGATGTAATGAAGGTTTCTCCCAGCGGAGTTTCCACAGATAAGTCAAAGTCTAATTTCTCGGTCAAATTTAATCGTTGGCGCAAGTAGGAGAAATAAAGAATGGGTAGAACAGGGTATCAAATAAAGTGTAGACTTATTTAGAGTTTATGATAAGCTTACCGTGATGACCTCATTCGGGTTCCTTGCTTTACGGGAGGTCACAACAAACGCTCTCCCTTGCCTACTGGCTTTGACTTTTACGGGGCGACCTTTGGTGCCTCCATCCTAGGTGAATTTGTCTTGATGAGCGACAAAATCGGGCTAAGTGACCTTCTCTTCCACAATTATAACATGCTTTGGGCGGACATCATAATTTGGTGATGTGTCCCTCCCTCGCATTTGAAGCATATGATAGGTGGTCTTTCTCCTTCCTTAACAACGGGTCTTTGGTCTTTGGCGTCTTTCCATCATTGTTGAATCTCCTCTTCTTGAAATGTCCATTCTTATTGTTTTGTACCACGATTACCACCAAAGTGGTTACCATTTACGGCTTTGTTGATTCCCTCCACGCTTGTTGTCAACCCCGATGGTGCTCTCTCTCTTTAGTATTATCATTTTGTCGGTTGCTCTCTCTTTTGGTTGCGTTGACTTCGTTATCGCGCTCCACCAATGAGCCCTATTTACAACATCTGAATACAAACCACGGTTTATGAGAAATAAGATGTTGGCGTATCTCGACTTCAAACCTCTTAAAAACATTAGCGCCATTCTCTCTTTTATCCACCAGTGGGGCCTTAAGCCAGGGATAACTCATAAATTTTGCCTCGTATTGCGACACGGTCATATTGTTTTGCTCGATTTGATAAACTCCACCTCCTTCATGTGGCGAATACTTTTGGGAAAGTATTTGTCGTTGAAACGACTCTTGGAACTTCTCCCAAGACATCTTGATCTGGCGGGTTGAGTCGTTTTTCTGGATTCCCACCGATGTCTGCCTCTCAAAGCATAACATAAAAGCGTGAAAAGGAACCTTTTGCTCCTCGGAGCATCCCAAGACATCAAATATCTTGGTGATCTGCTTTATCCATGCTTCCTTACATAAGTGGTTTTGGCTCTCCCTTAAACTCACGGTGGTCCCGGCTCCTTGAAGCTGTTTAGCGGTGACCTTGAGAGTTTCGATGTTTCCACCTACATTTTGGGCGAGGCCGCTCTCTACTTTCTTTGTTGCATGAATTGCATAAAACCTCTGAACAATCCATCATTCATCATTTGGTCGGTGTTGTTGTTTGCATGAGGATTATACGCCTTCTGATGCACATTCTCACGATTATTGATATGTGGAGACTCAGCGGTCTCTTGTGCTCCATTCTTATTCTCAACATTTTGGATGTCATTTTGAATCTTGCCACAAAACAAAGGTTAATTGACATGTAACATAATATCTCTAAACTCGACCAACCAATTTAAATACAAAATAAATTTAAGTAGGTCATCTTAGCGAAGAATTCCCGTCTCTCCCTCCTAGTTCTAGTCTCACATCTTAGCAGGGGATCATATCCTAAGCTTTGATACCAAGTATGGCGCCCCCCAAAATTAGGTATACATCACCCATCTTGGGTGCGTCGGATACATGGTACAAAATTCAAATACAACTTACTAATACAAGCATATAGGTGTACAATCGACAAAACATATAAGCTGTGAGTTTGAATACAATTATTGTCTACTAGAGATTATACAAACTCAAAAGGAGTCCTCATTACAATTATTAACACACTATTTCACGAAATAGTGAGGACTACTAATGCTATCCTCGGACCCATCACTCCATTTCCCAGGCTAGTCCTGCTTATTTCTCATTTCACGAAGAGAAACGGTGAAAGAAAGGGTGAGCTCAACTAGCCCGATAAAATATTATGACTAAGATAATGCGAATAAATTATCATTAGTCTCCAACAATGTTAAAGCGATAAAATATAATAGACATCAAGTTTAAGCTGCGGTGAACAAACAATCCATTAAAAAGTCAAGTAGAAAATAAAATCTACTATCTTTTATGATTAAAAGGTTTTCATCATCTTTATTATCATTTGAGACTCGACAATAAATATTCCACATCATCGAATCACCCACCTTTTCTGACGAGGATATTCTTTAGTATCACGACCACAATTATCCATACCTTCTGGGCCAGAATATTTGTGTATTCATTAATGGTCATGATCATGCCAACAAGCATCCATCAATGCACTACGGGCCAATGAGAACTTTTACCACATCATTTGTAATATTACGGTCATGATTACAAGAATAATCCACAGTCATAATCATACCAAGTCCATCATGCACTTACAGGCCACGAGATGACTTTCAACAAAATATAAACATGAGGATGATGACAATGATATAAAATTCAATAAAACAAGTTCAAAATTATTTTATCCGAGAATTATTAACGTCAAATTGTCGACATGATCTTTGTTTTGTAGAGTAAAATTCAAGAATGATCGGAAGAATATTTCCATGAAAAGATCTTTGGATGAAGCGCGCAAATATCAAGGATATTCTACTAATTTCATGGAGTATAGAAGTCAAAACTTTAACCAATTGAGTATAATAAAGAATGGAATAACAAAAGAAATCACCATGCATGCGGTACTTATTCGCATAGGCGAGTTATTCAACGAATAATAATAACGGAACCGGTCGAGGCAAAATTTGCAAGCGCAGGATGTTCAAACAGAAATAATAAAAAAGCGGAACCGGTCGGTGTAAAAACACACAGACGACGAGGATGTTCCAACGAGAATAATAATAAAAGCGCGGAACCGGTCGGTTGTAAAACACCGAAGCGGGATGTTCAGCGGAATAATAATAAAAAAGAAGGAACCGGTCCGGTAAAAAACACTGATGCAGACGAGGATGTTCCAGCGAGAATAATAGAAGAATGTCACCAAGTATAGGGTGAGCCAGCGTATCTGAGTTATTCAACGAGAATAATAAGAAATGGAATAACAACAGTTCTCTTCATGAATAAGAAAGAATAACACCCCTACTAGTAAAAAAAAAGCGAATATAAAAAAGTAGTTAAGTAGCGAGAATACTTTTCTTCTATCTCTCTATAGTCTCTCTCTATAGTTTCTCTCTAGAGTTCGATGAATTAAATGAAAATAATGAAGGAATGAGCTTATTTATAGGAAAATGGAATGCATAATAACTAATCCATGAGCGGTCCAGATTGATTTACTTTAATCGGCGGTCCATATTTAAAAGCAAAATCTTTTAAATAAAATATAATATATTCTATTTATAATCTAATAAAATGAATAACTTTATAAAAGATTTTACTATACAAACACTATATCGAACCTTATGCAAAAACTATGCATAATAAAATATAATATATTCTAATTATTGTCTAATAAAAGCAGATAGCTTTATAAAAGTATTACATTTTTATATAAAAAAATTTTTACTATGCAAAAACACTATCACGAACACTATGCAACACTATACGTAATAGAATATAATATATTCTATTTATAGAATAACTTTATAAAAGTATTACATTTTATATAAAAAGATTTTACGTATTATTACATTAATAATACCAACAAAAGCTGAGTGACTTATCACGTAAGCATCAATAATCAATCTGGTATTGCTCTCTTATGCGACCACGTATTCTTTATACTTTTAAACTTAGGGTGTTTCAGCGATTAACGGTAAAACTTCATAGTTATTTTCATAAAAAAATATTTTTGTCGTTTTCTCGATCAAATAATACCATTTGTGGTAGTTAAAACGGTCCACCAATGATGATTGTCTTAATATTTATAGTTGTACTAATATTCCACATGTTAAAGCGAATATTCCCAGACCCAATCGAATATTATATATATAACAACTTGCGTGCTTTGCAAAATTTATAAATATTACCCACAACTATTATATCAATTTCACTCCATAATATTCAAAATTAATATTTATAGAAAATTCATCTTTATTCAAAAGTTGGGGTTTACTTTACAAGTCCCATCTTACATAATAGTAAATGAATTCGACATTTATATGAGAAAGAATTTGTGTAAATATCAAATTTTACTATTAAAAATATTAATTATATTTTATATCATGTCCCTAGTGCTTACCTATAACATAATTATTTCTTAAAATTATGGAGAAAAATTACATATTTAATATTTAGAAATTATAAAACAAAAATTTGAACCCGACAAATCATGTAATCTTAATTTATCAAATAGAGTTATCAAAATTATCAAGATTTTTTTAAAATGTCTAACATTAAGTAATGTAAATATAATAGAATAAAATATTGATAAATTCCAATTATTTAGTGTTAATTTATTTTTCTTTATCATAATATTCTTATAAACTCCAAATATATTAACTTAAAGGTTATTATCACAAAAGAAAAAAATAAATAATACTAGAATTTAGGGAAAGGAAAAGGTGATGAAGGTGCAGTGTGTTTTAAAATGAAATACTATAATTGTAAAGAGGTGGGTCCCATAGAAAAATGTCAAAATGGTGGCTATCTACATAGCATGCGCGGTACTCAGTCAATCATCATGATTTTTACTTTTCAAACTGACCTCATCGATCTCATCAAAACTCCCATCATTTCATTTCTTTTCTGTCCTCTTTACCTTTTATTTATGGAGAAAAAATTTATGGCTTAAACATTTTACTATCCTAAATTATAATTTATATTCTAAATTTTTATATAATAAAACAAAATTTATTTTAAATTTTTTATTTGACAAAGTATAAGAACGGTTTAGATTTTATCTCAATTCTTCTAATTTAATCTAAAAGCTCATATTTTATCTCACACTAAAAATTCCTGCCCAAATTAAATTTACCTCTAAAAATTCTCGCCCAAATCAAATAAGAATGATAATAACAATAATGATAATAATAAATATAATAAAAATTATTATAATAATAGTAATAATAATAATAAGAATAATAACAATAATAGTTATTAAAATTATAATAGTAATAATAATTATTATTATTATTATTAGTACTACTATAATTATAATAATAATAGTAATAATAATAATAATGATGATAATAATAGTAATAATAATTATAGTAATTATAATAATAATTATAATAATAGTAATAGTAATAGTTATAATTATTATTATAATAATAGTAATAATAATTATAAATATAATTACACAATAATAATAAAAATAATAATAATAACAATAATAATTCTAATAATAATAATAATAATAGTAATTCTAATAATAATAATTATTATAATAGTCATAATAATAATAATAATTATAATAATTAATAATAATAGTAATAGTAATAGTAATAATAATTCTAATTCTAATTATAAATTCTAATTATTATTATTATAATAATAGTATTAATAATTATAATATTATTATAATTATAAAAGTAACATTAATAATAATAATAATAATAATAATAATAATAGTAAAAATTATGACGCCCCCAAAATTAGGTATACATCACTCATCTTTGGTCGTCAGATACATGGTACAAAATTCAAATACAACTTACTAATACAACTGTAGGTTATACAATACGACAAAAACATAACTGTGAGTTTGAATACAATTATTGTCTACTAGAGATTATACAAACTCAAAAGGAGTCCTCATTACAATTATTAACACACTATTTCACGAGAATAGTGAGGACTACTAATACTATCCTGCGGGCCGATCACTCCGCTCCCCGACTAGTCCCTGCTTTATGTTCTCGTTTCACGAAGAGAATGAAAAAGAAAGGGTGAGCTCAACTAGCCCGAAGAAAAATATTATGACTAAGATAATGCGAGAATAAATTATCGTTAGCCTTCAACAGTGTTAAACTGATAAAATATAACAACATCAAGTTTAACTACAGCGGAATAAGCAATCCATTAAAAGAGTCAAGTAGAGAATAAAATCTACTATCTTTTATGATTTAAAAAATTTTTCATGACTTTTATCGCTGAGACTCAGCTTAACAAATAATCCACATCATCGAATCACCCCTACACTACGGCCAAGGATATTCTTTAGTATCACGACCACAAATTATCCATGCACTACAGCCAAGGACATTCGTGTATTCATTAATGGTCATGATCATGCCAACAACTGTCCATCAATGCACTACGGGCTAATGATAACTTTTACCACATCATTTGTAACATTATGGTCATGATTACACCGAATAATTCCTGGTCATAATCATACCAAGTCCATCTATGCACTACAGGCCACATATGACTTTCAACATAATATAAACATGAGGATGATGACAATGATATAAGAATTCAATAAAACAAGTTCAAGAATTAATTTATCCAGGAACTAATAATGTCCAAATTGTCAACATGATACTGCTTTGTATAGTAAAATTCAAGAATGATCAGAAGAATATTTCCATGAAAAGATATTGGATGAAACGCAAATATCAAGGATATTCTACTAATTTCATGGAGTATAGAAGTCAAAACTTTAACCAACTAAGTATAATAAAGAATGGAATAACAAAAGAAATCACCATGCATGCGGTACTTCGCATAGAGCGAGTTATTCCAATGTAGAATAATAATAACGGAACCAAAGTCGTGCAAAATTTGCAAGCAAGATGTTTTAACGAGAATAATAAAGACGGAACCGGTCCGGTGTAAAATGCATGCATGTGATGTTCCAACGAATAATAATAAAGAGCGGAACCAGTGTGCAGTGTAAAACACACGCATGGGATGTTCCAATGAATAATAGAAGAATGTCACCAAGTATAGGGTAAACCGTGTATACAGGTTATTTCAACAGAATAATAAGCAATGGAATAACAACAGTTCTCTTCATGAATAAGAAAGAATAACACCCCTTACCGTAAAAGAAACTGAATATATGAAAAAGAAAGTTAGCAGACTTCTCTTCTTCTTTCTCTCTATAATTTCTCTCTCTAGAGTTCAGTGAATTCGTAAGAAAATAATGAAGGAATGAGCTTCTATTTATAGGAAAATGGAATGCATAGTAACTCATTCCTGAACGGTCCAGATTGATTTACTTTTAAACGGACGGTTCAGATTGGTTTACAATAAAATATATTCTATTTTTAATAAAAAAATAAAACTTATTATAACATATATATATATTCAAAAAATTAAAAGCCGCCACCACCCGTGGCCAACTTTTCTTTATCTAACAAAAAGTCTTGCACAATTTGTATATATAAATATATATATATATATATATATATATACCAATTATTAACCTCTTATATATATATATATATATATATACCAATCCCATCCGAACAAGAAAATCTTCCACCCACCCAACATTATCAAACGTGGGCCCCTCCATATAATTAATATATATATATATAATACTTATATATACAGAAAGATTTCTACCGATTATTTTAAAAAATGGGTAAATGGGGGTTTATAAAATAAGCAAATTCTACAACAAATACTATATCAATAATTGAACAAAACTGAGTGACTTATCACGTAAGCATCAATAATCAATACCGTGTGCTACTATGCAAACCACGCGTATTACTGTACTTTTACTACCGAGTAGTTCAACAGTTTTAACGGTAAAACTTCCGCCGTTATTTTCATAAAGTATTTTTGTCGTTTTCTCAATCCGACAATAATTCCGTTGTGGAGTCCACCAATGATTGTGCCGTTGTACAAATATTCCCTGTTAAAATGAATATTCCCCGACCAATCGAATATTATATAACAACTTGCGTACTTTGAAAAATTTATAAATATTACCCACAACTATAACATTATATCAATTTCACTCTATAATATTCAAAAATAATATTTATAGAAAATTCATCTTTATTCAAAAAGTTGGGGTTTTACAATCTCCCCTTCTTATGAAATTTTGCCCTCAAAATTAGGGTACGTACCTGGTATATTGAAGAGATAAGGATACCTTGATTTCATTTCAGATTCTAACTCCCAAGTCATTTCCTCAACATCGTGGTTTCTCCACAAACCTTTGACTTGAGGTATAACCTTGGAGCATAGAATATGTTCCTTCTTATCCAAAATTTGAACAGGAACCTCTTCATACGTCAAAGCTTCCGCTATTTCATCCGGTTCTAACTCAATAATGTGGTTCGAGTCTTCCACATATTTACGTAACATGGATATGTGAAAAACGTTATGAACACGAGACATACTTGGCGGTAAAGCGAGTCTATAGGCCACAGTTCCTACTCGATCGAGGATTAAAAATGGGCCGATTAATCGAGGATTGAGTTTTCCTCTCTTTCCAAATCTCGTAACTCCTTTCAATGGAGCAACACGCAACAACACATGATCTCCTATATCGAATTCCACGTCCTTTCGATGAATATCAGCATAACTCTTTTGTCGATCTTGTGAGGTTTTTATACGTTGTTGGATCGTTTGAATTCTTCCATACAACGCTTCGAATGGAGCCATGCCAATACTTGCTTGATAACTGTTGTTGTAGGAAAACTCCACCAATGGTAAGAACTTGTCCCAACTTCCCTTGAAATCAAGGACACAGAGTCTTAATAGATCTTCAAGAGTTTGAATAGTCCTCTCCGACTGTCCGTCCGTCTGAGGATGATATGCCGAGCTAAATCGTAAATCCGTGCCCTTAGCTTTTTGCAAACTAACCCAAAATCGCGAAGTGAATCTTGGGTCTCGATCAGAAACTATGGATACTGGCATACCATGCAATCTTACAACCTCGTTTATATACATACGAGCAAGACGTTCAAGTGTATAAGTTTCTCGTATTGGTAAGAAATGAGCAGACTTGGTCAATCTATCAACAATGACCCAAATCTCATCTATGCCTTGAGAAACTTTGGGAAGACCAATGAACTTAAAATCCATGGTAATGTGCTCCCACTTCTATTCGGAATTTCAAGTGGTTGCAATGGACCTTTTGGTACTTGATGCTCTGCCTTGACTCGTTGACAAGGTAGACACCTTGAGATAAACAACGCTATCTCTCTCTTCATATTGCTCCACCAAAATGTATGACGAAGATCACGATACATTTTGGTACTCCCAGGATGGATTGCAAATGGTGTGTTATGCGCCTCCATCATGATTTTATACTTTAACTCAGGATCGTTAGGAACACAAAGTCTGGAGTTGGCTCGAAGTATTCCTTCATCATCGATTCTTGCTTCCGGCATATCACCTTCTTGCACTTTCTTCCTCATACGCATCAGCTCCAGGTCTGTAACTTGAGCAACTTTAACTTTATCGATTAAAGTTGGTTCTACTCGTATATTCGCCATCATCACATGGGTCCCTGGAGTCTTTAACTCTATCTCCATCCTTTGCAAGTCACACAAAATGGGTCTTTGCGTTGACAATATCGCACTCGTACTTGCATATGATCTTCTACTCAATGCGTCAGCTACCACGTTTGGTTTTCTAGGATGGTATTGGATGGTATGATCATAATCTTTCAATAGTTCAAGCCAACGTCATTGTCGCATATTGAGTTCCTTTTGAGTGAAGAAATATTTGAGACTTTTATGATCCGTAAAGATCTCCACTTTTTTCCCATACAAGTAATGCCTCCAAATCTTTAGTGCGAAGACAACAGCTGCCAACTCTAGATCATAAGTAGGATAATTCCTCTCATATTCTTTGAGTTGTCGTGAGGCATAGGCTATGACTTTCCCATGTTGCATGAGAACACATCCTAACCCTTTGCCCGAAGCATCACTGTAGATGACAAATCCCTCCGAACCAGATGGTATTGTCAGAACAGGTGCTGAAATGAGTCTCCGCTTGAGTTCTTGAAAACTCTTCTCACATTCCTCGCTCCAACCGAACTTTGTATCTTTCCGAGTCAGCTAAGTTAGTGGAGTAGCGATTCGAGAAAACCCTTCTACGAATCTCCGATAATAACCAGCTAAGCTGAGAAAGCTACGTACTTCGATCACTGATTTAGGTTGCTCCCAGCTTTGAATAGCTTCAATCTTTCTTTGGGTCAATGGATATTCCATGACTTGATACCACGTGCCCAAGGAATGCTACTTCCTCAAGCCGAACTCGCATTTCTTCAACTTGGCATAAAGCTTATATTCACGAAGCTTTTGGAGTGTCGACCTCAAGTGTTGCTCATGATCTTCACGACTTTTGGAATAAATAAGGATGTCATCAATAAAGACGACCACAAAGTGATCCAAATATTCCTTGAATACTCGGTTCATCATATCCATGAAGGCGGCGGGCATTAGTCAATCCAAAGGACATGACTAGGAATTCATAATGCCCGTCTCGGAGTTACGAATGCCGTCTTTGGAATGTCATCGGTTCTAATCTTCAATTGGTGATATCCTAACGAAGATCAATCTGTGAAAAGAATTTGGCTCCTTACTAACCGGGTCGAACAGTCATCAATACGTGGCAATGGGTACCTATTTTTGATGGTGACATGATTCAACTCCGATAATCAATACAAAGTCGCATACTCCCATCTTTCTTCTTCACGAATAGAATATGAGCACCCCAAGGAGAAGTACTAGGACGAATAAAGCCAATGTCTAACAATTCCTGCAGTTGGGTTTTAACTCCTGAAGTTCAATAGAGAGCCATTCGATATGGGGCTTTGGAAATGGGTTTTGTCTGGGGTTCAAGGTCGATACAAAATTCAATTTCACGCCTGTGGGTAGGCCGTGAAGTTCTTGAGGGGAATACGTCGGAAATTCATTAACAATAGAAATATCATTCAAAAGCGATTTATTTTTGTTTAGATCCGTGACATGAGCTAAGAAAGCTTGACATCCGTTTTTCAATAAACGAATAGCTTTATGGCTTGAGATGACCGTGATTGATTTTAATGGTTTGGTCGCTTGAATTAGCATAATAGGTTGATTAGGAATATGAAAGCTAACAACCTTACGAAAACAATCAATTTTTGCATGATAAGTAGTTAACCAATCAATCCCTAGAATCACGTCAAATGAAAGTATTTTCAATGAAATAAGATCGACAGGTAATATGAGGGTACCAATTTGAACCAAACAAGACTTATAAACAGTGGATGTAATGAAGGTTTCTCCCAATGGAGTTTCCATAGATAAGTCAAAGTCTAATTTCTCCGGAGTCAAATTTAATCGTTGAGCGCAGATAGGAGAAATAAAAGAATGGGTAGAACCGGTATCAAATAAAGTATAGACTTCGCTAGAGTTTATGATAAGCTTACCCATGATGACCTCATTCGGGTTCCTTGCTTTCTGGGAGGTCACAACAAACGCTCTCCCCTGTACTACCGGCTTTGACTTTTCTGGGACGGCCTTTGGTGCCTCCATCCTTGCTGAACTTATCTTCGGTGAACTATAAAATCGGGCTAAGTGACCTTCTCTTCCACAATTATAACATGCTTTGGACGGCATCACGCAGTTTGGACTGATGTGTCCCTCCCCTCCGCATTTGAAGCATATGATAGGTGGTCGTTCTCCTTCCTTCACAACGGGTGCTGGTGTTGATGTCTTTCCATCATTGTTGAATCTCCTCTTCTTGAAATGTCCATTCTTATTGTTTTGGCCCTGATTACCACCGAAGTGGTTACCATTTCTGGCCTTTTGATTCCCTCCACGCTTGTTGTCACCGCTTCGATGATCGCTTTCTCATTTGGTATTATCATTTTGCTTGCACGCTCTTTTTAGTCACGTTGACTCGTTATCGCTACTCCACTAATTGAGCCCTATTTACAACATCCGAATATAAACACGGTTTATGAGAAATAAGATGTTGACGTATCTCCGACTTCAAACCTCTTAAAACATCTCGTGTCATTCTCTCTTCATTATCCACTAAGTGGGGATACGAACCGGATAACTCATAAATTTATCCTCGTATTGCGACACTATCATATAGTTTTGTTCCAACTTGATAAACTCCACCTCTTTCATGTGACGAATACTTTTGGGAAAGTATTTGTCGTTGAACAGCTCTTAGAACTTCTCCCAAGACATCTTCAGTACGACAGGTTGAGTATATTTTACCGATTCCCACCAGTAATCTGCCTCTCCGTGCAATAAAAAGGCGGCAAAGGGAACCTTCTGCTCCTCGGAGCATCCCAAGACATCAAATAACTTGGTGATCTGCTTTATCCATGCTTCCGCCATAAGTGGTTTTGGCTCTCCATTAAACTCCGGTGGTCCCAGCTCCTTGAACTGTTTAGCGGTGACCGCCCGAGAGTTTCCAGTGTTTCCACCTGTATTTTGGACAGGAGCCGCTCTTGCCTGCTGTTGCATGAATTGCATAAAGTCCCTGAACATTTGATCATTCATCATTTAGTCAGTGTTGTTGTTTGCATGAGGATTGTCGCCTTCCTGATGCACATTATCCTGATTATTGATATGTGGTGAATCAACGGTCTCCTGTGCTCCATTGTTATTCTCAACATTCTCGGATGTCATTTTCAGATACTGCCACAAAACAAAGGTTTATTGACATGTAACATATTATCCCTAAATTCTGACCGACAAATTAAATACCACATAAACTTAGGTAAGTCATACTAGCGAAGGAATTCCCCATCTCTCCCCTCCTAGTACTATTCTAACATCTTAGCCAGGGATCATATCCCTAAGCTTTGATACCAACTGTGACGCCCCCAAAATTAGGTATACATCACCCATCTTGGGTCGTCAGATACATGGTACAAAATTCAAAAACAACTTACTAATACAACTGTCATGTACAATACGACAAAACACAACTGTGAGTTTGAATACAATTATTGTCTACTAGAGATTATACAAACTCAAAAGGAGTCCTCATTATAATTACTAACACACTATTTCACAGAATAGTGAGGACTACTAATACTATCCTCTGGACCGTCACTACGTTCCCCGACTAGTCCCTCGCTATGTTCTCGTTTCACAAGAAAAAAGGAAAGAAAAGGTGAGCTCAACTAGCCCAAGAAGAAATATTATGACTAAGATAATGCGTAATAAATTCTCGTTAGCCTTCAACAATGTGTTAAAACTGATAAAATATAACAACATCAAGTTTAAGCTGCGATTGGAACAAGCAATCCATTAAAAGAGTCAAGTAGAGAATAAAATCTACTATCTTTTATGATTTAAAAGTTTTTCATGACTTTTATCATTTGAGACTCAACAATAAATAATCCACATCATCGAATCACCCTCTGCACTACGGCCAAGGATATTCTTTAGTATCACGACCATAAATTATCCATGCACTACAGCCAAGGACATTCGTGTATTCATTAATGGTCATGATCATGCCAACAACTGCCCATCAATGCACTACGGGCCAATGATAGCTTTTACCACATCATTTGTAACATTATGGTCATGATTACACCGAATAATCCCTAGTCATAATCATACCAAGTCCATCTATGCACTACAGGCCACATATGACTTTCAACATAATATAAACATGAGGATGATGACAATGATATAAGAATTCAATAAAACAAGTTCAAGAATTAATTTATCCAAGAACTAATAATGTCTAAATTGTCAACATGATACTGCTTTGTAGAGTAAAATTCAAGAATGATCAGAAGAATATTTTCATGAAAAGATACTGGATGAAACGCAAATATCAAGGATATTCTACTAATTTCATGGAGTATAGAAGTCAAAACTTTAACCAACTGAGTATAATAAAGAATGGAATAACAAAAGAAATCACCATGCATGCGGTACTTCACATAGACAGGTTATTCCAACAGAATAATAATAATCTTGAACCGAATCGTGGCAAAATTTGCAATCGGCATGATGTTCCAACAGAATAATAAAGACGGAACCAGTGCGTGTAAAACACACGCAGGCATGGATGTTCCAACATAATAATAATAAAGATGAGAACCAGTCCTGTGTAAAACACACGATAGGATGTTCCAATGAGAATAATAGAAGAATGTCACCAAGTATAGGGTAAAGCCAGCATATCAAAGTTATTCCAACGAATAATAATAAGCAATGGAATAACAACAGTTCTCTTCATGAATAAGAAAGAATAACACCCCTTACCGTAAAAGAAACTGAATATATGAAAAAGAAAGTTAGCGAGACTTCTCTTCTTTCTCTATAATTTCTCTCTCAGAGTTCAAGGAATTAAGTAAGAAAATAATGAAGGAATGAGCTTCTATTTATAGGAAAATGGAATGCATAGTAACTTATTCCAGAACGGTTCAGATTGGTTTACAATAAAATATAATATATTCTATTTTTAATAAAAAAATAAAACTTATTATAACATATATATATTAAAAAAATTAAAAGCCGCCACCACCCGTGGCCAACTTTTCTTTATCTGACAAAAAGTCTTGCACAATTTGTATATATATATATATATATACCAATTATTAACTTCTTATATATATATATATATATATATATATATACCAATCCCATCCGAACAAGAAAATCTTCCACCCACCCAACATTATTAAACGTGGGCCCCTCCATATAATTAATATATATATAATACTTATATATACAGAAAGATTTCTACCGATTATTTTGAAAAATGGGTAAATGGGGGTTAATAAAATAAACAAATTCTACAACAAATACTATAGCAATAATTGAACAAAACTGAGTGACTTATCACGTAAGCATCAATAATCAATACCATGTGCTACTATGCAACCACGCGTATTCATCGTACTTTTTTAACACCGGTGTTTCAACAGATTAACGAAAAATTCCCGTTATTTTCATAAAGTTTTTTTGTCATTTTCTCAATCCGACAATAATTCCGTTGTGGGGTCCACCAATGATTGTGCCGTTGTACAAATATTCCCTGTTAAAACGAATATTCCCCGACCAATCGAATATTATATAACAACTTGCGTACTTTGGAAAATTTATAAATATTACCCACAACTATAACATTATATCAATTTTACTCCATAATATTCAAAAATAATATTTATAAAAAATTCATCTTTATTCAAAAAATTGGGATTTTACAAAAATTATAATAATAATTATGATAATAGTAATTGTGATAACCCCAAAATAAGTCCATTTCACCTAACCTATTTTGAGTCGCCAAATATATGGTACAAAAAACAACTAAAACTTTATTATAACAATTGTCGTACAAAATACAACAACACATATGCTGTCAGGTTTGATACAAATATATACCAACTATGACTCTGATCCTAACCTTGGATAGCACGTCACAATGGCACCTTACATAAAGGTATAGTCAAAAACTGTTTTAGAAATTAGAATCTTTGGGAAGTGCTCAAGGAAACCTTCGTACATGGGAGGCCATGCGTCTAGGTTATGATAGATATCATATGGCCACAGAATTATCCTTGGTTGACCCAATAGACCCCAAAGAAAAACGAGAAGATTACTATCATATTCTTTCCAATGGTGAGTCTTCTCTTGACATATCATTATCTCCACTGTCTTTAATTGAGAATTATACTTCAAACAAACACCAAGATCATATAGGTAGTGCGCGTAGATATACTTAGTAAGTGGATGTGCACAACCCTATCTTATGATGACACAAGGTTGTATGTCTTTAGACATCTTGTATGATAGTGGCAAAACACCCTTCCAACATTGGGTTCGCCTCACCCTATTTGATTCACCAAATATAACTACTAAATGATGACTACTGCTTCTATTCCTCCATTACCCCACTTGACCCAAATACACTCTTATTACACGAAAAGAATTGTGAAGCAAAAAGGGTGAGCACAACTAAGCTTCAATAAAGAATATCATGACTAAAGATAATTAAATTATCAATAGCCTTCATCAATAATAAATCGGAGATTTAGAACATATGGTAGATGATAAAAAATTTCAACCATAGTTGCAGTGGAAAGAGTGTAATGCCCGCGAATTCTAATAAATTATAATATTGAGAATAAAGATTTGTTTGCATATTTATTTGAATATAAATATATATATATATATATATATATATATATATATATATATATATATATATATATATAGCATCGACATGTGTTGTGATGAGCATTTTAATTGATTAAGCTAAGTGATAATTAAATAATGAAGCAAAAGCGATGAGAAGCTTAGTTTAAACTTGTGGAGTTATGCCTAGTGTGGCAAGATGATGAATTGAGAAAATACTAATTTAACTAATGATGGAATTAATTAGTATTACTAATAAGTAAATAATTCATAATGAGGTTGATTTATTTGTTATTCGTTAATTATCATGAATAATAGTGTGTGAAGAGAAATCATATATAATAAGGTTTTTCATTTAATATAAAGTGAGGGGTGACATTGTAATGAAAATAATTATTATATAACACTATGTGATAAAAGTAAGCTTGACTTAGGTAATTGACCAAGTTGTATAAAAAGTCTTATGTGACATATTGATGTGTGTGGAATAATTAAATGGGTATTTTAAACCTATGAGAGAAAGTAACTTGATTAAATAAATAAATTAATAATAAGTAGCATTGGTACACAATTAAATTATATCCTAGTCTAGAATAATTATTATTTGAAATAAATCAATGTACATGGATTATATGATTTTATGTGTAATATATGAGTGGGTGTAATTGTATGCTCTAGTGTGAACAAAGGGCAAAATGGCCCTAAGTGTGCAAAGAAAGTGCTGAGAATTGGTGGTGTCCCAAAATGAGAGTCACTCCTTCTTTTCTTCACGTTATAGGCCATTGGCCTAGTCCCTCAACACCAACTCCATAGCTAACAAATCATGGAGAAGGGAGTGGGCTAAATTGTACTCTTCTACCAAATCCTTCATAACCATTAGCTTCTTCTCCATTCCAATGGTTTGATTCATTGCACAAAACCAAATTGGTCACAAGCTTGCCTATAAATAAAGCCACTCTCATTCATAAACATGTTGCTAATTTCTCTGAGATTTCTAGTAGGAGTGTGAATATTGTGAGCTTATATAATCTGCAAATTGAAGCTAGAGTAGCAATTTAACTTCAGAAAAGGTAACCTTTCCTCTAGATGTTCATACACTCAAGCTTTCCAAAGTTCATGAGTATGAAAACACTTGTTTAATTTGAAATGGTTATGGTTAAAACATGCTAGAATCTATAAATTTATGTTAGATATTGTTAATGTGGTCAAAAACGAATTCAATGAAAGTTAAACGAAGCAAAATGATCAAGTAACGAATTCGTAAGGAAGAAAATTGCTATGTGTGTTAAACTTTGAAAAAAATGGCAAAAACCTTGAATTGATCTTTGAAATTTATTGTTTGTATGTGTGGGAGTGTTAGAAGCATGCTAGGAAGGTTATGTAGCAAGTTTATAACAATTATACATGATTACATTGTTGCTTGGATGAGAATTGGGTCAAAAATTCCTCGAAAATCCGAGCAGGCGAAACGGGAACACTGCTTTCGTGTTTTAGCAGAGGGACTCCACCTTGAGGGGAGGGTCTGAAGAGAAAATGCCTACTGGCGAAGGTCTTTATATCGAGGAAAAGAAATTTTGTTTGCTTATTTGATGCAAGAAGTCTTACACTCCACTTAATTTCAAGAACATACACACTCCTTAAACATATATCAATGTATTTTACAAGGTGTTTAGTAGATTTGGAATTGAATCATAACCTTTTTAAAGAAAAGTTAAAAGACGAAAAATATGTTTATAAAACCTTACGCCTTTTTGAATCTAGCCTTGTGAGCATATGTTTATAGCATAATTGGTTTGATAAATACATATGAAGTGTGGACTCAATGTACTTTGCATGTATAGATTTATAGTCATGACATCTTAGTGATTGAAAACCAATTGAGATGACAAACTCTATGAATTATATTGTGAACTTAGGAACAATTAGAATAGGATGCATATGCCTCTGAGATATAACGACATGTTTCACGCATCTAGTTAAACATTGTGATAAATTATGCAAGCATGTGTAGAAAGAAGTTGTTTGACAATATTATGTAGTATAATGAATACTATGGCTAGTTGATTTATGTAATGAACTCTTTTAACTTTGAAAGATGGAAATATATGAATAACTTTAATAAAGGGTCAAAACTAGCTTAAAGGTTCTTTAATATGTGAAACAACTTAAAAATATGTAGAGTAAGAGATATTTTGCGAATACAAAAGATGAGCATATGGTACAAAAGACTTTAAAGGTAAAATCATTGTGAGTTACGCATCTATGAGTTTAAATGTGTGTAGCCTACATGAATTTAGGTATGTGTGATGGAAGTATGTGAAAATGCATATCAAGTATATATGACTAATGAATACATATACATATATATATATATATATAGGATAACGTAGTTCATTAAAGTGATATTACGCTTTAAGTGGTAATCAACGCTAAAGGTAAGTCTCCTATCTCTCACAACTTTGGATTTTGTGCGAGTTCTCTAACTTCCATTGATTCACATATCGAATACAAGTTATCTAAATTCCTACATTGTATATTGTATGAATCCGAATTATTGATATACTTATATTGAGCAAATGACTATTACTATACGAAAATCAATTACTTTGACATTATTGCGAGCATTAGACTTATTGTTCTTAAAGTGCATTATAAAAGTTGTCTAAACCTTTGATTCGGTTAGACTATTATCATATGTTAGAAAGCTATCCAAACCAATTGACTTGGTGCGGACTCTTGAAAATCTACTGAGATGAACAACCCTCTTAAAAAGGGGAAATTCTATATTATCGGGGAACCGGCGTGCGCACACAAGTATGATTAAATGTTATGCATAACGTAGGGTACCTTAGGCTGATCACCTATTGTACTCGTTTATCTTGGATTGCAGTATAATACTGTTAATTATAGTAAGAGTTCATAGTCTTTAATGACTGCTCAGTGTTCATTCTTATTGAACCTCGAAATAATTAAACCTTGAAATATTATTGATATCCTTTAATCTTTAATGACATTTATCAAATATTTTTGATATTTCTTGATATCCTTGAACTACCATTTACTGTTATACCCTTAAAGATTCAAATGCTATAACTGTTCATTCTCTTTGCTATATTACTTGCTGGGCAAACTTGTTGCTCATTCTTGCTTCCCTAAAAACATTACAGTTAAGGCAGAGCAAGGCGGTACCTCGAGAAAGGACAAGGGGAAGGGCAAGGCTACGGAGTAGCTTAGTTCTTTAAGAGTATTAGTATTATTATTTTTATGCGTATTATGATGTACTAAGGATGATTAATTATGTTTAAGTTTAATCACTGGATTGTTGTAGTAATGGTTACGGAACCTTGGGACGCGAATATTTATATTATATCAATGTAAATTATTCTATTATTTTTGTTGTTAATGATTTTAGTGTGATGTTAGAATTAGCACGTGGCGAACCAAATTCGAGATACGAGTGTCTGAATTTGGGGGCGTCACAACGAGCAATCCATTAGAAGATTCAAATAGACTATAAAGTATATTATCTTCTCCATGTTAAAAATTCACCAACAATGTTTTATCCCTGTAACATCAATCAACAATTCTGGTCCACAATCATATGAATAACTCATAATCATAATTGTAATTCTAAATTCCTCTTCGCATCCGTGATGAAAGATAATTTTTATCACATGTCTTTACCAAACATCAAAGATCATGGTTATACCAAATCACGCCTCACATGCTCATAATCATACTAATAACTTCATCTTTGCACTACTGACCAAATATATTCGTCAACAGCTCATCTTTGCACTCATCGCCAAAGATATTCAACAACATGTCATCTTTGCACTACGGGCCAAAGATATTCATTAACAATTCATCTTTGCACTACAGGCCAAAGATATTCCTCAACAGTTCATATTTGCACTACAGGCCAATTATATTCATCAACAGTTCATATTTGCACTACAGGCCAAATATATTAATATATCAAAGAAATATATAATCATTTCAGAATTTATATAAACAATAATTATAACCATGTTGATCATTTCACCTTTGCACTTAAGCTAAAGATATTCAATTATAAATTCAATGGTCATGATCATACCAGTCAACAATTCAACTTTGCAATACAGACCAAAGAGAACCCATAGTCATGATCATACCAATAATCTATCCATCTTTACACTCAAGTCAAAGAGAAATTAATATCATCATTAGGGTTATAAAAATATTATATATGATAATAAAAATAATATAATCAACATATAGATTTAATCTCAAGAGTAATATTCATAACTCAACTATAATTTGGTTAGAAAAAGAAACTAATTTTGTCATGAATAGTAACTCGTGAATAGTAACCCATGAATAGTAACTTCATGAATAGTAACTCATGAATAGTAAACCCGACACAAAAAGGTAGAAATTCCACAATAAAATCCATACTAATATTTCGGTATAATGATATTGAAATAACATTTCTTAAACTTATAAACAATTTATTTTAATTATTTACACTTTACTAAATAATGCATTTAATCATCCTAAAATTCCAAACTCATAAGATTTCATCACCAATAACCAAAACCCTCATCAAAAATCTGCATATACCTCATATAGGATTCTCAAGCCATAAAATCCTATTTTCTAATTTTCTTACTTCACATAACATATTTAATTCATTTACTCATAACTAGTCCATTTTCATGAAAAATACCAAATCAGTACAAACAAATTTTCTTTTCTGGAATTTAGCATAATATAGTCCCATATTGAACATATATTTTTCTCAGAAATTTTAAAATTCATTTACTATTTTTCATATGGCCAAAACTGCCGAATATTTAGACATTTATCATAAATTGTACTTTTATCCAAAAATTCCAAATTTCACAGAGTACACTGATATTATATAGATGTACTCCCAATAAAATTTTTATCAATTTTGGAGTTAACCACAAAGAGTTATAAGGGTATACTTTTAAAATAGTCTTTTCTCATAAAATTCATAACTCATAATCTATACATCCAAAAATCACCATTTTTGGACAAAATCAATAAAACTCATCAAAATATCATTTCAAATTTTTCCAGAATTTTCTGAGGGTCTGAAAAGTTACGAAACATGAAAATCATAACAACCCTTAAAATCCCTTACCTCAAAAGAGCAGTATTTCTGACTCGAATATCAGATGAAAAGCCGAAGGAAACTTGCACTGAATAGCAAATCTCAAAGTATCTAAATACTCACTAAAATACGCTCGACAATATAGAGAGAAAGAAAACTTGTTTCTGGTGTGATTTTTAATTCTAACATAAGCACCTATTTATCGGAAAATGCTAGAACGCCAAAGGAGACTAAATTAATAAAATAATATATTAATTTTCTTTCTTCTTACGCACCAACCAAGTTGCGAAACAAGACCAACCAATTCTGAAAAATTAGCAGCCCACATGAGTTAAAATAAAAGTGGGTCCCAACCCATTTTTAATAAAAATTATTTTATTTTCTGAAACTTCAACAATTCATAGAAAATAGTCCGTTTATCAGAAAAATACGAATTTTATGTCCATTCCACACGAAATCAAATTCTCTACAACTTTTTAACTTTGAGTTTTTCCAAATTCCAGACAGAAAATATCCGATATCTACAAACGGACAATTTTCAACACCTTTTAAAATTTCTAACAAATCAACCGTTAATTTTTAACGGTTCAAAATTTGTGGACATATACAAAAATTATATATGTATAACATATCCAAAAATCACAACGATCCAACGATCCGATTAAAATTATAACTCACACAATAGAGCTTTAAGAACATCGATTTGATCTTTTAATACCTCCAATCCGACAAAATACTGATAAAACAACTCAACATTAATTCCTTTATTTATAACCACATAAATAAATTAATCATTTATTTCCGCATCAAATAAATATTTCCTTATCATATAAATCAATAATTAATTATTCACAAATAATATTACGTAATCACAATAATGACAATCAGTGCGCTCCTCGGAAAGAGGGGCTTTCCGATAAGGATTTCTCCTTCATCAAGCGCCGCAATTAGGTGACCAAACCTCTCGATGTAACTTTCTAGACATTGCCAATAATGCCATCTAATAATATTATTCAAATAATATGAATTATTGATCCGATAATGGGAAATCTCAGGCAATGACAATTATTGATACAACAATAATATAAACTATCAACGTAGCAATTATTGAATCAATAAAATAAAATATTGAATAATAAATTCATCGTAACAATTATTGAGTAGTGCCTTCTCTTACGTAAGAATCAATAATTCAAAAATATCGTGCAATACGGTACTTCTTGTCAAAGCAACAACGCCGTATTACTTTACTTTATCCAATAGAATTATTCCAACGATTAAATTAATAACAACTACGCCGTTATTTATAAAAACTCAAATTTGTCATTTTCTTCATCCGATGCTTATTTTGTTATGGGGCCCATTAAATGGTCGCACTTGCATCGTATTTAATATTCCCCAACAACAAGAATATTCCACGACTAAACGAATATTCCCCGACAACAATAATTATTTTATAACCACTTGCTTATTTTGAAAATTTTGCACATTTGACCCATAACTTTAAACTTTTATCAATTAACCATTTACTGAATAGAAAAATTGAATACTTTTATTTCATAAAATTCGGGGTCTTACAGTAATAATAATAGTAATAATAACAACAACAATAATAACAAAAATAATAACAATAATAATAATAATAAAAATAATAATAATAGTAATTATAATAATTATTATTATTATGTTTATTATTATAATTGTGACGCCTCAAATTAGGTATATACAACCCATTCTGAGTCGCTAAATATATGGTTATACGACAAAAACGTAGGTGAGAGTTTTAACACGAATATTGTCTCGTTGACAATATCCAAACTCAAATGGAGTTCTCATTACAATTATTATCATATTATTTTATAGAATTGTGAAGACTACTATACCCACCATCTTAGAGCATCACTCCATTTCTCGACTAGTCTCAACTATATTCTCATTTTCTGAAGAGAACAATGAAAGAAAAGAGTAACTCAACAAGCTCAATAAAGAATATTATGACTAAGATCAGGCAGAATAAATTATCCTTAGTATTCAACAGTATAAAAACTGATAGAATAAAATAAACAACAAGTTTAACTGCAGCGGAACAAGTAATTCATTAGAAAAGTCAAGTAGAGCATAATATCTACAATCTTCTATGATTTAAAAGTTCATCATAAATATTTTATCTATGTAACAAATCACAAATCTCAATGAATAATTCACATCACCGAATTATCCATGCACTACGTGTGAAGCCCCCAAAATAGGTATACATCACCCATTCTGAGTCGCCAAATATATGGTATAGAGCTTAAATACAACTTCATTTGTACAATACGAAAAAATGTAGCTGAGAATTTTAACACGGATATTGTCTCGTAGACAGTATCCAAAATCAAATAAAGTCTTCATTATAATTATTATCATATTATTTTATAAAATAGTGAGGACTACTACAACCACCATCTCGGGCCGTCACTCAATTACCCGACTAGTCCCAACTACGTTCTCATTTCCTGAAGAGAACAATATAAGCAAAATGGTGAGCTCAACTAGCCCAGTTAGAAATATTATGACTAAGATAATGCAAAATAAATTATCGTTAGCCTTCAACAGTGCTAAACTGATAGAATACAATGAATAACAAGTTTAACTGTTGCGAAATAAATATCTACTATCTTATATGATTTAAAAGTTTATCATCAATTTTATTGTTGAGACTCAGCTCAATAAATAATCCACATCACTGAATTATCCATGTACTACGGGCCAAAGATATTCATTAGTATCACATCTAGGAGTGAGCAAAAAACGGATAAAACTGAACTACCGTACCGAACTTTTTTAACCGAATTATTTCAGTTTTTTGTTTTTTTTTTCTTATTTCGGTTATATCCGATTTATTGCTCATTATTCAGTTTTGGTTTTAAAAAATAGATAATTCGGGTAACCGAATAACCGAATATTAATATTTAAAAAATAATAATTTTATACTATTATTATTATCTGATTCTACCTTCCACCCTTATTATCTGATTCCACCCAATTCCACCCTTATTTTCTACTCCCAGACCCCCAATTTCTCTCCCCTCCGGCTCCGAGCAAAACCCGCTCGCAAATCCTCCATTTTCGTTGTTAATAACACTGAAGCGATGCATTGAAAGGTATGACAAGCTTGTGTCAGTCTCTGAAGTTGAAGGTAATCATATATTAATACAAACGCTAACCATCCTTTACCATTCGGTTTTGATACACATGTGTACTTATACTAGTAAGTAGTAACTTACATAGTTTTTACTGATTATTAAGGCTTCTAGCTGTTGTTAAATGCTAACAGTTTCCATGAGGTTTTGATTGGAGCTTTCAGAAATTAGTTTTGTGATCATTATTCAATTTGTCTGATTTCAGTCCAGTGTCGGTGCAATTTACTGTTAATGTTCTTCATTCATTGTATGTTTTACAAACATTAGTTATGTTGTGTTTAGAACTTGGAAAATGTTGGGAAACAAAAGAGGGAAAAATTGAAGAATTAATAAATAAATAGATAGATTACCTTTAAATGAATAACAAGTCTAGTTATAATAATAAATCTAACATAAGTCAGTAAAGCTCTAATGTGTTTATATATTTCTAAGCTGATTCGGTTTTTACCCGAATTACCGAAATTACAATTCAGTAATTCGGTATTCGATAATTCGGTTATTTTCAAAATTCGGTTATTATTTCGGATAGTAAAATTGTCACTAATTCAATTTTTCGGTTATAATCGAATAGCTTATTCGGTTCGGTTATAACCGAATGATCACTCCTAATCACACCCACGAATTATCCATGCAATACGGGCCAAAGATATTCGTGTTATCACCAATGGTCATGATCATGCCAACAACTGTCCATCAATGCACTACGGGCCAATGAGGACTTTTACCACATCATTTATAATATTACAGGTCATGATTATACTGAATAATCCCTGATCATAATCATACCAATCAACAGTCCATCTATGCACTACGGGCCAAAGATGACTTTCATCACAATATAAGCATGAGGATGATGACAAGATATAAGAATTTAATTAAATGAAAACAAGGATAAATTTTAAATATTTATAATTCAATTTATCAAGAATTCAATAATGTCTAAATTGTCAAAATGATACTGCTTTGTGGAGTAAAATTTAAGAATAATATCGTATCAAAAATAATTTGGACAGAAAATTAATCAATTTTTATCATGAATAGGACCCGAATGAATAGTACCCCAACATGAAAAGATTAAAAACTATCAAGAATATTTAGAATAATATTTTCGTGAAAAGATACTAGATGAAACACAAATTTCAAGGATATTATACTAATTTCACGGAGTATAGAAGCAATACTTTAACAAAATGAGTGTAGAATTCAGAATCTGAAACGAAATAATATTACTTACATGCTACAGACTATGAAATAAAATATTATTTCTTACGAATACTGAACAAAAATAATATCCCTTTCCTTAAAAGGAGAGTACTTTTGACTGGTAGGGCTAGGATATTCTTGAAGAAATTTTTTACTATTTTCTACGCTCAAAGTTTCTTTAAACTCAAAAGAAATACGCTCAATATTATAGAAGAAGAATTCTCTGATTCTTGTGTGATTTTCAATTCTAAACTAAGCATCCTATTTATATGAGAATGGAATGATACTATTTGAAAATAAAATCACGGATGCACAGCAAGGAATCACGGGCGAAAATTTTCACGGGCGAATTTTCAAAATTTCACATGATTTTTACTATGTAGTACTATGCAGCATTATGCAGTACTAAGCAGTACTATGCAATCAAATAAAATTTAATATATTCTATTTTATATATATATATATATATATATATATATATATATATATATAAAAATAACTTTCTACCGATTACTTTGAAAAATGAGTAAGTGGGGGTTCATATAATAAGCAACATTTACAACAAATATTTCATAAAATACCCCTATATTTATTTCAACTCATTTGGCTTTACAAAACATATTTTTAATAACATTCATCATTAATATCATAACTCACAATATTAACAACCAGATCATTCCCAGGAAAGAGGGGACTTTCCGATAAGGATTTCTCCCTATTGGCGCGCAATTAGGTGACCAAACCCCTTTTCTCGACAGAAATTTCTAGACATTGTCAATAATGCAAATAATAATATGAATAATTTTGCCGTCTCAACTATTGATTTAATAATATAAAATATTGTATAGATGATACTGTGACAATAATTGAGTCAATAATGTGAGATATTATGTAGCAATTACTGTAGCAATAATTGAGTATAATTGAGTGTCTTCTCACGTAAGCATTAATAATCAATACCGTGTGCTACTATTCAACCACGCGTATTACTGTACTTTTATCACCGAGTATTTCAACAGTTAACGGTAAAACTTTAGCCGTTATTTTTATAAAAAAGATATTTTTATTATTTTCTAACTCTGACAGTAATTCCGTTGTGGGGTCCACCAATGATTGTGCCGTCGTATGAATATTCCCTAATAAAATTAATATTCCACGACTAATCGAATATTTTATGACAACTTGTTTACTTTGCAAAATTTGTAAATATTACCCACAACTATAACATTATATCAAATCTACACCTTAATACTCAAAATGATATTTAGAAAAATTAATCTTTATTCATAAAAGTTGGGGTCTTACAACCTCCCTTCTTATGAAATTTCATCCTCAAAATGAAGGTACGTCCCTGGTATGTCGAAGATGTGAGGATACCTAGATTTTATTTTAGATTCTAACTCCCAGGTCATTTCCTCAAGATCGTGGTTTCTCCACAAAACTTTGACTTGAGGTATAACCTTGGAGCGTAGAATATAATCCTTCTTATACAAGATTTTAACAGGTACCTCTTCATACGTTAAATCTTCCGCTATCTCGTCCGGTTCTAACTCAATAATGTGGTTCGGGTCTTCCACATATTTACGTAACATAGATATGTAAAAAACGTTATGAACACGAGACATACTTGGCGGTAAGGCGAGTCTATAGGCCATAGTTCCTACTCGATTCATACTTTCAAATGGGCAAATGAATCGAGGATTGAGCTTCCCTCACTTTCCAAATCTCGTAACTCCTTTTCATGGAGTAACACGTAAAAACACATGATCTCCAACATTGAATTCCACGTCCCTTCGATGAAGATCAACATAACTCTTTTGTCGATCTTGTGATGTTTTTATACGTTGTCGGATCATTTGAATCTTTTCTGTAGTCATGCGTACCAATTCTGGTCCCACCAACGTTGCTTCTCCTACCTCTTCCCAGTAAACTGGAGAACGATACTTGCGTCCATACAACACCTCGAATGGAGCCATGCCGATACTTGCTTGATAACTGTTGTTGTAGGAGAATTCCACTAATGGCAAGAACTTGTCCCAACTTCCTTTGAATTCAAGGACACATGGTCTTAATAGATCTTCAAGAGTTTAAATAGTGCTCTCCGACTGCCCGTCCGTCTGAGGACGATATGCCGAACTGAATCGTAAATTCGTGCCTATAGCTTTTTACAAACTAACCCAAAATCGTGAAGTAAATCTTAGGTCTTGATAAAAAACTATGGATACTGGCATACCATGCAGTCTTACAATCTCATTTATGTATATACGAGCAAGACGTTCATGTGAATAAATTTCTCGTATAGGTAACAAATGAGCAGACTTTGTCAATCTATCGACAATAACCCAAATAGCATTTATGCCTTGAGAAACCTTGGGAAGACCAGTAACAAAATCCATGGTAATGTGCTCCCACTTCCATTCTAGAATTTTAAGTGGTTGCAATGGACTTTTTGGCACTTGATGCTCTGCCTTTACACATTGACAAGTTAGACACTTTGAGATAAACTCTGAGATCTCTCTTTTAATATTGCTCTACCAAAATGTATGTCAATGATCATGGTACATTTTTGTACTCCTAGGATGGATTGCAAACGGTGTGTTGTGCGCCTCCATCATGATTTTATACTTCAAATTAGAATCGTTAGGAACACAAAGTCTAGAGTTGACTCGAAGTATTCCTTCTTCATTGATTCTTACTTCTGGTATAGCACCTTCTTGTACTTTCTTTCTTCATACGCATCAGCTCCAGGTCTGTAGCTTGAGCAGCTTTAACTTTATCGATTAAAGTCGGTTCTACTCGTATATTTATCATCATCATATGTGTCCCTGGAGTCTTTATCTCTATCTCCATCATTTTTAAGTCATATCAAATGGGCCTTTGCGTTGATAATATCGCACTCATACCCGCATATGATCTTCTACTCAACGCGTCAGCTACCACGTTTGTTTTTCCAGGATGGTATTGAATGGTATGATCGTAATCTTTCAACAGCTCAAGCCAACGTCGTTGTCGCATGTTGAGTTCCTTTTGGCTGAAGAAATATTTTAGGCTTTTATGATCCATATATATCTACACTTTCTCCCCATACAGGTAATGCCTTCAGAATTTAAGTGCGAAAACGACAGCTGCCAACTTTAGATCATGAGTAGGATAATTCCTCTCATATTCTTTGAGTTGTCGTGAGGCATATGCTATGAATTTCCCATGTTGCATGAGAACACATCCTAACCCTTTGCCTGAAGCATCTCTGTATATGACAAATTGTGACAACCCGAATTTTCATAAGTTATTAAAATAAGAATTTAATAATTAAAATTCTTATTATGAGGTTTATATATTTTGAATTATATGATTTGGTGTGAAGAGAATTATATATTCATATGTTGGAGAATGTGAGATTTAATAGTTAATTAAACTATTAAAGAAATTAAATAATATTAGTTAATTTAATTAAGTTGAAATTATGTTATGAGATAATATAATTTTAATTATTATGCCTTAGTGGGCAATAGAAATTATTATGAGTTAAGTTTCATAAATAGTGTGAATAATTCACTTAATTAAAATAGTGAATTAATACAAGTATAATTGATTTAATAAAGTGAGAAGGTAATATGTTGCATGAAAATGTAAGTATTAGTATAATGAGAGTAAAATATTTATTAAGTACATTAAATATTTTAGTTGGAAACTTTATGGAATAAAATGAATATTTATGATATTAAATAAATATTTGATGAAAATTGTTATGGGATAGTTTATTTAAGTGTGATAAAATAGATGCGATTTATACGTATTTTATTACGCGAGTATAATTGTGATATTCTAATTTAATTAAATAATTAAATTAGAGGAGTGAGAATTTGTTAAATAATGTTATGATTATAATGGTTGAATAGAAATTATAATTTTACTAATAAGGTTAATTTTATTTCTTAAGAAATTAAAGGTACATAATCTAGTTTATATTTCTAGTTTATGTGTTCTTGAGTTTCTTTTAAAATTAGAGTTTTGGTTAATGAATTTATGGGTTACGATGTTATATATGTTATTAGATATTTATAATTTGATAGTGGTCATCTAGAAACAAATTTTCAGAAATCAAATTCATGTATTTATACTAAAGAAGAGGAATTTGGGTTTTGATTGTAATGTGTGTTTTGGTGTACTTTGGAACTAAAGTTGATGATGAATTCGTGATGGAAACTTTAAATTGAAGGATGAATTTTGTTCTCCTCTATAAAACGAAAACAACGCAACTTGAACGGATCGAATTGGTTAAGAAACGAATTCGTGATGAATGAATACACTCAGCATGTTGAAAATAGGAAAAAATTAGTATAAACAAATTAGAATTAGTATAAACCAAGTCCCACATCAACTAAATTGAGAACTTTACCATTTGCTAAACCTATAAATAGAAGGGCTTGATCCTTTTTTTTTGACCACCAACAATAAGGCCTTCAATTTTGAGAAAGGCTTTGTTGTGGGAGGACTTTTTATGAAGATCTTCTTAGTTAAATTTTGGTTGATGCATTATTCGGTTTGTGGAATTCGTATTTTGAATTATGTTTCTTATTTAATTTTTGGTAATGTTATTATTTTAAATATTGTATTTAGTTTGTTAGTTAAAGTTTGTATTTTGGAAGTTTAGTTAGTTTTGTTAGTAAACTAGTTAGTTTACTATGTTTATTTTGGCTTGTAATTGATTATGTAAATGAGTTCTAATGATTGTAATTAGAGATATGAAGCCTTAACATCATCCAAGTGTAACCAAAACTCACAAAATAAAAGATTTACAAAGAACCTTGTTGGGCAGTTTTTGGGACTGAGCTTGAGGACCTTTTGTGCTTTTGATTTATGTCTAAAAGCTTAATTTAATGATTGTATGTTATATCCCTCTAAGTTCTGAAGATTTCCTAACTTGAATGAACCAAAACGGAGTTAAAATGAATCCGTGGTGAAGATTTTAGTAAACCATGTCTAGAAATAAAAACTGAATGAACAGTGACTATAGTGTCAAATTCTGGAATAGCTATGTTACCTGAAAAATTCTGAGTTTCTGAGTAGTTGTAGTGCACTGAGTTAGGAAGCCATAGGCTTTGGAATGACCTCATTCTGACCTCGGATGAGGGAGTTACAGTGATTGGAAAGAAATGTGTCGAATTTGTCAAACTGAAGGTCAGCAGCGGGATGTGCTATTCGGGACACTGTTTCGATCAGTTAATGCTTACAAAAACTTCTGGGCTTTTGGTATGTTATATTACACTGAATTAGATTTCCATAGACTCTGGAACGGACTAATTCCGACTTCGGAGCAAAGAGTTATGACCATTCAAAGTAGTCGCGTCAAAACTGTCTAACCAACTCGGGACAGTCACCTTGAACGAATTTTCTGGAATTCTGTGTTTTGAATTTGGAAATGGTCAAAGAATAAAAGTTGTAGCCTCGGAAGTTAGCTTCACGTGGGATCAAGAATCGCTCAAAAATGTTTTGAAATGAATTAGTTATGACTGTTTTAACGAGAGAGGGTAAAGCTGGGAAAAAAATTAAAGACTGCTATGAACGTCAATTTTTGGCACGCTTTTTAGACTACTTAACAAACCCGAAATGAGAGGTTAGTATTTCTTAAAAATAGTCTTGTATGCCATGAAAACATACTAAAAAATTCCTTACGATTGGATAAGTAGATTGCAAGCTATTAAGCCGCGGAGTGGGTGTCAGTAGTGAGGGGTCTTGCGCTTGTGGCGTGAAGCCGTGAAGCTGACCAATCAAATAAGCATTTTTTCCGTAACGCTTTTGGGTGGTTTTGTGGCTGTTTAACATGTAACAAAACACTGAGAGAGATGTATAAATATTATATAATGCTTATATATCGCGAAAACGATAGAAATGTAATGTAAATGTAAGTTTTCATAACTATGCGAGCGTAATTCAGAAAATGATATGTAAAACGTATATGTAACATAATGAAATGCGCAAATCCGTTTGAAATTATATTGAACCTAGTAATGTAAAATGAAGGGGATATAAATGGTTTATGTTTGGATATGTAAAGTATTTACATACTAAATCCATGAGAGAACCTTTTTAGGCGTAAAAAGGTTATAACGGACAAAAGTTTCTAAAGAAACATGGAATGGTTTTAAGACAAGAACACAATATTATAGTTAAATAAAATTAGTTTACATTGAGTACGTGAATTTTGTATTTGAAACTAATATGTACATGCATATATCCTCAATTTGTGTAGGATCATCACAACGCAGATAAGTTATAAACATTAAACAACATCCAAGGCAAGTTTTTCAGTTCTATTATGTTTGTGGATTAAATGTGATTATGTGGTGAGTTACATACCATGCTTTATGAATTGTTAAATTCAAAATATGACCAAGTTAATTGGGTTATGGAACTCAATTTATATGTGATATGTGATAACACATGCATGTTGTATAATGTAACTCGATAAATTCGAAATATATAATGCATGAATTGTTTGCTATGTGAAACATGACAGACTGTTAAATTTGCTAGGCTGTCGAGCTCAACCTTGTAAATAACCACTTTTGCAGGTTCAAGATTCAAGGTAAAGTTATGTGTTACTTGAAATACATGAATCAAATGTGATACTTGAAGATTTATATACTTTGGTTGTATTATAATTATTTGAATCATGTTTAAGGTTTCGAATAATGTATTAATGTTGAATTGTAATATTATTTTGCGAATATAAACTATTGTAGTATTAAAATGATTCTGAGATATTTAGATATAAAAGTTGAAGGTTTTGGGAACGAGGATAGTTTGTTATAGAAAATTTTAATTATTTCACAAATTTCAATGATTGTATTATCGTTTAATGATATAAAATTAGAGGTTGAATGTATTATTAAGGACCGAAGTCGAGAATTAAATTGTATGAATTTTGGGGTCGTTACACAAATCCCTCTGAACCAGATGGTATTGTCAGAACAGGTGATGAAATGAGTTTCCACGTGAGTTCGTGAAAACTCTTCTCACATTCCTCGCTCCAACCGAATTTCTTATCTTTCCGAGTCAGCTGAGTTAATGGAGTAGCAATTCGAGAAAACCTTTCTACGAATCTCCGATAATATCCAGCTAAGCCGAGAAAGCTACGTACTTCGGTCACTAACTTAGGTTGCTCCCATCTTTGAATTGCTTCTATAAGACCCCAACTTTTATGAATAAAGATGAATTTTCTATAAATATCATTTTTGAATATTATGGAATGAATTTGATATAATGTTATAGTTGTGGGTAATATTTATAAATTTTGCAAAAGTAATGCAAAATTGTTATATAATATTCGATTGGTCTGGGAATATTCGTTTTAACAGAAATATTCGCAGACAACCAAGGCACAATCATTGGTGGACCCTACAACGGAATTATTGTCGGATTGAGAAAATGACAAAAATATTTTATGAAAATAACGGCGGAAGTTTTACCGTTAATCTGTTGAAACACGGTGTTAAAAATACGATGTCTGGCGTAGTTACACAATGCATTACGGTGGTATTGATTATTGATGCTTACGTGAGAAGTCACTCGATTTTGTTCGATTATTATTACGATGAATTGATGCATAGTATCTCACGTTATTTGATTCAATTATTGTCAATATTTTATAATTAATAATTGAGATGACAAAATTATTAATATTATTATTTGCAATATTAACGATGTCTAGAAGTTACATCAAGGAGAGGTTTGGTCACCTAATTGCGTGCAATGGGGAGAAATCCTTATTGAAAAACCCCTTTCCCGGAAGCGACACGATCGATTAATATTGTGAATTATAATAATGATGATGAGTTTTGTTTTATTAGTATTATTAATGTAATAAAATGTAAAAAGCTTTTTATATAAAAATGTAATACTTTTATAAAGTTATTCATTGTATTAGACTAATAGTAAAATCTTTTATATAAAATGTAATACTTTTATAAAGTTATCTGCTTTTATTAGACAATAATTAGAATATATTATATTTTATTATGCATAGTGTTTATATAATTACTGCATAGTGTTTGCATAGTAAAATCTTTTTATATAAAATGTAATACTTTTATAAAGTTATTCGCTTTATTAGATTATAAATAGAATATATTATATTTTATTGTAAACCAATTTGGACCGTCCGTTTAAAGTAAATCAATCTGGACCGTTCATGAATTAGTTACTATCACGGTCCATTCTTCTATAAATAAAGCTCATTCCTTCATTATTTCTTACGAATTCACTTTGAAACTCTAGAGAGAAAACTATAGAGAGAGTTCTTCTTCTATAATCTTGAGCGTATTTCTTTAGAGTTTAAGAAAGCTTTGAGCGTAGTACAAGTTTTCTTTGAGTATATCCTCGCCCTACTAGTAATAAATAATCTTCTTTACGGTAAGGGATATTATTTGTTGTATTCGTTAGGGGTATTCCTTCTTTCTTATTGGTGAAATTCTTTTGCTATTCTATTCTTTATTATTCTGTTGGAATAACCTGTATACGCGGGATACCCTATAATTGGTGAAATTCTTCTGTTATTCCATTATTTATTATTCTGTTGGAACATCCTGTTTGTGCGTTTACGCATGACACGATCTCATTGTTTATTATTCATTGGAACATCACATGCGTGCGTTTTACGCACACACCGTTCCATTATTTATTATTCTGTTGGAATATCTTGTCAGTGCGTTTACGCATGACCTGGTTCCATTATTTATTATTCTGTTGGAATATCTTGTCGGTGCGTTTATGCATGACCTGGTTCCATTATTTATTATCATGTTGGAATAACTTGTCTGTGCGGTCTATCGCATGCCTGGTGATTTCTTTTGTTATTCCATTCTTTATTATACTCAGTTGGTTAAAGTTTTAACTTCTATACTCCATGAAATTAGTGGAATATCCTTGATATTTGCGCTTCATCCAATATATTTTCATGAAAATATTCTTCTGAGCATTCTTGAGTGTTACTCTACAAAGAAGTATCATGTTGACAATTTGGACATTATTAGTTCCTGGATAAATTAATTCTTGAACTTGTTTTATTGAATTCTTATATCATTGTCATCATCCTCATGTTTATATTATGTTGAAAGTCATCTGTGGCCTTTAGTGCATAGATGGACTTGGTATGATTATGACCAGGGATTATTCGGTGTAATCATGACCGTAATGTTACAAATGATGTGGAAAAAGTCCTCATTGACGTAGTGGATTGATGGATGATTGTTGGAATGATCATGACCATTGATGAATACACGAATATCCTTGGGCCGTGGTGCATGGATAATTTGTGGTTGTGATACTAATGAATATCCTTGGCAGTAGTGTGGGGATGATGTGGATTAGTTATTAAGTCGAGTCTCAAATGATAAAAGTCATGAAAAACTTTTTAAATCATAAAAGATAGTAGATTCTATTCTTTACTTGACTTTTCTAATGGATTGTTTGTTCCGCTGCAGTTAAACTCAATGTTTGTTATATTTTATCAGTTTAACACTGTTGAAGGCTAATGATAATTTATTCAGTATTATCTTAGTCATAATATTTCTTACTGGGCTAGTTGAGCTCACCCTTTTGCTTTCATTGTTCTCTTTCAGAAAATGAGAACGTAGCGAGGGGACTAGTCGAGAACGGTGATGGTCTAGATAATAGCATTAGTAGTCCTCACTATTCTATGAAATAGTGTGATAATAAATATAATGAGGACCCCATTGAGTTTGTATATTGTCTAGATGACAATATTTGTATTAAAACTCACAAGATATGTTTAGTCGTATTTTACACGCATTTGTTGTATAATTAAGTTGTATTTAAATTTTGTACCATGTATTTGGCACTTCGTAATAGGTGATGTATACCAATTTTGGGGCGTCACGGTTAGTATCAAAGCTTAGGGATATGATCCCTAGCTAAGATGTGAGAATAGAACTAGGAGGGAGAGAGAATTTCTTCGCTAGTATGACCTACCTAAGTTTATTTGGTATTTAATTGGTCAATTAGAATATAGGGATAATATGTTACATGTCAATTAACCTTTGTTTTGTGGCGGTATCTAAAAATGACATCCGAGAATGTTGAGAATAACAATGGAGCCTGAAAGTACCGTTGATTCACCACATATTAATAATCGGGATAATGTGCATCGAAGGCGACAATCCTCATGCAAACAACAACACCGACCAAATGATGAATCTTTGGAATGTTCGGATGCTTTATGCAATTCATGCAATGAAAGAAAGTAGAGCGGCTCTGTCCAAAATATAGGTGAAAACACTTTGAAAACTTCTGACGGTCACCGCTAAATGCCAAGGAGCCGAGACCACCGGAGTTTATTGGAGAGCCAAAATCATTTAAAGGCGGAAGCATGGATAAAGTAGATCACCAAGATATTTGATGTCTTGGGATGCTCCGAGAAGCAAAAGTTCCTTTCACGCCTTTATGTTGCGAGGAGAGGCAGATTACTGGTGGGAATCGATAAAGCGTACTCAACCTGCCGCACTGAAGATGTCTTGGGAGAAGTTCTCCCTGAAAGTATTCATCTCATAAAAGAGGTAGAGTTCATCAAGTTGGAGCAGAATAAAATGACCGTGTCGCAGTACGAAGCTAAGTTTGCCGAGTTGTCTCGGTTTGCATCCCACTTGGTGGATAATGAAGAGAGAATGACGCGGATGTTTTTAAGAGGATTAAAGCCAGAGATACGTCAACATCTTATTTCTCATAAACTGTGTTTGTATTCAGATGTTGTAAATAGGGCTCAGTTAGTAGAACGCGATAACGAGTCAACGCAACCAAAAGAGAGCAAAAATAAAATGATAATACCAATGAGAGCGATCCATCGAAGCGGTGACAACAAGCGTGGAGGAATCAACAGGGCGAAGTGGTAACCATTTCGGTGGTAATCGATTGCAAAACAATAAGAATGGACATTTCAAGAAGAGGAGATTCAATAATGATGGAAAGACGCAAAGACCAAAGACACCGTTGTTAAGGAAGGAGAACGACCACCTATCATATGCTTCAAATGTGGAGGGAGGGACACATCATCACCAAACTAGCGATGTCAGTCAAAGCATGTTATAATTGTGGAAGAGAAGGTCACTTAGCCCGATTTTGTCGTTCACCAAGACAAGTTCAACTAGGATGGAGGCACCAAAGGTCATTCCCGGAAAAGTTAAAGCCGTGAGTGCAAGGAGAGCGTTTGTTGTGACCTCCCGGAAACAAGGAACCCGAATGAAGTCATCACGGTAAGCTTATCATCAAACTCTAGCGAAGTCTATACTTTATTTGATACCGGTTCTACCCATTCTTTTATTTCTCCTACTTGCGCTCAACGATTAAATTTGACTCCAGAGAAATTAGACTTTGACTTATCTATGGAAACTCCGTTAGGAGAAACTTTCATTACATCCACTGTTTATAAGTCTTGTTTGGTTCAAATCGGTACCCTCACATTACCTGTCGATCTCATTTCATTGAAAATACTTGCATTTGATGTGATTCTAGGGATTGATTGGTTAACTACTCATCATGCTAAAATTGATTGTTTTCGTAAGGTTGTTAGCTTTCATATTCCTAATCAACCTATTATGCGAATTCAAGCGACCAAACCATTAAAATCAATCACGGTTATCTCAAGCCATAAAGCTATTCGTTTATTGAAAAATGGATGTCAAACTTTCTTAGCTCATGTCACGGATCTAAACAAAAATACGTCAGTTTTGAATGATATTTCTATTTTTAATAAATTCCCTGACGTATTCCCTGAGGAACTTCCTGGCCTACCCCAAGAGCGTGAAATTGAATTTTGTATCGACCTTCATCCCGGTACAAAACCCATTTCCAAAGCCCCATATCGAATGGTTCCTATTGAACTTCAGGATTTAAAGACCCAATTGCAAGAATTGTTAGACATTGGTTTCATTCGTCCCCAAATCGTCTCCTTGGGGTGCTCTGTTCTATTCGTGAAGAAGAAAGATGGGAGTATCGACTTTGTATTGATTATCGGGAGTTGAACATGTCACCATCAAAATAGATACCCATTGCCACGTATTGATGACCCGTTGACGACGACCAGAAGGAGCCAAATTCTTTTCAAAGATTGATCTTCATTCCTGATATCACCAATTGAAGATTAGAACCGATGATATTCCAAAGACTCGGCTTTAAACTCCTATGACGGGCATTATGAATTCCTAGTCATGTCCTTTGGATTGACTAATGCTCCTGCTGCCTTCATGGATATGATGAACTGAGTATTCAAGGAATATTTGGATCACTTTGTGGTCGTCTTTATTGATGACATCCTTATTTATTCCAAAAGCCGTGAAGATCATGAACAACACTTGAGGCTGACACTCCAAAAGCTTCGTGAATACAAGCTTTATGCCAAGTTGAAGAAATGTGAGTTATGGCTTGAGGAAGTAGCATTCCTTGGGCACGTAGTATCAAGTCATAAAATATATGTTGACCTGGCAAAGATTGAAGCAATTCAAAGCTGGGAGCAACCTAAATCAGTGACCGAAGTACGTAGCTTTCTCGGCTTAGCTAGTTATTATCGAAGATTCGTGGAAGGATTTTCTCGAATAGCTACTCCATTAACTCAGCTGACTCGGAAAGATACAAAGTTTGGTTGGAGCGAAGAATGTGAGAAGAGTTTTCAAGAACTCGAGAGGAGACTCATTTCAAAGACTGCTCGACAATACCATCTAGCTTCGGAGGGATTTGTCATCTACAAAGGATGCTTGAAAAGGGTTGGGATGTGTTCTCATGCAACATGGGAAAGTCATAGCCTATGCCTTAAGACAACTCAAAGAATATGAGAGGAATTATCCTACTCATGACCTAGAGTTAGCAGTTGTTGTCTTCGCACTTAAAATTTGGAGGCATTACTTGTATGGGGAGAAGGTGGAGATCTTTACGGATCATAAAAGCCTCAAATATTTCTTCACTCAAAAGGAACTCAACATGCGACAACGACGTTGGCTTGAACTGTTGAAAGATTATGATCATACCATCCAATACCATCCGGGAAAAGCAAACGTGGTAGCTGACGCATTGAGTAGAAGATCATATGCAAGCACGAGTGCGATATTATCAACACAAAGGCCCATTTTGTGTGATGGTGAATATACGAGTAGAACCGACTTTAATTGATAAAGTTAAAGCTGCTCAAGCTACAGACTTGGAGCTGATGCGTATGAGGAAGAAAGTGCAAGAAGGTGTTATGCCGGAAGCAAGAATCGATGAAGAAGGAATACTTGAAATCAACTCCGACTTTGTGTTCCTAACGACCACGATTTAAAGTATAAAATCATGATGGAGGCGCACAACACACCGTTTTCAATCCATCGTGGGAGTACCAAAATGTATCATGATATTCGTCATACATTTTGGTGGAGCAATATGAAGAGAGAGATAGCGTTGTTTATCTCAAGGTGTCTAACTTGTCAACGAGTTAAAGTGGAGCATCAAGTACCAAAAGGTCCATTGTAACCACTTGAAATTCCGTAATGGAAGTGTGGGATAAGTTCTTACCATTGGTGGAGTTTTCCTACAACAAAATCAGGTATTGGCATGGCTCCATTTGAGCGTTGTATAACAAAGTGTCATTCGATTGATAAGTCACAAGCAACGTTGTTGGGATGGTTGGTACGTATTGTGGCGCTTCAAAATAGGTATACAACACCCATTTTGAGTTTATTAACATGGTATGTAAATACAACAACTAAAAACATAAAACGTGAGTTTAAATACAAATATTGTCATCTAGATAATATTCATACCCAAATAAATCCTCATTATAATTATTGGTACAATATTTTACAAAATGGTGAGGACTACTAAAACAACTTCCTAGAACCTTCATTCCATACCCCGACTAAGACTTGCTACATTCTCGCCTCCCGAAGAGAAAATGGAACAAAAAGGAAAAGGGTGAGCTCAACTAGCCCAAGAAAAGAATATTATGACTAAGATAACATAGAACAAATTATCGTTAGTCTTCAACAGGAAAAATCTAATAGAATACAATAGACAACCAGCTTTTAAATCAATATTCATGAATGAAATAATAATTCATTAGAAGAGTTAAGTAGAGAATTCAATCTACTATCTTCTATATATGAATTTAAAAGTTCATCGTCGATATTTTATCCTCAGAACATCAATCAATATATATCCGAATTAAATATTCATCTTTGCACTACAGCCAAAGATATTCATCACCGGTCATGTTCATCTAAACACTGCTCATCTTTGCACTACGGGCCAAAGATATTCATCAGAAAATCATTCATATTTGCACTACATACCAAAGATATTCAGTAATATCATCATTTAGGACTGAGGATGATGAAAAATATTTTAAAGAAAACGAATCTAGTGAAACAAAAGAATAAATATTAAGGATTCGTATTTCAGCAATTCCATGTCCAAAAATACCTCATAAATAATCATAGTGGAGTAAAATTCAAGAATAATCAAAACATGGATACAATCAAAGCTAGTATCCATAATAGATATTTTGGATGAAAAACAAAAAATTTTAATTTTTCTCGTAATAAATGTCGATTCGTGAATAAAGGCCGATACGTGAATAAGAACCCCACACAAAAAGTTCTAAATTTGATAAAAAGTTCAAACCAATATTTCTGGCATAATGATATTGAAGAAAATAATATCATTTAAGAAGAAAATAACATCCATTACCTCGAAAGAATAAAGACTTCCGGTCGAATATCAATATAGTGGTGAAGGGAACTTGCACCGTATAACAACACTCAAAGTATCAAAATACTCACAAGAATACGCTCAATATATCGAGAGAGAAAGAGAGAGAAGATTTCAGTTTCTGGTGTGATTTTCAATTCTAACCTAAGCACCCTATTTATAGGAAAATGCTTAGAACACCAAAGCAGAAAATTTAATAAAATATTAATATATATTTTATAAATTCCTTCGCACACCCTAAGTCATCCGATTTCAAATGCATTAACATGTGCAAATGGTTCCCAAAAAATGTAAAAATGTTTTTGTTAATATAATTATTTAAAACTTCCAAAAATCAATTATTCTAAACTTCGAACTTCAATAATTCATAATAAATAGCCCTTTTATCGTAAAAAATTCAACCTCATATCCTTTTCATAGGAAATTTCATTATCTACAACTTTGCGTAAGAAAGTTTTTCCAAATTCCAAATGTAAATTGACCAAAATCCAAACCAAGCGATTTTATAAAGCTATAATCAAATTTCAGTCAAGAAATGGGGTCCATCGACACACAAAACATGTGTTAATCATTTAATGCAACAAAAATACTCTTCCTCCTCATATACACATATATCCCACATTCTTTATAAAAATATCACCATTACTATATTATTAAAATATAATAATATATTTAAATAAATTATTTTATCAGAAAAAGATAAAATATTAATTTTCAACAATTGTCACATTAAAAATTTTCTCCATCTATATCACATAAAATCAATATTTTCCTCATCATATAAATCAATAATTAATTATTCACAAATAATATTACGTAATCACAATATCGACAACCAGTGCCGCTCCTGTGAAAGAGGGGCTTTCCAATAAGGATTTCTCCTTATCGCGCCAAGCAATTAGGTGACCAAACCTCTCCTTAGATGTAACTTTTAGACATTGCCAATAATGTTATCTAATAATATTATTCAGATAATATGAATTATTGCTCCGATAATGGAAAATAATGTGTAGTGACAATTATTGAAATAATAATAATAATATAAAATATCAACGTAGCAATTATTTTATCAATAAAATAAAATATTAAACAGTGATTACTGTAACAATTATTGAGTAGTGCCTTCTTACGTAAGAATCAATAATTAGTGCAATACCGTGCTACATCGTGTTTTAACCACCGAGTATTTTAATAAAGATTAATCTGTAATAACAACACCAAGTATTTATAAACAACTTATTTTTGTCGCTTTTCTTCATCCAATCACTTTTCACATGGGGCCCACATAAGATCGCTACGCTACATTGCATTTAATATTCCCCGACAAAGAAGAATATTCCACGACCAAACGAATATTCCACGACAACAATGAATATTTTATAACCACTTGCTTATTTAAAATATTTATGATTTTACCCATAACTAACCACATTAATCAAAACAACCCTTACTATTTCAAAATAATAAATAGAGGAAATTCAATTTTATTTATAATAAGTTGGGGTCTTACAACCTCCTCCTTATGAAATTTCGTCTCGAAATTGACGACGACTTGGTGTTTCAAAAAAGGTGAGGATACCTCGCTTTCATTTCCGCTTTCCAACTCCCAAGTCATTTCCTCAATAAAGATGGTTCCTCCACAAAACTTTGACTTGTGGTATGACCTTTGTGCGTAGGGACATGCTCCTTCCTATCCAAGATCTTGACAGTACCTCCTCAGACGTTAAGTCTTCGGCTATCTCGTCCGGTTCTAACTTAATAACGTGGTTCGGGTCTTTCACATATTTATGAAGCACTGATATGTGAAAAACATTATGAACACGAGACATACTTGGAGGTAACGCGAGTCTATAGGCTACATTTCCTATTCGATCAAGAATCTGAAATGGACCAATAAATCGTGGATTGAGCTTTTCCCTTTTTCTGAATCTTGTAACTCCCTTCCATGGAGCGACACGCAACAATACATGATCCCCAATACTAAATTCCACGTCCTTTCGATGAAGATCCGCATAACTCTTTTGTCGATCCTGTGCCGTTTGTATACATTTTTGAATCATTTGGATCTTTTCCGTTGTTATACGTACCAAATCGGGTCCCAACAATGTTGCTTCACCCACCTCATCCCAACATATTGGAGAGCGACACTTTCGTCCATATAATGCTTCAAATGGAGCCACACCTATACTTGCCGATAAATCGTTGTTGTAGAGAATTCCACCAATGGTAAATACTTATCCCAACTCCCTTTGAAGTCTAGGACACGTAGTCTTAATAGATCTTCAAGAGTTTGAATAGTCCTCTCCGATTGTCGATCCATCCGCTTGAGGATGGTATGTCAACTAAATCAGAAATCCGCGCTCATAGCTTTTTTGCAAGCTAACCCAAAATCTTGAAGTGAATCTTGGGTCACGATCCAAAACTATGGATACCGGCATGCCATGCAATCTCACAATCTCATTTACGCATATACGAGCAAGACGCTTAAGGAATAAGTCTCCCGTGATCGGCAAGAAAATGAGCGTACTTTGGGTTAATCTATCAACAATAACCCAAATAGCATTTATGCCTTGAGAAACCGTGGGAAGACCCGTAACGAAATCCATGGTAATATGTTCCCACTTCCATTTCAGAATCTCAAGTGGTTGCAATGGACCCTTAGGTACTTGATGCTCCGCCTTTACACGTTGACAAGTTAAACACATCGAGATAAACTTTGCAATCTCTCTCTTCATATTATTCCACCAAAATGTATGTTGAAGATCACGATACATTTTGGTACTTCCAGGATGGATTACAAATGGTGTATTGTGTGCTTCCATTATGATCTTGTACTTCAAATCAGAATCGTTATGAACACAAAGTCTGGAGTGGACTCGAAGTATTCCTTCTTCATCGATTCTTACCTCTGGAATAACACCTTCTTGTACTTTCTTCTTCATACGATCACCCGACTCAAGTGGACTTGAGCAACTTTAACTTTTTCGATTAAAGTTGGTTCTATACGATACTTGACATCATTGCATGGGTCCCCTGAGTCTTGAATTCTATCTTCATCTTTTGTAAATCACACAAAATGGGCCTTTGTGTTGACAACATCGCACTCGCTCCTCCCTGCAGTATGATCTTCTACTCAATGCGCTTCTGGCTACCACGCTCGCTTTTCCAGATGGTATTGAATGGTATGGTCATAGTCTTTCAACATCTCAAGCCAACGCTGCTGCCGCATGTTGAGTTCTTTTTGGGTGAAGAAATATTTGAGGCTTTTATGGTCCGAATATATCTCCACTTTCTCCCCATATAGATAGTGCCTCCAGATCTTTAATGAAAACGATCGCCGCTAACTCTAGATCATGAGTAGGATAATTCCTCTCATATTCTTTAAGTTGTCATGAGGCATAGGCTATGACTTTCCCACGCTGCATGAGAACACATCCTAACCCTTTGCCCTCAAACATCATCAGAGATAACAAATCCATCCGAACCAGATGGTATTGTTAAAACAAAAATAAAATGAGTCTCCTCTTAAGCTCTTGGAAACTCTTCTCGCATTCTTCGCCTCCATACTGAATTTTATCCTTCCGAGTCACCGAAAGTTAATCTGGTAGTGATTCGAGAAAATCCTTCCACGAATCTCCGATAATAACCAAATAAGCCCGTAAAGCTACGCATTTTGGCCACCGCCTTCTGCTGTTCTAACTTTGTATTGCTTCAATCTTCGCTCGGTCAATGATACTCCATGTTTTGACACCACGCGCCCAAGGAATGCTACTTCCTCAAGCCAGAATTCACATTTCTTCAACTTGGCATAAAGCTTATTTTCACGAAGCCTTTAGAGTACCAGCTTCAAATGGTGCTCATGATCTTCACGGCTTTTGGAATATATGAGGATGTCATCAATAAAGACAACAACGAACTAATCCAAATAATCATTGAATACTTGGTTCATCATATCCATGAAAGCCGCAGGAGCATTAGTCAATCTAAAAGACATGACTAAGAATTCATAATGCTCGTACCGAGTTCTGAAGGCAGTCTTTGGAATATCCTCAGTTCTAATCTTCAGCTGATGATATCCAGAACAAAGATCGATTTTTAAAAATAATTGTGCTCCTTGAAACTGGTCAAACAAGTCATCAATACGAGGTAGCGGATACCTATTCTTGATGGTGACATGGTTCAATTCCCGATAGTCAATACAAAGTCGCATACTCCCGCCTTTTCTTCTTTACAAATAAAATAGAGCACCCCAAGGAGATGTACTAGAATCGAATAAAACCGATGTCCAATAACTCCTCAGTAGTTGGACCTTTAACTCCTCAAGTTCAATAGAGCCATTCGATATGGGGTTTTAGAAATGGGCTTTGTACCAAAGTTCAAGATCAATAAAGAATTCAACTTCACATTCCGGGTAGACCGGGAAGTTCTTCAGAAATACGCCGAGAAAGTTACTAACAACAGAATATTATTCAAATCGACGTGTCTTTATTCAAATCCATAACATGGGCTAAGAAAGCTTGACATCCATTTTTAATAAACGAATGGCTTTATGGCTTGATATAACAAAGATTGATTTTAATGGTTTAGTTGCTTAATTCAAACAACAGTGTTGTTTAGAATATGAAAACTAACAACCTTACGAAAATAATCAATTTTGGCATGATGAGTTGTTAACCAATCAATCCCTAAAATCACATCAAAAGCAAGTATCTTTAAAGAGATAAGGTCAATGTAATGTGATGGTGCCAACTTGGATCAAACAAGATTTATAAACAGTGGATGTGATGAAAGTTTCTCCTAACGGAGTTTCCACAGATAGTTCAAAGTCTAATTTCTCCGGAGTCAAATTTAAACGTTGAGCACAAGTAGGAGAGATAAATGAATGGGTAGCACCGATATCTAGTAAGGTATAAACTTCACAAGAATTTATGATTAGCTTACCCGTGATCACCTCGTTTGGGTTCCTCGCATTTTGACCACTCACGACAAACGCCTTCCAGAACCGCTGACTTTGACTTTTTGGGACAACCTTTTGAGTCATCGTCCCCATCGAACTTGGTTTCGCCACCGTATAATCTCGAGCGATATGTCCTTCCTTTCCACAATTATAGCATACCTTGAACTGTTGGGGGCGCTTTGACCGATATGTCCTTCTTTTCGGCAGATTTATAAGCATATATGACCGGTGGTCGTTCTCCTCGCTTGAACCATTCTTCACCGGTGTCGACGCCTTCGCATTGTCATTGTTGAATCTCCTTTTTTAAAATCTCCCCGACTCGCTTCTTCTATTCTCATGGCTATGATTACCACCAGAGTGGTTGCCGCTTGTCCAGATTCTTCTTTCTCCGCATGGTTATCGTTGTTCGATGATCGCTATCACCGGTATGATCCTCGTTGTGGTCCCTCGGTTGACCAGTACTCGTTATCTCGCCTAATAATTGAGCCCTATTGACAACATCCGAATAGAGAGAAAATTTATGAGATATTGAAGTATGCCGGGTTTCAAACCTCTCAGAAATATCAGCGTCATACGTTCATCATTCTCCACCAAATGAGGTGCAAACCTGGATAACTCCGTGAACTTCGCCTCATCTTTAGACACAAAGCCATGTTATTTTGTTCCAATCTAATAAACTCTACCTCCTTCATATGACGAACACTTTCGTGAAAGTATTTGTCATTGAATCAGCTTCGATATGTCTCCCAAGACATTCCGAAAGCGGAAATACCGATGGGTACGCTTCACGATTCCCACCAAGAATCGCCTCATTACTTTAACATAAAAGTGGCGAATGGAACTTTCGCTCCTCCGCAGCATCCCAAGACATCGAATATCTTGGTAATTTGCTTGACCCACGTCTCCGCCTTAATCGGATCCGGCTTTCCCCAGAATTCTGGTGGTCCCAACTCTTTGAAATGCTTGGCTGTGACCAGCTGTGCGTTGCCATTGTTTCTTCCTATATTTTGAACAGGAATCTCCTTCGTCTGGTTTTGCATGAATCACCAAAAAATTCTAAACATCTCATCGTTCATCGTCTACTCAGTGGTGTTGTTTACAGGATGAACATTGCCAGCCTGTTGCACGTTCTCCTCATTGGTGAGCAAAGGTGTCTCCACGGTCTCATTTACTCCACTGTTAACATTCTCAGTCGACATTCTCAAATACTGCCATAAAACAAGGGTTAATTTAACAAATTAACATATCATATAATATCCCTATATTATGACCGACCAACAAATAAGCTTAGGTAGGACACACTAGCGTAGGATTTACTCGTCTCTCCCCTCCTAGTTCTATTCCCCGATCTCCGCCAGAGATCATATACCTAAGCTCTGATACCAACTGTGACACCCCCAAAATAGGTATACAACACCCATTTTGAGTCGTCAATAACATGGTACAAAAACAGCTACAACTTTATTAATACAACATAAAAACTGTGAGTTTAAATACAAATATTGCCATCTAGACAATATTCATACCCAAATAAGTCCTCATTACAATTATTGGTACAATATTTTACAAAATGGCGAGGACTACTAAAACAACTTCCTAGAACCTTCATTCCATACCCCGACTAGTAGTCGCTACATTCTCGCCTCCTAAGAAGAAAAATGGAACAAAAAGGAAAAAGGTGAGCTCAACTAGCCCAGTAAAAAATATTATGAATAAGATAACATAGAACAAATTATCGTTAGTTTTCAACAAGAAAAAATCTAATGAAATACAATAGACAAATATTTTGAAATAGTAAGGGTTGTTTTGATTAATGTGGTTAGTTATTGGTAAAATGCACAAATATTTTAAATAAGCAAGTGGTTATAAAATATTCATTGTTGTCGTGGAATATTCGTTTGGTCGTGGAATATTCTTCTTTTTGAGGAATTTAAATGCGACGGTACTTGCCAGCAGCTTTTTTATGGGCCCCATAACGAAAAAGTGATTGGATGAAGAAAACGACAAAAATAAGTTGTTTATAAATAATGATGTTGTTATTACTGCTAATACCGTTGAAATACTAAATTGGTTAAAACACGATGCTTTGCGGTATTGCACCAATTATTGATTCTTACGTGAAGGCACTACTCAATAATTGTTACAATAATTATTGTTCAATATTTTATTTTATTGATTCAATAATTGCTACGTTGATATTTTATATTACTTGTTGTTTCAATAATTGTCACTACTACGAAATTTTCCATTATCTGAGACAATAATTCTTATTATCCGAATCGACTTTAATTGATAAAGTTAAAGTTTGCTCAAGCTACTGAACACTGAGCCGATGCGTATGAGGAAGAAAGTGCAAGAAGGTGCTATATCTTTGGAAGCAAGAATCGATGAAGAAGGAATACTTGAGTCAACTCCGGACTTTTGTGTTCCTAACGACCACGATTTAAAGTATAAAATCATGATGGAGGCGCATAACACACCGCTTTGCAATCCATCTCGGGAGTACCAAAATGTATCATGATCTTCGACATACATTTTGGTGGGGCAATATGAAGAGAGAGATAGTCTTTGTTTATCTCAAGGTGTCTAACGTGTCAACGAGTCAAGTGAGCATCAAGTACCAAAAGGTCCATTGCAACCACTTAAAATTCCGTAATGGAAGTGGGAGCACATTACCATGGATTTCGTTATCGGTCTTCCTAAGGTTTCTCAAGGTATAGATGCGATTTGGGTCATTGTTGATAGATTGACCAAGTCTGCTCATTTCTTACCGATACGAGAAACTTATACACTTGAACGTCTTGTTCGTATGTACATAAACGAGATTGTAAGACTGCATGGTATGCCAGTATCCATAGTTTCTGATCGAGACCCAAGATTCACTTCACGATTTTGGGTTAGTTTTCAGAAAGCTATGGGCACAGATTTAGGATTTAGCTCGGCATATCATCCTCGACGGAGACGGACAATCGGAGAGGACTATTCAAAGTCTTGAAGATCTATTAAGACTCGTGTCCTTGATTTCAAGGAAGTTGGGACAAGTTCTTACCATTGGTGGAGTTTCCTACAACAACAGCTTATCAAGCAAGTATCGGCATGGCTCCATTCAAGGCGTTGTATGGAAGAAAGTGTCGTTCTCCAAGATCTTTGGGATGAGGTGGGAGAAGCAACGTTGTTGGGATCGGAGTTGGTACGTATGACTACGAGAAAAGATTCAAACGATCCCAAGAACGATAAAAAACCTCATAAGATCGACAAAAGAGTTATGCTGATCTTCATCGAAAGGATGTGGAATTCGATATAGGAGATCGTGTGTTGTTATGTGTTGCTCCATGGAAAGGAGTTATGAGATTTGGAAAAAGAGGAAAGCTCAATCCTCGATTCATCGGCCCATTTTTAATCCTCGATCGAGTAGGAACTGTGGCCTATAGACTCGCTTTACCGCCAAGTATGTTTCGTGTTCATAACGTTTTTCACATATCCATGCTACGTAAATATGTGGAAGACCCGAACCACATTATTGAGTTAAAATCGGACGAAATAGCGGAAGATTTGACGTATGAAGAGGTTCATGTTCAAATCTTGGATAAGAAGGAACATATTCTACGCACCAAGGTTATACCTCAAGTCAAAGTTTTGTGGAGAAACCACGATGTTGAGGAAATGACTTGGGAGTTAGAATCAAATAAAATCAAGGTATCCTTACCTCTTCGACATACCAGTATCGTACCCTAATTTCGAGGGCTTAAATTTCATAAGAAGAGAGATTGTAAAACCCCAACTTTTGAATAAAGATGAATTTTTTATAAATATTATTTTTGAATATTATGGAGTGAAATTGATATAATGTTATAGTTGTGGATAATATTTATAAATTTTACAAAATACGCAAAGTTGTTATATAATATTCGATTGGTGGGAATATTCATTTTAATAGGAATATTCGTATAACGACACAATCATTGGTGGACCCCATAATGTAATTATTGTTTGGATTGAGAAAACGACAAAATACTTTATAAAAATAACGGCGGAAGTTTTACCGTTAATGTTGAAACACACGGTGTTAAAAAAGAATATGCTGGCGTGGTTGCATAAGAGTAGCACACTTGCAGATTAATTATTGATGCTTATGTGATAAGTCACTCAGCTTTTGTTGGTATTATTAATGTAATAATACGTAAAATCTTTTATATAAAACAAAATACTTTTATAAAGTTATTCTATAAATAGAATATATTATATTCTATTATGCATAGTATTGCATAGTGTCTACTGCATAGTAAAATCTTTTTATATAAAACAAAATACTTTTATAAAGTTATTTATTTTATTAGACAATAATTAGAATATATTATATTTTATTATGCATAGTGTTTTTGTATAGTGCTCGTGCATAGTAAAATCTTTTATAAAGTTATTCGTTTTATTAGATTATAAATAGAATATATTATATTTTATTTAAAAGATTTTGCTTTAAATATGGACCGTCAGATTAAAGTAAATCAATTTGGACAGTTCATGAGTTAGTTACTATGCAGTCCATTTTTCTATAAATAGAAGCTCATTCCTTCATTATTTCTTACTTAATTCACCAAACTCTAGAGAGATAAACTATAGAGAAAAGAAGAAAAGTATTCTACTACTTCACTACTTATATATCCAAGACTCTTCTTCTTAAGGTAGGGAATATTATTTGTTGTACTAAATAAGGGTGTTATTCTTTTGTATTCGTGAAGAGAACTTATGCTATTCCATTCTTTATTATTCTGTTGGAATAACTCAGATATACTCTGCTACCCTATACTTGGTGACATTCTTCTATTATTCCGCTTTACTATTCTCATTGGAATATCACATTCATGCTTTTACGCCGGACCGATTCCGCCTTTATTATTACATTGGAATATCTTATCATATGCGTTTTACGTTAACTCGGTTCCGCTTTTATTATTATTACATTGTTGGAATATCATGTTCATGCATTTTACTGTAGAACTCCGATTTCGTCCTTATTAGTATTCTGTTGGAATAACCTGTCTATGCGAAGTACCGCATGCATGGTGATTTCTGTTGTTATTCCATTCTTTATTATTCTATTGGAACATCCTGTCGGTGCGAGTTTCGCCTGACCTGGTTCCATTATTTAGTATTCTGTTGAAATAAGCTGTCTATGTGAAGTACCGCATGCATGGTGATTTCTTTTATTATTCCATTCTTCATTATACTCAGTTGGTTAAAGTTTTGACTTCTATACTCCATGAAATTAGTAGAATATCCTTGATAATTGCGCTTCATCCAGTATTTTTTCATGGAAATATTCTTCTGAGCATTCTTGAATTTTACTCTACAAAGCAGTATCGTGTTGACAATTTAGACGTTATTGGTTCTTAGATAAATTAATTCTTGAACTTGTTTTATTGAATTCTTATATCATTGTCATCATCCTTATATTTATATTTTTTGAAAGTCATCTGTGGCCTGTAGTGCATAGATGGACTTGGTATGATTATGACCGTGGATTATTCGATTGTAATCATGGTAGTAATATTACAAATGATGTGGTAAAAGTCCTCATTGGCCCGTAGTGCATTGATGGACAATTGATGGCATGATCATGACCATTAATGAATACACAAATATTCTTGGCCCATAGTGCATGGATAATTGTGGTCGTTGATACTAAAGAATATCCTCGCCGAAGTAGTGCGGGGGTGATTCGATGATGTGGATTATTTATTAAAATTGAGTCTCGTGATAAAAGTCATGAAAAACCTTTTAAATCATAGAAGATAATAGATTTTATTCTCTACTTGACTCTTCTAATGGATTGCTTGTTTTCGCTTATGTTGAAACTTGATGTTTGTTATATTGTATCGCTTTAACATTTGTTTAAGGCTAATGATAATTTATTCTGCATTATCTTAGTCTTAATATTTCTTACTGGGCTAGTTGAGCTCACCCTTTCTTTCACTATTCTCTTCAGGAAATGAGAACGTAGCTGGGACGAGTCGGGGAACGGAGTGATGGTCCGGATGATAGTATTAGCTAGTAGTTCTCATTATTCTGTTAAATAGTGTGACAATAAATGTAATGAGGACTTATTCTGAGAGTGGATATTGTCTAGAAGATAGTATTTGTATTAAAACTCACAGCACTCTTGTTGTATATTAAAGATTGTATTTGTATTCTGTACCATGTATTTGGCGACTCAGAATAGGTGATGTATACATATTTTGGGGGCGTCACAAATATAATAATGGTGATATTTTTATAAAGAATGTGGGATATATGTGTATATAAGGAGGAAGAGTATTTTTGTTGCATTAAATGATTAACACATATTTTTTGTGTCGGTGGACTCCATTTCTTGACTGAAATTTGATTATAGCCTGTAAAATCGCCCGTTTGTGGATTTCGGTCAATTTTTATTTGGAATTTGGAAAAACTTTCTTCTACAAAGTTGTAGATAATGAAATTTCCTATGAAAAAGACATGAGGTTCGAATTTTTCTGATAAAAGGGCTATTTATTATGAATTATTGAAGTTCTGAAGTTCTAGAATAATTGATTTTTGGAAGTTTTAAATAATTATATTAACAAAAACGTTTTTTACATTTTGTGGGCACCATTTGCACATGTTAATGGCTACAATCAGATGACTTAGGTGTGCGAAGGAATTTATAAAATATATATTAATATTTTATTAAATTTTCTGCTTTGGTGTTCTAAGCATTTTTCTATAAATAGGGTGCTTAGGTTAGAATTGAAAAACACACCAGAATCTGAAATCTTCTCTCTCTTTCTCTCTCGATATATTGAGCGTATTCTTGTGAGTATTTTGATACTTTGAGTATTGTTATACGGTGCAAGTTCCCTTCACCACTATATTCAAAGATTCCAAATTGTAAGTACTATTCTTTCGAGGTAAGGGATGTTATTTTCTTCTTAAATGATATTATTTTCTTCAATATCTTTATGTCTTGAAAAATATTAGTTTGAACTTTTATCAAATTTGGAACTTTTTGTGTCTGAGTTACTATTCACGATACGACACTTATTCACGATATCAAAGACTATTCACGAATACTAAGACTATTCACAAAAAAATTAAATTTTTATTTTTCGTCTAAAATATCTATTATGGATACTAGATTTGATTGTATCCATGTTTTGATCATTCTTGAATTTTATTCCACTATGATTATTTATGAGGTATTTTGGACATGGAATAAATTAAATACTTAATCCTTAATATTTATTCTTTGTTTCACTTTGGATTCGCTTTTCTTTAAAATATTTTTCATCATCCTCATTCCTAAATGATGATATTATCGAATATCTTTGGCATGTAGTGCAAAGATGAATGATTTTCTAATGAATATCTTTGGCCCGTAGTGCAAAGATGAACAAGTGTTTAGATGAACATGACCAACTGATGAATATCTTTGGCCTGTAGTGCAAAGACGAATATTTAATTCCAGATATATATTGATTGATGTTACAAGGATAAAATATCGACGATGAACTTTTAAATTCATATATAGAAGATAGTAGATTGCATTCTCTACTTAACTCTTCTAATGAATTATTATTTTCGCTGCGAATATTGATTTAAAACTGGTTGTCTATTATATTCCATTAGATTTTTTCCTGTTGAAGACTAACGATAATTTGTTTTATGTTATCTTAGTCATAATATTTTTTACTGGGCTAATTGAGCTCACCCTTTTTCCTTTTTGTTCCATTTTTCTTCTCAGGAGGCGAGAATGTAGCGAGTACTAGTCGGGGTATGGAATGAAGGTTCTAGGAAGTTATTTTAGTAGTCTTCACCATTTTGTAAAATATTGTACCAATAATTATAATGAGGACTTATTTGGGTATGAATATTGTCTAGATGACAATATTTGTATTTAAACTCACAGTTTTTATGTTGTATTAATAAAGTTGTAGCTGTTTCTGTACCTTATTATTGACGACTCAAAATGGGTGTTGTATACCTATTTTGGGGGCGTCACAGCATGTGTGCATACTACTTTTATCAAAGCCACACCATAATATTCAAAAATATATTTCAAGAAAAATTAATCTTTATTCATAAAAGTTGGGGTCTTAAAATGTATACATATTTTGGCGGCGTCACACAGATTATTCCCAGGAAAGAGGGGGCTTTTCGATAAGGATTTCTTCTTATTGGCGCGCAATTAGGTGACCAAATCTCTTTTCTAGATAGAACTTTCTAGACATCGTCTGTGACGCCCCCAAAATAGGTATACATCACCCATTCTGAGTCGCCAAATACATGGTACAGAAAACAAATATAAACTTAAATATACAACTTGAGCTGTGAGTTTTAATACAAATATTTTCTTCTAGACAGTATTCAAATTCAAAATAAGTCATCAATACATTTATTATCACACTATTTCACAGAATAGTGAGGACTACTAATGCTACCATCTGGACCGTCACTCCGTTCCCCGACTAGTCCCAGTTATATTCTCATTTCCTGAAGAGAACAATGAAAGCAAATGGTGAGCTCAACTAGCCCAGTAAGAAATATTATGACTATGATAATGCAGAATAAATTATCGTTAGCCTTCAACAGTGTTAAACTGATAAAATCTAATAAACATCAATTTTAACTACAGCAGAACAAGCAATCCATTAGAAGAGTCAAGTAGAGCATGATATCTACTATCTTCTATGATTTAAAAAGTTTATTAAAAGTTTTATCGCTGAGACTCAGCTTAATAAATAATCCACATCATCGAATCATCCCTGCACTATACGGCCAAGGATATTCATAAGTATCATGACCATAAATTATCCATGCACTACGGGCCAAGGATATTCGTGCTTTCATCAATGGTCATGATCATGCCAACCTGTCCATCAATGCACTACGGGCCAATGAAAACTTTTATCACATCATTTGTAACATTACGGTCATGATTATACCGAATAATCTCTGGTCATAATCATACCAAGTCCATATATGCACTACGGGCCAAAGATGACTTTCATAACAATATAAGCATGAGGATGATGACAATGATATAAGAATTCATTTAAAAGAAAACAAAGGATAAATTTTTAAAAATTTATAATTTAATTTATCTAGAATTCAATAATGTCCAAATTGTCAACATGATACTGCTTTGTGGAGTAAAATTCAAGAATAATATTGTATCAAAAATAATTTAGACCGAAGAAAAATCATTTTTTGTCATAAATAGCACCTCGGGTGAATAGTACCCCATGAATAATACTTCGGGAATAGTAACCCCGTGAATAGTACTCCAGCATGAAAAAGTTAAAAACTTATCAAGAATACTCAGAATAATATTTTCATGAAAAGATATTGGATGAAGCGCAAATATCAAGGATATTCTACTAATTTCATGGAGTATAGAAGCCAAAACTTTAACAAAATAAGTGTAGAATTCGAAATCTAAAACAAAATAATATTACTTACATACTACAGAGTATGGAAGAAAATATTATTTCATATGAATACTGAACAAAAATAATATCCATTGCCTTAAAAAGAAGAGTATTCTGACTGGTATAGCGGGGATAATCTTGAAGGAAACTTGAACTGTTTTCTATACTCAAAGCTTTCTAAAACTCGAAAGAAATACGCTCAATATTATAGAAGAAGAATTCTCTGATTCTGGTGTGATTTTCAATTCTAACTAAGCATCCTATTTATAGGAGAATGGAAAAGATACTATTTGAAAATAAAAATCATGGACTGCACAGTCGCCCGATTCACGGGCGCACCAGCGAAGAAAATTTTCTGACAATTTGATTTTACTATTCATTACTGTGCAATAAAATATTCTAATAAAACAAAAACTTTAAATAAAATATAATATATTCTATTTATAATCAAATAAATCAAAACTTATAAAATATATATAATTATAATTATAACCTTTGCCTTACGGCAAAGGTATCCTCTTTCATTCACATTAATTCACACACACACACACACACACACAATGCTAATATATATATATATATATATATATATATATATATATATATATATATATAGGAAATGATCCATAGCAAGTATTTGCTATGGATGAAAATTGGGCAAATAACATCTATACCATCCATTACAATAATCAAGGGTAGAGATTAAATTGGGAATAGAGTCGTCCGCTAGTTGAAGTAGCGGACGTGTTTTCAATAATGTTTAGACAAAATTGCCCCCATCCATCTGCTACTTGAAGTAGCGGAAAAATTCTTCTCTACCCACGCAGCAAATAAGTTCAGCAGATCTTCATCCCATTCCAACCAAATTCGTAGCAAATAAGTTCAGTAGATCTTCATCATATCCCAACCAAATACCGAATAACACTGTTATTTGCTGCAGATCTTCATCCCATCCCAACCAAATACCGAATAACACTGCAGCAGATTTTCGTAGCAAATAAGTCGCAGCAGATCTTCGTACTAAATAAGTTCAGCAGATTTCACCCATTCCAACCAAATTTGCTAAAATCAGCGCAATTGTGGAGCAAAAGGTCGTACAGGGAAGGACGAAAGAGATAATCATGGAGGAAACATCGAGTCGCGTGCAATCAACTTTTAGAGTTCGAAGGTAAAGGTTATTCGGAGGTAACAAAGGCCTCAATAGTTCGATTGATGGAGCTATGTCCTGTTACCAATATTTATCAATGCCAGATTCATCAAAACTTACAATCCATATATGGAATTAAAGATAAAAGATCTAGATATAAGAGAGAAAAAAATAGTTCACTAGGAGATAAAAATTGGGGAGGAAGGAGAGAATTTGGGAAGTGCAGGAATTGAAGGTTTTACAAGTGGAGGCGACAGAGCAGATGGATGGGACGTCGAGCTTCGTCATTATTGTAATGAAGAGTACTGAGGGGAGGAGATTCAGGCTCTGTTCCATCGTCTCAGACCCCCAAGGCGTTAGGGGTTTTATGGTCCGAAACTTTATTAAGCAACGTCCGCTAGTTCAACTAGCGGACCGCGTAACTCCCTTTTTAATCTCCGTCCTTAATTATTGCAATGGAGGGTCATGATGCTATTTGCTCATTTTTATCTATAGTAAATACTTCCGTGTGTGTGTGTATATATATATATATATATATATATATATATATACTGACTTTGTAATCCTTCCCAGCAAGTTCCCCCCCCCCCCCCATTTCATTTTTCTACACGTGGGCCCCACGTGTTCCCCTCCCACCAACATGTCATCATCACAGGTGGGTCCCACCATATTACATATATACTGAAAAACTTTCGAATAGATTATTTTTGAAAAATGCAATTCAAATAATAAGCAAAATTTACAACAAATACTTCATAAAAATCTCCTCAATATTTTTAACAACATTTATCGTTATTATTATAATTCGCAATATTTAACAACCAGATTGTTCCCAAGAAAGAAGGGGTTTTCCGATAAGGATTTCTCCCTATTGGCGCGGAATTAGGTGACCAAACCTCTCATCGACAAAATTTTTTAGACATCGTCAATATTGCAAATAATAATATGACTAACTGTATCTTCTCAATTATTGATTTAATAATATATAAAATATCGACAATAATTGAATCAAATAACGTGAGATCTACGATCAATTATTGTAGAAGATAATTGAATATAACCGAGTTATTTCATGTAAGCATCAATAATCAATACAATTACAAACTATGCAACCACGATATTATCGTATTTTTTTAACAATTGGTTATTTCAACAGCTTAACGGTAAAACTTTCATAGATTATTTTATAAAAGATATTTTTGTCATTTTCTCACTCCAACAATAATTCCCTTGTGGGGTCCACCAATGATTGTGCCTTCATACGAATATTCCCTGTTAAAACGAATATTCCCCGACCAATCAAATATTTTTTGATAACTTGCATACTTTGCAAAATTTGTAATTATTACCCACAACTATAACATTATATTAAATCTACACCATAATATTCAAAAATGATATTTATAGAAAATTTTATCTTTATTCATAAAAGTTGAGGTCTTACATCGTCAATAATAAAAATAATAATATAAAATATTGTGCATATGATACTGTGACAATAATTAAATCAATAATGTGAGATACTATGCAAAAATTACTGTGATAATAATTGAATAAAATTGAGTGACTTCTTATGTAAGCATCAATAATCAAAGATACTGTGCAATATCGTGTGCTACTATGCAACCACGCCGACATCGCATTTTTTTATCACCGTATTTCAACGATTAATCAGTGAAACTTTTGTCGTTATTTTTATAAAAAGTTATTTCTGTCATTTTATAACTTTGATAATAATTCTGTTGTAGGGTCTACCAATGATTGTGCCGTCGTACGAATATTTCCTGATAAAACAAATATTCCCTGACTAAACGAATATTTTATGACAACTTTCTTACTTTGCAAAATTTGTAAATATTACCCATAACTATAAAATTATATTAAATCCACACCTTATTATTCAAAATAACATTTAGAGAAAAGAAATCTTTATTCATAAAAGTTGGGGTCTTACAGATGATACTGTGACAATAATTGAATCAATAATATGAGATACTATGCATCAACTACTGTCGCAATAATTGAACAAAATTGAGTGACTTCTTATGTAAGAATTAATAATCAAAAATACTATACAACACCGCTGTATACTCTTTATGCAACCAAGCGTATTCTTTACTTTTATCAAAAGTATTTCAACAGCTTAACAATAAAAGTCTTTAGTTATTTTTATAAAAGGTTATTTTTGTCGCTTTTTAAATTCTAAGAAGAATTCCGCTGTGGTGTCCACCAATGATTGTGTAATCAAATGCGTTTAATATTCCCCGAATAAAACTAATATTTTATGACAACTTGCTTACTTTTTGCAAAATTTATAAATATTACCCACAACTATAATATTATATCAAATTCACACCTTATTATTCAAAATACTATTTAGAGAAAATTAAATTTTTATTCATAAAAATTGAGGTCTTACAATAATAGTAGTCATAATAATAATAATAATAATAATAATAATAATAATAATAATAATAATAATAATAATAATAATAATAATAATAATAATTAATAATAATAGTAATAGTAATAATAAATATAATTATAATTATAATAATAATTATTATAATAATAGTTATAATATTATTATATTTATAATAGTAATATTAATAATATAATTATAATAATAATAGTAATAATTATAATAATAATTATGATAATAGTAATAATAATAATAATAATAATAACAATAATAATAATAACCATAATAATTATTATAATATTAATAATAATAATTAATATTAATTGTAATAATAGTAATAATTATTATAATAATAATAATAGTAATTATAATAATTATTATAATAATATTAATAGTAATAGTAATAATAATAATTATTATTATAGTAATTATTATAATTCATTATTATTATAATCATAATAGTAATATTAATTATAATAATAATAATAATATTAAAAATAGTAATAATTATAATAATTATTATGATAATAGTAATAATAATAACAATAATAATAATAACAACAATGAAGTATTATAAATATAATAATTATAATTATAATTATTATTATTATTATTAGTATAACTATAATAGTAATAGTAATAATATTAATAATGATGATGATGATGATGATGATGATGATGATGATGATGATGATGATGATAATAACAACTACAATAATAAAAAAATAAAATAATAATAATAATAATTGTTTTTGTGGTGGTGTGGTGAATTATGAAAATTGTTATTGATGATTTGTAAGTTTTGTAGACATGTTTAAATTTTTTTTGGATATCTATTTGTAAAGGAAAATTAATTATTGTGGTGGTGTGGAGAATTATGATAATTGTTATATGTGATTGTAAGTTATTTTAGATTGCAAAAAGTATAGGTAATGTAGTATTTTTTGAATTTTAATCTAATTTTTGGTTACGTCGTGCTTTAGGCACGGACAATTACTAGTAGTTTATATTTTATTTCGGTGATCCACATTTAAATTTTATCAATTAGATGTTTGAATTATTAATTTTTTTCAATTCCATTCAATTGAGACTGCCACGTCAGAAATTGCTGACGTGGCCCTCCAAGTGGGTCCATTTACAGCTGGTGTGTCTTAAAAAATAATTTCTTCACCATTTTGTTAATTTAAAATATTTAAGCAGGGGTAAATTTGACCAATTATTTTTTATTCTCCATTAAAACAAACAAATTTCAGACAAATCTCAAAAACCTAGCTGAAGAAAAGCAAAAAAAACTTAATTATTTGAAGCTCAATTGGGACCTAACCTTAGTTGAAAACAGTCGAGTCCATGTAAATATGAGCACCCAAAAGCAAAAAAAAAAAAAAAGTTCAGCCATTTAATATATCGATCAACAAATTAGATGAAGAATACTCATAAATCACAAAGTTTAAAACCCCATTTGAGTTCTAAACAGTACATTACAAAATTTTATGAAAGTATCAAAGATCAACGATCGTATGTATCATCTTCTACAGAATGGAAATTTATTCATCAGATCTTCACTGGAAAAAAATTTAATGGGAAACAAAAAAACACTTACGGGGATATTTAATGTCCGAAAATTGGAAAAATGCGGAAGATCAAAGAGGAACCGTTTCGTTTTGCATTCATGAGGTTAGGAGAGAGAAAATATTTTAGACAACTTCCTTTTGCCCCTCCATTTGAACCCAAAGACAGTTGCGACCATCATAAAATCCAGCAGCAATAAACCATATCACAGCAGAATCGAAGCATCCTAAAAAAGATACCAACCACAATCTAAAAGTTGGATTTAACAATAAGCACAAATTAAATTAGATTGTCAAACACTGAAATCTCAGTAACCGAGCTTCCCAAAATCGAGGAATGGTACCACCAAAACACGAGGTCTTGACTTTCAATGACACCTCACTCTCTGGTTGCGTCCTCCCATAGCGTTCACAATTCCCTGATCAACCTCAACCTAGACAAGCAAGTCAGTGTCACTGCAACCCACTCGCTCGTCGTCCTCAAGACCTCCTATCCACCGTCGGTCGATGCTTTCCAGAGAGATCTGAGATATGGGACTTGGGGTTTTATCGATCGAAAGAGTGGGGAGAGATTTGTCCGAGATTTATTTTATTTTGTTTTAATGGAGAATAAAAAATAATTTACCAAATTTACCCCTACTTAAACATTTTAATTCAGCAAAATGGTGAATAAATTATTTTTTTAATACACATCAGTTGTAGATGGGTCCATTCCGAGGGTCACGTTAGCAATTTCTGACGTGACAGCCTCAATTGAATGGAATTGAAAAAAAATTAGTAGTTCAATCATCTAATTGACAAAATTTAAATGTGGATTACCAAAGTAAAATATGTCCTATAGTTTAGAATAGTAAAATATATTTAAGCCAAAGTTTATATATATATATATATATATAAGTATTTAGGAATTATTTTTATTTTTATTACTTTCTCATTTCCTTAATATATGTAATTTTAAATTATTTTATTTTTTTCTAATTATTTGTCGCTTTTAGATAATCTAGGAAAAATTAACTATAATTTTTTCAAAATTATCTCTCATGAGAAAATGTTACAGATATGAAAAAATATGAGATAAGTATAGTAATAATGAGAATTTAAGGTTATTATAGACAATTAATATTATATTTAATGTTATACAATTATTTTCTTAATTTTTATACACAACTCTAAAACGACATATATTAAAGGATATAGAAAGTATAATGGTATTGCACCCTAACTACTAACTTCTTGAGAATGAGAATTAGGCGGGTAATATTGATTTAGCAAAGAGTGGTTAGCAGCAAGTTAACTTTGGTCAATTGACCAATACAATATCACACGCAGGTCGGGAGGTGATATTTCTCTCTGCGTGTCAGCACTGTATTAGCCAATTAATCAACTTACAATGAAATTAACTTTATGATAACCGAATCCGATTTAGCACGCAGTAATTATTAACCTCACTCTCCTTTTCCCAATAAATTATACTCTTTTTCGTCCCAAAATAAAAAATTTAAATAATTCTTTACATATATTAAAAAAGAAGATAAAATGATAAAATATTTATATTTATATTCTTATTTAATTGTACAGTTTTCTACACATGAATAGTAAAATATGATAATTAATACTAAAGAGTATTACCGACAAGTTATTGTAAAAAATAAAATATTTAAAATAAGAAGATATTTAACTTGAGAATACCTAAAATAGTAATAAAAAATTTTATACTGGGACGGAAGGAGTAATAAAATGCATTAATAGTATAAAAAAAAAGACTTCTTGAGAATTAAATAAAAAGAATTTTTGTCAAGAATAAATAAATAAAAAGAATTAAATTTGTATAAAATGTACTTATAATGTAGATAAAATTTATCCCATCCCCCTTATCTTACCCTAATTGAGTCCAACTGCTTTCTAAATATTAAAGGCGATTTTTGTCTCATCTTTATTCTTAAATATAATAAATTATTAGTTTAATATTGACATGATTATAAAATTTGAATAATAAATTTAAGGGCATTGATATTAATATGTTTACTAAAAATTATAGAATAATAAATCTTTAATTAATAATATTTTTAAATAATTTAAAATATTAATAATTACATGACTAAAATTATTTAAATTTAAGAATTCTAGACATCCATAATTCAAAATTTTAAGCGTGTAATCCATTTGTTGAACAATTGGAGTGGAGTATTTAAATTAGAAAAAGGAGTAAATTAGAAAAGAACATAAATGGGGATTTATGAAGTTAACTTTACGATAATTTGATCAACTAATTAATACTCCTTCCGTCTCAGGATAAAAGTTTTGGTGGACTTTTCACGCATATTAAGAAGAGGAATAAAATGACAAAATTATCCATAATAATGTCTTTAAATATGGAGAGAGAATTAGAATAAGAAAAGTATGAGATATTTAATGCTATGAGCATAATAAAAAAAATGTGTAACAGTTTAGTTATTAAAAGAAAGTGAACATTTAAAATGGGACAACCCAAAATAGTAATAAGGATTTTTATCCTGGGACGGAGAGAGTACAATGTTAATACGTAAATAGAGATTATCTTTCAATCTACGTGTCAATATTATATTAAGGGCAAAGGGTCAAAAATGCCCCCCATGTTTACCCCGATGTCCCACTTGCACCCTAAACTAATTTTTTTTTTCAAAAGTACCCCTTAACGTTATATTTTTGGATCGCCTGCACTTCGCCAGTTAATGTAAGACAAACGAGGTTAAAATGTGATAACGTGGGCGGACTTAAATATAAAATATATTCTAAATAAAATAATATATATCATTTAATCAAAACAAAAATACTAAAATTCAAAATAAAAAAGCATAACATATTTACATCATTTAATCAAAATAATAAAATTCAAATTATTTTGTTAACTAATCAAAACAACTAATTAAATAAAATAAGTTGTATAACATATTTACATCATTTAATCAAAATACTAAAATTTAAAACATAGCATATTTACATAAAATACTAATTAAAAAAAATACTAAATTACTAAAAAAATCAAATTAAAAAATATTAAAAATACTAAAATTCAAATTATTTTGTTAATTAATCAAAACAACAAAAATTCAAATTACATCATTAAAATACTAAAATCATAATACTAAAAACTAATTGATAAAAAATTTTAAATTACTAAAATTATAATACTAAATAATACTTTAAAACTATATAAAATTCAAAACTGGAGTATTATGATTATTTTAGTAATTTTTAATATTAATTTTAAAATCATATAAATTTAAAAATATTATGATGTAATTTGAATTTTTGAATACATTTTTAAAAAATATTATTACATCATCAAATTATAACATATAACGTTATGTATAGATTATTACATCATTAAATTATTTATATTATTTATAACATATCTTGTTATGTATAGATTATGATAAAGGTCGTGAATAAGCATGAGAATGTTATTCCTATTTATATATGATTTGATTATGATATATATATGTATATGAATGAATAATATGCAAGTATGCTTGCATTAAGAAAAGCTATAAAGTCCTCTGATAGATAATAGAAAGATGTGTACAAGGACTTAGAATGAATTGATCAAATATGTTAGGTTGATCCTACATAAAGCAAAACAGCTTTGTAAAGTCCTTAAGAAGAAATGATGTACAAGGACTATAAATATAGAAAAATCAAGCTTGTTAGGTTGATCTTATGATGTAATAGATAAGCTTGTCTGATCGTCGAGCACTGCACCAGAAATCGTAGTCTGCCAGGAGAGTCAAAGTTAACTCGGGAGCCATCGAGGTAGAATAGGAGTATGCAAGATAGTGAGATCTCGGAGTTCGTAGACTTCTAGGAGAAAACGAAGAAGGATCGTAGTGTGTCGAGAAGAGCTTCCTCGGGATCGTAGAGTGCTGAGGAAATTATGTTCAGAATCGTAGAGACAAATGCCTGGTGAGCCAACGATCGTCTCACGGAACAAAGTCAAGGATCGTAGACTACACTCCGAGTTCGTAAAGTTCATTAAGTGAAGGCGAGAGATCGTGAATGGGCAAGATCGGATGAAGACAACAAACACAAGGCGTAAATCGTAGAGTGTTAATATCTCGATCTCGGATCGTAGTGTTCGCATGTACCAAGTCAATCGTAGAGTGCGTAACTATGACTCCAATGTAAGTGCTCACAATGCTAAGTCGTAATCGTAGAGCGATACGGTTCTCAACGAATGAGCACTCCTGAATATCCAAAGGAACGAAGTCTCCGGTTGGCACCGCAAAGATGCAATCCACGATAGAAGGGAAGCGAGAGAGCACTCAACGAATGGCATGCAAAGCTAACGTAAGATCTCAAAGACAAACCCAATCAAAGATTAAGATTGAGGTGTAAGGCCATTCGTGATGAAGTCTTCCACAAGGAGATCCAAAGAAGACTTGGTCGACTAAGGAAAGTCGACTTATGCAAGAGCTATCAAGTGTATAGAAGACAACGATCTTGGAAGCAACCAAGATCGTAGTGTTTGCCAAACAAAGAAGGAACTGATGGAAGGTGAACGAGAGATATCGTCACCAAGAGCAAGGCTAAAGTGATTAAGTGCAAGGTCGGGTTCATTGATGATAAGTGAGCGGAAGATCACCAGGGAGAAAGCAAAAGTCGACGCCGCCACAAATCAAGTGTCTTGATATTCGGAAGGGGACCAGAAAGCAAGGAATTAGGCCATCGATTCCGAGAGACATCAAAGCAAAAAAGCAGATTGAGCACCACCGCACAATACAAGGAAGAGGTGTTCTACATTGAAGATCCAATCAACACTCTTCAGGATTGTAGTGTTAACTCTACTAGTCAACGAGCAACAATCAACAAGACACTACGATCAGATCCTTGAAGACATGCATCAGAATCGTAGAGTTCGAATACCTGAAGACTGAAGCATTGGCAACGGTTCAATATGAAGGGTAACATTCGGACAAGTTCTTATTGAGAGCATCGATGCAAAAGGACAACCTCTGATCAAAAAATCAAAAGAAGTAAAGTCTTCGACCTGCCCAAGACATAAAAGTGATACATCTGACAGGGTAGGTGAAATAGTAGACTGCAGCATCAGAAAAAGTATGACAAGTCACATCAAGCAGTCTACCTCAAACAACTTGAGATCTGTGAAGATATTTGAATAGCCTTCAACGGTTACTTTCCAACAGAAGGATTGGGAAGAAGTATAAATAAGAAAGAACTTCAAAGATCAAAGGTTGCTGGAGTTGTCGAGTTTGGAGAGAAGGTGGACTGATCTAAACCATGTGATAGTGAGTCTGAAGGCTCACTCTACGATCCACCAAGAACACTCAGAAGTCAGATCAAGAAAGAAGTAGAAGTGTGAGTTCTACTATGTAGAAGTGAGAGTTCTACTACATGAAGAGTGTTCTGAACTGCCGAGAGAAAGGAGAGCATCATGCCATCTGGATGTCCATCATGGGAAGACTCTAAGTACAATAGAGAAGAGCTTACGGTCATCTTAGCAAGTCCATCATGAGAAGGCATCGAGTAGCAAGAAGGGAGATCACAAACGCCATCTTGGTGTCAAGCATGAGACGACTTCTAAGTACCTAAATGTAAGTGCTTACGGTCATCTTAGAAGCCTCTCATGTGCGACCATCAAGTACCAAGGAGAATGATCTTCAAGGCGCTTCATCAAGGGTCATCCGGTGTAGTTGGGCAACCTAAGAAGTTGAGCATCATGCAACACTCAAATGCACTTCAAGGATGATCGAAGCCAAGTCGCTAAGCATAGAAGATGTTCAGAGAATGAAGACATCTTAGCAAAAATTTCAAAGACCGACTCCAACAATAACAAACAAATAACTCAACAAAGCTAGGGCTTGAGGGTCCTTGTCGGAGGACTAAACAAAGCATGGCCAAAGGGTCCTTGTCCAAAGGGACTAAATGAAGTTCCAAGCTTTCTTTGGGCTTGAAGAGGTCCTAGGGAACTAGAGGAGTCCCAAGGTCACGGGCCTTCAAGAGTTCTTAGTGAATCAAGTCCCAAGGTCAGCGGCCTCAAGGAATCGTAGAGATTCGGGTCTTTGCCGCCTTCCTTAATGGAAATTCGCTAGTTGAAAGCGGAAGAGTGGATTAGAGCTTGAGTCTCCGAACCACTTAAACCCCTTGTGTCTTTTTACATTATGTCATTTACATTATGCTCTATAATCGCTATAATCTGCTATGTATGTTCTAACCGCTATAACTAAACCAACCCAACTAACAATGTATGTATGATTATGAATATATCAATGAAGGGGAATCTTTTACTTATTCCGCTGTGCTTGAAAAGATTCTTATGTTTGTCATATACTTAAATATGAACAATACAACATAAACCAGAAAAGTATTTAAAATAAAAAGGATCTATTCAACCCCCCCTTTTAGATCTATTGTGCCCTCTGGGAACTAACATATAGATTATCACATCATCAAATTATTTATATTATTTTCTAATATTTGTTTTATTTAATTTGTAGAGTGAGCTTGCTTGTCCCTCGTGCTTATTTATTTGTTTTATTTTATTTGCTTTTCTTTTCTTTTTATTTTAAAAAATATAATTAAAAATAAAAATTGAATATATTGGGTTTTTTTTAATTGTTGATATTATCTGAGCAAAATTAATACAACAAAATAAAATATATGTTTTCTCTATTCCAAATTGTATGATGAATATTGACTTTGTAAAAGTCAATTTGAGACATTTTTTAACTTAAAACTAACATGACTAATTTAACTTTGAAAAGAAAAAAAATCTTATAACTAGTAGTATTTTAGTTTAAGATATTTATAATATTAATGACATAAATTAAATGAATTTATATTAATTTTGAGTTTTAAAACGTTTAAAATTAACTTATAAAAAATTAGTATTGATCTTATAATTTAAAATGAGATAGTATTTAACAACAGTACTCTTACAATTATTAATTCTATCCACACTTCATAGTTTAAGGGTCATTTATTACTTTTTCAATTAACGATAATTTTACAATTATTTTAATGACGCTTAATACTTAACTGCTATTTATTTTTGTGGCAATATTATTTTTGCTCCGTTTAGTCGATTTATTTTGTATCTAAGAGAATTACTAATATTAGTTTTATTTAGTATTTTTTAATTTGATTTTTTAGTATTTTTTTAAATTAGTATTGTATTTTTTTTAAATTAGTATTTGATGTAAATATGTTATGTTTTGAATTTTAGTATTTTGATTAAATGATGTAAATATGGTATACAACTTATTTTATTTAATTAGTTGTTTTGATTAGTTAACAAAATAATTTGAATTTTATTATTTTGATTCAATGATATAAATATGTTATGTTTTTTTATTTTGAATTTTAGTATTTTTTTATTTTGATTAAATGATATATATTGTTTTATTTAGAATATATTTTATATTTAAGTTCTCGCCATGTCATCACATTTTAATTCCGTTTGGCTTACATTAATGATGAGAGAACAGACGACCAAAAAATATAATATTAAAGATATTTTTAGAAAAAAAATTAATTTAAAATATAAATGGAATAACAGGGTAAACATAATTGCATTTTAACCCTTTGCCTATTATATTAACTACTCCCCATAAATGGAGCAACTGAGGTTTTGGGGGGGGGGGGGTGGGGGGTGGGGGATACATTGAAACACACGCCTCTGTCGTGTGGTCAATCATAGCCTTTGTCTTGAGCCAATGATGAAAGGAGTGAGACCCATCATCAGATCAATTATTATCATCCTCCTAAGATACCCTTTCTCATGTATTGTGAGACCCTACAAAAAATACAAGTATAAATATATTGGAATGTAGTAATATACAAATAGAAATAAAAATATTATCATCACATTTTTTTCTCTAATTTTTGACCGAAAGTAAACACACATTTACAATATGAAATTCAATAGATATGGTAACGGGACGGATATGATTCGGCGCTCCTCATATTCGTATCGTCAATGTGCTATTTTTTTTCTCGTATTTGCCCCCGACCTTAGAAAATTTTCCCATTCTTCAATTAAATTTTTTCAAATTCTTTTATACTACTCCCTCCGTTCCTAAAGGATTATTGTTTTAAAATAAATTTAACGGGACGGATATGATTCGGCAGACTCCTCATATTTGTATAGTCAATGTGCTATTTTTTTTCTCGTATTTGCCCCCAACCTTAGAAATTTTCCCCATTCCTCAATTAAATTCCTTCAAATTCTTTTATACTAGTACTTTTGTACAACTATTTATAATTCTAAGACAATTAAGATACAACATTTTTGTTCGTATGAACACCTAATATCACAAATTTTAAGGCCCTAGAGGTTCGGGTTTCATTAGTATTGGGATCGGTCGAATTTGGAGAAGTCATATATACAACATAAAAAGGCCAAATAAATTGTAAACTTTCGAGGCCTAGTTTTGAAGGATTCATATATACAACAGAAAGAGGGCCAAATATATTGGAACAGAAAGAGGGCCAAATATATTGGGACAGAGAGAGTACTAGTACTATATTTATTTGTAAGAATTATAATATCGAAATTATAATCTCAAAACTATTATAATTTTAAGACTATTAAGACATTTTATAATTCTTAGGCTGTTTATTTACAAAGATTATACTTGGGATATGACTATTAATCCGAGTGTTTTGTTTGTTTTCAAATTTAGAATTGAAACTATTAGTTTAAGAATTATAAAATGGCTTAATAGTCTTTAGATTATAATTATAATCCCGGGATTATAATCCTAAGATTAAGAGTCTTGGAATTATAATCCTTGCAAACAAATATAGCCCACAAACAAAACACTCGGGATTAATAGTCATATCCCTAGTATAATTCTTGCAAACAAACGTAACCCTAGAGTCTAGACTAATAGTTCCATGTCTAAATTTAAAAATAAATAAGACACTTAAGATTAATTGTCATATTGTAAGTATAATTCTTCCAAACAAACATAGTCTACAGGAGAAAAACAAAGTTCCACCAAATTAAAAAACAAACAGTGTGTTTCCTACTTTCCCATTAACCTTCATCAACTAAAAACAAGTTGGGCCTTGACCAAACTACATATTTGCTGCAAAATTACAAAACTTGTATATCAAATTGGATTGGCTGGCTGATTGACTTAATTGTTTTGGGAAAGAAAATAGTATAACAATAATGCAGATCGGCCCACATGTATGAGAATTCTATAAGAAAATAGAACACCAAAAATGCAGATAGGCCCAAATATGTTGGACTAAAAGAAACCTTCAAACCCAGTAAAAGCTCCTTCATCTTCATTTTTGCTGTTCCATGTACTGTATATTACTACAAAGGGACTTCAATGACACCAATGAATTCCGAATAGTTTAGTTTTCATGTAATAAATAATCCAGGGGTGTGTAATGAGAGAAATGAAACTACTACTCCCTCCATCCCAGGATAAAAATTTTGGTAGACTTTTCACGCATATTAAGAAGATGAATTAAATAAAAAAATTGTCCATAATAATGTCATTAATTATTTTCAATGTAAGTGAGAGAGTGACTTTCTAGCTATTCAATTCAAAATATTCTTTCTCCATACTTATTAAAGAGAGAATTAAAATAATAAAAGTACGAGATATTTAATGCTACGGGCATAATAGGAAAAAATATGTAAAAATTTGGTTATTAAAGGAAAGCAAACATTTAACATGAGATTACCCAAAATAGTAATAAGAACTTTTATCATGAGACGGAGGGAGTAAAAAATTAGTTTAGTTTGTTCGTAATAATGCAATCTACGTATAATTGTGCAAAACGGACATTAGTAAACACGAGCTAATAAGAGTTTAAGTTTCACGTACTGCGAGTGTATACACGAGTGATGTTAATATTATGACACATCATTAATAAAATACTAATGTTAAACAAAGTTATTCTTATTTTAATGTGTCATGATCTTAACCACGTTTATGTATATACAATCAGTTTATCAAATTTAAACTAAGCTAATAATATTCATAGTTTTTATAAACAATACCACCTTCGTTCCTAAAAGATTGTCGTTTAAAGTTTTTGCACATGGATTAAGAAAGTCATTTAATATTATTATTTAACAATTAAAATTTATTTGAAATTCCATCACTAATCCTTTATGGGAAGTTGAAAACTATTAATACAAGAGAGAAAATTTCTTGGGACAATGAGAGTAGGTAAGGGTAATATAGGAAAGTAAATAATTTATTCTCATAAAAAATTGTAAACGATAAATAAATTGGAACAAATTTTTTCATCTAAAACGATAATCTTTTAGAAACGGAGGGAGTATATAATATCAAGGAGAATTTTATTCAACTCTCCTCCAATGGCTGTATAAATTAGAATGCAGTTCAATAGTCCTGTATGTATTTGTATGCTAGGGAAACCAGGTTAGCTACTGAACGAATGTAAATGTAAATATTCCAAGAAATTGAAATTTAGATAGTAATAATATTTAGAGTCTTTCTACCTATTACGAAAGTTTTCAGCTTAATTATGATTGCAACGTATGTGCATACATAGATAAGACGGTAAAGTGAGCAAACAATTCAGGCTCGATTTGTAATCACTCGATTAAAAGTTCGATTCGAGCTCGACTCGAAATATAAATGATTCAAATATTAGTAAATTTTAAAGTTCGATAAATTACTCGAACCTCCTCAAATTGCAATTTCATATTGATACTCGGATCATATTCATTCGAAAAAAGTTAAAATGCTGCTAGTACTCGATTCGAAATTGTGCTCGATTCAAGAGGTTAAACGAGTTCAATCAATTTAATTCGATAAATTTTGTGAACAATCAATTTATACTCAATATGAATTAAGAAGAGTCTCACTTTAACTTATTATATCTTATCGCATACACTTCGACTACCTCAAATATTTATCGACATATATATTATTTTCGTAACATTTATCCGTTTTCATAGTAAAAAACACAACTCAAAATAAGAGATAAGAAACTGATATTTCCACAACACTTCTTGATATTTACACATGAAAAGTGTCGCTATAGATGTATAGCGACCGTTAAAACTGTCGCTATAACCATCGCTATAGGATCTATAGCGACAATTTTCATGTGAAAATATTATTTTCTATTGTGGATTTTATCAGTTTCCTAATAGATAACATGTAATAAAAGCCACCAGAAAAAGGTAATGTCTGAAAACATATTTAGTTCCTTATTTCAACCAGATGGAACCATGTAATTATGTAACCAATAGGTCCGGTACACTGTGTGATGCCATGTATTCAACTTAGAAATGAGAATTATATTCTCAGCAACAGAGTAGTACCTTTTGCACAAATGGAGAGTCATGCGGAACCCCATCCACCACCACCAGGAGTTAAAATCTGAAGAATATCTCCAGCCTCCACCTCAACTGTGTTTTTACCTCCGAGGTATACCGTATGCTTATCTTTTGTAACAAGGTAATTGAGCCCCCGAGCACCGTCTTTTCCTCCCTTCAAGCCTCTAGGTGGATGAACACGCCTCTCGGAAAGAATACTCACAACTACTGGGCGTCTGAATTCAATCTCCCTAACCAGCCCATCACCACCTTTATGAATTCCAGCACCACCACTATTCTCTCTTAACCCAAATCTATGCAAAAGAACTGGATACCTCTGCTCAAAAATCTCTGGATCAGTCATACGAGTATTTGTCATATGGCATTGCACCCCACTAGTCCCATTCCAGCTAGGGCCAGCTCCACTTCCACCTCCGATTGTTTCATAGTACCCGAAAGTGTCATCCCCGAAAGTGAGATTATTCATACAACCCTGTGAACAAGCACAAGCCTGGAATGCAGTAAGCACAACATCAGTTACTCTCTGAGATGTGAGAACATTACCTCCCACAACAGCAGCCTTGTCACTTGGCGAGAGAAATGAACCTCATGGGATTGAGATTTTAACAGGAGCCAAACAGCCCTGATTGAGAGGAATATCGACATCCACCAAACAACGGAGGCAGTAAATGACAGCGGCAGCCGTGACTGCTTCTGGTGCATTCCAATTCCCGTAAACCTCTGGGCTAGTTCCTGAAAAATCAAAAACTGCTTCTCCTTTCTTAGAATCGATAGCCAGTTTCAAGTGTATAATAGACCCATCATCCATGTAATCTTCTTCCTCAATGGTCACACAATCTCCCTCTGCAAATTTTGCCGACTCGGTAGAAATTTTAGCAGCCATGGATTTGAGCATTTCTCTCACTGCTTCTTCTGCATTAACCTGCACATAGGTCATGTAAGCCTGCACGATATCCAAACCATACTGCTCGATAAGCTCCTTAATAAGGGAAATTCCTCTCTGGTTTGCAGCTACTTGAGCATGAAGATCGGATAAATTATCTTGAAGCCTGCGTGTTCCAGGGATGTTACGATCTGATTCATCAGAAGATGGGTAGCAGAGAAGTTTAGTGATCCCTTCTTCTTGAAAACTACCCTTCTCTACAAGTTTGAATGTCTTTATAGAAGCTCCTTCTTCCCATATGGACTTTGAAAAAGGTGGCATACTTCCCGGAGTAATACCCCCAATCTCTGCATGATGCCCTCTGCTTGCAACAAAGAATACCAGTTTATCATTATCAAAAACAGGTGTAATAACAGTAATATCAGGCAGATGGCTACCTCCAGCACAAGGATGATTTGTGACCAAAACATCTCCCTCACTCAAATTGTCACCCCAGTACTCCAGCTGCCACCTAACTGTGCTAGACATAGCTCCTAAGTGCACGGGAACATGGGGGGCATTAGCCACGAGCCCCCCATCAGGACTAAAAAGAGCGCAAGAAAAATCTAGCCGTTCTTTTATATTTGTTGATATGGAAGTTCTCTGCAAGGTCCGCCCCATTTGTTCAGCTATACCCATAAATCTGTGATTGAATATTGAGAGCTGCACGACATCTGCGACCTTTTCTGTGACTTTCACACTATTTGAAGTTGACTGGATTTCAATTTTGACGTTGCCAAATTTAGTGATAGTAGCTCTACAGTTGGGTTCTACTATCACAGTACTGTTACCGTTCATGATGATCGCAGGGCCAGGTATGATGTGCCCGTAACCCAGATCCTCAAGCTTAAATAGAGGCGTATTGTGCCACATATCCCAAAAATAAACCTTATAATGGCCTTCAATTTTAGGAGAGCTAGAGGAAGGTTCCAAGGCATGCGGCTTCAATATATTAGTGACTCCAATACCACGAACCCTTACATCACATATAAGGATACTCCGGTTCTGAAGTTTGAAACCATATTCTTGTTGGAACAACTTATCAAATTCATCAGCATAATCACCTCCTGACCCATCATTGTTTATCTGTCTCTTTACCATGATTGCAGTATCTGTACCTTGATATCTCAAATTTAAATATGTTTCAGTTGTCACATTTTCCTTTCTGAACCCTTGCTCTTGCAACTTCTGCTCTACCTGCTTCAACAAAATCGCTTCTCTACGTGAAGCCTCTAGTACAGACTCAGGTCCATATACAGCAGAATATGGCTCCTGTGCTTCTTCAATAACATCTGCCAATCCCATCCCGTATGCACTTAGGATCCCACAGAACCTGTGTATTAGTACCTCATTCATACCTAGTGACCTAGCAATGGCACATGCATGCTGGGGTCCAGCACCTCCAAAGCAAGCAAGGGCATGGTTCTTTGTCTCATGACCCTTCATCTCAGTCAGTTGCCGTATAGGACGGCACATTGTTTCATTTGCGACATTCACAAAACCCTGTGCAATATTCTCCACTGTCATATCCTTCGCTGATGGATCCTGGCTTTTTCTATAGGAATTAATTTGCTTTGCAAGTTCCTCAAATTTTATTCTAGTTGTGCGTATATCCAAAGGCTGATCTTCTTTAGGGCCAAATATTGAGGGGAAATAGTCGGGGATTACATATCCCAATATAAGATTTGCATCTGTAACTGCCAATTCCCCTTCTTTCCTATAACACACTGGACCCGGGTGTGCACCCACTGATTCTGGTCCCACTCGAAAAGCTCCAAACTGAAACTTCAATTTTGAACCACCACCAGCAGCAACAGTATTTATGTCAAGCTGAGGTGCTTGAATTATAGCTCCAGCAATCTGGGTTTCTAGAACTTGTTCATAGCTCCCTGCATAGCGGCTCACATCGGTAGAAGTACCACCCATGTCAAAACCAATGAGGGGTTTTTCTGTTTCAATCCCAAAAAGAGTCTGTGAGTAACCAACAACCCCACCTGCAGGACCTGACAAAACCGCTTTGTGACCTGAAAACCTATTTTCTGGCGCAAGTCCTCCATCTGATTGCATAAACAAAACATTCACCTTTCCTAGGCCTTCATCAAATTTGGAAATGAAACCTGACAAGTACTCTTTGATAACTGGAGTCAGGTAAGCGTCTACACTGGCTGTGAGACCCCTAGGAACAGCTCGAACCATAGGAGTGAGGGAAGAAGATAAAGAAACATGTTTGAACCCCAGACTCTCAGCTAATTTTTCCACGTATATTTCATGTTGTGGATAAGTGTAAGAATGCATCAATACAACAGCTAGACAACTGATTCCTTTCTCCAACAGACCTTTTAGCAAAGGCTTCAGAGCACCTTCATCAAGTGGCTTTACAACTCTGACAAGATCGCCTGAAATTCCTCTGAGAAGTGGTCCAGAGGAATGCGATTTCACTTCTTCATCATCAAGCACAAGCTCAATTCTCTCATCGACCTCTATAACCTCCTCATAAAGATTTGAAGGTTTTGATACAGTGAGATCAAAGATACTTGGGCGAGCCTGATTACCAATTTGCAGCAGATCTTTGAAACCTCGAGTCACACACAATGCAATCCTCTCCCCCTTTCTCTCTAAAAGTGCATTTGTTGCCACGGTTGTACCCATTCTGATCCACTCTATTTTATCTGTGGGAATTTTAGAAGTCCTGGGAAGTTTTTGGCAAGTATATTCCTCTAAAATCCTACGTATTCCTTCAATTGGAGCATCATCATAGTTAGATGGGTCAACAGACAGCAGCTTCATAACTCGACCTTCAGCCTGGCCCGGAATTTCAGCATAAACATCAGTGAATGTGCCTCCTCTATCAATACAAAACCTGAGTTTCTGTTCATTGACACTCCCCATTGCTGTGAGAGCCTCGTAGTATATAGGCTTCAGCTGCAAAAACCAGACAAATTAAGTTACCCGAGAAGATAGCCCCAGCGTAAATTTCTGAAAATAAAATTAACAATAAAGTTAATCATATGATAGTTGCATGGAAACAGCTTAACAATCTGAATTAGGTATGAATTAAATGCAAACTTATTAGAAGCCGATGTTATTGAGCTGAGATTCATGCTAATCCCAAAATAATAGATGTAAAATGAATTGTGATGTAAAATCCTTATATTCGTATATCCAAATATGAGTAATAAGGATGAATTAGCTATTAGAGGCAATAGGACAACAACACAAAGTAAATAACATGGCCAGCAAAACAACAGCCATGAGGTAAAAGGGTGACAAGTTGCAAAATTATTTTGATAATATGTGCACCTCCTACCAACTTTAAGTAGGATATCCCCATTGTCCACCAGAAGGATTGTGAAAGTGATTACGGAAACCACTGCAATAAATATTTATCATATCCGATGTATTTTACATATGAGGTCTGACCTCTGATTGTAATTAAAACAACTATAGAGACATTTAACTTCTCAAAATCATTGTATAGACTGGTTTATGTATCATTTCTTATAGGAAAATATCGAAACAAATTTAAATCCGATGTGTAGAATACTAAATTTAGATCTTTAATAATAAAAAATATTCTAGAGAGCAAGTTCTTCAACATAGCTGTAGATCACCCCCAACATTTCCTCATACAGAAAATAGCCAACATAGATAGCCATCATAATTCATAACACTATAACTTAAGCCAAATAGTGGTTTTGGAATTAGTAGTCTGAAAATGTTATCCCTTATTAGACCCCTATTTGTAGTTTATCTAAATGTTACAAACAAAATTACTCTCAAGTTTGGGCATCTATCAAATTTAAATAGAAAATATTAATCTTGAGAAGAATGCAGCACTTTCCGAAAGTATGATTTGTTGATTAATTAAAAAGACACCTAACGGCCTTCAGATAACAGATTATTAATAATTACTATTGAATCACAAACAGCTAACTACAGTCTCGTTTAAATAACAAATATTCAGGAAAAATGGAATCATATTGAGTGATAGTGACTTAAACCTTTGACTAATGCTAAGCAAGATACAAATAACAAACACCAGTCACTTACCAGAAATTGAAAGAATTATTCTAAAGCCCTAATTTTACATATACACTTCAGCAAAAATTTCAAAAGTCCTAAATTAAAAACATGCAGTTGAGATAAATTGAAGAAAACAAATTTTATTCATGAATCTAACAAAAAAAAAAACTAATTTGAAATAGGCAATTGAATATATTGTACAAACTGTAATTTTACGCATGAATCTTACCAAAAATCCAAATTTTAAATAACCAGTTGAGCATATATTTTACAAACTGTGATTTTATACCAGAAATTGAACCAATAATCATTAAAACCTAATTTTACCAACAAATTTCAATAAAAATTTAGAAAGTTCTAATTTTACCAATCCACTCCACCAAAAATTTAAAAATCCACAATTTTAAAACATGCACTTGACAAAAACTGAAAAACCCCGTTAATTCAAAAGTGAGCTGGTCATTTTGGGGCTTACCTCATGGGGGTATTAGTGACCGAGTATGTAGCACAGGGTGAAAGTGTTTGGAGCCTCTATCACAAGGGGCTAGTGTGTATTTAATCCTATTCTATATTGTTAAGAAACACTAAAGTGGATCAGAGCATTAATCCTCCCATTGTATTCTCTCTACAAGTATTCACAAAAACATAAAAACAGATTGCAATCTATATTTCAACACTCAGAGCTTTAACTGATTACTACTTGGTAACAAAATTAACCCTCATAAAAACAGATTACATAAGTACTATTCACATAAACATAATGTATATATATGATCATATTGACGATTAATTAGTAGAATGAGAATTAACAGAAATTAGAAGCAGACCTTAGAGAGAGAAACCAGAATCCTTTCAGCTGTGAAAGAGTTGGAGAGAGAAAGTCAGTATTCGACTGTGTGAATTTGTTGATGGAAATGCATCGGTTGTAACTTGGAGCACTTTGATGAAATAGAAACGGTGTATAAACTTGTAATTGTTTGGATATGGGAAGAAGACTCGTGTGATTAAGGCCAACCGAGTGGAACAGAGCATCTCAGATTTGGATCAAAAAATTTAGATTTAATTTTGGTTCCCAACAATTTTAACTTCTACAAAATTATAATTTGTGATTTTTAAAATTTATTTATAATTGAATTATTTATATTTTAAATCGAATTTTTAGTATAAAAATAAAGAATATATATTCATTTTACGGCCTTAGGCGTGTGATGTTGAGCTCAACTTGCAACCGTCCTTTTTGGTAGAGTAGCCCTATACTCTGCATTTTTATTTTTAAAGAATTATTATTTACATAACAAAAAATGGGTGAATAGATCCTTTTTATTTCAAATACTTTTCCTCGTTAATGTGTATTGTTCATATTTAAGTATATGACAAACATAAGAATCTTTTTCAAACACAAATGGAATAAGTAAAAGATTCCCTTCATTGATATATTCATAATCATACATACATTGTTCGTCAAGTTAGTTTAGTTGTAAGCGCTAGAACATACATAAAGCAGCTTATAACAGCTTATAGACATAATATAAATGACATAATGTAAATGACACAAGGGGTTTTAAGTGGTTCGTAGACTCAAGCTCCTAATCCACTCTTCTCGCTTTCAACTAGCAGGATTTCCACCAAGGAAGGGCAAGACTCGAATCTCTACGATTCCTTCAAGGCCGCACCTTTCGGGACTTCAGGCTTCACTAAGAACTCTTCAAGGCCAGCACTTGGGACTCCTCTAGTTCCCTAGAACTCTTCAAGCCCAAAGAGGCTTGAACTCTATTTAGTCCCTTTGGACAAGGACCCTTTGGCCCTCGCTTTTGTTTAGTCCCTCCTCTGACAAGGACCCTCTTGGCCTTGCTTTATTTAGTCCTCCGGACAAGGACCCTCAGCCCTCGCTTCGTTGAGTTGTTTGTTTGTTGTTGTTGAGTTGGTGCCGAGCTTCTAAGATGTCTTCATGCTCAACATCTTCTATCCTTAGCAACTTGGCTTGATCATCCTTGAAGAGCAGCTTGAGTGTTGCATGATGCTCACTTTCTTAGGTTGCTCAACTACTCCGGATGACCCTCGATGAACTCGCTTTGAAGATCATTCTCCTTGGTACTTGATGGTCGCATACGGTGAGGCTTCTAAGATGACCGTAAGCTCTTCTCATTAGGTACTTAGAAGTTTTCTCATGCTTGCCACCAAGATGGCTTTTGTGATCTCCTTCTTGCTACTTGATGCCTTCTCATGATGGACTTGCTAAGATGATCAGTAGGCTCTTTTCTATTGTACTTAGAGTCTTCCCATGATGGACATCCAGATGGCATGATGCTCTTCTTTCTCTCTCAGCTCGTAACACTCTTCATGTAGTAGAACTCTCACTTCTACATAGTAGAACTCACACTTCTACTTCTTACTTGATCCGACTTCGAGTGTTCTTCGTGGATCGTAGAGTGAGCCTTCTGACTCACTATCACTCTATTGATCACCCACCTTCTCTCCAAATTCAACAACTCCAAAGAACCTTGATCTTTGAAGCTCTTTCTCATTTATACTTCTTCCCAATCCTTCCGTTGGAAAGTAACCGCTTGAAGGCTATTCAAATATCTTCACAGATCTCAAGTTGCTTGATGTAGATCGCTTGATGTGACTTGTCATACTTTTTTCCGACGTCATAGCCATCGCTTTCACCTACCCTCGCCGATGTATCACTTTATTGTCTTGGGCAGTGTTGTCAAGACTTTATTTCTTCTGATTTCTAGATCAGAGGTTGTCCTTTTGCATCGATGCTCTCAATAAGCACTTGTCCGAATATTACCCTTCAGATTGAACCGTTGTCAATGCTTCAGTCTTCAGGTATTCGAACTCTACGATTCTGATGCATGTCTTCAAGGACCTGATCGTAGTGTCTTGTTGATTGTTGCTCGCCATGACTAGTAGAGTTAACACTACGATCCTCAAGAGTGTTGATTGGATCTTCAATGTAGAACACCTCTTCTCAGTATTGCAAAAGGCTTCAATACTTCTATTTGCTTCGATCGTTCTCGTGACATCGATGGCCTAATTCCTTGCTCGTCCCCTTCTCAACATCAAGACACTTCAGATTTCAGGGCTGCGCCCAAATTTTTTTTCTCCTTGTGATCTCCCATTCACTTATCATCAATGAACCGACCACGCACTTAATCACTTTAGCCTTGCTTCTTCGTGAGGTCGACCAAGATCTCGGTTCACCTTCCATCGCCTCCTTCTTTTTTTTAGAAACACTACGATCTTGGTTGCTTCCAAGATCGTTGTCTTCTTCATACACTTGATAGCTATCGCATAGTCGACTTTCCTTAGTCACCAAGTCTTCTTTGATCTCCTCAGTGAAGACTTCATCACGAATGGCCTTACACCTCAATCTTAATGCCGATTGGGTTTGTGCCGAACTCTTCATTGTTAGCCTCGCATGCCATTCGCTGAGTGCTCTCTCTCTCGTTCCCTTTACATCGTGGAATGCATCTTTGCAAAGCCAACCAGAGGCTTCAGACTTTGATATTCTAGGAGTGCTCATTCTTTGAGAACCGTGATCTTCTACGATTCTCGACTTGGCATTGTGAGCACTTCGTTGGAGTCGTAGTTCTCGCACTCTCACGATTCAAATTTTCTACCGCAGCAAACACTACGATCCCGAGATCGATCTCGACACTCTACGATTTCGCCTTGTGCTTGTTGTCTTCATCCGATCTTGCCCGACTCGATCTCTCTCAGATGCACTCAATGGACTCTACGAACTCAGAGTGTAGTAGTCTACGATCCTCGACTTGGCTTCGGCATCACTAGGCTCTACGACTCGAGTGTAGTCTACGCTTTGGACTTGGCTTCTAGCAGATGATCGCTCTACCATAGCAAGTGTCGTTTCTACGATTTTGAACACGACTTCCTCAAAGACACTACGATCCCGAGGAAGCTCTTCTCGATACACTACGATCCTTCTTCGCTTCCCTGACGCTCACGAACTCCGAGATCTACTATCTTGCATACTCCTATTCTCGCCGATAGCTCCCGAGTTAACCTCGACTCACCCGCGTATTCACTACTTACTTCGTGCAAGGTTTCGACGATCGACTAGCCTATCTATTACATCATAAGATCAACCTAACATGCTTGATCTTTCTATCTTTATAGTCCTTGTACATCTTTTCTTTTTAAGGACTTTACAAAGTCAGTTTTCTTATGTAGGATCAACCTAACATATTTGATCAATTCATTCTAAGTCCTTATACATATATTTCTATTATCTAACAAAGGACTTTACAACTTTTCTTAATGCAAGCATACTTGCATATTATTCATTCATATATATATATATCATAATCAAATCATATATAAAATAGGAATATCATTCACATGCTTATTCCCCATAATCTCCCCTATTTGATTATGACAAAAAATAATAAGTGTATATGCATGTTATGAATGAATCTTATATATAGTGAGCAAATTTGATTTCTAAGATGCTTAATCATGAATGTCATTTATATTGATATGGCAATTTATACATTAAGACATTCTACATCCTGGATCCAGAACATTCCTAACAGATTAGAGATGTACCTCCTTGGCTCCATGTGTGTTTCCAGGATGCTTGTTGATCAGCTACTCATCTTGTTTCGCTTCTTGATCTTCTTCTCCCCTCGATGATGACCTTCTATCTTTGCTTGGCTCCCTTCATCACCTTTCTCGATCCGCTCCCTTCAAATTTCTTCATGATTTTGGTATCATCATCTTCAGTCCCCCTCGATGATGATTCATTATCTCGCCGCTTCTTTCTTCTTCTTCGACTTCTTCTCCTTAACCCTTTGCTCTTCTTTTTTGTGCCTCTTTGCTCCTCTTCTTTCTATGCCTCTTTTCTCCCCTTTTGTCATCAATCATTTGAGAGAGTCGCCCATGTTGGACATAAGTCGCCTCCATCGTGTAGAGGAGTTGGCAACTTCAAACTTGAGTTCCTCACCGCCCAAATTTCAAGTCAGACCGTGAAAGTCTGCTTTAGGTCGTCAATCTTGTCGATAGGGCTTCAATCGCTTCTTCGCTGGTCTTCCTCAATTCATAGAGCATCTTCCTTCGATCTTGTATGGCCTTCCGATAGATGTTATCTCTCTCTTGAGTTTGAGAGATACATCACCCATGATAGCTTGAAGTTTGTCTTTGGAAAGAATCATCTCCGTCGTCATTGCCTCGCTTCATTCTTTAAAGAGTATAGATATCTTCTTGCTTAGATCATCGAGCTCTTCAAGAGTTCCCGCCCAAAGCGGTTTGATCCTCTTGATTGGCGCCTTTAGGTCGAAAGCAATGGATTGACTCTCACGATTGTCATCTTTGGATGATTTTCAAATGTTTGATAATCTCGAACAATCGTGGAATACCAATTGCTTGTGGAGGGATGATGGAGTGTCCGATAAGCGTTGCTTGATCATAAGGAGGCTTCGGTTTTGATTTGAACATCATCGCAGTAGAGTGATCGACTTCACGATCGCCTTCTTGGTCATGGCTCTTCTTCCTTCGTAATCCACTCTACGATCGTAGGGATGTAGAGATTTCCAAAGATGTCGATAGACCTTGAAGTGGGCTGGTTTGTGATCACCAGGGTGGCAAACTTCTTCACTCTTGAAAGTTCTCGAGCCACCAGCCCATGCTTGAAACCGCTTGTAACACCAACCAAGTAGCTTCCATCTTTTCAAAGAAAGGCCTTTAGCCATGGCATCCACCGGAAGAACCATCTCATCGCCAGATCATCGTGGTTATAGAGAATGGTTGAGCAGCGCCTAGCTCCATATTGTTCCAGCTTCGACTAAGTCGTAAGTAGTCATTCTTACTACTCGAGCTCGCTTGCTCCATAGTTTACCCATCCGTCGAGGAGTCTCTCGATGGTTCATTGGGAACTTCTACCACTATTCTCCCGATAAATCTTGCAGTGAGAGAACAGGTGAAGTTCTTCGAGTTTTCGATTCTCGATCTTCGAGTTGGAATCATTTCCTTCTTCTTTCCTTCTCGTAACCGTAACCGCTTAGATCACCTTCAAGCAGAGAGGTCTTCTTCGCATTTCATGTTCGTAACCTTCGATCATCTTCAATGTAAAAATCCTTCTTGCTTGAAGTTTCATTATCAGAACCTTCTTCAGCAAGTATTTCCTCAGATTTTTCTTCTTCACTGCTGGCTTCATCTTCAGCACTTTCTCCTGGGGATACAGACTCATCATCACTCAACTCAATGATGGCATTTGATTGGCCACTGTTCCTTTTGGAGGCAAACTGGGCTTGCATCCTGTAGCTCTTCCTTCTTCGTGGAGGTTCAACTATTGGAGACACATATTCTTCTTCTTCTTCGTGTTCAACTCTCTCTTTCAATGTATATACTTCTTTGAGTTCAAATTTGTAGGGGCGATTCTTCTTTCTTGACTCATCACTTTCCGAGCCATCATGAGCTTTCTCGGATTTGAGGGACATTCTCTTCTTCTTCTTCAACAACATTTTCCTCGACCCATTCTCCGGGCTCGTTAGGCAAAGGGCATTTGGGGATGCGCTTTGGTCACTTTGACTTTCTTTTTTCATCATCGAGTGGCTTCTCCGAGAATTGGCCATGGGCTTGAGCATTCTTCTTTGTCGCTAGCTTCAGACTTTCTTTCATTACATCGCCTTCATTCTCATCATCATTGGATGTCGACTATGGGGACTAGACCACATCTTCTATTTCTTCCTCTTCTCACGACTTCTACGTCCCTTTCTTCAAAGAGATGTATTGATTTGAGAAGCCAAGGTCGGTTTGTCTTCCACCTTAGCTTTCTTGTCGATCGCCCTCAAGCAACCTCCGCTTCTTCTTCTTTTGTGGTTTCAGATAGCTTGGTCCTTTTCTTCTTTATCCTTGTTCATGGAGGAAACTCTCCTCAGTGGGGCCTGGGCTTTCTTAGCATTACCAAATTTCTTCACCACTTTTGATTTCTTCCTAGTCATGCGTGATTTCAAATGCTTGCTTAGAGTCACCGGACTCGTAGCTCTCTGCCTTTTATCGCCTTCCTCTTCTTTGCAGAGGCTCTACTCACTCCCCCAAATTGCCACCTTTTGTTTTCCTTGGGGTTCTTCTTCCAGCTTCTCAAATAACTGTGGAGACATCACCTTGTGCACATTCAAGGCTTCTCCTCATCATCCTTGATTTTCCTCCTAGTTTCTTCTTCGAATGATACTCAAAGAACCTCCCATGAAATACCTTAGTCAAGGGCTTCTTCTCATTTTCTCTACCCACTTAGAGATTTGATCAAACAAAATGGCTCCAAAGTCAATTTGTTTCTTCGTAACTATAGCTCGACATTATCTTCAAATGTTGATCAATCACCGTATCATGTGCAAAGTGTTTTTTTACAAAGATGCACTTTCCTACAATTTCAAAGAAGGAACTCATATTCTTCAGGGAACTCCTTCTTCATGTCTTTGAAGCTAGGGTTTCTTTGGTATCCCATCAACTCCTTCGCTTGCTCAATGTTGACATCTTCAAGGTTCTTCAGCCCTTGGCTAGGGAAATCTAGGTGTTGATTAAGGTCAGAAGATTTCAACTTCAGAATCTGACCTTTAACCTTGGTAGATAGAGTTCCAGAGTTTATGGAGACATTTGAGTAGAACTCCTTAACCAGGTTAATGTATACACGAGTACTCGCCTCGAGACATTCTGAAAACCCAACTTCCTTTACGAGTCTAAGTATGTCCCTGAACTTTTTCTCAGATTTCTCAAACGATTTGGTTCCAAGCTGAATGCCGGTGATAACTTGCCAGTTTTCCATTTGAATCGTTCGAAGACTGTGGGTGTTTGATTTAGAGAGATTTATGCGAGATGGCTGACTGAGATTTGGTAAGGCTCTGGAGGGTTAACTGATTTTGCTCTTGAAAAGCTTTCTAGGGTTTTAAAAATGGGAGGGAGAAAGGTTCGATATCTTTTGGTAACTGTCTGCAGATTTGAAATCGCCTTTATGGCGCCTTCTAACTCGTGATACTCAAAGGATGTGTCAATCGTCCATTGGTTGCACGCTGCTCAAAGAATGAGTCAGAATTCCCCACAACTTTTCGCTATTTGAAGAGTGGACATTTAATTGACGTGGCTTTGACCGCTGACCTTTTGATTCAGAGAGTGACATGATGAGGCAGCTATAGACTCTACGATTTCCTTTGTTGACTCAACGATCAACTTCTAAGAGATGCTGCAGTGGATGGCTTTGTCTTTCCTCCTTACTTCGATGCAGCATAACTCAATCACCGATGTATTCAACTTATCTCCTCAACTTTAATGGCTTAGCAGATGTCTCATTCTTCCTGGTTCTTGTGAACCGTGTACCCTTTGATAGGACTACGATCGCTGAGTTATCTTCTTCTATCACGAGGTTGCACTACGATCGCTTAGATAGCATTACGATCGCTGAGTTTGTACCACAATCGCTTAGTCCTCTTCAAGTTCAACTCTACGATCGCTGACCGACTTGGTTCTTTTGAGATGAACTAGATCAAGCATTCCTTCCGGGATAAGGTAGCTCGTAAGGGCCAACCTCTTAGAGTTAGCTAAGGGTCGCTTTGTCCCCGAGGCGCTTTCCGTATGAAATACTAAGGCAAAGATTTTCAATGACATCTCATTAGACCTTTTCGATGGGGAGGTCTTTCTACCACCGGATATCTCGCATTGCTTTGGAATCGTGGTGTCCTTCTCTTTTTACACTACGATCATGTGTTTGATCGTAGGAACTTCACGATTATGGATCGGGTGGTCAAGGGTTATCGAGTACGCTTTGAGACGCTCCTACCGACTATGGATCTTCATTTGTTCATCACCACAAAGTTTTGGGACTCTCAGAGTCGGTACATCTCTCTTCCAGTTTAATAGTGTTGTTATTCCTTAATGCATCACCGCTCCCCATTGTTGATGTTGTTTCTCAGATAGATGTGATTCCTTCTTCATGTTCATTTGAAGGTCGCCCAACATTTCTCCTTCCGATTGGAATCATCATCGTTGCTTAGTTTTCCTTATATCGTAGAGATGAGTATTTTCGATCGATCACTCTACGATCATTCGACAAACTTCTACTTAACGTAGTCTTCTTTGATAGTCCTTTGTTTTGAGAAGTTCTACTTCAGAAAGAACTCCTTTTGTCTTAAGCTCAATGATATTCTCACAGAGCTTCCTCGAGGATCCTTTCCATAAAGCATGTCTTTCTTGATACGGGCACATAGAATCCTCTTTATCTTCTCGCTTCATGGCATGCTCCCATATACAGATTTGCGCCCATGTGAGCTCCATTCCTGTTAGCTCGTAGGGTCTTCAAGACGTGCTTGACATATAGAAACCTTATCAGACTCATCTCTGAATAGTCCTTAGCCTTCTGCTGGTTGAGTCCTATTGAATGAAGTCTTCTGCTTCAGCATTCCTTAGTGTGGTCAGACTGACCAAGTACCTGCAGGTTTAAGTATATTTCTACTTTTGGTCCCCATTGTTGAATGGGTCCTGCTAAGTTAGTTTTCTAAACCCCTATTCCTCTTAACTGGATAATCATCATGTTTATCACCAACAAACATATTCATGCATGCAACTATATTGAGATAATACATTTTTGAAATGCATGATGGTGAGTGTGTGTAGGATTTGACAATTAATGACACACTCTTTATCTATGATGGTTTCATCATTTACTGGGTTATGTTCACAATGTTTAAGTGTTCACAGAGTGTGAATCAACTCTACGATTTATGAGTATCTAGTTGATTTATGGATGTGATCAGTTTCTACAAATCAACAAGATCCTCTTGTAGAACTGATCATTCTCTGTGTGTTGTCAAACACTTAGAACATAGGCTTGTATATACATACTAACACATCAAAGAATGATTACTTAACATAAAATTCATTTGTTCATGATACTCTTATGATCTATTTCATTTTCTTCAAGATGTCATCTTCAAATTAAAACTTGGTTAAAGAGAAAGTTTGTAGACATTTGAATTTTTCATCTTCAGACTACTTTCTCTCTTCACCTTTTTAGGTAGATTATGACTTCTTGACAAAATCACCGCCATAGTTCATAAGATTGTGCAACTATGATGTATACATTAGTAATTGTGAGGAACTGCATCTTTTTACTATCGCTTTCTTAACAATTATTTACCTTAGATATACCGAGTTCGTATCGATGTGCATAGCTTTTACTTTTGCTCCTTTCACTTTTAATGCTCTTTCGGCCTTTCATCAATCAATCGTGGTCTTGAAGATGTAGATCAAGAGAGTCGTAGCATTAAGATCTTTGACATCTTTGAGTTTACAAAGATAAGACCCAGCTTGTTGGTTGGTCACTCATAAGTTTGAGAAGATCTTCTTTCTCCTCTCGATCAAGATTTCTTAAGACGCTGCGGACCTCTTCATCTTTCAGTCATGAATGCTTTTACTCTTTGTCACCGATGTCTCTTGCTCTCTTTCTCTCGTCTGGGTCTTCGTGACTACAAGATTGATCGCAGGATAGGATTGGTCTTGTTGATATAGCAATCGAGGATATGGACCAATCTGAAAGCAGCCATGTGTGTATATACACATTTTACCTATACACAATATTTCCAACGTGTGAGCTCTTTCTCAAGATATAACAAGTTACTTACTACTAAACTAAGTTTAGAACAATGTTAGTGCTCGGGATCGACTCAAAGCGATTAGCTTTTGAATATAGCATGAGAACCTCGCTACGATACCAATTGTTAGTTCCCAGAGGGCACAATAGATCTAGAAGGGGGGGTTGAATAGATCCTTTTTATTTCAAATACTTTTCTGGTTAATGTGTATTGTTCATATTTAAGTATATGACAAACATAAGAATCTTTTCAAACACAACGGAATAAGTAAAAGATTCCCCTTCATTGATATATTCATAATCATACATACATTGTTCGTTGGGTTAGTTTAGTTGTAAGCAGTTAGAACATACATAGCAGTTATAGACATAATGTAAATGACATAATGTAAATGACACAAGGGGTTTTAAGTGGTTCAGAGACTCAAGCTCCTAATCCACTCTTCTGCTTTCAACTAGCAGGATTTCCACTAAGGAAGGGCAGCACCCTGAATCTCTACGATTCCTTCAAGGCCAGCAGCCTTGGGACTTCAGTTCACTAAGAACTCTTCAAGGCCAGCAGCCTTGGGACTCCTCTAGTTCCCTAGGAACTCTTCAAGCCCAGCAGGCTTGGAACTCTATTTAGTCCCTTTGGACAAGGACCCTTTGGCCCTGCTTTGTTTAGTCCCTCCGGACAAGGACCCTCTTGGCCCTGCTTCATTTAGTCCTCCGACAAGGACCCTCGTGCCCTCGCTTCATTGAGTTGTTTGTTTGTTGTTGTTGAGTTTGTCTTTGAGCTTCTAAGATGTCTTCATGCTCCTAACATCTTCTATCCTTAGCGACTTGGCTTGATCATCCTTGAAGAGCGCTTGAGTGTTGCATGATGCTCAAATTCTTAGGTTGCTTTCAACTACTCCTTGATGACCCCTCGATGAACCGCCTTGAAGATCATTCTCCTTGGTACTTGATGGCTGCACATGAGAGGCTTCTAAGATGACTGTAAGCTCTTCTGTTAGGTACTTAGAAGCTTTCTCATGCTTGCCACCAAGATGGCTTTTGTGATCTCCCTTCTTGCTACTTGATGCCTTCTCATGATGGACTTGCTAAGATGATCAGTAGGCTCTTCTCTATCAGACTTAGATTCCCATGATGGACATCCATATGGCATGATGCTTCTTCTTTCTCTCTCAGCTCGTAAAACACTCTTCATGTAGTAGAACTCTCACTTCTATATAGTAGAACTCACACTTCTACTTCTTGCTTGATCCGACTTCGAGTGTTCTTGGTGGATCGTAGAGAGTGAGCCTTCTGACTCACTATCACTTTCACTGGATCACCCACCTTCTCTCCAAATTCAACAACTCCAAAGAACCTTTGATCTTTGAAGCTCTTTCTCATTATACTTCTTCCCAATCCTTCCGTTGGAAAGTAGTCGTTGAAGGCTATTCAAATATCTTCACAGATCTCAAGTTGCTTGATGTAGACTTCTTGATGTGACTTGTCATACTTTTTTCCGACGTCATAGCTTCATCGCTTCACCTACCCTCTATCGATGTATCACTTTATTGTCTTGGGCAGGTTGAAGACTTTATTTCTTCTGAATTCTAGATCAGAGGTTGTCCTTTTGCATCGATGCTCTCAATAAGCACTTGTCCGAATATTACCCTTAAGATTGAACCGTTGCCAATGCTTCAGTCTTCAGGAATTCGAACTCTATGATTCTAATGTATGTATTCAAGGACCTGATCGTAGTGTCTTGTTGATTATTGCTCGTTGACAAGTAGAGTTAACACTACGATCCTGAAGAGTGTTGATTGGATCTTCAATGTAGAACACCTCTTCCTTGTATTGTGCATTGCTTCAATACTTCTATTTGCTTCGACTGTTCTCAGATACTGATGGCCTAATTCCTTGCTCTGGTCCCCTTTTGAACATCAAGACACTTCTGATTTGTGGCGCGTCTAGCTTGCTTTCTCCTTGTGATCTCCGCTCACTTATTATCAATGAACCACCACGCTTAATCACTTTAGCCTTTCTCTTCAGAGGCTGACCATTATCTCGGTTCACCTTCCATCAGTTCCTTCTTTGTTTGGCAAACACTACGATCTTGGTTGCTTCCAAGATCGTTGTCTTCTGTACACTTGATAGCTACTGTATAGGCTGACTTTCCTTAGTCAGCTTCTGAATTCTTCTTTGGATCTTCTTGTGGAAGACTTCATCACGAATGGCCTTACACCTCAATCTTAATGCTGAGTGGATTTGTGCTGAGATCTTCTGTTAGCCTGCATGCCATTCGTTGAGTGCTCTCTAGTTCCCTTACTGTGGAATGCATCTTTGCAGTGCCAACCAGAGGCTTCGTACCTTTGGATATTCTGGGAGTGTTCATTCTTAGAGAACTATATCTGCTCTATGATTCTGACTTGGCATTGTGAGCATTTCTGTTGGAGTCGTAGTTCTGCACTCTATGATTCAGCTTTGGCTGTGCAAACACTACGATCCTGAGATCAGATCTTGACACTCTACGATTTCTGCCTTGTGCTTGTTGTCTTCATCTGATCTTGCACGACTACGATCTCTGTATGCACTCAATGGGCTCTACGATCTCAGAGTGTAGTCTACGATCCTTGACTTGGCTTCGGCATCACTAGGCTCTACGACTCTGAGTGTAGTCTACGTTTCGGATTTGGCTTCGGCAGATGATCGTTCGGCTCATAGGCAGGTTGTCTATACGATTTTGAACATGACTTCCTCAGCACACTACGATCCCGAGGAAGCTTTTCTCGATACACTACGATCCTTCTTCGTTTCCCCTGGCAGTCTATAAACTCCGAGATATACTATCTTGCATACTCCTATTCTGCCTCGATAGCTCCCGAGTTAACCTTGACTCACCTGGTAGACTACGACTTCTGGTGCAGTGCTCGACGATCAGACTAGCCTATCTATTACATCATAAGATCAACCTAACATGCTTGATCTTTCTATCTTTATAGCCCGTGTACATCTTTTCTTTTTAAGGACTTTACAAAGCTGTCTTTCTTATGTAAAATCAACCTAACATTTTTGATCAATTCATTCTAAGTCATTGTACATATATTTCTATTATCTAACAAAGGACCTTACATCTTTTCTTAATGCAAGCATACTTGCATATTCATTCATATATATCATAATCAAATCATATATTAAATAGGAATATCATTTACATGTTTATTCCTGACAATCTCCCCCTATTTGATTATGACAAAAACAATAAGTGCATATGCATGTTATGAATGAATCTTATATACAGTGAGCAGCTGTATTTCTAAAGCAGTTAATCATGAATGTCATTTATATTGATATGGCAATTTATATATTCAGACATTCTACATCCTGGATCCAGAAAATACCTAACAGATTAGAGATGTACCTCCTTGGCTCCATGTGTGTTTCCAGGATGCTTGTTGATCAGCTACTCATTTGTTTCTGCTTCTTGATCTTGCTCCTCCTCAGATAATGACCTTCTATCTTTGCTTGGCTCCCCTTCAGCTTCTGCAATTTTGGTATTATCATCTTCAGGATCCCCCTCAGATGATGATTCATTATCTGCTACTACTTTCTTCTTCTTTGACTTCTTCTCCCTTAACCCTCTGCTCTTCTTTTGGTGCCTCTTGCTCCTCTTCTTTCTATGCCTCTTTTTCTCCCCCTTTTTGTCATCAATCATTTGAGAGAGCTGCTCCATGTTGGACATAAGCTGCTCCATCAGGTAGGAGGAGTTGGCAACTTCAAACTTGAGTTCCTGCTGGCCCAGCTCAAGTTGCACTGTGAAGTCTGCTTTAGGTCGTCAATCTTGTCAAATAGGGCTTGAATCTGCTCTTCGTTGGTCTTCTGAATTCGTAGAGCATCTGCCTTTTGATCTTGTATGGCCTTCTGATAGATGTTATCTCTCTCTTGGAGTTTGAGAGATACATCAGCCATGATAGCTTGAAGTTTGTGCTAGAAAGTATCATCTCCTGTTGCTGTCTGCTTATGTGATTCTTTAGTGAGCATAGATATCTTCTTGCTTAGATCATCAGAGCTCTTCAGTAGTTCCTGCTCCAAAGCGGTTTGATCCTCTTGATTGGCAGCTTCAGGTTGAGCAATGGATTAGACTCTACGATTGTCATCTTTGGACATATTTTCAAATGTTTGGATAATCTGAACAATCTTGGAATACCAATTGCTTGTGGAGGATGATGGAGTGTCTGATAGCAGTGCTTGATCATAAGGAGGCTTCTGGTTTTGGATTTGAACATCATCGGTGAGAGTGATCAGACTCTACGATCAGCTTCTTGGTCATGGCTCTTCTTCCTTCAGAATCCACTCTACGATTGTAGGGGATGTAGAGATTTCCAGCATATCGATAGACCTTGAAGTGGGGCTGGTTTGTGATCAGCTTGGTGGCAAACTTCTTCACTCTTGGAAAGTTCTGAGCCACCAGTTCGATGCTTGGAAACTGCTTGTAACACCAACTGAAGTAGCTTCCCTATTTTTCAGTAAAGGCCTTTAGCCATGGCATCCACTGGAAGAACCATCTCATCAGCAGATCATCAGGGTTATAGAGAATGGTTGAGCAGTCTAGCTCCATATTGTTCCAGTTCTTGACTAAGTCAGAAGTAGTCATTCTTACTACTCTGAGCTGCTCGTCTCCATAGTTTACCCATCTGTCAGGAGGAGTCTCTGATGGTTCATTGGGAACTTCTACCACTATTCTCCTGATAAATCTTGCAGGTGAGAGAACAGGGTGAAGTTCTGAGTTTTCCGATTCTGGATCTTCAGAGTTGGAATCATTTCCTGCTTCTTCCTTTTCAGATCCAGAATTCTTCTTCTATAATCTTGAGCATATTTATTTAGAGTTTTAGAAAGCTTTGAGCGTAGAAAACAGTGAAAGTTTTCTTCAAGAATATCCTCGCTATACCAGTTGGAATACTCTTCTTTTCAAGGTAAGTGTGACAACCCCAAAATAGGTCCATTCCATCCAACCTATTCTGAGTCGCCAAATACATGGTACAAAAAATAACTACAACTTTATTACAATAATTGTCGTGCAAAATACAACAACACATATGCTATGAGTTTGGATACAAATATATACCAAATGTGACTCATGTTCCAACCATGGACAGCACCTCACAATGACACCTTACATAAAGGTATAGTAAAAAATAGTTTTAGAAATTAGAATCTTTGGGAAGTGCTCAAGGAAACCTTCGTACGTGGGAGGCCATGCGTCTAGGTTATAATAGATATCATATGGCCACATAATTATCCTTGATTGACCCAATAGACCCCAAAGAAAAACGAAAAAGATTACTATCATATTCTTCACTATGGTGAGTCTTCTCTTGACATATCATTATCTCCACTGTCTCTAATTGAGAATTATACTCCAAACAAACACCAAGATTATATAGGTAGTGCTCTTATATATACTCAGCAAGTGGATGAGCACATCCCTGTCTTATGATGATACGAGGTTGTATGTCATTAGACATCTTGTATGATAGTGGCAAAACACCCTTCCAACGTTGGGTTCGCCTCACCTTAGTTGATTCACAAAATATAACTACTAAATGATGACCACCGTTCTATTCCCCTGTTACCCTCGCTCGACCCAGCTACACTCTTATTACCTGAAAGGAATTGTGAGGCAAAAGGGTGAGCACAACTAGCTTCGATAAAGAATATCATGACTAAAGATAATTAAATTATCAATAGCCTTTATCAATAATAAATCAGAGATTTAGAACATATGGTAGATGATAAAAAATTTCAACCATAGTTTGCGGTGAACGAGCAATCCATTAGAAGAGTCAAATAGACGATAAAATCTATTATCTTCTCCGTGTTAAAAGTCCACCAACAATGTTTTATCCTCAGTAACATCAATCAACAATTCCTCATCCCACAATCACATGTATAACTTATAATCGTAATTGTAGTTCTAAATTCCTTTTCTCATCCGGACAAAGATAATTTTCATCACCTGAAACATCAAAGATCATGGTTATACCAAATCACAGTTCATGTTCATAATCATACTAATAAATTTATCTTTGCACTATGGGCCAAAGATATTCATCAACAAGTCATCTTTGCACTACATGCCAAAGATATTCAACAACAGGTCATCTTTGCATTATGAGCCAAAGATATTCATCAACAAATCATCTTTGCACTACAGGCCAAAGATATTCAACAACAAGTCATCTTTGCATTACGAGCCAAAGATATTCATCAATAATTCATCTTTGCACTACAGGCTAAAGATATTCATTATCATTTCATCTTTGCACTACAGGCAAAAGATATTCAATAACAGGTTATCTTTGTACTACAGGCCAAAGATATTCAACAACAGGTCATCTTTGCACTACGGCCAAAGATATTCATCAATAATTCATCTTTGCACTACAGGCCAAAGATATTCCTCAACGATTCATATTTGCACTCACAGGCCAAATATATTCATCAACAATTCATATTTGCACTACAGGCCAAATATATTCATATCTCAAAGAAATATATAATCATTTCGAAATTTATATAAACAATAATTATAACCATGTTAATCAATTCATCTTTACACTTAAGCTAAAGATATTCAATTATAAATTCAATGGTCATGATCATACCGATTAACAATTCATCTTTTACACTCTTGGCCAAAGAGAACCCATAGTCACGATCATACCAATAATCTACCCATCTTTACTGATCAAGTGAAAGAGAAATTCAACATCGGGGTTATAAAAATGTTATATATGATAATAAAAATAATATGATCAACAACTGCATTTATTTTCAAGAGCAACAATCATAAATCAACGATAATTTGGTCAGAAAAAGAAATAAATTTTTGTCGTGAATAGTACCTAGTGAATAGTAACTTGTGAATAGTAACTCATGAATAGTAACTCGTGAATAGTACTCTCGTATTTGTACATAATCTGGTATATCGTAAATAATGTCATATACGTAAATAGTGCCATATACATGAATAGTCTTGAGTATCGTGAATAATGTCGATATCGTGAATAGTAACCCCACTCAAAAAGGTAGAACTTCCACAATAAAATCCATAACAATATTTCGGTATAATGATATTGAAAGAATAACATCATTACTGAAACAATATCCCTTATGATCCCTTAAAATCCCTTACTATCCCTTACCTCAAAAGAGCGACGCTTACATTGGATATCTGGATATAATACATGAAGAAACTTGCAGCGATGAATAGCAACTCACCAAGTATCTAAATACTCACAAAATATACTTGATAATCTAGAGAAAAAGAGAAAACTTATGAATTACGGTGTGATTTTCAATTCTAACTTAGCCTATATTTATAGGAAAATGTTAAGCACGCCCAAAGCAGACTTGACTTTTGTAACTTGATGGCTTTACTCTTTCTACTATTCTACCCACCAAAAATCAGCCATCTTCCCCAACAACCAAAAGTGGGGCCCACCCATATCTAAAATTTTCCACCAAAATCATTTATAAACCTAATTTTCGAATCAGTCACCTCTTAAAATTCATAACAAATCATTCGTTCATTTTTAACAGTTCAAAATTTGTGGACATATACTCAACTTATATATGTATAACATATCCAAAAATCACAACGATCCAACTATCGGATTAAATATTATAACTCACACAATAAAATTTCAGTAAGAACACCGATTTGATCTTTTAATACCTCCAATCCGACAAAATACTGATAAAACACCTCAACATTAACTCTTTCATTTATAACCACATAAATAAATCCATCATATATATCCACATCAAATAAATATTTCCTTATCATATGAATCAATAATTAATTATTCACAAATAATATTACAAAATCACAATAATGACAACCAGGCAGTTCCCAGGAAAGAGGGGGCTTTCTGATAAGGATTTATCCTTACTGGCGCGCAATTAGGTGACCAAACCTCTCCTTGACAGAACTTTCTAGACATTGCCAATAATGCTATCTAATAATATTATTCAAATAATATGAATTATTGATCCGATAATGGAGATCTTGTCAAAGATGACAATTATTGAAACAATAAAATAAAATATTGAGCGGTAATTCTTATCGTAACAATTATTGAGTAGTGCCTTCTTACGTAAGGATCAATAATTCAACAATCTTGTGCAATACCGGTAAAGCTATTGTGCAACCATGCGTATTCAGATATTTACCACCAAAGGGTATTCCAACAATCTTAACTGGTAACAACTTCTGCAGTTATTTATAAAAACTCAAACTTTGTCATTTTTTTCATCTGACAGTTATCCGTTATGGGGTCCACAAATAGCTGCGCCGTCGTACGAATATTCTCCGACAGAAAGAATATTTTATAACCACTCGTATTTTGAAAAAAAATTCATATATCACCCTTAACTTTAACTTTTATCAATTTAACCATTTACTGAATAGAAAAATTGAATACTTTTATGTCATAAAATTTGGGGTCTTACAGTAAGGGATGTTATTTTTGTTCAATATTCGCTTGAAATAATATTTTCTTCCATACTCTGTAGTATGTAAGTAATATTATTTCATTTTAGATTTCGAATTCTATATTCGTTTGTTAAAATTTTAGCTTCTATACTCCATGAAATTAGTAGAATATCCTTGATATTTGCGCTTCATCTAGTATCTTTTCATGAAAATATTATTCTTAGCATTCTTGATAAGTTTTAACTTTTTCATGCCAGAGTACTACACGGGGTTACTATTCCTGAAGTACTATTCACGGGGTACTATTCACTCAAGTACTATTCACCCGGGATACTATTCATGATAAAAATTGATTCATTTTCGGTTCAAATTATTTTTGGTACAATATTATTCTTGAATTTTACTCCACAAAGCAGTATCATGTTGACAATTTGGACGTTATTGATTTCTGGATAAATTAAATTACAAATCTTTAAAATTTATCCTTGAACTTGTTTTATTGAATTCTTATATCATTGACATCATCCTCATGTTTATATTATGTTGAAAGTCATCTGTGGCCTGTAGTGCATAGATGAACTTGGTATGATTACGACCGAGGATTATTCGGTATAATCATGATTTCGTAATGTTACAAATGATGTGGAAAAAAGTCCTCATTGGCCCGTAGTGCATTGATGGATGCCGATTGTTGGCATGATCATGACCATTGATGAATACACGAATATCCTTGTCCCGTAGTGCATGGATAATTTATTGTCGTGATACTAATGAATATCCTTGGCCGTAGTGCAGGGATGATGTGGATTATTTATTAAGCTGAGTCTCAGCGATAAAAGTGATGAAAAACCTTTTAAATCATAGAAGATAGTAGATTTTATTCTCTACTTGACTCTTCTAATGGATTGCTTGTTCAGCTGCAGTTAAACTTGATGTGTGTTAAATTTTTTTAGTTTAACACTGTTGAAGGCTAACGATAAATTATTCTGCATTATCTTAGTCATAATATTTCTTATTGGGCTAGTTGAGCTCACCCATTTGCTTTCATTATCCTCTTCAGGAAATGAGAACGTAGCCGGGACTAGTCGGGGAACGGAGTGACGGTCCAGATGATAACATTAGTAGTCCTCACTATTCTATGAAATAGTGTGATAATAAATGTATTGAGGACGCCTTTTGAGTTGCATACTGTCTAGAAGACAATATTCGTATTAAAACTCTCATTTTATATTTTTTTGTATTTTACACGACAGTTGTATTATTAAGTTGTATTTGAATTTTGTACCATATATTTGGCGACTCAAGATGGGTGATGTATACCTATTTTGGGGGCGTCACAGATTTTTTCGGTTCGATTTTTGGTTATCTTGCATGGAAATATATATAATTATTAATAATAATTAAATAATTTTTTTATATATTAACAATTTTTTATATATTAACAAATTTTTTAAAACTAAGAAATCATTAACTATTAATAATAATTAATATATAAAATAAAACTACAAAACATTATTAATGTATATAAAAAAATTAATAAAACTACTATTATATAGAATTATTAATATATAAAAAATTATTTAATATATAAACTACAAAACATTAACTATTAATTATTATATTATTAAATTTTGGTACTTTCGGTATTTTGGTTTTTACCGAATTCAAAAAAGTCATTATCGCCACTTAGATGCAAAAAGTGTTAAAATACTAGAAAATTCCAGATGCTTTAAATTCTAGGATCAACCAGCCTTTCGGTAAAAATTGAAAAAATCAAAAAATTTTGAGCACCCTTAGTCGCTATAGATGTATAATGACGGTAAAAATCGTCGCTATAGAATCTATAGCGACGTTTTTCATGTGAAAATATCAAAAAGTCAGGTGAAAATATCAATTTCCTTTTATTTAGTGCATCTCTCAATGCCTAATTTTTTTTTAATGAACAAGAATTAGCGAAAAAATTACATTTCGGACTTAATGCTACCTTTGGATTGAAGAAATGAAATTGATGAATGAATGGAATAGAGAATGGAATGAAGAATAGAATGTTTAATTCCATTCCAACTGAAATGACTCATTCCAGAACTTTCTTCAAAAAATAAAATTCACAAATTTGATAAAAATAAGAAATAGTTCATTTTATTCCAATAAAACAACTAAATATAATTTTATTTTTTTCATTTCATAAAAATAAATTATTCTATTCTTACATTCATTCATACAATCCAAACTTAGCATTAATTGTTTCGAAAATAGTAGTATTCTTTATCCTTGAAACAGTATTTATGCTTTTGTTCATACTGTAAATAACATTTTGATCCCTTTGCCTCTCTGTATGTGATAGCTTTTGTTTATTGTTGACAAAGGAAATTAGGTCTAGAGAAACAAATTATATATAGAATATAAAAGTGACAACATGGAACTACATATCTATATATTTATGAATATTCTCTTGGCCTATAATCTAATCTAATCTAATCTAACCCACAAGTATGACTAGGTTCAATGCTTTATTTACATATATATATATAGAGAGATAGAGAAAGGATTCTGTCCGGACACTCTCGGACAGGCTTAAAATACGGACCATTAAATTATATTTTTTTTTGTTTTTTTTAAAACAACTAAAAAAAGTTTAATATTTTATGGAACTGGAATTTTTATATAATACAATGTTTTGGGTGTGATTTGGATAAAAACAATGATACGTATTTTATAAAATCCGGGATCCGGATTGAATCAGGACCCTATATATATATATATATATATATATATATATATATATATATATATATATATATATATATATATATCATGCTTATCTGCTAAGTGCTAGCTCAAATCAACAGAGTTTCACAAGTTCTTTTCCATTTTCACACGAAAGGAGCTTTATCTAGTTTCATTGTAGAATTATACATTGTTTATATTTTCTTAAAGATACTTTATAGATAAAGTAATTAATTGTTTATTATTGAATTTGATGGTAAGAGTTTGGAAGTAGAATAAAAGAATAAAATAGCTATAATGAGAATAAAAATATTAATGAATAAAAATAGCTATAATAAGAATAAAAATAGTAATGAATCTTTTACTTGTATAATAATTTTTTTTGGCTAAAAAAGTTAAAGACCCAAAAAAAAAAGTTTTTTTCGTGCTTATATAAATATGGAGTGATCCATATCTAACATATAAGTGCATCTCTCATTAATATTTCATCTGTTCTAAAACTATTATTGATTTATTAAAAATTAATTTTAAATATTTTTAAACTTTAATCAATTTGAATTCATTAGATTATGTTAGGGGGTGTATTCAATTAAGATTTTAAAGACTTTTTTTAAGTGACAGATTTTTGTAGAATTTGTGGGATTTTAATGACTTTTATAGACTTTTTTAAAATGACTTTTATAGACTCCATGAAATAAGTAACATACTTTTATAAATTTTGTATCAAGACTGTGATAGACTTTTGTATACTTCTAATATATCTTGCAACTTATATTAATTGTTAATTAGCCCATGTATACAACCTCTCCCTCTTTTTTCATGGACTAGAGTAAATCTCTTTATATTATTGTGGCATGAGATTTTATATATATTGAAAGCGTTCATATTATTCTACCTCCGTATTTGTTCCTTGAAATGGTAAGGGTGGAGTAGGTTGCCTGGGTGAGGGTTCTTGAAATGTTGCTCCAACCTCATTCGGTACAAACACATCATTACTGTAATCATAATTCAAATCTTCTATCCCAAAATTTCTATTTTCTTCCACATCAAATGTTCTCGCATCAGTTTCATCACCTAGTGCAATTGAGTTTTTTCCAATAGCAATTCTATTTCCAATTGTAATTTTCAAATCTTCATAGTCAGCAAAAGTATCGTTCTTTAAGTATCTATGATTCAGGTGGGACTACCAACAAATAAAGAACTCTATTAATCACAGTGTCAATAATATAAACATATAAAATAGAGTTGTCAATGATAATTATTTTAAAAAATACTAGAAGCTTACCGTGAAGTAATCTTCCCACACTTCATCCCTAGCAGTGAACTTTTTATTGATTGGATCCCACCCAAACCCAGAGCTATTACGAAAAAGCTCCACAAAATTGCCATAACGATTCTTAAACCATTTCAATCGACTTAGGTATTGTGAGTATGTTCTTTGGCAGCCAAGTTTTTGATTAAGAGCAGGAAGTATCTTTTTTTCATCTGTTTGCTTACTTAGCATTCCATTACTATCACGCCATCCACGAACTGCAGCATCAACCATGAGTTGTAGCAACTCATTGCTCTCTTCTAATGTTCATGAATTATAAGTTCCAACATTTTTTCTCTTTCCTTTGTTATTTCCTTGTTGAGAATCTCCCATTTGTAATTACTATGTCATATATACACATGTATCTTAGTATTTCCTTTAGTAGTTTACTAGTCTTATCACAATGAGAAAAATACATACATCCTACATATTACAGAACATCATACAAAAAATTCAAACCACATACATACACATCATATATTGTTTATTATTTTTGCAAACACATCATATATATATATATAGTACATTTTAAACGAGGGAAATTAACAATTAGTTATTAATTTGGTAAAAGGAAATTAACAATGATCATAATATATAATGTTTAAAGTAAAAATAATATATAGTATATATTGTTTAATGATCATAATATATAATATATAGTATATACTGTTTGGATCATATTATTATTGTTAAACAATACACATATACATCATATATACATACACATCATATATTGTTTATTATTTTTGTCAATTAGTGTTAAAGTGTCTCAAAATTAATGATAAATTTCTTTTCGTTTAAAATGTCAGAAAACTAAAAAAAAATACACATACACATCATATATTTTCTATTTTCATATATTATACTTACATAATCTTTACAACTGATATGAGAGTTTCATGATCTCACCTTTGTTGAACAAATCTCTTTCCTCTTTTTATTGGAAACTTTCGAACGGTTGCTTTTTCTCTCACCAATTCAGATTAGGTCTAGTTATTTGTTTACTTATTAGTATATCTGGTTAATTCTCTTATTATAATAAATTCAATTATTTTTATGGCCCAAATTTTACCAAATTATTTATCCATCACATATTAATATTTATTATCCCATATATAATAAATAACTAGTTTGACCCAATAAAAGACAAAGTCCAATTAATAACTAGTTTTATCCACGTACATTTGTGTTTATTTGGAAGTCTTTAGAAATCTTTAGAGATGAGGTAAGACTTTGGATATGGGTTGATAGTTATAATTTTTCTTTTAAAGTCTGTCAAAGTCTATCATTTGATAGAAATCTTTAAAATCTATGACTTTTTGAATATCAAAATACTTTTATAGACTTTGTAAAAATTTTAATTCAATACCACCTAACTTTTAATGACTTTAAAAAAGTTATAATTGAATACCACTAAACTTTTATAAACTCTTTAAATGTCTTGATTGAATACAACTAAACTTTTAAAATCTTTAAAACTCTTTAAAAATCTTAATTGAACACACCCCCCTTAATGCAATTATGAATATTATAAATTATCAAAAAATACTATTAATTATAAGATTTATTGTTTTAAAACATTTAAACAATTTGTGTCAATTTTAATTTTACAAATATCATAAATTCACTTTTAAAAAATTAATAATAACCTTATAATTTAAAATTGAGAGTATTTTGATGGAATGACTTAGATCTCCGGATGGCTAAAGCACATAAACTTGTTTATCTATGTGATAACTTTTGTTGATCTCTTCCGTTAATATTTGAATTGCGAACTTTTGGAATGTGAATATTTTGGAATTTTCATTTTTTATTTGAATTTTAAACTGTTAAATATTCTTTGTATTGTAAATTTTATCGTTGAACTTTTTATCTATGAATCTTGAACAATACCTTTGGACTTACTCATTTCGATATTTGGACATTATGTTGACAATTTAAACATTATTTGTAAGACCCCAATTTTTAAGAATAAAGATGAATTTTCTATATATATCATTTTTGAATATTAAGAAGTGAATTTGATATAATGTTATAGTCGTGGGTAATATTTATAAATTTTGCAAAAGTAAGCAAGTTGTTATAAAATATTCGATTGGTTCAGAATATTCGTTTTAACAGGGGAATATTTGTGCGACGGCACAATCATTAGTGGACCCTACAACGGAATTATTGTTTGAGTTAGAAAACAGCGAAATATCTTTTATAAAAATAATGGCGAAAATTTTACTGATTAATCTGCTGAAACAACCTATGATAAAAATAAGATGTCGTGTGGTTACATAGTAGCACACGGTATTGATTATTGATGCTTACGTGAGAAGTTGTGACAACCTGAAAATTTATAAAATCTTGAATGATTAGAATAAAGGTTAAAGAATAAAACCTAGAAGAGAATTTGAGGATTCCTTTAAAATTTTTAAGAAGAACCTATATGGTTTGCTATTCGAATGAGAATAGAGAGAATATGGGTTACAAAATTACAAAACCCTAGAAATGAATTAATATGTACTTGAAAGAATATCAAGAATAAGGTATTACGATACCTATAAATTCGATGTGAACTGAATAGTTTAAGAAATGTTATATAAGTACATATGAAAATTTTATTAAGGAGATAAGATTTCACATGAAGAGATGCTATGATGTTAAACGAAGATGAGTATATGTATAGAAATATATATACTTAGTAAGGTGCTATATATATTTTAACAAGAGGAATGATGAATTAAGTTAATGATATAAAGATTAAGATAAAACTATGTTAGTAATTAACATAGTTGGAATGTTGGCCTTGACTGACAAATAAGAATTTGAATAAGTATAAAGTCGTTAGTTAATACGATTGGCAATAAGAAGGGAGTAATTTAAAACTCAAAATTTGAGTTAGAGATAGAATTTTGAAGCACAGACTGCTCGGTTGCATCCGGAACGTCAAGTTTAGTCAGAATGAGCAGTAAACACAAAATGTGTAAATGTTGACTTTTGGTCAAAGTTAACAGTTGACTATTTTTATGGAGAAAAGTCAAAATTAGTGTGAGAAGTGAAATATGTTATTTGAATAATGGTATAATATTTAACATTATACCAAAGGAGGTAAAGCAAAAATCTAAGATGAGATCCAATATGTAAATATGAATATTGGTATCAAAGAAGTTAGTAAATTAAATTCATATTTGAATAAATGATTGAAAATATTAAATTATATATTTAATATATAAATAAATTGTTTGAAAACAATTTATGAAGAGGAAGAGGAAATTAAATTTAATTATATAATATAAATTGTATAACTTAAATAAGTTATTTAAACATGGTATGAGATTTAAATGACCTAAAAGGTTATTTTTATTTAGTGGTCATAGAATTAATTCAAGTGAATTAAATTTATTGGACTAAGAAAGTTATATTATTTAAACAAGCCCAATTAATTAATTAAGCATGAGACTTGTAGATAAAGTGATTAAGGACAATTAAATTATTTAATCTAGCCCAATATATTATGTATGAGACAAATATTATAATGACCCGTTGAAAGCCCAAGTTAATTTTGTTAGTAAGTAAATCAAGTAAAATTGTTAGCTCAATGGAATTAAATAAGGGCCCAAACTAAGCCACTTGTGGGAGAATAATAATATTAAAATTATATTAAGTTAAGAGATATATTTTTATTATCTCAAGTTATTAATTTTATAACTTAATTAAAATAAATTTAATTGGGTTATAAAATTTAATGTACTAAAGTGATGATTTAAATTCTATATATTTGGAATGAATACCCTAATTAAATAATTAGGGTGTGATAAGATGGAAATAATTGGACTATGTAAATATTACATGGCCCAAAAGATTAATTGAAAGGCCAAAAGATTAAATAAGTGGCCCAATTGTTAAAACCAATTAGTGATGAGGACATTTTGGGCATTCAATAAAGTAATTAAATAATAATAATTATATGTGGCAATAAGAAGGCCAAATGGCCGGTTAAAAAAGAGAGAGAGAAGGATCGGATATTAGAGAAAAGAAGGATAAGAAAAGAAGATAAGGATAAGAAGGAAAGAAAAAAGAGAGAGAAAGAGAAAAGAAAAAGAAGAAAACGTGAAATAGAGAGAGAAAGAGGAGAAGATCGGCAGCCTTGATGGAGAAGAAGAGGAGGAGAAAAAAAATTCCATGAAGAGAAGAAGAAGAAGAAGAAGAAGAAGAAAAAAAAAATGTATTATCCCTCTAATTTCTTTTTATAATTTGTTGAAAAGGGGGAGTTTTTGATTTGGAAGTTTAAACCCCTATAATCTATGTGTTTTTCATGGATTCAAGTATAGATCTACCCATAATGGGTATTGATTTGGTTTGAATCAAAAAGGAAAGAAAAATAATTTTTTCTAGTTTATGAAACCTAATTTTTGAGTGCTTTAAAAATCCACTGTTTTTGATCTATACATTCTTTTCTCGATCCGTCGAAGAAAGGTGCTAGATATATGTGTTGACTAGTAAACTCAAGTGGTAGAACTCAAAAATCACGTTTCTAAAAGTTGTGGTGTAGATTTTTGTGAAAACAGTCCCGTTTTCTTGGTACTGTTTTGAACCAGTCAACAGTGGGGGTATTTTGTTCTACTTTTTGTGCTTTAAAAATTCTGGAAACATTTGGAGTGGTAATATCAGAAGTTATGCAAGTTGTGTAAAAATTTGAGAACTTTTGGCCATACGATTTGAGAGTTATGGATTTTACGGTGAAGGGTTATTTTTATGAAGCCACCCGAATAACTCTCTGTGTATAAGTCCAATAATTACAAAATGTTTATTGGAAGTATATGTGTATAACAGGAACATACTGTATAAATTTCAGAATATTTGGATTTACTCTCGATTTATGAAAAATCGGAGAATATTTGGCTATTATGGACTATTTAAATATAGTAAATCTATTTTAAAAATTTCGGGAAAATATATGTTCAATATGGAACTATATTCTGTCAAATCTCAGAAAAGAAATATTTTTGGGACTGATTTGGTATTTTTCATCTAAATGATGAAAAATGGATAAATGGATTTAAGTAAATATATGATGTCCAAAAATATGAAAAGTACGATTTATGACTTGAGACCCTTGAGTATGGCTTATGCAGATTTTTGATGAAGTTTTGGGTCGGGTGTGAAGTGTTGTGATGTTTATGGTATTTTAGAATGTTTAATGATTTAATTAAGGAAAGGAAAATAATTGAACTAAATTGTTTATTAATGTGATTAATGACTTAAATTATTGTTATATGGCTAATAATATTGGATTTAGATATTATTAGTTGTATTTTACTGGAATGTTATTAAAAGGTTAATAACCTTAGCGTAAAATATTATTACATAATTAATAATATTCGACGGGAGATTAAAATAAGAGATTTATGTTATTTTTCAATATAATTGTTAAATGTGGTATTCAATGAACTATATTATGCTTGTAATAGACTAAAATGAGAATTGTGATGTTTGAATTGAATTTTGATTCTTGAAATGGTTTCGATCATCAAATATTTTTTTGTTCTCATTGAAATAGTAATTTCAGGATGCTGAAATGTAATCCGATTTACTGAAATGATATTTCAGTTTATTGAAAGGTTATCTAGCTTACTAAGATAACATATAAAGGGAAAACTTATAAGTATAAGTTATAAGTGATGAAAAGATTATCAAAGTATAATGATAATACTAATGCTATAATGTAATGTCTAATACTTAACTAGGTTAGACAATTTAATATAAGATAATGAATTAAGATGTATGTTATGCTAATTGAAAGATCAATCTAATAATTTATAGGTCTTTCATGAAAGATTACATTAAATTGCGTAGCGGTAATCGACTATACATGCAAGTTTCATTAACTCAAACTCGGGTTATATTTCAAAGTATGTTAGTGAATGATTATTCATGTCTAAACTGATTATTGATTAGCACTTAGTGCATGTTGCATATGTTCATCAGGTATGAAAGGCTGATAACCTTCATTACCATAAGGTTCAGTTAAATTGTTCATGGTCATTGTTGACCTTCAAACATTATTGATTCAGTCATGCAATTATTGAAACTTGATTCATGTTATTTCACAATTATTAAATTGTTTAAAACTTGAAAGCTTATTATTCTTTCAATCATGATATATCTTTATTGAATTTAAACTTGCTGGGCAAAGTAGTTGCTCACCCTTGCTATATCATGATAATTTATTTCAGATAAAGGCGAAGGATTGAAGAATGACATAGACAAAAGAAAAATACAGTAATAGATTGTTATAAGGATAACTATTTAGTTATCTTATTGTAAACCTTTGTAATTTTGAAGGTATGTATTCAGTTAAGGTTAATAAACTTGGGAAAATGTTATAGAATTATGTAAAATAAATAATATATGTTTATTTGTTCCGCATTAGATGATAGAATATGTATGATGATGAAGTATCGTAACGTATCAAGTCTGAGGTTCTTGGGACTCGAATTTGGGGACGTCACAGAAGTCACTCAATTTTATTCAATTATTGCTACAGTAATTGCTGCATAGTATTTCATATTATTGATTCTATTATTATCACAGTATCATCTGCACAATATTTTATATTATTAAATCAATAATTGAGATGACAAAGTTATTCATATTATTATTTGCATTATTAACAATATCTAGAAAGTTTTGTCGAGGAAATGGGTTAGGTAATCTAATTGCGCGCCAATAGGGGAGAAGATTCAACAATGATGGAAAGACGTCAGCACCATCACCTGTTGTTAAGGAAGGAGAACGACCACCTATCATATGCTTCAAATGCGGAGGGGAGGGACACATCAGTCTAAATTGCATGCAGCAGTCCAAAACGTGTTACAATTGTGGAAGAGAAGGTCACTTAGCTCGATTTTGTCGTGCAGTGAAGCCAAGTCCAGCTTGGATGGAGGAACAAAAGGCCGTCCCAGAGAAGTCAAAACCAATAGTTTCAAGGGAGAGCGTTTGTCATGACCTCCCAGAAAGCAAGGAACCCGAACGAGGTCATCAAGGGTAAGCTAATCATAAACTCTAGCGAAGTCTATACCTTATTTGATACCGGTTCTATCCACTCTTTTATTTCTCCTACTTGTGCTCAACATTTAAATTTAACTCCGGAGAAATTAGACTTTGACTTATCTATTGAAACTCTGTTGGGAGAAACCTTCATTACATCCACTGTTTATAAGTCTTGTTTGATTCAAATTGGCACCCGCACATTACCTGTCGACCTTATCTCTTTGAAAATACTTGCATTTGATGTGATTTTAGGGATTGATTGGTTAACTACTCATCATGCTAAAATTGATTATTTTCGTAAGATTGTTAGCTTTCATATTCCTAACCAACCTATTATACAAATTCAAGCAACCAAACCACTAAAGTCAATCACTATCATATCAAGGCATACAACTATTCATTTATTGAAAAACGGATGTCAAGCTTTCTTAGCCCATGTCACGGATTTAAACAAAAATACGTCAGATTTGAATAATATTTCTATTGTTAATAAATATCCTGACATATTCCCTGAAGAACTTTCTGGTCTACCCCCGGAGCATGAAATTGAGTTTGGTATTGACCTTGAACCTGATACAAAACCCATTTCTAAAGCCCCATATCGAATGACTCCTATTGAACTTTAGGAGTTAAAAACCCAACTGCAGGAGTTATTAGACATCGGTTTCATTTGTCCTAGTACATCTCCTTGGGGTGCTCCTGTTCTATTCGTAAAGAAGAAAGATGAGAGTATGCGACTTTGTATTGACTATCGGGAGTTGAATCATGTCACCATCAAAAATAGGTACCCGTTTCCACGTATTGATGACCTATTTGACCAGTTGCAAGGCGCCAAATTCTTTTCAAAGATCGATCTTCGTTCCGGATATCACCAGTTAAAGATTAAAACCGATGACATTCCAAAGACGTCTTTTAGAACTCGGTACGGGCATTATGAATTTCTAATCATGTCCTTTGGATTGACTAATGCTCTTGCTCCCTTCATGGACATGATGAACCGAGTATTCAAAGAATATTTGGATCATTTTGTGGTTGTCTTTATTGATGACATCCTCATATACTCCAAAAGTCGTGAAGATCATGAAAAAAACTTGAGGCTGATACTCCAAAAGCTTCATGAAAATAAGCTATATGCCAAGTTGAAGAAATACGAAGTAGCATTCTTGGGGCACGTGATATCAAATAATGGAATATCTGTTAACTCGACAAATTAAGATTGAAGCAATTCAAAGATGGGAGCAACCCAAGTCAGTAACCAAAATACGTAGCTTTCTCGGCTTAGCTGGTTATTATCGGAGATTCGTGGAAGGATTTTCTCGAATCACTACTCCATTAACTTAGCTGACTCGAAAAGATACAAAATTCGGTTAGAGCGAGGAATGTGAGAAGAGTTTTCAAGAACTCAAGAGGAGACTCATTTCAGCACTTGTTCTGACAATACCATCTGGTTCGAAGGGATTTTTCATCTACAGTGATGCTTCAGGCAAAGGTTTAGGATGTGTTCTCACGCAACATGGGAAAGTCATAGCTTACGCCTTACAACAACTCACAGAATATGAGAGGAATTATCCTACTTATGATCTAGAGTTGGCAGCAGTCATTTTCGCACTAAAAATCTAGAGGAATTACTTGTATGGAGAGAAAGTGGAGATCTATACGGATCATAAAAGTCTCAAATATTTCTTCACCCAAAAGGAGATATGCGGCAACAACGATGGCTCGAGCTGTTGAAAGATTATGATCATACCATTCAATACCATCCAAGAAAAGCGAACGTGGTAGCTGACGCATTGAGTAGAAGATCATATGCGGGTACATGTGCGATATTGTAATAATCCGATATTTTCTATATAATTAAATCCGAAATTTTGCGTATACTTTTTAAAAAATAAATAAATATGGGGAATATGTGCCAAGATAATGTGTATGTATTTATGTGATGAATATAAAATATATTTATTACATGAATGATTATAATTAATTTTATTTTAGAATTATTGATCATTATAAATTATATTCTTATAATAATTAATTTTACAAAGAAAATGTTTTTATTCATTATGTTCTATGAAAATATGGTAATTATATTATTTAAATAATATATGAAATGATTAAAGCACAATTATAATAATTATTTTATTTTATTATATGAAGTTATTTCGCATTAATTAAGTTATTTATTTTAACTTAATTATTAATGTAAGACCCCAACTTTTATGAATAAAGAATAATTTTCTCGAAATATATTTTTGAATATTATGGTGTGGATTTGATATAATATTATAGTTGTGGGTAATATTTATAAATTTTGCAAAGTAAACAAGTGGTTATATAATATTCGATTGGTCGGAGAATATTCATTTTAACAGGGAATATTCGTACGCCGGCACAATCATTGGTGGACCCCACAAAGGAAGTATTGTCGTAGTTAGAAACGACAGAATTATCTTTTTATAAAAATAACGGCGAAAATGTTACCGTTGAAACTGTTGAACTACCCGGTAGTAAAAGTACAATAATACGCGTGGTTACATAGTAGCACACAGTATTGATTATTGATGCTTACGTGAGAAGTCACTCAGTTATACTAAATTATTGCTATAGTAATTGCTGCATCATATCTCTCATATTATTGATTCAATTATTGTCACAGTAGCATCTGCATAATATTTATTATTATTAAATCAATAATTGAGACGACAAAGTTATTCATATTATTATTTGCAATATTGACAATGGCTAGAAGTTCTGTCAAGGAGAGGGTTGGTCACCTAATTGCGCGCCAATAAGGAGAAATCCTTATCGGAAAGTCCCTTCTTTCCTGGGAACGACCTGGTTGTTAAATATTGTGAGTTATAATATTAATGATGAATAAGTTGTGTTGATTAAAGATGAAATTGATAGTTCCATTGTGTTGAGATTATTAGTGTTAGTGGAAATCAACATTTATTTCGATAATAATTGATGTCTGGAGGTTATATTGACCAATCGGGTAATTAATCGGATAAATGAGCAATTAATTGCTATTATTTCACATGCTTATAACTATTTGTTCACATGTGTGTACTACTGATTCACATTCATGTACTATTAGGGGAGGTGGTGCAAGATTGATAATACTTGCATGACTAAATTTAAAAAAGGAGTATAGTTGAAGGTACTATACTGTAATTAGTTTTTTCACATGATTATACTATTGAGTCACATGAATAAACTATTAATTCACATTATTTACTATTAGGGGAGGTGGTGCAAGTTTGATAATACTTGCATGACTAAATTAAAAATGAAGAAAAATAGGAAGGTATTATACTGTAATATTTCGAGCTCCAAAACGTGCAATTATCGAAACTATATTTTTCTATAAATAAAATCTTATTCTTCCTTCATTTTTCACCAATTCACAAAAGCTTTAGAGCAATTATTATAGAGAGAAATTATAGAGAGAAAGAAGAAGAGAAGTCTGCTACCTCACTATTTCAGTATCCATTTTTCTAAGGTAAGGGGTATTATTCTTTCGTATTCATGAAGAGAGTTACTTTCTTTCAATACTAAGTAAGGGTTTTTATTCCATTCTTTATTATTATGTTGGAATAACTTTGTCTGTCGCAATCTTTGCATACATGGTGAAATTCTTCTCGTGATTCCATTCTTTATTATTCATTGGAATAACTCGTCTGCATCGATTATCACATGCACGGTGAATTACATTGTTATTCCATTCTTTATTATTCTATTGGAACATCACATGCATGCGGATTACGCGTGACCGGTTCCATTCTTTATTATTCTGTTGGAGCATCACGTGCATGCGGATTACGCATGACTGGTTCAATTCATTATTATTCATTTGGAACATCCTCGTCTGCCAAGTGCGGATTACGCGTGACACAGGTCAATTCTTTATTATTACATTGGAATAACTTTATGCATGACGGATTATGCACGCTTGGTGAATTCTTCTATTATTCTATTGGAATAATGTGTCTACGTGGATTACCACATGGCGGCAAAAATCCATTTGTGGTTTCATATATTCTATTATACTCAGTTGATTAAAGTTTTGGCTTCTATACTCCATGAAATTAGTGAAATATCCTTGATATTTGCGCTTCATCCAGTATCTTTTCATGGAATTATTCTTCTGAGCATTCTTGAATTTTACTCCACAAAGCAGTATCATGTTGACAATTTGGACGTTATTGATTTTTGGATAAATTAAATTATAAATCTTTACAAATTTATCCTTGAACTTGTTTTATTGAATTCTTATATCATTGTCATCATCCTCATGTTTATAATATGTTGAAAGTTATCTGTGGCCTGTAGTGCATAGATGGACTTGGTATGATTATGACAAGGGATTATTCGGTAGAATCATGACCGTAATGTTACAAATGATGTGGTAAAAGTCCTCATTGGCCGTAGTGCATTGATGGACAGTTGTTGGCATGATCATGACCATTGATTAATACACGAATATCCTTGGCCCGTAGTGCATGGATAATTTGTGGTTGTGATACTAATGAATATCCTTGGCCGTAGTGCAGGGATGATGTGGTTTATTTATTAAGCTGAGTCTCAGCAATAAAAGTGATGAAAAAACTTTTAAATCTTAGAAGATAGTAGATTTTATTCTCTACTTGACTCTTCTAATGGATTGCTTGTTCCGCTGCAGTTAAACTTGATGTTTATTATATTTTATCAGTTTAACACTGTTGAAGGCTAATGATAATTTATTCTGCATTATCTTAGTCATAATATTTCTTACTGGGCTAGTTGAGTTCACCCTTTCTTTCACTGTTCTATTCAGGAAATGAGAACGTAGCTGGGACTAGTCGAGGAACAGAGTGATGGTCCAGCGGATAGCATTAGTAGTCATCACTATTCTGTTAAATAGTGTGACAATAAATGAAATGAGGACTCCATTGAGTGTGGATATTGTCTAGATGACAATATTCTTATTAAAACTCTTAGATTATGTTTTGTTGGATTTTACAGATCTGTTGTATAATTACGTTGTATTTGAATTTTGTACCATATATTTGGCGACTCAAGATGGGTGATGTATACCTATTTTGGGGGCGTCCACGGTTTAGTATCAAAGCTTAGGGATATGATCCTGGGTGAGATGTGAGACAAGAACTAGGAGGGGAGAGACGGGAAATTCCTTCGCTAGTATGACCTACCTAAGTTTATTTGGTATTTATTTGGTCGGTCAGAGTATAGGGATAATATGTGATATGTCAATTAACCCTTGTTTTGTGGCAGTATTTGAAAATGACATCCGAGAATGTTGAGAATAACAATGGAGCACAAGAGACCGTTGAGTCTCCACAGATCAATAATCAGGATAATGTGTATCAGAAAGGCGACAATCCTCATGCAAACAACAACACTGACCAAATGATGAACGATGGAATGATCAGAGGCTTTATGCAATTCATGCAACATCAGGCGAGAGCGGCTCCTGTCCAAAATGTAGGTGGAAACACTGGAAACTCTCGGACGGTCACCGCTAAATAGTTAAAGGAGCTGGGACCACCGAAGTTTATTGGAGAGCCAAAACCACTTAAGGCGGAAGAGTGGATAAAGCAGATCACCAAGATATTTGACGTTTTGGGATGCTCTGAGGAGCAAAAGGTTCCATTTTCCACCTTTATGTTGCGAGGAGAGGCAGATTACTGGTGGGAATCGGTAAAGCGTACTCAACTTGCCGCACTGAAGATGTCTTGGGAGAAGTTCCAAGAACTATTCAACGACAAGTACTTTCTCGAAAGTATTCGTCATATGAAAGAGGTAGAGTTCATCAAGTTGGAGCAGAACAATATGACCATGTCACAGTACGAAGCTAAGTTTACCGAGTTGTCTTAGTTTGCGTCTCACTTGGTTGATAATGAGGAGAGAATGACGCGGATATTTTTAAGAGGTTTGAAACCCGAGATACGTCAATACTTAATTTTTCACAAACTGTGTTTGTATTCGGATGTTGTTAATAGGGCTCAGTTATTGGAGCGTGATAACGAGTCAACTCAACCAAGAGAAAGCAGCCGGCAAAATGATAATACCAGTGGTAGCAGTCATCGAAGTGGTGACAATAAACGTGGAGGGAATCAACATGCCAGAAATGGTAACCACTTCGGTGGTAATCATGACCAAGATAGTAAAAATGGACATTTCAAGAAAAGGAGATTCAACAATGATGGAAAGACGTCAGCACCAACACCCGTTGTTAAGGAAGAAGAACGACCACCTATCATATGCTTCAAATGCGGAGGGGAGGGACATATCAGTCCAAACTACACAATGCAGTCCAAATCGTGTTATAATTATGGAAGAGAAGGTCACCTAGCCCAATTTTGTCGTGCACCAAAGACAAGTCCAGCTAGGATGGAGGCACCAAAGGCCATCCCAGAAAAGTCAAAGCCGGTAGTTCAAGGGAGAGCATTTGTCGTAACCTCCCAGAAAGCAAGGAACCCGAACGAGGTCATCACGGGTAAGCTTATCATAAACTCTAGCGAAGTCTATACCGTATTTGATACCGGTTCTACCCATTTTTTTATTTCTCCTACTTGCGCTCAATGTTTAAATTTAACTTCAGAGAAATTAGACTTTGACTTATCGGTTGAAACTCCGTTGGGAGAAACTTTCATTACATCCACTGTTTATAAGTCTTGTTTGATTAAAATCGGTAACCGCACGTTACCTGTCGATCTTATTTCTTTTAAAATACTTGCATTTGACGTGATTCTAGGGATTGATCGGTTAACTACTCATCATGCTAAAATTGATTATTTTCGTAAGGTTGTTAGCTTTCATATTCCTAATCAACTTATTATGTGAATTCAAGCGACCAAACCATTAAAATCAATCACGGTCATCTCAACCCATAAAGCTATTCGTTTATTGAAAAATGGATGTCAAGCTTTCTTAGCTCATGTCACAGATTTAAACAAAAATACGCCGATTTGAAAGATATTTCTATTGTTAATAAATTTCTGACGTATTCCTCAAGAACTTCCCCGCCTACCCCGGGCGTGAAATTGATTTTTTATCGACCTTGAACCCGGTACAAAACCCATTTCCAAGGCCCCATATCGAATGGCTCCTATTGAACTTCAGGATTTAAAGACCCAATTGTAGGAATTGTTAGACATCGGTTTCATTCGTCCTAGTACGTCTCCTCGGGGTGCTCCTATTCTATTCGTGAAGAAGAAAGATGGAAGTATGCGACTTTGTATTGATTATCGGGAGTTGAATCATGTCACCATCAAAATAGGTAGGTACCGTTCGCATCGATGATGACTGTTTGACTAGTTGCAAGGGGATAAATTCTTTTCAAAGATTGATCTTCATTCTGGATATCATCAGTTGAAGATTACAACTGATGACATTCCAAAGACTGATTTCAGAACTCGGTACGAGAATTATGAATTCTTAGTCATGTCTTTTGGATTGACTAATTCTCCTGTTGCCTTTATGGATATGATGAACCGAGTATTCAAGGAATATTTGGATCACTTTGTGGTCGTCTTTATTGATGACATCCTCATATACTCCAAAACCCGTGAAGACAATGAGCAACACTTGAGGCTGATACTCTAAAAGCTTCGTGAAAACAAGCTATATGCCAAGTTGATGAAATGCGAGTTCTGGCTTGAGGAAGTTGCATTCCTTGGGCACATGATATCAAATCATAGGATATCTGTTGCTCCGGCAAAGATTGAAGCAATTCAAAGCTGGGAGTAACCTAAATCAGTGACCGAAGTACGTAGCTTTCTTGGCTTAGCTGGTTATTATCGGAGATTCGTAGAAGGGTTTTCTCGAATCGCTACTCCATTAACTCAGTTGACTCAAAAAGATAAAAAATTCGGTTGGAGCGAGGAATGTGAGAAGAGTTTTCAAGAACTCAAGAGGAGACTCATTTCAAGACCTGCTACGTGATACCATCTGGTTCGGAGGGATTTTTCATCTACAGTGATGCTTCAGGCAAAGGGTTAGGATGTGTTCTCATGAAACATGGGAAAGTCATAGCCTATGCCTCACGATAACTCAAAGAATATGAGAGGAATTATCCTACTCATGATCTAGAGTTGGCAGCAGTCGTTTTTGCGCTTAAGATTTGGAGGCGTTACCTATATGGAGAGAAGGTGGAGATCTATACGGATTATAAAAGCCTCAAATATTTCTTCACTCAAAAGGAACTCAACATGCGGCAATGATGATGGCTTGAGTTGTTGAAAGATTACGATCATACCATTCAATACCATCTTGGAAAAACGAATGTAGTAGCTGATGCATTGAGTAGAAGATCATATGCGGGTACGAGTGCATTATTATCAACGCAAAGGCCCATTTTATATGACTTACAAAGGATGGAGATAGAGTTAAAGACTCCAGGGACCCATGTGATGATGGCGAATATACGAGTAGAAACGACTTTTAATCGATAAAGTTAAAGTCAATTCAAGCTACTGGACACGGAGCCGATGCGATGAGGAAGAAAGTGCAAGAAGGTGCTATGCCGGAAGCAAGAATCCATGAAGAAAGAATACTTCGAGTCAACTTCTGTGACACCCCCAAATCCTGGTACTTCATTTCCTCAAGATTTGATGTTCACTTAATCAAAAATTCATTTCTAACTACCCAATCATAATAAAATTGAATAATAAAACACCCCATCACGAGATTAAACTTAAATAAAAATATCCCAAAGTTATCTAACCTTTAATTACAATCATTCAAATGCGAAAATTAAATTATTACATCATTCAAAAGTCTATAACGATAAAATAAAATTACAAGTCTTCATCACTTGTACATTTTTCCCTTTCCTTTACTAGTGGCCAGTTCATTGACCTTCTCAACCTTAGTTGCAATAAGTATATAATATGCAAGAGTGAGCAAACAAGGCTCAATTGAAATAAGAATAAATACTTTATAACATTACAACCTTTGACAGAAATAGGTTTAATAGAACTGAATGATAGTTTCTATTAACATTTAAAACATACTACTGAGGGTCTAATGACCACGAATCATGTCCACAGTTATAAGTAATCTTTCAACTTTAACTTTAACAGTCATAAGACTATAAGGACTCCACGTACTTAGGGGAATCAACCCTTCGTATAAATGTATTGTATTGTACAACCATTTCAACGCTAAGCGTAAACCTCTAATAAAAGAGTTGTTCATCTCAAAGATTTAGAATACAAGTCCGCACTAAAAGTAAGTTTGGTTTGGATACATTACTGGTGGTAATTTAGAATTCAACGGTCATCAACTAAGGATTAGTTGAATACAAAAGAAATAACTGTATGCTATGGAATAATCATAACTGAATTGATATTTGTAAATTAACATCATGATTTAGGAATAATCTAATAGCATAAACATTGAATAATCATATCATAATTGCTTTGAACAATATTAAGTCAAAGTTTATTGAGAATTGGATACCAAGCATGCATAATGAATAGTAATTTGAACGATAGAGTTGTTCAACACTAGAATATAAAAATATAGCGATTGCATGCTAATTAACAAGTTACATATTAAATAAACTTGCTCAATACTAAATATACGATTTAGAATACTTGCATCCCTATGAACAATTAGATACAAGAGCTTTCTCAATAATAAACCATCTAGCTCTACGAAAGTGCAGAGTTAGCCATTTGTGTAATTGAAATTGCATTCAAAACAATAATGTACTCAACAAAATCAAACTCGCATAATGAAGTTTTAGAGTTAGAGAACTTGCCTTGAGCACAAGCTAAACCTTACAACTTGAATCAATACCTTATACATATGTCATCATGACATAATTAGTTATTACCAACATTTTATATCTATACAAACAAGTATATACATCATGTAGGTTAAATTACCCATTCACATAATCAAACTATGTTAATACTAATTAACACTTGATAACATGCTCATTTATAGTTTAATACTACTGAAATCATCATTTAACATTCCTATTATTAACACATAACATTTATTTTCAAAATTTGTTTAATAAACTAAAATCATTAGACCATTCTCTTTAACTCATGTGCCAAGCTACCATACGCTTTACATTGTTGTTGGTATTTGCTGTGTTACCGAAAGCCTTAGTCACATGCCAAAGATTGGTATTGCAAGCGAGATTAATCTTCTTTGGTATGACTGTGTTGGCCAAACTCGAGAATCAAGCGACCAAGCTCGTGCTGATGAACAAAAGCCAAATTGGCCTAAAAGCTCCAATCTAATAAACTAATTAACATATAATACGCATATATACTTCATATAAACATATTGTGAAGACTTCTAAGATGATTCTACCCATAAAATAACATAAACATCAAATATACAACACCCAATTTCAATGTTTTTGGCAAATACTCCATTTTTGATGTTTTCAATGAAAATCAACACTGTGATTTTGTTTTTCAACCAAAACAGTTAATTCAAAATACCATGGTTATGATTATACATACTCTATCAAATTCAATAGTCAATTTATATATATTAACAATTAATCAAACCTTAATTTCATTTTAAACTAAGCCATACTCATATATTTTTCATATGAATACTCTGTAATATATAGTTTTCCTCACAATTACATACATACATGACTTAATTTGCCTATAATCATATATAAACTCATGAACAACCTTTTACAAATAATTACCATACAAAGTTATATATATATATATATATATATATATATATATATATATATATATATATATATATATATATATATATATATATATATATCAACAATTCATATTGTTAAAATTATTTTACAGAGACTTTTTGGAAGAAGAAGAAAACTAAACTTTTAAAGAAAAAGATTAAGCTCCTACCTTTGATTAAGAAGATGATACCCTTCTCTTTTGATCAAGAACCTTCTTTTCCCAATTCCTTTATCAAAACATGTTAGGATTTCTCTCAATTCTCTCTAGAGTTTTCTTCTTCTCTCCCTTTTTCTTCTTCTGATATTTTCTTTCTCTAGTCTAACATACGTACTAGAATTATAACGTATAAGATATAATATATATTAAATAAATAATATAAATATATATATATAATGATATCAGTTATGTAAGTTTTGAAAATCAAAAGCTATAAGGCTTGTTTGGCTAAGCTAATAAAATAACTCTTTAATCCTTACACCTTGTTTGGTAAACTTAACTAAAACAAATGGATTAATCCTTATACCTTGTTTGATAAAATACTATTAGATTAAAAACTTAATATGCATTAAGATTTATTTGGCCAAAACTAAATTAAGCTCCTTTAATTTATTTTAATAACTCCTTTATAGCAAGGTTATTTGTCACACTTCTAATAAATTAAATAATCAATTTAATCAATTCAAATACTAATCTATTAAATTATTTTAACACATAAATCATTATCACAAAACTATAATTTCTTTGTAATTATAATTTTATTTAATTCATTCTAACACCTTATTTTAATTACAAAAATCTAATTAAAATATTATAATTCATTTAGTCATTATTAGCTCTCTAACTTAATTAATAAATTAAATTAGTATATAACCTCATAACAATTAATTTTCTTAGCTCCTTAATTATTTATTTAACAAATAATTAACTAATCCACATCAACTCAAATTGAAGAATTATTTATTCAACAATAAACATATCCATTAAATATTTATATAAATCAATGGATATTTAATATTTAATATTTAATTATTTAATCAATAAATAATTAACTAAACCACATCAACTCAATTTGAACAATTATTTATTCGATAATAAACATATCCATTAAATATTTATATAAATCAATAAATATTTAATATTTAATATTTAATTATTTAATCAACAAATAATTAACTAAACCACATCAACTCAATTTGAACAATTATTTATTCAATAATAAACATATCCATTAAATATTTATATAAATCAATAGATATTTAATATTATAATTTAAAATTCTGGAATGTTACAACTTCAGACTTTGTGTTCCTAACAACCCTGATTTAATGTATAAAATCATGATGGAGGCGCACAACACACCATTTGCAATCCATCCTGGGAGTACCAAAATGTATCGTGATCTTCGACATACATTTTGGTGGAGCAATACGAAGAGAGAGATAACGGAGTTTATCTCAAGGTGTTTAACTTGTCAACGAGTCAAGGCGGAGCATCAAGTACCAAAAGGTCCATTGCAACCACTTGAAATTTCAGAATGGAAGTGGGAGCACATTACCATGGATTTCGTTACTGGTCTTCCCAAGGTTTCTCAAGGCATAGATGCAATTTGGGTCATTGTTGATAGATTGACCAAGTCTGCTCACTTCTTACCTATACGAGAAATTTATACACTTGAACGTCTTGCTCGTATGTACATAAATGAGATTGTAAGACTGCATGGTATGCCAGTATGCATTATTTCTGATCTAGACCCAAGATTCACTTCACGATTTTGGGTTAGTTTGCGAAAAAGCTATGGGCACGGTTTATGATTTAGCTCGGCATATCATCCTCGAATTTGGACGGAAGTCTGAGAGGACTATTCAAACTCTTGAAGATCTATTAAGACTCTGTTTCCTTGACTTCAAAGGAAGTTGGGACAAGTTCTTACCGTTGGTGGAGTTTTCCTACAACAACAGTTACCAAGCAAGTATTGGCATGGTTCCATTTGAAGCGTTGTATGGGAGAAAGTGTCGTTCTCCAGTATGCTGGGATGAGGTGGGTGAAGTAACGTTGTTGGGACCGGAGTTGGTACGTATGACTACAGAAAAGATTCAAACGATTCGACAACGTATAAAAACTTCACAAGATCGATAAAAGAGTTATGCTGATCTTCATCGAAAGGACGTATTCGATATTGGAGATCATGTTTTGTTACGTGTTGCCCCATGGAAAGGAGTTATGAGATTTGTAAAGAGAGGAAAGCTCAATCCTCGATTCATTGGCCCATTTTTAATTCTCGAGCGAATAGGAACTGTGGCCTATAGATTCGCCTTACCGCCAAGTATGTCTCGTGTTCATAACATTTTTCACATATCTATGTTACGTAAATATGTGAAAGACCTGAACCACATTATTGAGTTAGAACTAGACGAGATAGAGGACAATTTAACGTATGAAGAGTTACCTGTTAAAATCTTGGATATGAAGGATCATGTTCTATGCTCTAAGGTTATACCTCAAGTTAAAGTTTTGTGGAGAAACCACGATGTGGAGGAAATGACTTGTGAGTTAGAATCTGAGATGAAGTCAAGGTATCCTCATCTCTTCGACATATCAGGTATATACCCTAATTTCGAGGACAAAATTTCATAAGAAGGAGAAGTTGTAAGACCCCAACTTTTATGAATAAAGAATAATTTTCTAGAAATATATTTTTGAATATTATGGTGTGGATTTGATATAATGTTATAGTTGTAGGTAATATTTACAAATTTTACAAAGTAAGCAAGTGGTTATATAATATTCGATTGGTCGGGGACTATTCATTTTAACAGGGAATATTCGTACGACGACATAATAATTGGTGGATCCCACAACGAAAGTATTGTCGTAGTTAGAAAATGACAAAATTATCTTTCTATAAAAATAACGGCGGAGGTGTTACCATTAAAACTGTTGATCTACCCAGTAGTAAAAGTACAATAATACGCGTGGTTGCACAATAGCACACAGTATTGATTATTGATGCTTACGTGAGAAGTCACTCAGTTATACTCAATTATTGCTACACTAATTGCTGCATCATATCTCTCATATTATTGATTCAATTATTATTACAGTATCATCTGCATAATATGATATATTATTAAATTAATAATTGAGACGGCAAAGTTATTCATGTTATTATTTGCAATATTGACAATGTTTAGAAGTTCTGTCAAGGAGAGGTTTGGTCACCTAATTGCACGCCAATAAGGAGAAATCCTTATCGGAAAGCCCTCTCTTTCCTGGGAACGACCTAGTTGTTTAATATTGTGAATTATAATATTAATGATGAATAAGTTCGTATTGATTAAAGATGAATTTTATAGTTCCATTGTGTTGGAATTATTTGTGTTAGTGGAAATTGACATTTGTTTCGATAATAATTAATGTCTGGAGGTTATATTGTTCAATCGGGTATTCGGGGCACTTTTTGTGTCGGAGTACTATTCACGAGTTACTATTCACGGGATACTATTCACCCGTAAAATATATTTCTTTTCGGTCCAAATCATTTTTGGGTACAATATTATTCCATGAGGAGATGTGCTAATTTTTCAGACCGTTGGTTGAAGATATAATAGTAAATCAATATGGACTGCTGGTGGAAAATTATAATAGTAAATCAATATGGATCGTTGGTTTAAAGTTTTAATAGTAAATCACTATGGACCGTTGCTTAAAGTTTTAATAGTAAACCAATATGGACCGTCCGTTTAAAAGTAAATCAATCTGGACCGTTCATGAATTAGTTACTATTCAGTCCATTCTCCTATAAATAGAGGTTCATTCCTTCATTATTTCTTACGAATTCAATCAAACTCTGAGAGAGAAACTATAGAGAGAAAAAAAAAAGTATTCTACGCTACTTCACTACTCCAATATCCGGTTTCTTCTAAGGTAAGGGAGATTATTTGTTGTACTTTCGTAAGGGTATTATTTCTTTCTTATTCATGAAGAGAACTTCATTATTCCATTCTTTATTATTCCGTTGGAATAACTCAGATACACGGGCTACCCTATACTTGGTGAAATTCTTCATTATTCCATTCTTTATCATTATATGTTGGAATAACTTTTATCTATGTGAAGTACCACATACATGGTGAAATTCTTCCGTTATTCCATTCTCTATTATTACATTGGAACATCCTCATAAATGCGTTTACGTGGACCGGTTCCATTATTTATTCTGTTTAATATCATGTATCATGCGCTTACTGTTTAACTCGGTTCTATTATTTATTATTCTAGCTTAATATATCGTGCTGCGTTTATCTTGGGACTGGTTCCATTATTTATTATTACATTGGGAATAACTTTTATGCATGCGATCTATCGTACTCATGGTGAATCCTTCATTATTCCATTCTTTATTATTTTGTTGGAATAACTTTGTGCATATGTGGATTACCACATGCATGGTGAATGATCCTTCGTATTCATTCCTTATTAAATTGTGGAAATGATCGCTCACGTGATTACCGCATGGCGGTAAAAATCCATTTACGATTTCATATATTCTATTATACTCAGTTGGTTAAAGCTTTGGCTTCTATACTCCATGAAATTAGTGGAATATCGTTGATATTTGTGCTTCATCCAGTATCTTTTCATGAAAATATTCTTCTGAGCATTCTTGAATTTTACTCTACAAAGCAGTATCATGTTGACAAATTGGACGTTATTGGTTCCTGGATAAATTAATTTATAAATCTTTAAAATTTATTTTTGAACTTGTTTTATTGAATTATTATGTCATTGTCATCATTCTCATGCTTATATTGCTATGAAAGTCATCTTTGGCTTACGTGCATATATGGACTTAGTATGATTATGACCAGGAATTATTTAGTATAATCATGACCGTAATGTGACGAATGATGTGGTAAAAGTCCTCATTGGCCTATAGTTCATTGGTGGACAGTTGTTGGTATGATTATGACCAGGGATTATTCGGTATAGTAATGACCATTGATGATTACATGAATATCCTTGGCCGTGGAGCATGGATGATTCGATTTTATTTATTAAACTGAGTCTCAACGATAAAGTTGATGAAATTTTTTTAAATCATAGAAGATAGTAAATTTTATACCTTACTTGACTCTTCTAATGGATTGCTTGATCCACTGCAGTTAAACTTGTTGTCTATTATATTCTATCAGTTTAACATTGTTGAAGGCTAATGATAATTTATTATGCATTATCTTAGTCATAATATTTCTTACTGGGCTAGTTGAGCTCACCCTTTTGCTTTCATTGTTCTCTTGAGAAATGAGAGCGTGGCGAGGACTAGTCGGGGAACAGAGTGATGGTCCTAGATGGTGCATTAGTAGTCCTCACTATTCTGTGAAATAGTGTGATAATAAATGTAATGTGGACCCCATTGAGTTTGTATATTGTCTAGATGATAATATTTGTATTAAAACTCATAGCATATGTTTAGTCGTATTTTACACGACTGTTGTATAATTAAGTTGTATTTGAATTCAGTACCTTGTATCTGGCGACCCAAGATGGGTGATGTATACCTGTTTTGGGGACGTCACAAAATTGTCTCAATCCTAGCTCGCCGAATCACAGATCACCTCCGTCTGATAGCTGATGAAGGATTTTCACCTCCAATTAGGCTGATGAATTTTGTTTCTGAATACCATGTTAAACTTTCATTATACTACTAATTGATTCATCCTCTTCTTTTTTTGTACTTTTTATGTTGATGATTTCTAAGAAAACCCTCAATCCCTGCTAATTAGTTTTTTCTCTTGGTGATCAAATTAGCTTTTTACTGAGCTCACGGGCATCAAGAACTCTGGTGGGAGATTTCACTAAAACCGCAAAAAAGGAAAAATACTATCACGGATAAGTTTGGATTTTTCCCGTATTACAAATTTCTTTCTCTTAGATTTTGATATTCTGCATGAGGTGTTTGATAAAATGTCACAATCATACCTATTTTGATATTGTGCATGAGTCCCTGTATTAGGGAAATATCAATTGTCACAAGTGTGAAATTGAAGCTTTAAAGTTTGTTGATTTTTGTAGCTAAACCGATTTATGATTCTTCCACAAATATTCTACAACCAACACATATAACGATGCTTAATTGATTCAAAGGTATATATATAATCATCATTCTTTTGTTTTCTTCACTTTTACGATTTATGTGGTGCTTATACGTTTATATAATTGTGGATTTGATCAATGTTGAATGTTATTGCTCCACATGTACTGAAACCCTAGCAATTTTGATGGTTTGAAACTGTTTCCCAGCTGTCTGATTGTTTTCAGTAGTATTGTATGAATTCCTTCAAGTTTGGTTGATGATGGGACTATTTTGTAATTGAAAAGTAGTTATTTGGTGATCTCAAGTTATTTTCTCAGATCTCTTCGATTATTTGATCGAGTTATCATGTATGAATTCATTTTGGCTAATGTGGTGATTACTTTGTTAAAATTGTTTGCTATTTGTTAAGTATGTATTTAGTTATTTGAAGCAATTCATTTGTTAAACGATTGTTTAATCCATAAAGAACATAACAATTGAATGAAATTTGGTTTATAATCAGTTTGTTCTCATAATTGGATTATCTGTTTTGAATGTATTGAATGATTTATGGCTATTGAGCCACATTTTTGAAGTATTCTTATTCTTTTAGTAGGTGCCAGATCTTCAGAAAACAATTGTGTTTGAGGCTTTGGATGATTGAGGTGTTTTTGTGAATGATTTGAAGGATAGTACTTAACTTCAGCTTAGAGTTTGCTTGAACTTCCATCAGTCATAATCTGCTCTCAGAAGACAAGGAGGGGAAGTAGAGGAAAATGCATGAATTGCCTATGCAATTGTGCCTAGCTTGGACTACATATAACTACATTTTGCACATCTGGAGTAGTTGTGCCTGAGACTAGATTTTGCAACATCTTGAGTAGGTGTTTGTAATATGTATATTTATTGGCGCGTAAATATCAAAGATATTCCACTAATTTCATGGGTATAGAAGTCAAAGTTTTAACCAACTGAGTATAATAAAGATATTCCACTAATTTCATGGGTATAGAAGTCAAAGTTTTAACCAACTGAGTATAATAAAGAATGGAATAACAAAAGAAATCACCATGCATGTGATAGACTGAACAGGCAGGTTATTCCAACAGAATAATAAAGAACGGAATATTAGAAGAATGTCACCATGTATAGGGTAGCCCACGTAAACAGGTTATTCCAACAGAATAATAAATAATGGAATAACATAAGTTCTTTTCATTAAGACAAAAGAAAGAAATAACACCCCTTACCGTAAACGAAACTGAATATAAGAGTAGGAAAGTAGCAGAATACTTTTCTATAGGTTCTTTTATAATTCTCTCTCTAGAGTTTCAAAGAATTCGTAAGAAATAATGAAGGAATGAGCTTATTTATAGAAAAATGGAATGAATAGTAACTAATTCATGAACGGTCCATTGATTTACTATTAAACGGTAGATCCGTATTGGTTTACTATTGAAACTTAAAACAACGGTCCCATACTAATTTACTATTAAAACTTTAAACCAATGATCCATATTGATTTACTATTATAACTCCACCAAATGTCCATATTGACTTACTTTATTATATCTTCAACCAACTATTCTCGAAAAATTAGCACATCTCCTCATGGAATAATATTGTACCCAAGTACCTGAATGCACAATACTAGAGTGAATAGTAACTGGGTGAATAGTAACTCATGAATAGTAACTCGTGAATAATAACTCATGAATAGTAACTCGTGAATAGTAAATCATGAATAGTAACTCGTGAATAGTAACTCGTGAATAGTACTCCGACACGAAAAGTGTCCCGAATACCCAATTGAACAATATATCCTCCAGACATCAATTATACTAACACAAATAAGTCCAACACAATGGACATATAAAATTCATCTTTAATCAACACAAACTTATTCATCATTAATATTATAATTCACAATATTTAACAACCGTGTCGCTTCCCAAGAAAGAGGGGCTTTCCGATAAGGATTTCTCCTTATTGGTAAGGCCAAGCAATTAGGTGACCAAACCTCTCCTCGATGAACTTCTAGACATTGTCAATATTGCAAATAATAATATGAATAACTTTGCTGTCTCAATTATTGATTTAATAATATATCATATAATGCGAGATGATCTTTGAATAATAATTGAATCAATAATATGAAATATGATTCAAAGAATTACCGCGTAGTAATAATTGAGTATAACTGAGTGACTTCTCACGTAAGAATTAATAATCAATACCGGTGTATAATGCGCAACTACTACGCCAGATTCTTTGTATTTTTTACTACCGTGTAGTTCAATAGCTTTAACGGTAACACCTCTCTAGTTATTTTCATAAAAGTATTTTTGTCGTTTTCTCAATCCGACAATAATTCCGTTAATAAGGTCCACCAATGATTGTCTTGTTGTACGAATATTCCTGATTAAAACGAATATTCCCCACCAATCGAATATTATATAACAACTTGTGTACTTTGCAAAATTTATAAATATTACCCACAACTATAACATTATATCAAATTAATACCATTATATTCAAAAATATAATTTGAGAAAATTATTCTTTATTCATAAAAGTTGGGGTCTTACAAAGCTTCTCAAGCTACAGACCTGGAACTGATACGTATGAGAAAGAAAGTGCAAGAAGGTGCTATTCTGGAAGCAAGAATCGATGAAGAAGGAATACTTCGAGTCAACTCTAGACTTTGTGTTCCTAACGACCCTGATTTAAAGTATAAAATCATGATGGAGGCGCACAACACACCGTTTGCAATCCATACTGGGAGTACCAAAATGTATCATGATCTTCGATATACATTTTGGTGGAGCAATATGAAGAGAGAGATAGCGGATTTTATCTCAAGGTGTTTAACTTGTCAACGAGTCAAGGCGGAGCATCAAGTACCAAAAGGTCCATTGCAACCACTTGAAATTCCAGAATGAAAGTGGGAGCACATTACCATGGATTTCGTTACTGGTCTTCCCATGGTTTCTCAAGGCATATATGCAATTTGGGTCATTGTTGATAGATGGACCAAGTCTGCTCATTTCCTACCTATACGAGAAACTTATACACTTGAACGTCTTGTTCGTATGTACATAAACGAGATTGTAAGACTACATGGTATGCCGATATCCATAATTTCTGATCGAGACCCAAGATTCACTTCAAGATTTTGGGTTAGTTTGCAAAAAGCTATGGACACAGATTTACAATTTAGCTCAGCATATCATCCTCAGACGGATGGGCAGTCGGAGAGGACTATTCAAACTCTTGAAGATTTATTAAGACTCTGTGTCCTTGAATTCAAAGGAAGTTGGGACAAGTTCTTCCCATTGGTGGAGTTTTTCTACAACAACAGTTATCAAACAAGTATTGGCATGACTCCATTTGAGGCGTTGTATGGAAGAAAGTGTCGTTCTCCAGCATGCTGGGATGAGGTGGGTGAAGCAACGTTGTTGGGACCGGAGTTAGTACGTATGACTATGGAAAAGATTCAAACGATCCGACAACGTATAAAAATCTCACAAGATCGACAAAAGAGTTATGCTGATCTTCATCGAAAGGACGTGGAATTCGATATTGGAGATCATGTGTTGTTATGTGTTGCTCCATAGAAGGAGTTCTGAGATTTGGAAAGAGAGGAAAGCTCAACCCTCGATTCATTGGCCCATTTTAATCCTCGATCGAGTAGGAATTGTGGCTATAGACTTGCTTTCTACCGCTAAGTATGTCTCAGTGTTGAAACGTTTTCACATATCTATGTTACGTAAATATGTGAAAAACCCGAACCACATTATTGAATTAGAACCATACGAGATAGAGGAAGATTTAACGTATGAAGAGTTACCTGTTAAAATCTTGGATAAGAAGGATCATATTCTACGCTCTAAAGTTATATCTCAAGTCAAAGTTTTTGTGGAGAAACCACGATATTGAGGAAATGACCTGGGAGTTAGAATCTGAAATGAAAGGTATCCTCACCTCTTCGATATACCAGGTACGTACCCTAATTTCGAGGACGAAATTTCATAAGAAGGGGAGGTTGTAAGACCCCAACTTGTACGAATAAAGAATAATTTTCTCAAAATATATTTTTGAATATTATGGTGTGGATTTGATATAATGTTATAGTTGTGGGTAATATTTACAAATTTTGCAAAGTAAGCAAGTGGTTATATAATATTCGATTGGTCGGGGAATATTCGTTTTAACAGAAAATATTAAATACATTGCACAATCATTGGTGGACCCTACAATGAAGTATTATTGTCGTAGTTAGAAAATGATGTAATTATCTTTTATAAAAATAACTACGAAAGTGTTACTGTTAAAGCGCTTTGAACTACCCTTAGTAAAAGTAATGAATATGTCTGGCGTGGTTGCATAGTAGTACACCGGTATTGATTATTGATGCTTACGTGAGAAGTCACTCGGTTATACTAAATTATTGCTACACAATAATTCTTTGCATCATATCTCTCATATTATTGATTCAATTATTGTCACAAAGAGTATCTCGTGCATAATATTTATTATTATTAAATCAATAATTGAGACGAAAAAGTTATTCATATTATTATTTGCAATATTGACAATGTCTAGAAGTTCTGTCAAGGAGAGGTTTGGTCACCTAATTGCGCGCCAATAAGGAGAAATCTTTATCGGAAAGCCCCCTCTTTCTTGGGAACGACCTGGTTGTTAAATATTGTGAGTTATAATATTAATGATGAATAAATTATGTTGATTAAAGATGAAATTGATAGTTCCATTGTGTTGGGATTATTAGTGTTAGTGGAAATCGATATTTATTTCGATAATAATTGATGTCTGGAGGTTATATTGACCAATGGGTAATTAATCGAATAAATGAGCAATTAATTGCTATTATTTTACATGCTTATAACTATTTGTTCACATGTGTGTACTATTGATTCACATTCATGTACTATTAGGGGAGGTGGTGCAAGATTGATAATACTTGCATGACTAAATTAAAAAAAGGAATTATAGTTGAAGGTACTGTACTGTAATTAGTTTTTTCACATGATTATACTATTGAGTCACATGAATAAACTATTAATTCACATTATTTACTGTCAGGGGAGGTGGTGCAAGTTTGATAATACTTGCAGGACTACATTAAAAATGAAGAAAAAGAGGAAGGTATTATACTGTAATATTTCGAGCCCCAAAACGTGCAATTATCAAAACTATATTTCCTATAAATAGAAGCTCATTCTTCCTTCATTTCTCACCAATTCACGAAAGCTTTAGAGCAATTATTATAGAGAGAAATTATAGAGAGAAAGAAGAAGAGAAGTCTGCTACCTCACTATTTCAGTATCCATTTTTCTAAGGTAAGGGGTATTATTCTTTCGTATTCATAAAGAGAGTTGCTTTCTTTCAATACTCGTAAGGGTTGTTATTCCATTCTTTATTATTATGTTGGAATAACTTGTCTATCTGGCATCTTGCATACATGGTGAAATTCTTCATTATTCCATTCTTTATTATTCATTGGAATAACTTTTATGCATCTTGGTCTATTGCATGCCCGGTGAATTCTATTGTTATTCCATTCTTTATTATTCTATTGGAACATCACATGCATGCGGATTACGCGTGACCTCTGTTCCATTCTTTATTATTTTGTTGGAACATCCATGCATGCGGATTACGCGTGACTGGTTCCATTCTTTATTATTCTGTTGGAACATCCTCATGCATGAGAGATTACATATGACTGGTTCCATTCTTTATTATTCTCGTTAGAATAACTCCGCTACATCTCGGGATTACGCATTTCGCTGGTGAATTCTTCTATTATTCCATTCTTTATTATTCATTTGGAATAATGCATCACGTGGATTCTTGTATGGCGGCAAAAATCCATTTCTTGGTTTTCATATATTCTATTATACTCGATTGATTAAAGTTTTGGCTTCTATACTCCATGAAATTAGAGAAAGAAGAAGAGAAGTCTGCTACCTCACTATTCTAGTATCTATTTTTCTAAGGTAAGGGGTATTATTCTTTCGTATTCATGAAGAGAGTTACTTTCTTTCAATACTCGTAAGGGTTGTTATTCCATTCTTTATTATTATTTTGGAATAACCTGTCTATGCGAAGTACCGCATACATGGTGAAATTCTTCCATTATTTCATTCTTTATTATTACATTGGAATAACTTTTCTGCGTCTTTGTCTATCGCATTCCTGGTGAATTCTGTTGTAATTCCATTCTTTATTATTCTGTTGAAACATCCTGTCTGTGCTGATTACGCATGACCCGGTTCCATTCTTTATTATTATGTTGGAACATCCTGTCTGTGCGGATTACGCATGACCTGGTTCCATTTTTTATTATTCTGTTGGAATAACTTGTCTGTACGGATTACGCACGCTTGGTGAATTCTTCTATTATTCCATTCTTTATTATTACATTGGAATAATCATCTGACGTGGATTACCGCATGGCGGTAAAAATCCATTCTTGTTTCATATATTCTATTATACTCGGTTGATTAAAGTTTTGGCTTCTATACTCCATGAAATTAGTGGAATATCCTTGATATTTAAGCTTTCATCCAATATCTTTTCATGGAAATATTCTTACGAGCATTCTTGAATTTTACTCCACAAAGCGAAAGATCATGTTGACAATTTGGGCGTTATTGATTTCTAGATAAATTAAATTATAAATCTTTACAAATTTATCCTTGAACTTGTTTTATTGAATTCTTATATCATTGTCATCATCCTCATGTTTATAATATGTTGAAAGTCATCTATGGCCTGTAGTGCATAGATGGACTTGGTATGATTATGACCAGGGATTATTCAGTATAATTATGACCGTAATGTTACAAATGATGTGGTAAAAGTCCTCATTGGCCATAGTGCATTGATGGATTGTTGTTGGCATGATCATGACCATTGATGAATACGTGAATATCCTTGGCCCATAGTGTATGGATAATTTGTGGTCATGATACTAATGAATATCCTTGGCCGTAGTGCAGGGATGATGTGGTTTATTTATTAAGCTGAGTCTCAGCGATAAAAGTGATGAAAAACCTTTTAAATCATAAAAGATAGTAGATTTTATTCTCTACTTGACTCTTCTAATGGATTGCTTGTTCCATTAACATTAAACTTGATGTTTATTATATTTTATCGCTTTAACATTTGAAGGCTAATGATAATTTATTACGCATTATCTAAGTCATAATATTTCTTCTTTGGGCTAGTTGAGCTCACCCTTTCTTTCAATTATTCTTCTTGAAAAATGAGAACGCAAAGACAAGTCGGAGAACGGAGTGAACGTCCAGATGATAACATTAGTAGTCCTCACTATTCTGTTAAATAGCGTGACAATAAATGTAACGAGGACTCCATTGAGTGTGGATATTGTCTAGATGATAATATTCTTATTAAAACTCTTAGATCATGTTTTGTCGTATTTTACACAACTGTTGTATAATTAAGTTATTTTTAATTTTGTACCATGTATTTGGCGACTCAAGATGGGTGATGTATACCTATTTTGGGGGTGTCACAATTAATGTTATATATGAAAGATAAATCAGATATGAAATCCAAAACCCTAATTTTGGATTTTGATCAAGGAATGAGAATAATAATATAATATTAATTATATTTTAATTTTTTAGTGCTATAAATAAGTATTGTATGTACGCATTGTTAATGATTGGTCAATGGTGATGCAGTATTTGGAAAACCCTAATGTTACTGATAAACCCTAGTTTGAAGTCAAACGAGACTTTAAAATCCGTCTAGTAATTGCGTTCTGTGATTAATGACATTTAATAAAATATTAATATTATATTATTTATATTACAGTGCTATAAATATGTATTGTATATGTGTGTGGACTGTTAATGGTTGTTCAGTTTTAATGCATCATGACCAAGCCCTAGCATTAAATTGTGAAACCCTAATTTAAAACTCCATTATGAGTTCGAGAATGTTTTGTAATTGTATTTTCATGATTAAGGATAAGAATTGTGGAATTTAAAAGTTAATTAGGAAAACTCTAATTTTTGAAACCCTAATTAATATTTATAAACCCTAAATTCTATATTTGGAACCCTAATTGTCAAGTGGGGAAAACCCTAATTACAAAATTAGAATTTTTAATGTTAATTAGTGGACCTAAACCTAATTAGCAAGTTCTACGTATTTAGAAACCTAAACTATATTAAGAAACCCTAATTACAATTTTTAGAAACTAAAATTTTATTTTATTTTACAAACCCTAAACTAGAAATGCTTTAATTTTGTGCTAAATCTTAGGGTTAAACCCTAAGGGTTAGACCAATGACTAAATTGCCATTAAATACATAAGCCAAATGACATTAGTACCCCTCTTGCATTATTTGAGGTAACTTGAAAATCTAGCCAAGATGGAGTTGGTAAACCACCATGATATCCCATGTGACTAAAATACCAACTGATCAGCCAAATCATGCTAGCCAAGATCATTGTATCACATGATATATAGATCTAAAGAGAGAGAAACATTCATTATCTTGCCCATTTATTCAACCAATGCTCAACAAAGTCTCTCTCTCTCCTCACTCACGAATTTATGTAGTAGACCAGTCCCAAAACACAGCCCCACGTTTATCATTAACAAATCACAAGATCAGAATCAAGGATCAAGGATCAAGGTGAAAAGAGGTATAAAAACCCTAGTTTGAAAATCATGTGATCTATTGTAAGATGTTGTGTTTTTGTGTTAAAACATGTTATATGTAGTGTGTATAGATGACATGGGTTGATATATGTTAGATCCATAACATTTATAAGCTTAGATTTGAAGATTTTAAGAATCTGGAAATTTTTGTTTTTGAGTCTGACAGTCAAATGTCAGTGCTCATAGATCTTTGTATTTTATGTGTTTTTGTTGTTTAAGTGTTTAATCTTGTAGTCTGCTATGAGGTCTTGGATCTGGAACTCGAATCAGGGTCAGATCTGGTTTATATTGAAAGTTATTGATGGTCAAAGGTCGTTGACCGAGCATGACCGAATGAATTCTGGGTAACCCAGAAACTTGTTTTCAGCGTCTGACAATGTTTTGGAAGGCATAGTTCTGTCATCTTGTAAGTGATATGATGATGTTATAATATCTATTTTGTAGCTTGTAATATGTTCTTTATAACTGTGTCTTTAGATCCTTTAAACAAACAACCTATTGTATTTAGTGGATGGTCAAAGTGACTGAAATGATCTCGAAAACCATTTTCTGGAAATTCCAGAAATGGGATGAACAACCTTTCTGACAACTTTTGACCGGCTCAAATCTTCCTCTGGTGATGTTGTTTTCTTGATCTAGTGAATTATAATTGTAGCCTGTAATCTCTACTTCAAAACCGTACTCTTATATCACACTGAGTAGACATATAATCAAAGTTACAGAGCATCAAAGGTGATACCCTGCAACCGTTCTTCATTTCTGGAAAACCCAGAAATGAAGAACAGCTCTGACATGTTTTTCTGCAGCTTAGATCTCTTTATTGTGATGCAGTATGGTCATGTTTGTTGTTGAATAATGTAGTATTACACTAGAACTTTAAGATCTGACCAATAGTTTGTCCAAAAACATTATATGTTACGAATTAATCTTGGTCAATGTGAGCACCTTGTAAACTGACTATGCATTTCTGGGTTTCATGATGAACGCAAAGAACACCTATAGCGACGGTTCTGTCACTATAGGCAGTCTTTAGCGACACTTTATTACTAAATTAATTATTTTTATTAAATAATTAGTATTAAATAGTTTTTAATTATTAAAAATTCAAAATAAATTTTTTAAAATTATTTTAATGTCTGAAAATTAGTTTTTAATAATTTTTAATATATTTCATAAATATTTAATATTTTTGGAATATCAAGTGTATTTAATTTATTTAATTATAATATTAAATAAATTATTTAAAAATAATTTTAATTCATTAAAAATCATTTAAAAATATATTATGGTATAAGAAAATATTTTAAGTTAATTTTAATGACTTTTATTTTTTGTGATAAATTTCATTAATATATTAAATATTTATGATGTTAAAGTTATTTGATAATTATATTAAATAAATTAGTTTAAAAATGATTTTAATATTATAAAAATCATTTTAAATGATAATAAATTGTTTAAAGATATTTTAAGTTATAAAATATAACTTTTAATATTTAAAGGATAATTTCATTAATAATTCAATATTAATGATATTAATTTAATATTAATGATATTAAATTTATTTAATAATTATATTAAATAAATAGTTTTAAAATGGTTTTATTTATTTAAAAATTATTTAACAAGGATATAAATGAATTAAAAATATTTTAAGTTATACTTAATGACTTTTAATATTTTGATAAATAGTGCATTAATATTTAAATATTAAGGTTAAGTAATTAAAAATGATTTTTAATTATTTTAAAAATCATTTAAGGGTAATATTAATACTTTAAAAATACTTTGAGTTAATATAAATAAATTTAATATTTTGGCAATGGTTTCATTAATAATTTAATATTAATGATAATAGAATTATTCAATAATTAAATCATTTAATAATGATTTCAGTGTTTGAAAATTCATGATAAATTATACTAAATGTTTAAAAATTATTATAAGTCATTTAAAAATAATATGACTGATACTTACAGATATTGAACTACGAGATAGAGTCTTAGACTCGATAATTACCCGATAAAGCCGTCGATAGACCGACATGTTTCAAAAATTGATCTGAACTTAGATATTTTGACTATACTAATAGTTGTTTATGATTTAATGACTGTTGAATATGTGTGACAATGTGATTAGGTTATGTGCTGACTGCAATAAGAAGTGCTATGTGTTATAGTATGTTATTCTAATCGATCAAATGATCTTATTAATGATAGGTTTCGGTATAAAAGATAAACCTAAGTTGCGTATTATAAGCAGCTGACCAAACAAGTATCCTACCTTTGCATTTCCTTTATGCAATGGACATGAGTAAGAAAGTTTCAGATTTATATTATTATTGTACTAGATTATTAACCATATTGTCGTATATATTATATCCGATCATTATTTATCAACATGATATTATATTATATAACTCATATATATATTGTGTTCATTAATTTCGAATTATGGTTATACAAGTGTCCTCACTTGGATAATATATATATATATATATATATATATATATATATATATATATATATATATATATAAAAAGCCGCCTAAGCTATTTGACCCAGTTAGACACAGATTCAGAAATACCGTTGAATATGATAAAAACCTTTTTGTATCCAATCAAATTATTTTGGTTCGGATTCCAGACTAAATATGAACATCCCGATCAAGGGAAAACTTTTATGCGCCCAAGGCGAACAGAGTGAATGATAATATCAATCTTGCAATGTAGTATTGATTTATACAGGGTCCATGGGATGTACACCCTCGTGCCTGTAAGTTATGACGGTTTGCAGATGAAGTTCTGTCTAACCTTTGCGAAAATAGAAAACAATGTTCATAGTATGTCGACTACCCTATATATATAGTCAATACGTAGTTTCAAAAATTTATAGAATTGTTATGTTATTATTATCGGTTCAGTTTACTTCACAACTATAAATTCGTTGTAGAAGTAATGTACAAAGAAAACTTTTATTTCTTTCAGCTAATTATATTTATAATAGTTATTACTTGCTGGGCACCCAAATGCTCATTCTTGCTTTAAATTTAAATATTTTCAGCTAGGCATGATCAACCTGAAGGTTCAGACAAGAACAAGTGAAAAGGAAAGCAAACATAACATGTTTAATGGTATCTTTTGTAATAGTTAGACTGTATTAAGATAATGATATGTATTATATATCATTTAAAGAATGTAGTAAATGTTGCGTACTTGGGATTAGACTCTAATAAATGTAAGATATGTTTGATATTTATATTATTGTTATTATTATTAGTATTATTCTGCTCATAGAAATGGTATCGTAAAGCACCGAGTTCGGATTTCAAGTACCTGAATTTGGGGGCGTTACAACATGGTATCAGAGCTTTAGGGTTAAAAATCTTAGGTGGGTTAGACCTTAGGCTATAACCGTGGAACAGAGAGAAACATTGAAAATACAATTAACTCGAATAGAGTTTTAAAGAAGATGAATTGAATAAATTCATTGTCAAACAAAATAAAAGATAACTTGTATAAAACCATTATTTGTTGTGTGTATATATTAGTTGATACTCAGGATAACTCAGGTGTGTAGATGTCAGATAGAAAATAATTTGAATACCCTCAAATTTTAAAGAAGGAGCCTATCTCCATAACCGAGCCAATATCAAAGCCAATAGCTGAAATAGAGGCTCACATTGAAAGCTACCTCAATGAGGTTGTTATTTTGGAAAGTATAGTATCGAACCCAGAAACAATAGTATAACTGATAGGTAGAGTATAGTTAAAGAATATGTGGTCAATGTCGAGTTTTTAAACTCATATGTTTGGGGTGAGTTCTTAAACTCACAATGTGTTGTAAGTTTGATGAACTAGGTATAGTTAGGTGTGAATGGATTATTGAGGATAATGGGAATATACATATTACTAAGCAATTGATCCTTAGTGGAGGCATAAGAAATAAGTAGTATACTAGTATTACTTGAATATGTATGATTCTATGTTATGTATATGATAGGTATGTTAGTATAAGGTAATATTTTTCAAATTTTATATAAGTTGTGGCAACGATTCCCGACTTTTGAGTCACAAAGGGATATCGGATGATTAAAGCAATATGTGCTATGGTATGTCAAGTGTTATAAATATGAGTCTATGTGGGATTAACAAAATAAGTTGGTATAAAGATAGTAGATATTTATCTGAACACTGGTTAATATAGTAAACCCAGTTTTCAAAATTTAATATTTTGAGTACATGACTATTTGAATAGAAAATTTCGCGTTATATGTTAAGCGTATACGATAAGGCTTAGAATGTAAGTTAATAAAGAATAATTTATGATAATACCGCCAAGACGAAAATAAAATACACTTTGTAAAGAACACATCAACAAAGTGAAGGACAACCGCACCTGATCACGAAATTTTACAATTAAGGTCGATCAAGCTATGCAGAACGGAATACCAGCCGCGGGAAATCAGTCAAATAATTAATCGGCGAAGTTCAAAGACTTCAAGGCATTCAGACCGCCAGGATTTAGAGGATCAACTGACCCGGTGGAAGCATTTGTGATAGTTAGGATAACGGAGGGGCAAAAGATAGTTTTTGTCACCTATACGATGAAAGGAGATATTTTTGACGGAAATAGGCCGGGAGTATATTTAAAAGGAAAGATTGTGTACTATGAGTGTGGGCAGGAGGGACATATCTCTTATAACTGTCCCAATCTCATTAATTATTTACTATTAATGATGTTTAAGTTATTTAATAATTATATTAAATAAATTAGTTTAAAAATGATTTTAATATTATAAAAATTATTTTAAATGATAATAAATTATTTAAAGATATTTTAAGTTATAAAATATAACTTTTAATATTTAAAGGATAATTTCATCAATAATTTTATATTAATGATATTAATTTAATATTAATGATATTAAATTTATTTAATAATTATATTAAATAAATAGTTTTAAAATAGTTTTATTTATTTAAAAATCATTTAACAAGGATATAAATGAATTAAAAATATTTTAAAGTTATACTTAATGACTTTTAATATTTTGATAAATAGTGCATTAATATTTAAATATTAAGGTTAAGTAATTAAAATGATTTTTAATTATTTTAAAATTCATTTAAGGTAATATTGGTACTTTAAAAATACTTTGAGTTATTATAAATAACTTTAATATTTTGGCAATGGTTTCATTAATAATTTAATATTAATGATAATAGAATTATTTAATAATTAAATCATTTAATAATGATTCCGGTGTTTGAAAATTCGTGATAAATTATACTAAATGTTTAAAAATTATTATACGTCATTTAAAAATAATATGACTGATACTTACAGATATTGAACTACGAGATAGAGTCTTAGACTCGATAATTACCCAATAAAGCCGTCGATAGACCAACATGTTTCAGAAATTGATATGGACTTAGATATTTTGACTATATTAATATTTGTTTGTGATTTAATGACTGTTGAATATGTGTGACAATGTGATTAGGTTATGTGCTGACTGTAATAAGCAGTGCTATGTGTTATAGTATGTTATTCTAATCGATCAAATGATCTTAGGTTTTGGTATAAAAGATAAAATTAAGTTGCGTATTATAAGCAGCTGACCAGGCAAGTATCCTACCTTTGCATTTCCTTTATGCAATGGACATGAGTAAGAAAGTTTCAAATTTATATTATTATTGTACTAGATTATTAACCCTATTATCGTATGTATTATATCCGATCACTGTTTATCAACATGATATTATATTATATAACTCATATATATATTCTATTCATTAACCCAGTTAGACACAGATTCAGAAATACCGTTGAATATGATAAAAACCTTTTTGTATCCAATCAAATTATTTTGGTTCGGATTCCAGACTAAATATGAACATCCCAATCAAGGGAAAACTTTTATGCGCCCAAGGCGGACAGTGTAATAACCCGAGATTTTCTATATAAAATAAATAAGAAATTTTGCGTATAATTTTTTTATTTATTTATTTAATGACGAGAATAAGTGTCTAGTAATGTGAACGATAAATGCAAATATATTTATTACTTGAAAAATTAGAAATAATTTTGGAATAATTAATTACTACAAATTATATTTTTATGGTAATTAATTCACGTAAGACGAAAATGTTTTATTAATTATTTTCATGAAAACATGATTGGAAATAATATATGAAGTGATAATTAGAATTATATAATAAATATTTTATGATATATATTTGTTCAGAATATTTAAGTTAATTATTTTAACTTGATTATTGATGTTGTGTACGAAGAATAAGTCAGATATGAGATCCAAACCCTGGATTGGGATTGTGATCAAGAGATGAGAATAATAATATTATATTATTGTTATAATAATTTTACAGTACCATAAATATGTACTTTGTATGTGCGGACAGATAATATTGTGCAATGACGGTCAATTAGGTCATAGCATACTACTGTGCTGTGAAACCCTAATTATTAAACTCAGTTATGAGATATAACTGAGTAGCGAATGTGTTATATGAAGGTTACTGTGTATAAGATGTCGATAATTAGAAGAAAACCCTAATTACTATTTTTACGCCGATAATTAGGACAAACCCTAATTATTATAACCCTAATCAGTTGAAGTTAGAGATCGTAATGACTGTGTTAGAACATACACAGATAATAAGAGAACCCTAATGGTCAATTAGAAACCCTAATTGATGGCGTTAAGAAACCCTAATTATAAAACCCTAATTTTTCAATCAAAAACCCTAATTTTAAATTATCAGGTTTAATTACGATGTTAATGTACAAGTGTTTTAATTTACCAAAATAGAAAGTAATTGGTAAATGATAAGAATTACCATCTAGTGATTAAATACTACATTTAATTGCTATGTACAAAAATGCCCATGAAATTATATGTGAAATTACCAAAATACCTTTTTAGTGTATTATTAGTTATATTATTTATGGAATTTTAAAATCTAAAGTGATAAACCCTAATGGTTATGGGTAATGTCTATAATGCCCTTCATGGCAGACATGAGAAGTCTAAACTACCCACAGCATTATTAAAGGAAGGAACCAATTATTAGGGTGGAAATGACTATTTTACCCTTTTGTCCATTTAGTGCATTATTGGTGAATTATTTGTGCATTATTGTGTTACCAATCACCACAAATCCGGCCATTCAATCTAGAAATCACCTATGGACTGTAGTATTACCATCAATCAACCATTACAATCATTTCATACATTATTTATATGGATTAAAGAGAGAGGGAATGCACATTTACACTAAAATTGCTCACAAACACTTAGCTATTTTCTCTCAACCCCAAACCTCTCCAAATTGTCTTGCCCATAAGCTCATAATCAAAGCTCAAATATCACAAACAACAAATCGTAAGCATCAAGAAGTCGAAATCAAAAATCAAGCTTGAAAAGGTAGAAACCTTAAATTCTAGAAATCCTTCGATTCGATGTTAATTGATGCAATTGATTGTTTAAAGTTGTGTAATAAGGAGTCTATTAATGTTCTGGGTTGTAAAAACACAGACCCATAACATCAAAGTGCTCAAAATCAAAGATTTAAGCAAGTTGGAAAAACCAAATTCTGTGATTTTTGGGAAAATGTCAAGCCTTATATCTCTGTGATTATTAACTGTTTTTGTTGTTTGTAAGATGTTATGTGTATCTTGTTATATGGTCTTTAATATTCAAAAGAATAAAGTCTAGATCAGTGTAGATTGGGAGATATAAGCGGTCAAACATGGTTGATCAAATCAGCGAAAATCATGAACCCAGAAATTTTCTTGAACGCTGTCCGTGTTCAAGTTTGACCGACTTGATCTCGTTGGTGTTTTGATGTTTTAATGTTATGGAGCTTTTAAGTTGTATTCCTACATGTTGTCTACACACTGGAATTGATAGATCACGTAAACATTGCACGATCATCAAGTTATAGAGGTCCAAAGTAGGTACCTCGAACTGTTCTTCGTGAAGAACAGCTTCGACAGCTAATTTGAGGTACGATTTCTCCCAGATTAGATGTTGGATAGCCATGATGTTTATTGGATCTTGTAGTCTTGTATTTCCTCTACAATATCTGACCAAGAAAATTGCCAGAATCGCAACACACACAAAACTACACACGGTCAAAGTAGGCCACTCTTTACTCGCCATAGATTTCTCAAGGTGCTCAAGAACACCTATAGCGATGGTTACGTACGCTATAGGGCCTTTAATGACAGTTATTATTATTATTTTCTAAATTAATTTAAAAATTAGAAAATTAGATTTTAATTATTAAAAATACCAAATAAATTACGAAAAATTATTTTAAAGTCCTAAAATAGTTTTAATTATTTTGAGTATATTTCATAAATATTTAATATTTTTGGAATATAAAAAGTATTTATTTATTTAATTATAATATTAAATAAATTATTTAAAAATAGTTTTAATTCATGAAAAAAATCATGAAAAATTATATTATGGTATAAGAAAATATTTTAAGTTATTTTCCATGACTTTTAATATTTTGTGATGAATTTCATTAATTAATTAATATTAATGATATTAAAGTTATTTATTGATTATATTAAATAATTAGTTTAAAAATGATTTTAATAGTTTAAAAATCATTTTAAATAAAAATAAAGTATTTAAAGATATTTTGAGTTATAAAATATAACTTTTAATATTTAGAAGATAATTTCATTAATAATTATATATTAATGGTATTTAGTTAATGATTTGTGATATTAAGTTTATTTAATATTTATATTAAATAAATAGTTTAAAAATGGTTTAATTTATTTATAAATCATTTAAAGAGGATATTAAGGATTTAAAAATATTTTAAGTTATAATTAATGACTTTTAATATTTGGATAAATAGTACATTAATATTTAAATATTAATGGTAATTATTTAAAAATGATTTTAATTATTTTAAAAATTATTTAAGGGTAATATAAATGTTTTAAAAATAGTTTGAGTTATTATAAATAACTTTTATATTTTAGCAATGGTTTCATTAATAATTTAATATTAATTAATTATTAATGATAATAGAATTGTTTGATGTTTAAATCATTTAATTATGATTCCGACGTTTGAAAGTTATAAATTTAATCAAACTAAATGACTTGAGAACCTAGGTTATGAAGTTCTGAATTTGAAGAAGAACACCTATAATGTGATTATATCACTATAGGCCCTTTAGTGATGATTTGAATTATTTTAAATTTTTTCAATTTTGGAAATTTCAAAATGATTAAAAATAAAATGTATGATATTTACACAGATGTTGAGGTATAGAATAAGAGTCTTAGACTCAAGATTTACCCGATAAAGTCGCCGATGCAGACGACAAATGTCGAATTATATAAAAGAAAGAAAAGGCTACCGTAAGAACATGGATGAGATATTTGAAAAAATGTATAAAAATATTTCAAGTATAGAATATGAACTAAAAGTATGATCACCGCGATTATGTGATGACGTGATTAGACTATGTCTTGTTTGTAATAGATGCGATCTTATGTGTTATGATATATTGTTCTAATCGAACGAATGATCTGATTATTGATAGGTTGTGATAACGAGATAAAATCTAAGTTGAGATTTGTAATCAATGAATCGAGCAAGTATCCTACCTTTGCATTTTCTTTATGCAATGGACATGAGTAAGAAGTTTCGTAATTATTCTATTCTGTGATGCATTATGTACGCTTTGATTATCAACATGTTAGCTCGGATATATATTTTGTTAAGTTGATTTCTAAATGGTTATACAAGTGTCCCCACTTGGATAATCATAGCATTTATTCATATGTTGATACACCTTTGTCAATTACCCGTATATATATATATATGTTGAATTACATATTATTGTTGAAAGCAAGATTAAAACCTTCTGGTTTGGAACTGTACATGTATGAACATCCCTATATGGGAAGATTTTTGCGCCCAAGTGGATGAGTGAGCGATGATGAATTTCGCTTCGGGTTATGTAGTATTGATCAATACAGTGTACAAATCGAAGGTCGATCACCTCCGTGCTCGTAAGTTATAACGGTCATGCGGATGGATTTCTCGCTAAACCTTTTCAAAATGAAAAGAATGTTCATAGTATGTTTCTTAAACCCTATTCATGGGTAGAGCCGAGCCAAATTTAAAGAATTTGAAAGAGAGTTGTTATGTGAATTTTTTATCAGTACAGATTACTTCACAACTTTCAATTCGTTGTAGAAGTGTTATGTAAAGAGAATACTTATATTCTTTCAGCTTATATATATAATTGCTATTACTTGATGGGCACTCAAATGCTCATCTTTGCTTAAATTAAATGTTTTCAGTCACGTATGAGCAACCTGAAGGTTCAGGCACACATAAAGGGAAAAAAAAGCTGTTCGAATGAGAATTAGTATGAGTTAATGGTTATAGTTAGTAAGACAATGGAATCTATCATAGTATTGTAAGGAATGTATTTTGAAGGTCACGTGCACTGGGAAGTAAACTTTGATGTATGTACATTAAGTTCAATTATATTATCATTTAGTATTATTCAAATTTAAAGAAATGTTATCGTGGAGAACGAGTTCTGTCATAAGTAATACTTGATTTGGGGTCGCCACAGACAGAGTGAACGATAATATCGTTCTTATAATGTAGTATTGATCAATACAGGGTCCATGTGATGTACACCCTCGTGCCCGTAAGTTATGACAGTTTGCAAATGAAGTTCTGTTTAACCTTTTCGAAAATAGAAAATAATATTTATAGTACGTCGACTACCCTATATATATAGTCAATACGTAGTTTCAAAAATTTGAGATAGAATTGCTATGTTATTATTATCGGTTCAGTTCACTTCACAACTATAAATTCGTTGTAGAAGTGATGTACACAGAAAACATTTATTTCTTTCAACTAATTATATTTATAATAGTTATTACTTGTTGGGCACCCAAATGCTCATTCTTGCTTTAAATTTAAATGTTTTCAGCTAGGCATGATCAACCCGAAGGTTCAGACAAGAACAAGTGAAAAGGAAAGCAAACATAATATGTTTAATGGTATCTTTTGTAATAGTTAGACTGTATTAAGATAATGATATGTATTATATATAATGTAAAGAATGTAGTAAAGGTTGCGTACTTGGGATTAAACTCTGATAAATGTAAGATAAGTTTGATAATTATATTATTGTTATTATTATTAGTATTATTCTGCTCATAGAAATGGTATCGTAAAGCACCGAGTTCGGGTTTCAAGTACCTGAATTTGGGGGCGTTATAGATATTGTCAATGCAAAGGCCAATTTTGTATGACTTACAAAGGATGGAGATAGAGATAAAGACTTCAGGGACCCACGTGATGATGTCAAATATACGAGTAGAACCGACTTTAATCGATAAAGTTAAAGCTGCTCAACTTACGGACCTGAAGCTGATGCGTATGAAGAAGAAAGTGCAATAAGGTGCTATTCCAGAAGCAAGAATTGATGAAAAAGGAATACTTTGAGTCAACTCCAGACTTTGTGTTCCTAACGACCCTGATTTAAAGTATAAAATCACGATGGAGGTGCACAACACACCATTTTTAATCTATCCTGGGAGTACCAAAATGTATCATGATCTTCGACATACATTTTGGTGGAGCAATATGAAGAGAGAGATAGCGGAGTTTATCTCAAGGTGTCTAACATGTCAACGAGTTAAGGCGGAGCATCAAGTGCCAAAAGGTCCATTGTAACCACTTGAAATTCTAGAATGGAAGTGGGAGCACATTACCATGGATTTTGTTACTGGTCTTTCCAAGGTTTCTCAGGCATAGATGCAATTTGGGTCATTATTGATAGATTGACCAAGTCTGCTCATTTTTTACTTATACGAGAAACTTATACACTTGAACGTCTTGCTCGTATATACATAAATGAGATTGTAAGACTGCATGGTATGCCAGTATCCATAGTTTCTGATCAAGACCCAAGACTCACTTCACAGTTTTGGGCCAGTTTACAAAAAGCTATGGGCATGGATTTGCAATTCAGTTCAGCATATCATCCTCAAATGGGTGGGCAGTCGGAGAGGACTATTCAAACTCTAGAGGATCTATTAAGACTTTGTTTCTTTGACTTCAAAGGAAGTTGGGACAAGTTCTTGCCATTAGTGGAATTCTCCTACAACAACAATTATCAAACAAGTATTGACATGACTCCATTTGAGGTGTTGTATGGAAGAGAGTGTCATTCTCCAGTATGCTGGGATGAGGTGGGTGAAGCAACATTATTGGGATCGGAGTTGGTACGTATGACTACGAAAAAGATTAAAATGATCTGGCAACGTATAAAAACCTCACAAGATCGACAAAAGAGTTATGCTGATCTTCATCGGAAGGACATGGAATTTAATGTTGGAGAACATGTGTTGTTATGTGTTGCTCCATGGAAAAGAGTTACAAGATTTGGAAAGAGAGGAAAGATCAATCCTTGATTCATTGGCCCATTTGAAATCCTCGATCGAGTAGGAACTATGGCCTATAGATTCACCTTACCGCCAAGTATATCTCATGTTCATAACATTTTTCACGTATCTATGTTACGTAAATATGTGGAAGATCCGAACCATATTATTGAATTATAATCAGACGAAATAGCGGAAGATTTAACGTATGAAGAGGTACTTGTTAAAATCTTGGATAAGAAGGAACATATTCTACGCTCCAAGGTTATACCTAAAGTCAACGTTTTGTGGAGAAACCACGATGCTGAGGAAATAACCTGAGAGTTAGAATCCGAAATAAAATCAAGGTATCCTCACCTCTTCGACATACCAAGTATGTACCCTAATTTCGAGGGCAAAATTTCATAAGAAGGGGAGGTTGTAAGACCCCAATTTTTATGAATAAAGATGAATTTTCTATAAATATCATTTTTAAATACTAAGGAGTGAATTTGATATAATGTTATAGTTGTGGGTAAAATTTATAAATTTTGCAAAGTAAGCAAGTTGTTATAAAATATTCGATTGGTCGGGGAACATTCTTTTTAACATGGAATATTCGTACGACGACACAATCATTGGTGGACCCCACAACTGAATTATTATCGGAGTTAGAAAATGATAGAAATATCTTTTTATAAAAATAATGGCGAAAGTTTTACCATTAACTGTTGAAACACCCGGTGATAAAAGTACAATAATACACGTGGTTGCATAGTAGCACACGATATTGATTATTGATGCTTTCGTGAGAAGTTACTAAGTTTTATTCAAATATTGCTACAGTAATTGCTGCATAGTATCTCACATTATTGATTATATTATTGTCACAATATCATCTGCATAATATTTTATATTATTAAATCAATAATTGAGATGACAAAGTTATTCATATTATTATTTGCATTATTAACAATGTGTAGAAAGTTCTGTCGAGAAAAGGAGTTAGGTAATCTAATTGCGTGCCAATAGGGAGAAATCCTTATTGGAAAACCCCCTCTTTCTTGGGAACAATCTAGTTGTTAATATTGTGAGTTATAATAATATGAATAAAGGTTGTTAAAAATATTGAGGGGATTTTTTATGAAGTATTTTTCGTAAATTTTGCTTATTATATGGACCCCCACTTGCTCATTTTTCAAAATATCGGTAGAAAATTATTCAATATATATATATATATATATATATGTGTGTGAGAATGATTGTAGGGTTTCAACACATAAAACGCAGCAGAAATTAAATAATTTAAAGCAATTCCGAAACCCTAAACAAGATCCATGAGAAAACCATATTAATTCAGTGGTTAGAAATTTATACCGATTATTGAAGCTTGAATTGATGCGATTGATTCTCCAATGCAATCCAAACGAACTGCGCTTCTACGGTATCCACACGAACGCCCAGTGAATCGTTGTACGATCTGCAGTAAAAGGAACTGCGGTACTAGCCACCAAGGATGAGGATTTTTGAAACTATTTCTCTCTAGTCTCTCTCTAAAAGCGGCTAGGGTTTTGGTTAATGATGATCCTTCCTAAATGGCTGATATATCTCATATATAGCAGTTATAAGGAATTAATCAAAATCTAATCTAATTAAAATTCGAATTTATATAAATATATCTTAATTAAGTCTTACTTAATTAATATACATATATACAAATTATCCTTTTAATTTAAATTCGTGATTTAAATACTATCAATCATATTGATATATTTAAATCCTTACAATTTAAATTAATTCCATTTTAAATTACGTTCTATGTGTGTGACCCTATAGGTTATTATTACGTTGGCAATAATTTTAAATAATATTATAAAATTATAAATAGCGAGCGACATCTAGTAATGCATCACTACTACCCACGTAATAATAAGATCGATGTTTCAATGCAACCTTTTTGTGACCAATGTTTCAATGTAATTTAATCCTTTTAACCTTGACATCCTAGATAAAACTCGAGTCATGGAATGTGTCATACTCTTCATAATTTAATTTGAGTTTTCTTGATGAATGAGTAGACTATATGAAATAAATCACTATTTAAGCATGACCATGCATTTCATAGTCCTACTCAATCAAGAGGCCTATGGATATCACCCCTAATATATAGGAGGGTTAAATTCCATCTAGATCACTCATATTCCTCACACGATTCATGATGTACCCAATAATCATCTTTATTGTCCACCCTATTAAAGGTGACTTTTGATGATATCAAAGTACATAAATTCTCGTGTAGTAATATAGGGATTTCAGGTCAGAGGATCATTACATCATTGTCACTATGATAATCGCTAATGACACTTTGCATAATGTTCCACATAGAATTCTCATGGTGGGTCTGTCCAGTACATCGTTCTCTAACATGTACCTATGCATTGACTCAATATCTCATATATTTATGATCAATGAGATTTAGTCATCAGTCAATCCACATACTAGTCTCGATGCATTATTGTTGTCCCATTAACAATGATACTTGAATAGGTACATTTAAGAGCAATGATACTAATTGTAATTATATAATCTCATGTTCAAGCCATATACTTAAAGCTATATAATTTGTATCACTATTCTAAGGACTTTTATTATGCTAACATTTATATAACGCAGTAAATAAAACATAATAAAATAGTTCATTTATTCAATCAAATATAATATTAAAATGTTAAACAATTATATCAAATAATTGGCCTCTAGGGCACAAACTCTAGCAGTCTCCCACTTGCACTAGAGCCAATCACTCATGTATCTAATACCCATGGAATTAGTGTGACCGTCGTGCTTCTACTGCGACAAAGCCTTGGTCAGTGGATCTGCAAAATTATCATATGTTGGCACTCTTCCTATATGTACATCTCCTCTATCAATGATTTCACGAATGAGATGGTACCGCCTAAGTATATGCTTGGATCGTTGGTGAGATCTGGGTTCCTTAGCCTGTGCAATGGCTCCATTATTGGTATAGTATAGATCAACTGGATCAACAATGGTTGAAACAACACCAAGTTTAGTGATGAACTTTTTAATCCATACAGCCTCCTTGGCTGCACTAGAAGCATCAATATACTCAGCCTCTGTTGTGGAATCGGCTATTGTCTCTTGCTTCGAACTCTTCCAGCTAAAAACACCACCATTAAGGCAAAACACAAAACCTGACTGAGACATATAGTCATCATTGTCAGTCTGGAAACTAGCATCTGTGTAACCCTTTACTGCCAGTTCGTTTTCACCTCCATATACCAAGAACGAATCCTTAGTCCTTTTCAGGTACTTAAGGATATTCTTGATTGTTGTCCAGTGACCTTCACCTGGATTTGACTGGTATCTGCTCGTCATGCTCAAAGCATACGCGATATCCGAACGAGTACATGTCATTGCATACATGATAGATCCAATTGCCGAAGCATAAGAGATCTTTCTCACACGTTCCTCATCATCTTGTGATTTAGGACATTGGGCCTTAAAGATCTTTACACCATGAGTTATGGGTAAGTGTCCTCTTTTTGTCTCTTGTATGCTGAACCATTTCAGCACTTTTATCAATATATGTACTTTGACTTAGGCAGAACATTTTTCTCGATCTATCTCGATAGATCCTGATACCTAAAATGTAAGTTGCATCGCCCAAATCTTTCATGGAGAAACATTTTCCTAGCCATATTTTTACAGCCTGTAATGAAGAATGTCATTCCCAATAATTAATATGTCGTCAACATATAATACTAGGAATATAATGTAACTCCCACTAACCTTCTTATATACACAAGGTTTATCTTCATTTTTTATAAAGCCAAACTCTTTGACTGCTTCATCAAATCAAAGATTCCAACTCCGAGAGGCTTGCTTCAATCCATAAATGGATCGCTGCAGCTTATATACCTTTCTAGCATCCTTTGGAGTGACAAAACCCTTAGGTTGTGTCATGTACACATCCTCAAAGAGATTTCCATTAAGGAAATCAGTTTTGACATCCATCTGCCAGATTTCGTAATCATAAAAGGCTGCAATAGCAAGTAAGATCCTGATGGATTTAACCATTGCCGCTGGAGAGAAGGTTTCATCATAGTCAACACCTTGAACTTGTTTGTAACCTTTTTCTACCAGTCAGCCTTTGTAGGTTTGTACATTACCATCCATGTTGGTTTTCTTCTTGAAAACTCACTTGCACCCAATTGGTTTTACCTCTTCGGGTGGATCAACCAAAGTCCATACTTGGTTAGTATACATGGAGTCCATTTCAGATTTCATGGCTTCAAGCCATCTCTCAGAATCTGGTCCATTCATAGCTTCTTGGTAGAAAGTAGGCTCATCTTGATCTATGAGCATCACATCACCATTTTGGGTCACAAGATATCCATAATATCTCTCGAGCTCTTGGCGTGTCCTATCAGATCTACGAATTCCTTGTGTAATTTGAGCAAGTTCACTTTCCACAATATCTTGTGGTTCCTTCTCACGTTCCAACTCAGGTTCAATGATATTTTGTGGTTCTCGAATTTCTTCGAGTTCTACTTTCCTCCCACTGTTTCCTTTAGAGAAAAATTCTCTTTCTAGAAAAATACCAGTTCGAGCAACAAACACTTTGTTCTCAAAAGATTTGTAGAAATAATACCCTTTTGTTTCCTTTGGATATCCCACAAAATTACATTTATCAGATTTGGGTCTGAGCTTGTCAGAATCTAGTCGTTTTACAAACGCCTCGCAACCCCAAATCTTCATGAACAACATACTAGGATGTTTCCCAGTCCACATCTCATATGGTGTCTTCTGAACCGTCTTTGTAGGAACACGATTAAGTGTGAATACAACTGTCTCTAGAGCATGACCCCAGAAGCTTAATGGAAGATCTACATGACTCATCATTGATCGTACCATGTCCAACAAGGTTTGATTCCTCCTCTCAGATACACCATTCCATTGTGGTGTTCCAGGTGGAGTGAGCTGTGATATAATACCACACTCCTTTAGAAGGTCATCAAAGTCTTGGTTTAAGTATTCACCTCCTCGATCGGATTGAAGGGCTTTTATGCTTTTGCCAAATTAGTTTTGAACTTCATTCTTGAATTCCTTGAACTTGTCAAAGGATTCGAATTTGTGTCTCATAAGATACACATATCCATATCTATTGAAGTCGTCAGTAAATTTAATGAAGTAATGATACCTACCTCTTGCTAACGAACTCATGGGACCACATACATCACTATGTATATGTCCCAATACATCGCTAGCCCGTTCACTGTGTCCATTAAAAGGGGCTTTAGTCATCTTCCCTAATAAACAAGACTCACATCTTTCATATGATTCAAAATCAGATGAATCCAAAAACCCATCTTTATGGAGTTTGGATATGCGTTTCTCATTTATATGGCCTAAACGACAGTGCCAGAGATATGTTAGTTTTGAATCATTTGATTTAAATCATTTGGTATTTATGTTATAGATAGGCATTTCTAAATCAAGAATTTAAAGACCATTAAACAATTGTGCAACACCATAGCATACATCATTTAAGTAAAATGAACAACGATTGTTCTTTATTATAAATGAAAAACCTTTGTTGTCCAAACAAGAAACAGAAATAATGTTTTTGCTTATAGCAAGCACATAATAACAATCTTCTAATTCTATTACTAGCCCAGTGGGCAAAGATAAATGATAAGTTCCTACGACTAGTGCATCAACTTTTGCTCCATTCCCAACTCGTAGGTCAACCTCTCCTTTTGCCAAAGTCCTACTCCTTCGGAGTTCCTACACATTAACACAAATATGAGAACCACATCCAGTATCCAATACCCATAATGTAGAAGTAGACAAGTTGACTTCTATAACATATATACCTGAATTAGAAGTCATACTTCCTTTTTTTTTCTTCACTTTTTCCAAATAAGCATGAAAATTCCTCTTCTAGTGTCCAGGTTTTCCACAGAAGTGACAATCACCTTCTTTAGCCACCCCACTTTTAGGTTTTAAAGCCTGTTTGGTTTTGGAATTAGGTTTGGCACCAGATTTAGATCCTATCTTCTTCTTACCTTTCCAATTTCCCTTAGCATTCCCCTTTTGCACCATCATTATGGAAGCGGGTCCTGCATTTTTTATGTTATTCTCGGCAGTTCTTAACATGCTTAACTCAGTAAGTAGTTTCTCAATTTCATACATTAGATAATTCATAACAAATTGAGAGTAGCTGCTGTTCAAAGATTGCAAAACAAGATCAGTTTGGGCTTCCGGAGTGATTGGAAAACCTAACCTATCAAGGTACTCAATATACCCAATCATTTTCAGCACATGTGGACCAACTGGATCACGTTAACCCATCTTGCAGTGATACAACGCTTTTCTTGTATCATATCTCTCTTGTCAAGCATTCCCTTCGAATAATTTCTTGAGATGCTCGATCATCTCATAAGCATCCATCAACTCATGTTGCTTCTGAAGCTCAGTGTTCATAGTTGCTAGCATGAGACAACTCGTGTCCAGAGCATCATCTTGATGCTTCTTGCATGTAAGCATCATGCTCTGCACGTCGTGCAGTATCAGCTGGTGTTGCAGGAATGGGATTTTCAATGACATATAACTTGCGCTCTTGTTTGAGGACAATCCTCAAGTTCCTATGCCAGTCAAGGAAATTAATTCCACTCAGCTTGTCCTTCCCAAGGACTGATCGTAGTGAAAGACTACTTGTGTTGTTGTTGTTGTTGTTTGCCATTGATATCTATAATTTATAAGTGCAAAAATAATAAGTCAAATTGCAGAGTTGATATTATGTAATTGATAATAGTACATTCAAAATATATCTCCCACTATTTTATTCAAATTAATAGCCCTCACCATTAATTCGGAAAACATTTTTTATTAAATCTTTCTAGTGAGCCAAGATCCATATTTCATTATGACTTAAGTTAGCTTTGGCTAATATCTTAAAACATAATTATTTAGGTAGACAACCCTTTGTCAATTACATCATATATAACTCTTGGATAGTTTGGTAAACAACATTTGTTTCTAGTCCATCTAATGGTACCTACCAAACTCCATGCCTCTAAGTCCACAATTCTATTGAGATAATTTAGTTAAGTCGGGCCTAATGTATTTAATAGTTTTGATATCACAATTATCCTATCGCATCTTACCTAGATAAATAGGGTGCTTTGTTTTGGCAAACCTACATTTATTGATCAAGGTCTTCATGAGTGTTATTCATTGGAAGGCATCTGATTTAGACTTAATAATTTAATGAGGGATTTTATTAATAAATTTAGATCTCACCAATTTTAATCTTATTAAGCATACACATTATTTATCATATCATATCGTATACAAGCATAAATAAAGTGCAAAATAAAATGTGTCACAGTTATGGCCCAATCCACTGTCAATCTTAGATGAGAAGAAAATATTACATTAGAATTTACAGAAAGGCACGACATGCAAGCCGTATTTCAAAACCAAAAATCACTAACCTATGGGTCAAAAGGCAATATCTGTGCACCATGCATATCAATAAGCACATAACAATTTATATATAATTAAAGAAAACTATATATAAAATATTAGGGTCACGACCATCGTGCGCTACAACGGGGGGGTGGGGGGGGGGGGTCTCCTCCTGGCGGTGGTCGGACTATATACTGTTATTACACCATTTAAGATACAATTAACAGAACTTCATATACATGCATATCTATTACTGATATTCATAATACCAGAATATGCCTACATATAGAATATTATATATTCAATTTCAGATCGGTAAAATTGTATCATCATATATCATATATATCGAAAACAATAAAACACGTAGTCTAAATTAATCATTTCGTAAGTACCTCTGATACCACATAAAACGCAGCAGAAATTAAAAAATTTAAAACAATTTCGAAACCCTAAATAGGATCCATGAGAAAACCATATTAATTCAGTGGTTAGAAATTTATACCGATTATTGAAGTTGGAATTGATGTGATTGAATCTCCAACGCAATCCAAACGAATCTAACGCCTCTACTAAGATATCCACACGAGCATACCGCGAATCGTCGTACAATCTGGCAAGAAAAAAAGAAGGCTGCAGTATTAGCCACTGAGGATGAGAAATTTTGAAACTGTTTCTATCTAGTCTCTCTCTTAGAGCGGCTAGGGTTTTGGTTAATGATGATCCTTCCTAAATGGCTGATATATCTTATATATAGTAGTTAGAAGGAATTAATCAAAACCTAATCTAATTAAAATATGAATTTATATAAATATATCTTAATTAAGTCTTACTTAATTAATATACATATATACAAATTATCCTTTTAATTTAAATTCGTGATGTAAATACTATCAATCATATCGATATATTTAAATCCTTACAATTTAAATTAATTCCCTTTTAAATTACGTTCTATGTGTGTGACCCTATATGTTATTATTACGCTGACAATAATTTTAAAACATATTATAAAATTATAAATAGTGAGCGACATCTAGTAATGCATCACTGCTACCCAAATAATAATAAGATCGATGATTCAATGAAACCTTTTCGTGACCAATGTTTCAATGTAATTTAATCATTTTAACATTGATATCTTAGATTAAACTCGAGTCATACTCTTCATAATTTAATTTGAGTTTTCTTGATCAATGAGTAGACTATATGAAACAAATCACTATTTGAACATGGCCATGCATTTCATAGTCCTACTCAATCAAGAGGCTATGGATATCACCCCTAATATATAGGAGGGTTAAATTTCATCTAGATCACTCATATTCCTCACCACGATTCATGATGTACCCAATAATCATCTTTATTGTCCACCTATTAAAGGTGACTTTTGATGATATCAAAGTACATAAATTCCCGTGTAGTAATATAGTGATTTCAGGTCGGAGGATCATTACATCATTGTCACTATGACAATCACTAATGACACCTTGCATAATTCTCCACGTAGAATTCTCATGGTGGGTCAGTCCAGTACATCGTTCTCTAACATGTACCTATGCATTGACTCAATATCTCATATATTTATGACCAATGAGATTTAGTCATCAGTCAATCCACATACTAGTCTCGATGCATCATTATTGTCCCATTAACAATGATACTAGACTAGGGATATTTAAGAGCAATGATACTAATTGTAATTATATAATCTCATATTCAAGTCACATACTTAAAGCTATATAATTTGTATCACTATTCTAAGGACTTTTATTATGCTAACATTTATATAACGCAGTAAATAAAACATAATAAAATATTTCATTTATTCAATCAAATATAATATCAAAATGTTAAGCAATTATATCAAATAATTGGCCTCTAGGGCACAAACTCTAACAATGTGTGAGTGGGATATGTGTGAAAGTGACATGTGGGTGGAAAAATGAAGGTGGATGTGTGCATGTGAATGTGTGTGTGTGTGTATGAAAATTAACGTGGGATGAAATGAAAATGGGGTGGGGTAAGAAAACATGAATAAGAGGGTGTATATATATAATAATGTGTGAATGGAATAATTTGTGTGTGTGATTGTGATATATATATATATATATATATATATATATATATATATATATATATATATATATATATATATGTAAATTTTATGTGTGTGAGGGCATGTTGAAACAAAAAAGTGTGCACATTTAATTAATTCATCCATGACCTTCCAGGTTGGTTCGTCTGTGAGAAGAAAAAAAAAAGTAAGTAATCTTTGTTCAATTGTGATTTTATTCAAATAGTATTATTTCCATTCTCCTATAAATATGATGCTTAGTTTATAATTGAAAATCACACCAGAATAAGAGAATTCTTTTTCTATAATATTGAGTGTATTTCTTTCGAGTTTAAGGAAGCTTTGAGTGTAGAAAATAGTTCAAGTTTTCTTGAAGAATATCCTCGCTATACCAGTCGAAATACTCTCGTTTTTAAGGTAAGGGATATTCTTTTTGTTCAGTATTCATAAGAAATAATAATTTCTTCCATACTCTGTAGTTTATAAGTAATATTATTTCATTTCAGATTCTGAATTCTACACTCATTTTGTTAAAGTTTTGGCTTCTATACTCCATGAAATTAGTAGAATATCCTTGAAATATGCGCTTCATCTAGTATCTTTTCATGGAAATATTATTCTGAGCATTCTTGATAAGTTTTAACTTTTTTATGCCAGAGTACAATTCACGGGGTACTATTCCTGAAGTACTATTCACTCAGTTACTATTCACCCGGGGTACTATTCATGACAAAAATTGATTTCTTTTCGGTCTAAATCATTTTTGATACAATACTATTCTTGAATTTTACTCCACAAAGCAGTATCATGTTGGCAATTTGGACATTATTGAATTCTGGATAAATTAAATTATAAATCTTTAAAAAAATTTTCCTTTGCTTTCTTTTAATTGAATTCTTATATAATTGTCATCATCCTCATTTTTATATTGTGATGAAAGTCATCCGTGGCTTACGTGCATAGATGGACAATTGATTGGTATGATTATGACCAGGGATTATTCGGTATAATCATGACCGTAATGTTACAAATGATGTGGGAAAAGTCTTCATTGGCCCGTAGTGCATTGATGGACAGTAGTTGGCATGATCATGACCATTGATGAAAACACGAATATCCTTGGCCCGTAGTGTATGGATAATTCGTCGTCGTGATACTAATGAATATCCTTGGCCGTAGTGCAGGGATGATTCGATGATGTGGATTATTTATTAAGCTGAGTCTCAGCGATAAAATGGTTGATAAACTTTTTAAATCATAGAAGATAGTAGATATCATGCACTACTTGACTCTTCTAATGGATTGCTTGTTTCGCTGCAGTTAAACTTGATGTTATATTTTATCAGTTTAACAATATTGAAGGCTAACGATAATTTATTTTGCACTATCTTAGTCATAATATTTTTTATTGGGCTAGTTAAGCTCATCCTTTGCTTTCATTGTTCTCCTCAGGAAATGAGAATATAGCTGGGACTAGTCGGGGAACGGAGTGACGGTCTAGATGTTTGCATTAGTAGTCCTCACTATTCTGTGAAATAGTGTGATAATAATTGTAATAATATCTTATTTTGAGTTTGAATACTGTCTAGAAGACAATATTTGTATTAAAACTCACAACTTATTTTTTGTCGTATTCTACATACACTTAACAGTTGTATGAATTAAGTTTGTATTTGAATTATGTACCATGTATTTGGCAACCCAAGATGGGTGATGTATACCTATTTTGGGGGCGTCACATTATTGGTGTAAGACCCCAACTTTTTATAAATAAAATTAAATTTCCTTTATTTATTATTGTGAATAATAATGTGTTAATTTGATATAATGCTTTGGTCATGGGTGAAATGTGCAAATTTTGCAAAATAAGCAAGTGGTTATAAAAATTATTCATTGTTGTCGGGGAATATTCGTTTGGTCGTGGAATATTCCCATTGTTAAAGGGAATATTCGTACATTGCTTGCAAGACCATTTGTAGGCCCCTATAACGGAAAAACATTGGATGAAGATAACGACAAGTTTAAGTTTTATAAATAATGGCGTAATTGTTACCGAGTTAACACCGTTGGATTACACAGTGGTTAAAATACGATGTACTGGCGTGGTTGCACAAAAAGATGGCACCAGTATTGCACAATATTTTTGAATTATTGATTCTTACGTGAGAAGACACTACTCAATAATTGTTACGATAATTACTGCTTCAATATTTTATTACTACGTTGATATTTTATATTATTGTTGTTCCAATAATTGTCACTTTACAAAGATTCCTCCATTATCGGATCAATAATTTATATTATTTGAATAATATTGTTAGATAGCATTATTGGCAATGTCTAAGGAAGTTCATGCTAGGAAGGGGGGTTGGTCACCTAATTGCTACCAATAAGGAGAAATTCTTATCGTAAAGCCCCTCTTTTCTGGGAACGACACAGTTGTCATAATTGTGATTACAGTAATATTATTTGTGAATAATTAATTATTGATTTATATGATAAAGAAATATTTATTTTATGTGGATGGATAGGGAAATATTTATTTTGTGTGGATATAAATGAAGAAATTAATGCTGAGGTATTTTATCAGTATTTTGTCGGAATGGAGGTATTAAAAATCGTCCGTATGTGGATTTCGAACATTTTTCGTTTAGAATTTGGAAAAAACTTAAAGCTACGAAGTTGTAGAGAATCCGATTTCCTATAGAATGGACATAAAATTCATATTTTTCTGATAAAAGGGCTATTTATTATGAATTATTAAAGTTTTAGAGATTAAATATTTTTATTAAAATTATGAGTGGGACCCACTTTTGTCCTTTGTTGAAAACATATGCTGAAAAAAAATATTCAAAAGTGGAGAGCTTCTTGGTCAGTGGCGTGCTTGGAAAAATAATATTAATATTTTATTATTTAGTCTGCTTTGGTGTTCTAGCATTTTCCTATAAATAGGGTTGTTAGTTAGAATTGAAAATCACACCAGAATCATAAGTTTTCTCTCTCTATATTATCAAGCGTATTTTGTGAGTATTTAGATACTTTGTGAGTTGCTATTCAGTGCAAGTTTCCATCAGCCCTCTACCCGATATTTCAGCCGAAAGTACTGTTCTTTTGAGGTAAGGGATGCTATTTTCTTCGTAAATGATATTATTTTCTTCAATATCATTACGCCAAAATATTGATATGAATTTTATTGTGGAATTTCTACCTTTTTGTGTCGAGGTTACTATTCACGTATACGACACAATTCACAAATACGGCACTATTCACAAAAAAAATGAAATTTTCTTTTTCTTTGTCCAAGTTGTCTATTATAGTTACTATCTTTGATTGTATCCATGTTTTGATCTTCATTCTTGAATTTTGGTCCACAATTGATTATTATAAGGTATTTTGAACTTGGATAAACTAAAGTACTGAATCCCTAATCTTTGATCTTTTATCTCACTAGATTCGCTTTTCTTTAAGATATTTTTCATCATCCTCACCCTAAATGATGATAATCTTCAATATCTTTGGCATGTAGTGCAAAGATGAATGATTAATCGATGAATATCTTTGGCCGTGTAGTGCAAAGATGAGCAGTGTTGAGATGAACATGACCAATGGTGATACAAATGAATATCTTTGGCCTGTAGTGCAAAGATGAACATTTCATTCAAGATGTATATTGATTGATGTTACAGGGATAAAATATTGATGATGGACTTTTAAATCTTAGAAGAAAGTAGAATTCATTCTTTGCTTGATTCTTCTAATGGATTGCTGTTTTCACTGCAGTTGTTAATCTAAAACTTATTGTCTATTATATTCTATCAGATTTGTCTCTGTTGAAGACTAATGATAATTTGTTGTATATTATCTTAGTCATAATATTCTTTACTAGGCTAGTTGAGCTCACGCTTTTCCTTTTTGTTCCATTTTTCTTCTCAGGAGGTGAGAACATAGCAGGAACTAGCGGGGGTATGGAGTGATGTTTCATGATAGTTGTTTTAGTAGTCCTCACTATTTTGTAAATTGTAATGAGGACTCCTTTTGAGTTTGTATACTGTCTATTAGACAATATTTGTATTTAAACTCACATTATATGTGTTGTCGTATTTTGCACGACAATTATATTACTGAAGTTGTATTTTTTTCTGTACCATGTATTTGACGACTCAGAATGGGTGATGTATACCTATTTTGGGGGCGCCACAGGTTAATATCGAGCTTAGGATATGGTCTCCAAGCGGAGATCGGGAATAGAACTAGGAGGGGAGAGAGGCAATGTGACGCCCCCAAAATAGGTCCATTCTACCCAACCCATTCTGAGTCGCCAAATACATGGTACAGAAATAACTACAACTTCAATAATACAAATGTCATGTGAAATACGACAATACATACTGTGAGTTTAAATACAGATATTGCCGTCTAGACAATATTCACACGCAAATAAATCCCCATCATAATTATGGATACATTATTTTACAAAAATGGTGAGGACTACTAAACAACTCTCTCTAGAACCTTCATTCCATACCTCGACTCGATCCTGCTATGTTCTCACCTCCTGAGAAGAAAATGGAACAACAAGGAAAAGGGTGAGCTCAACTAGCCCAAAAAGAATATTATGACTAAGATAATATACAACAAATTATCGTTAGTCTTCAACAGGAAAAAATCTAATAGAATACAATAGACAACAAGTTTTAGATCAACAAATGCGTGAACAAAGAATCCATTAGAAGAGTCACGTAGAAAAGAATTCTACCGCTTCTAAGGTTTAAAAGTTCATCATCAATATTTTATCCTCAGAATAACAATCAATATTCATCTTTGCACTACAGCCAAAGATATTCATTTAAATCACCAAATTGGTCATGTTCATCTCAACACTGCTCATCTTTGCACTACAGTGCCAAAGATATTCATCGATTAATCGCTCATCTTTGCACTACAGGCCAAAGATATTCATCAAGTATCACCATTAAGGACCGAGGATGATGAAAACATTTTTAAGACCGAATCCAAAGGATATAGAAGGACAAATATTAGGGATTCGTACAACAATTTATCCAAGATCAATAATACTTCATAATAAACGATTTTGAAGCGTAACTCAAAATAACGATCAAAACATGGATCCAATCAAAGATAGTAAAATTAAATAGACATCTTGGACAAAAAGAAAAATTTTCATTTTTCGGTGAATAGTGTCGTATTTGTGAATAGTGCCATATACGTGAATAGTGCCGTATACGTGAATAGTAACCCAGACACAAAAAGATAGAAATTTTACAAAAAACATCTTCACGCTTTGTGAATAGTAACTCGTGAATAGTAACTCATGAATAGTAACTCGTGAATAGTAACTCATAAATAGTAACTCGTAAATAGTAACTTATGAATAGTAACCCCAACATGAAAAAGTTCCAAATTTGATAAAAAGTTCAACAAAGATTTTGGCATAATGATATTGAAGAAAATAATATCATTTATGAAAGAAATAACATCCCTTACCTCAAAATAACCGTATTTCCATCAATTTCTAGGTATATAGTCTTGTGAAACTCGCACCGTATAGCAACACTCAAAGTATACTCACAAGAATACGCTCGATAATATAGAGAGAGAGAGAGAAAAACTTAGTTTACGGTGTGATTTTCAATTCTAACTTAGCCTCTATTTATAGGAAAATGTTAGAACGCCAAAGAAAGAGACTAAATTAATAAAATATATTATTATTTATTCCAAATTCCTACCCACATGTTTTGAAAACTCTAGCATGCCTTCTTTGGTCAAAAACATCACCACCCATGTGCCAACAACCACAAAAAACGTTTTTCTTATATAAAATAATTAAAACTTCCAAAATCAATTATTTGAACTCAAAACTTCAATAATTCATGATAAATAGCCTTTTGTCGGAAAAATTCGAATCTCGCGTCTTTTTATAGGAAATTCAATTCTCTACAACTTTACGAAGGAAGTTTTCCAAATTCCAAATGTAAATTATCCAAAATCCATAAATGAGCGATTTTACGATTACATAATCAATTTTCATTAAGAATTGTGTTCACCGACACACAAAACATATATTAAACATTTAATGCCATAAAATACTCTACCTCCTCATATACTCATATATCCCACATTCATTATAAAAATATCACCGTTAATATATTATTAAAATAATATATTTAAATAAATTATTTTATCAGAAAAAGATAAAATATTAATTTTCAACAATTGTCACATTAAAAATTTTCTCCATCTATATCCACATAAAATGAATATTTTCTTTATCATAATAATCAATAATTAATTATTCAAAAATAATATTACAGAATCACAGTACTGACAACCAGGCCGTTCCCAAGATAGAGGGGGCTTTCCAATAAGGATTTCTCCTTACTGGCGTGCAATTAGGTGACCAAACCTCTCCTTAGACAGAACTTTCTAGACATTGCCAATAATGTTATCTGATAATATTATTCAAATAATATGAATTATTGATCTGATAATGGAAAATATTGTGCAGTGACAATTATTGAACAACAATAATATAAAATATCAACGCAAAGAATTATTGAATCAATAAAATAAAATATTGAATAAAGAACTCCTCAGAGCAATTATTGAGTAAAGGCCTTCTTACGTAAGAATCAATAATTCAACAACAACATGCAATACCATGTACTCATGTGGCAACCACATATATTATCGTATTTTAACCACCGGTAACCCAACAAAGGTTAATTAACGGTAACAATTTACGTAGATTATTTATAAAACTCAATCTTTGTCATTTTCTTTCATCCAACCGTTTTCCGTTATGGGGCCCACCAATGACTGCCCCGTCGTACGGAGATTCCCAACAAAAAGAATATTCCACGACCAAACGAATATTCCCCGACAATAATGAATATTTTATAACCACTTGCTTATTTTGTAAACTTTGCATATTTCACCCATAACCAAAGAATTATATCAAATTAACCCTTATTAATTTAGAATAATGAATAAAGGAAAATTCAATTTTATTTATAATAAGTTGGGGTCTTACAGGCAATCCTTCACTAGTGTGTCATACCTAAGCTTATTTGGTTGGTCAGTCGGAGCATATGGTTAATATGTGATATGTTAATTAACCCTTATTTTGTGGCAGTATTTGAGAATGGCAGCTGGAAATATTAAGGGATACTCGTGTACAAAATATGGCTGGAAATGATAGCAATGCGCGACTTGTCACAACCAAGCAGTTCAAAGAGTTGGACCACCAGAATTTGTGGAAAAGCCGAATCCGATTAAGGCGGAAACGTGGGTCAAGCAAATTACCAAGATATTCAATATCTTGGGATGCACGGAGGAACAGAAGGTTCCATTCGCCATCTTTATGTTCCATGGTGAGACATACTACTGGTGGGAATCTGTGAAGCGTATCCATCCTGCCGCACTCAATATGTCTTGGGAAACGTTTCAGAAACTTTTTGACGACAAGTACTTTCCTGAAAGTATTCGTCATATGAAGGAGGTAGAGTTTATTAGACTAGAACAAAACAACATGACGGTGTCCCAGTACGAGGTGAAGTTCACAGAGTTATCCAGGTTTGCACTTCATTTGGTAGAGAATGAGGAACGAATGACGAGGATGTTTCTGAGAGGTCTTAAACCCGAGATTCGGCAATATCTTATCTCTCATAAATTTTCTTTATATTCAGATGTTGTAAACATGGAACAATTATTAGAGTGAGATAATGGGTATTTTCAATCGAGGGACCACAACCAGGGTCATACCGGTGGCAGCGGTCATCAGAGCAATGAAAACCAGCGGGGAGGAAAACATTTGGACAAAAGCGGTAACCACTTTGGTGGTAATCGTGGCCATAAAAATAGAAGAAGCGAGTCGGGAGAAGATTTCAAGAAGAGAAGGTACAACAATGACAACGTGAAGACGTCAATACAAACATCAGCTGTTTCTAGGGGAGGAGAACGAGCACTGGTCGTTTGTTATAAATGCGAGAAAGAGGGACACATCAGCCCAAACTGCCCACAATAATCCAAGGTATGTTATAACTATGGAAAGGAAGGTCATATAGCTAGATATTATCTTGTTGCAAAACCAAGTTCAACGGAGATGGTGACTCCAAAGGCTATCCCGGACAAGTCAAAGTCGGTGGTTCCTGGAAGGGTGTTTGTCGTGACTGCCCAAAATGCGAGGAACCCAAACGGGGTGATTACTGGTAAGCTAATCATAAACTCTTGCGAAGTTTATACCTTATTAGATACCGATTCTACTCATTCTTTTATCTCTCCTGCTTGTGCACAACGTTTGAATTTGACTCTGGAGAAATCAGACCTTGACTTATTTGTTGAGACTCCGTTAGGAGAAACTTTCATTACATCTACTGTTTATAAATCTTGCTTGATTCAAGTTGGAACCATCACATTACCTGCCGATCTTATTTCGTTGAAAATAATTGCATTTGATGTGATTTTATGGATTGATTGGTTAACCACTCATCATGCTAAAATTGATTGTTTTCATAAGGTTGTTAGTCTTCATATTCCTAACCAACCTGTTATGTGATTTCAAACAACCAAACCACTAAAGTCAATCACTGTCATATCAAGCCATAAAGCTATTCGTTTATTGAAAAATGGATGTCAAGCTTTCTTAGCCCATGTCACGGACTTGAACAAAAACACGTCAGATTTGAATAATATTTCTGTTGTTAGTGAATTTCCTGAAGAACTTCCCGGTCTACCCCCAGAACGTGAAGTTGAATTCTTTATTGACCTTAAACCTGGTACAAAGCCCATTTCTAAAACCCCATATTGAATGGCTCTTATTGAACTTCAGGAGCTGTTGGACATCGGTTTCATTCGTCCTAGTAAATCTACTTGGGGTGCTCCTGTGTTATTCGTAAAGAAGAAAGACGGGAGTATGCAACTTTGTATTGACTACCGAGAATTGAACCATGTCACCATCAAGAATAGGTATTCGTTACCTCGCATTATTGACCTGTTTGACCAATTGCAAGGAGCACAATTCTTTTCAACTATCGATCTTCATTCTGGATATCATCAGCTGAAGATTAAAACGGAGGATATTCCGAAGACTGCCTTCAAAACTCGGTACGGGCATTATGAATTTTTAGTCATGTCTTTTGGATTGACTAATGCTCCTGCTGCTTTTATGGATATAATGAACCGTGTGTTCAAGGAATATTTGGATCAGTTCGTTGTTGTCTTTATTGATGACATCCTCATCTATTCCAAAAGCCGTGAAGATCATGAACACCATTTGAAGCTGGTACTGCAAAGGCTTCGTGACAACAAACTATATGCCAAGCTGAAGAAATGCGAGTTCTGGCTTGAGGAAGTAGTATTCCTTGGGCACGTGGTGTCAAAACAGGGAGTATATGTTGACCCAGCGAAGATAGAAGCAATACAAAGTTGGGAGCAACCGAAGTCGGTGACCGAAGTACGTTACTTTCTGGGCTTAGCTGGTTATTATTGGAGATTCGTGGAAGGATTTTCTAGAATCGCTACTCCGTTAACTCAGGTGACTTGGAAAGATACAAAAATCATATGGAGCGAGAGATGCGAGAAAAGTTTCCAAGAGCTCAAGAGGAGACTCATTTCGGCACCTGTTCTGACAATACCATCTGGTTCGGATGGATTTGTTATCTACAACGATGCTTCAAGCAAAGGGTTAGGATGTGTTTTCATGCAACACGGGAAAGTCATAGCCTATGTCTCGCAACAACTCAAAGAGTATGAGAGGAATTATCCTACTTATGATTTTGAGTTGGCAGCAGTCGTTTTCGTGTTGAAGATCTGGAGATACTACATGTGTCTGGAGATACGCAAAATTTTTAATTTATTTGTATAGAAAATATCGGGTTGTTACACTTCATGTATGGGGAGAAAGTGGAGATCTATACAGATCATAAAAGCCTCAAATATTTCTTCACCCAAACGGAACTCAAAATGCGGCAACGACGTTGGCTCGAGTTGTTGAACGATTACGATCATACTATCTAATATCATCCTGGAAAAGCAAACGTGGTAGCTGACGCATTGAGTAGAAGATCATATGCGGGTACGAGTGCAATGTTGTTAACATAAAGGCCCATTTTGTATGACTTGCAAAGGATGGAGATAGAGGTAAAGGCTCCAAGTACCCACGTTATGATATCAAGCATACGAGTAGAACCGACTTTAATCTATAAAGTTAAAGCTGCTCAAGCTATGGACATGGAGCTAATGCGTATGAAGAAGAAAGTGTAAGAAGGTGCTATTCCAGAAGCAAGAATCGATGAAGAAGGAATACTTCGAGTCAACTCCAGACTTTGTGTTCCTAACGATTCGGACTTGAAGCATAGAATCATGATGGAGGCACACAACACAACGTTTGCAATCCATCCTGGGAGTACCAAAATGTATCATGATCTTCGACATACATTTTGGTAGAATAATATGAAGAAAGAGATCGCGGAGTTTATCTCGAGGTGTTTAACTTGTCAATGTGTAAAGGCGGAGCATCAAGTACCAAAGGGTTCATTGCAACCACTTGAGATTCCGAAATGGAAGTGGGAACACATTACCATGGATTTTGTTACGGGTCTTCCCAAGGTTTCTCAAAGCATAGATGCGATTTGGGTTATTGTTGATAGATTAACCAAGTCTGCTCCTTTCTTGCCTATACGGGAGACTTATTCCCTTGAACGTCTTGCTTGTATATACGTGAATGAGATTGTGAGATTGCATGGCATGCCAATATCTATAGTATTAATATTTTGTTCATTTACTAATATTATTAATCATTTAATAATATTTTATTCCCTTACTAATGTTATTACATTTTAATAATATTTTAATCATCCATTAATACTTTAATTTAATATTATTAATCTTTTAATAATATTTTAATCTAAGACTAATACTTTAGTCTAATATTATTAATCATTTAATAATATTTTAATGAAGCTTTAATCTTAATATTTTTATTTACTTAACATCATATTCTAATATTATTAATATCATAATAATATTTTAATAATTTATTTGATCAATAAACAATTTATTTTAATTGTTCACCCTTTACAAAACCACTTATTTAATATCCATAAAAGGTCATAAATAATATTTCTAATTTTAAATTACCAAAATACCCTAAAATAGTCATAATATTATATATTAGGAGTATTCAAGCATTAAAATCACAATTTTCTTATTTAAGACATCATTTAACTATTTATTTTCTTTTATTCATAACTTCATCATTTTTAGGAAAAATACCAAACTAATTTCAAAAATTCTTCTTTTCTGGGTTTAGACAGTATATGACCCAACAATGATCCCCAAATGTTTTTGGAATTTTAGAAACTGATTTACTAATTTTAAAGTGCCCAAAACACTCGGATCTTGCTTCATTTTTCATAAATCGAGTTTTGCTTAGACAATTCTAAAACTTTTAGGGTATACTCCCATAACATATATGAACATACTGTACAAATTTTGGATTTTGCCCATGTATACACTGTGAGATATTCGGGTGTTAATATTTAGGAGTCCTTTACGGAAATAGCCATTACACACAACCTATAACTCGAAACGTGTCTGTTCTTTTTCCTACACGTAGATAACTTCTCAAGGTACCTCTGGGATTTTTCCCAAATTTTTAAAAGACTTAAAACTATCTGAAACAGTCCTAAGAAAAATAGGGACAATAGCTTTTTAGGGTTTTAAAACCTAAATACTCTATGTGGACTATTTTGGGGAAAACAACTCCCATGGCTTCAATACTTGCTAGATTTGTGTTCTACCAGATGGGTTTACTAGATAACTCATGTATCTAGCACCCCCCCTTCGACGGATCACAAATCTGAGTTGTAAAACTTGAGTTACACAAGATTTAGTGGAAGAAAAACAAGAATTTCACCCCTTGAAGAACATATGCTCATTTCATTCCTCTAAATCTATAGTCTAATACACAAGATACTTAGTCCTACACATGAGACATGTAGAATTAGGGTACTTTGAGTATTAGATCATAACACCATACATGTTGAGGTAAAAATCGAAAATAGAAGGAGAATAAGAAAAAGAATGGAAGAAAACCTCACCTAGTTTTCTTTGCTATCATTCTTGCTCTTCCAAAGTAGGTTATGAATCTAGGATGCATGAAAAATAACTCCTCTTCCTTACTAGAAAAACCGAACCCCCTCTCTCTTTTCTCTCTTTGAAGTTTGCTAGCTTGGGAAAAAAGAAGAAAAATGAGAATAAGAGAAATGCAAATGATTTAGCAAATGAATGGGGTGATTAACTAATATCCCCCATACTTTTATTGTCCCTTGGATAAAAGGCTTCACCTTATCTCTTCCAATTAAGCCTAATCATGTGATTAATGGTGCTAATTGAGCTTTCCACCAATGGGAGCATGACACACTTGTCCTTGTGTGTAAGACTTACTACTTATGGAACTTGATTAGCTTAATTTTGTGCCTTAAAAGGCCTAATGGGGCCGGTCACTATTCTCCATTTTCTCCTCCATTTTGCTTTTATTTTAATGCACAAATTTAATTGATCAAAAGTCTAAAATACTCTTAATCAATTGGGCTAAGTACTGGTTTGCATTTTATTTCTTTTGGGCATCTCCTTTAATTGTTTTGGGCCATGTAATGTACATAGTCTAACAATTTTAATATATGCTACCCAAATTGTTTATTTAGGGTTTCCATTCCCAATCTTATGAAATTTAATTACTTATACATGTGACTTTAGCTCATAACCTAATTAGGTTTACTAGAAATAGGTTTAAAATTATTAGTCACTTGAAATAACAAGATTATCCACTTAAGTTAGTATACATATTAAATATACTAACCCTTCCTTATTACCATAACCCTTAAGTTATTTAATTGTCTCACCTGATGTATAATTAGGTTACGAAGCTTTCATTTAGGGTTTAAAATAAAATAAAATTAGTTTCTAAAATTTGTAATTAGGGTTTCACACAGTAATACAAGTGTGACGCCCCCAAAATAGGTATACAACACCCATTCTGAGTCGCCAAATACATGGTACAGAAAGCAAACTACAACTTCAATAATACAATTGTCGTAAAAAATCTGACAAAGACATATCTTTGTGAGTTTAAATACAAATATTGTCTTCTAGACAATATCCACACTTAAATAAGTCCTCGTTACAATTATTCAAACACTATTTTACAGAAATAGTGAGGACTGCTAAAACATCTTTCTAGAACCATCACTCCGTACCCCGACTAGTTCCTGCTATGTTCTCACCTCCTAAGAAAAATGGAACAAAAAGGAAAAGAGTGAGCTCAACTAGCCCAGTAAAGAATATTATGACTAAGATAATATACAAAAAATTATCGTTAGTCTTCAACAGGGAAAAATCTGATAAAATATAATAGTCAACAAGTTTTAGATCAACATCTGCAGCGGAAACATCAATCCATTAGAAGAGTCAAGTAGAGAATGAGTTCTACTATCTTCTAATATTTAAAAGTCCATCATCAATATTTTATCCCTGTAACAACAATCAATAGACATCTTTAATCAAATATTCATCTTTGCACTACAGGCCAAAGATATTCATTTGTATCACCAATTGGTCATGTTCATCTCAACACTTGTTCATCTTTGCACTACGGGCCAAAGATATTCATCGCTTAATCATTTATCTTTTTCTACAGGTAAAGATATTTAGTAATATCATCATTTAGGACCTGAGAATGATGAAAAATATTTTAAAAAAAAGCGAATCCAAAGAAACGTAAGGACAAATAGTAGGGATTCAGTATAACAGTTTATCCAAGATCAATAATACTTCATAAATACCAATTTTGAAGCAGAATTCAAGAATAAAGATCAAAACATGGATACAATCAAAGATAGTAACCATAATAGACATCTTGGACAACAATGGAAAATTTTATTTTTCTATTGAATAGTGCCAAGATTAAGTGAATAGTCTTAAAGTATACGTGAATAATAACTCCCGACACAAAAGTTTCAAATTTGATAAAAATTCAGATCAATACTTGGCATAATGATATTGAAGAAATAATATCATATATGAAGAAAATAACATCCTTACCTCAAAATATCAAGATTTCGATCGGAATATTGGTATAAAATCAAGAAAACTTGCACCGATGAATAGAAACTCACAAAGTATCTAAATACTCACAAAATACACTCAATAATGTAGAGAGAGAAGAGAAAAAACTTGTTTTACGGTGTGATTTTCAATTCTAACTTAGCCCTTTATTTATAGGAAAATGTTAGCAGACTTGACCGCAACTCCGATGGCTTTACTCGCTACTATTCCCACCCACCACATTTGAAATAAATTTAGCACATTTCTTCACCAACCACAAGTGGGGCCCACTCAATTCTAGAATTTTCCACCAAAATTATTTATAAACCTAATTTCCGAATCACCACCTCTTAAAATTCATAACAAATCATACGCTCATTTTTAACGGTTCAAAATTTGTGGACATATACTCAACTTATATATGTATAACATATCCAAAAGTAGTAAACGATCCAACGATTCGGATTAAAAATTATAACTCACACAATATATCTCAAAAACACCGGTTTAATTTTTAATACATTCATTCCAACAAAATACTTGATAAAACACCTCAACATTAACTCCTTCATTTTTAACCACAATAAATATATCCAACATTTATATCCACATAAAATAAATATTTCCTTATCATATGAATCAATAATTAATTATTCACAAATAATATTACGAATCACATTTATGACAACCGTGTCGCTCCTGTGAAAGAGGGGCTTTCAATAAGAATTTCTCCTTATTGGTAGCGCAATTAGGTGACCAAACCTCTCCTTGATGAACTTTCTAGACATTGCCAATAATGCTATCTAATAATATTATTCAAATAATATGAATTATTGATCCGATAATGAGAAATATTGTGCAAGTTGATAATTATTGAAACAACAATAATATAAAATATCAACGCATCAATTATTGAATCAATAAAATAAAATATTGAATAAAGAATTACTGTAATAATTATTGAGTAGTGCCTTCTTACGTAAGAATCAATAATTCAAAATACCGTAATACCGTGTCTTCTGCGGCAACAACGTATTACTTTATTTTACCAAACCGGGTATTCCAACAATTATTAATTGATAACGATTACGCTTTATTTATAAAAACTTAATTTTGTCGTTTTCTTCACCCAACATTTATTCATTATAGGGCTCCACAAATGGTCATACTTGCAGTCAAATTTAATATTCCCCGAAGTAAAAGAATATTCCACGACCAAACGAATATTCTCCGAACAACAATGAATATTTTATAACCACTTGTGTATTTTGAAAAAAATTCATATATCACCTTTAACTTTAACTTTTATCAATTTAACCATTTACTGAATAGTAATTATAAGAAAAATTGAATACTTTTATTTCATAAATTTCGGGGTCTTACAACAAGGGTTTGTCACATAACACCATAATTGACCAACCCTTATCGGTCCACATATACAGTACATATTTATAGCACTGAAAAATCAAAATATAATTATTATATTATTATTATTCTCATGCCTTGATCAAAATCCAAAAATTAGGGTTTGGATTCCATATCTGATTTACCTGTCATACTTAACATTATTAATTAAGTTAAAAATAATTAACTTAATAATCTGAACAAAATTCATATACTAAAATAATTATTATAATAATTCTAAAATCATTTCATATATTCTATAAATAGTATATGATTATATCTTCATGAAAAATAATTAATAAAACATTTCTACTATAAAATTAATTATGATAAGAATATAATTTATAATGATCAATAATTTTAAAATAAAATTATTTGTAACTATTCACATAAATACATATATACATTATCTTGGCACATATTCCCCATATTTAAAATAATAATAAAAAAATTTATACGTAAAAATTTTAATTTATTTGTATAGAAAATATCGAGTTGTTACACTTCATGTATGGGGAGAAGGTGGAGATCTATACAGATCATAAAAGCCTCAAATATTTCTTCACCCAAAAGGAACTCAACATGCGGCAACGATGTTGGCTCGAGTTGTTGAAAGATTACGATCTTACCATCCAATATCATCCTGGAAAATCAAACGTGGTAGCTGACGCATTGAGTAGAAGATCATATGCGGGTACGAGTGCAATGTTGTTAACACAAAGGCCCATTTTGTATGACTTGCAAAGGATGGAGATAGAGGTAAAGGCTCCAAGTACCCACATGATGATATCAAGCATACGAGTAGAACCGACTTTAATCGATAAAATTAAAGATGCTCAAGCTACGGACATGGAGCTGATGCGTATGAAGAAGAAAGTGCAAGAAGGTGCTATTCCAGAAGCAAGAATCAATGAAGAAGGAATACTTCGAGTCAACTCCAGACTTTGTGTTCTTAACGATTCATACTTGAAGCATAGAATCATGATGGAGGCACACAATACACCGTTTGTAATCCATCTTGGGAGTACCAAAATGTATCATGATCTTCGACATACATTTTGGTGGAATAATATGAAGAGAGAGATCGCGGAGTTTATCTCGAGGTGTTTAACTTGTCAACGTGTAATGGCGGAGCATCAAGTGCCAAAGGGTCCATTGCAACCACTTGAGATTCTAAAATGGAAGTGGGAACACATTTCCATGGATTTCGTTACGGGTCTTCCCAAGGTTTCTAAAGGCATAGATGCGATTTGGGTTATTGTTGATAGATTAACAAGTCTGTTCCTTTCTTGCCTATATGGGAGACTTATTCCCTTGAACGTCTTTCTCGTATGTATGTGGATGAGATTGTGAGATTGCATGGCATGCCAGTATCCATAGTTTCGGATCGTGACCCAAGATTCACTTCACGATTTTGGATTAGCTTACAGAAAGCTATGCGCACAGATTTACGATTTAGTTCGGCATACCATCCTCAAACGGACGGGCAATCAGAGAGGACTATTAAAAATCTTGAAGATCTATTAAGACTCTATGTCCTAGATTTCAAAGGGAGTTGGGATAAGTACCTACCATTGGTGGAATTCTCCTACAACAACAGTTATCAAGCAAGTATAGGCATGACTCCATTCGAGGCGTTATATGGAAGAAAATGTCGTTCTCCAGTATGCTGGGACGAGGTGGGTGAAGCAACATTGTTGGGACCAGAATTGGTACGCATAACTACAGAAAAGATCCAAATGATTCGACAACGTATACAAATGGCACATGATCGACAAAAGAGTTATGCGGATCTTCATCGAAAGGACGTAGAATTTAATATTGGGGATCATGTATTGTTACGTATTGCTCCATGGAAGGGAGTTACAAGATTTAGAAGAGAGGAAAACTCAATCCACGATTTGTTGGTCCATTTGAGATTCTTGACCGAATAGGAAATGTGGCCTATAGACTCGCATTACCTCCAAGAATGTCTCATGTTCATAATGTTTTTCACATATATGCTTCGTAAATATGTGAAAGTCCCGAACCACATTATTGAGTTAGAACCAGACGAGATAGCCGAAGATTTAACATACGAGGAGGTACCTGTTAAGATCTTGGATAGGAAAGAGCATGTCCTACACACCAAGGTTATACCACAAGTTAAGGTTTTGTGGAGGAACCATGCTATTGAAGAAATAACCTGGGAGTTGGAATAAGAAATGAAAATAAGGTATCATCACCTTTTCGAAACACCAGGTACGTACGTCAATTTCGAGGAAGAAATTTCATAAGAAGGGAAGGTTGTAAGACCCCAACTTTTTATAAATAAAATCGAATTTTCTCTATTTATTATTGTGAATAATAAGGTGATAATTTGATATAATGCTTTGGTTATGGGTGAAATGTGAAAATTTTCAAAATAAGCAAGTGGTTATAAAATATTCATTGTTGTCGGGGAATATTCGTTTGGTCGTGGAATATTCTTGCTGTTGGGGAATACTCGCACGATGCAATGTTAAACCCATTTGTGGGCCCCATAACTAAAAACTACGATGAAGATAACGACAAGTTTGAGTTTTTATAAATAACTGCCAGGCGTAGTTGTTACCGTTAACACTTTGTTGGAATACCCGTGGGTTAAAATACGATGTCTGGCGTGGTTGCACGTGCATGACATACCAGTATTGCAAAGTATTTTTAAATTATTGATTCTTACGTAAGAAGGCACTACTCAATAATTGTTACAGTAATTATTGTTCAATATTTTATTGCTACGTTGATATTTTATATTATTGTTGTTCCAATAATTGTCACTGCACAGTATCTTCGTTATCAGATCAATAATTCATATTATTTGAATAATATTGTTAGATAGCATTATTGGCAATGTCTAAGGAAGTTCTGTCTAGGAAAGGTGTTTGGTCACCTAATTGCGCGCCAATAAGGAGAAATCCTTATCGGAAAGCCCCCTCTTTCCTAGGAACAACCTTGTTGTCATAATTGTGATTCTGTAATATTATTTGTGAATAATTAATTATGGATTTATATGATAAGGAAATATTTATTTTATGGTGATGGATAGGAAAATATTTATTTTGTGTGGATATAAATGAAGAAATTAATGTAGAGGTATTTTATCAGTATTTTTTCATAATGAAGGTATAAAACTCGTCCGTATGTGGATTTCGGGCATTTTTTATTTGGAATTTGGAAAAACGTTCTTCTATAAAGTTGTAGAGAATTCAATTTTCTATGGAATGGAAATAAAATTTGTATTTTTATGATAAAAGGGCTATTTATTATGAATTATTGAAGTTTCCGAAATAAATGTTTTTATTTAAAATATAGGTGGGCCCCACTTTTGATTGGTGAGAAATGTGCTAAAAATTTTATTCAAAAGTGGTGGGCGTGAATAGTAGCAGGTAAAGCCATCAGGTAGCAGGTTAGTTTGCTATGACATTTTAAGTATTTTCCTATAAATAGGATGCTTAGTTAGAATTGAAAATCACACCAGAATCATAAGCTTTCTCTCACTATATTATCGAGCGTATTTTGTGAGTATTTAGATACTTTGTGAGTTGCTATTCAGATCTAAAGTTTCCTTCACTTTTATACCGATATTTCAAATTTAAGTACCGTTTTTTGAGGTAAGGGATTTTATTTTCTTCGTAAATGATATTATTTTCTTCAATATCATTATGCAGAAATATTGATATGAATTTTATTGTGGAATTTCTACCTTTTTATGTCGGGGTTACTATTCACGTATACGACACTATTCACGAATACGACACTATTCACAGGAAAAAAAATGAAATTTTCTTTTCTTTGTCCAAGCTGTCTATTATGGTTACCATCTTTGATTGTATCCATGTTTTGATCTTCATTCTTGAATTTTGCTCCACAATTGATTATTATAAGGTATTTTTGAACTTGGATAAACTAAAGTACGAATCCCTAATCTTTGATCTTTTATCTCACTAGATTTATTTTCTTTAAGATATTTTTATCATCCTCGGTCTAAATGATGATAAGATCAATATCTTTGGCTCAGTAGTCAAAGATGAATGATTAATTGATGAATATCTTTGGCCCGTAGTGCAAAGATAAACAGGTGTTAAGATGAACATGACCAACTGGTGATACAAATGAATATCTTTGGCTTGTAGTGCCAAGATGAATATTTGATTCAAGATGTATATTGATTGATGTTACAGGGATAAAATATTGATGATGGACTTTTAAATCTTAGAAGATAGTAGAATTCATTCTCTACTTGACTCTTCTAATGGATTGATGTTTCTGCTGCAGTTGTTGATCTAAAACTTGTTGTCTATTATATTCTATCAAACTTGTGCATGTTGAAGACTAATGATAATTTTTTTGTATATTATCTTAGTCATAATATTCTTTACTGGGCTAGTTGAGCTAACCCTTTTCCTTTTTGTTCTATTTTTCTTCTAAGGAGGTGAGAACATAGCAGGAACTAGCCGTGGTATGGAGTGATGTTTCATGATAGTTGTTTTAGTAGTCCTCACTATTTTGTAAAATAGTGTATCAATAATTGTAATGAGGACTCCTTTTTGAGTTTGTATACTATCTATTAGACAATATTTGTATTTAAACTCATAGTATATGTGTTATCGTATTTTGCACGACAATTGTATTACTGAAGTGGTATTTGTTTCTGTACCATGTATTTGGCGACTCAGAATGGGTGATGTATACCTATTTTGGGGGCATCACAAAAATCTTTATCGGAAAGCCCCTTCTTTCCTATGAATGATCTGATTGTTAATATTGCAAGTTATATTATTGATGAATAAATATTGTTAAAAATATTGGGGGGATTTTTATGAAGTATTTGTTGTAAGTTTGACGTATTATTTGAACCCCCACTTACCCATTTTTTAAAATAATCGGCATAAAGTTTTTATGTATATATATATATATATATATATATATATAAGTATTATATATAAATAATATGGTGGGGCCCACGTGAGATAATGACATGTGGGGGAGAAGTTTTGCGTGTTCACTGGGTGGGATTACTATTCTGATATATATATATATATATATTATAATAAGTTTTGTATTTTATTAAAAATAGAATATATTATATTTTATTATGCATAGTGTTTCTATAGTGTCTGCATAGTATTTGCATAGTGACTGCATAGTAAATCATGTGAAATTTCAGAAAATCATTCGAATTCTGCACTGTGCGTCTGTGATTTTTCCTTTACTGTGCATCCAAATAGTATCATGCCATTCTCCTATAAATAGGATGCTCAGAAATAAAAATCACACTAGAATCAAAAAATTCTTCTTCTATAATATTGAGCGTATTTCTTTAGAGTTTAAGGAAGCTTTGAGTGTAGAAAATAGTATAAGTTTTCTTCAAGATTATCCCCGCCCTACCAGTCAGAAGTACTCTCTTTTTAAGGTAAGGGGTATTCTTTATTTTATAATTGCTTACGATATTATTTTTCGTATTCGTAAGAATATTATTTCGTTCAATATTCGTAAGGGATATTATCTTTGTTTAATATTCGTAAGGAATATTATTTTCGTTCAATATTCGTAAGGGATATTATTTTTGTTCAATATTCCTAAGAAATAATATTTTCTTCCATACTTTGTAGTATGTAACTAATATTATTTCATTTTAGATTCTGAATTATACACTCATTTTGTTAAAGTATGACTTCTATACTCCTTGAAATTAGTAGAATATATTGGAAATTTGTGTTTCATCTAGTATCTTTTCATGGAAATATTATTCTGAGCATTCTTGATAATTTTTGATCTTTTCATGCCGGGTTCCTATTCACGGGGTATTATTCCTGAAGTACTATTTACGGGGTACTATTCACTCGGGTACAATTCAGCTGAGGTACTATTCATGACAAAAATTAATTTCTTTTCGGTCCAAATCATTTTTGATACAATATTATTCTTGAATTTTACTCCACAAAGCAGTATCATGTTGACAATTTGGATATTTTTGAATTCTGGATAAATTAAATTATAAATCTTTAAAATTTATCCTTTACTTTCATTTAATGGAATTCTTATATCATTGTCATCATCATCATGCTTATATTGTTATGAAAGTCATCTTTGGCCCGTAGTGCATAGATGGACTGTGGATTGGTATGATTATGACCATGGATTATTCGGTATAATCATGACCTGTAATGTTACAAATGATGTGGTAAAAGTCCTCATTGGCCCGTAGTGCATTGATGGACAATTGTTGGCATGATCATGACCATCGATGATTACATGAATATCATTGGCATGTAGTGCATGAATAATTTGTGGACGTGATACTAATGAATATCATTAGCCCGTAGTGCATGGATAATTCAGTGATGTGGATTATTTATTAAGCTGAGTCTCAGCGAAAAAATTGATGATAAACTTTTTAAATCATAGAAGATAGTAGATATCATGCTCTACTTGACTCTTCTGTTGATTGCTTGTTCCGATGTAGTTAAACTTGATGTTTATTGTATTTTAACAGTTTAACATTGTTGAAGGCTAAATATAATTTATTCTGCATTATCTTAGTCATAATATTTCTTATTGGGCTAGTTAAGCTCACCCTTTTTCTTTCATTGTTCTCTTCAGGAAATGAGAACGTAGCCGAGACTAGTCGGGGAATGGAGTGACGGTCCGAGATGGTGGCTGTAGTAGTCCTCACTATTTTATAAATAGTGTGATAGTAATTGTAATGAGGACTCCATTTGAGTTTGGATATTGTCTAGAAGACAATATTCATGTTAAAACTCTCAGCTATGTTTTGTCGTATTTTACACGACAGTTGTATAATTAAGTTTGTATTTGAATTCTGTACAATGCATTTGGTGACTCAAGATGGGTGATGTATACCTATTTTGGGGGCGACACACTTCAATCACAAACGTAAGTTCTAAATTCAACATGATATAATATATGCAAAATTATTTAACCTTGGCTCTTACTAATTTTTATTTGTCCTCAGTGACCATCTTTAAATCGCAATCGATTGTCCAAATTGGAATGAAACCTCCCACCGATGCCACACCAACCGAAGACGTCCTCGAACTGACTTCTGAAACCCCCTGAAGATATCTAACAAACAAGGAATCCAATCATGGAAACACCTCTTTCATTCATCCCCATGCCTGACTATGTGCCCACATCGAAGAGTTCCCTCGAGCTAAACGATGAAGAGAAAAGGGTGATGCCAAAAAACAAAAACGAAAAACTAGTCAAAGTCGCGTCAAAAATCTCCCCCAAACCATTGACCCCATCTGTCAATCTTCTACAAGGTATTATTCTCAAATCGATCTTACCCACTACCTCCTGAAGCCATACATAAAATACTGTCATCCATGATAAATGAAAGAAAATCAAAGGACCTACCTCCGATTCTCCCTTATCCAAGAAACCTCGCACAGAAACATGACACCTACTAACCCCTCCCAAAACCAAACTCTTCCCCCAATAATGCCTGGTTCCCCCTCGACCACCAATCTGAAACAGAGAACCTCGCCACCACCTACAATTTGGCTTGAAGGTGTTTGGAATTATTATCCCATCAAACTCTTCAACGCCTTCATCTTTCCCATCGATGATGAAAAATCGAAGGACTAACCCCCCAACAAGTCATTGTCACTAGCACAGTCCATGGGGGTCGGGTAAGTGTAGTGTGATGCCCCCAAAATAGGGTCCACACAACCCAATTTGGATTGCCAAAATACATACCACAACAATACATTTTCTTAATATATTGTCGTAGATAATATAACAATATCCACACTCAAATTATTACAATGTCGTATAAGATACGACGACATATATTATAAGTCCTCAACATGATTATTTCCACACTATTTTACAACACGGTGAAGACAACTATAAAAACTATCTCGAACCATCACTCCACACCCCGACTAGTCCCAGCTACACTCTCATTTCCTGAGAAGAACAATGGAACAAAAAGAAAAGGGTGAGCTCAGATAGCCCAATAAAGAATATCATGACTAAGATAATGAAGTATAAATTATCCTTAGTCTTCAACAGTGAAAAATCTGATAGAATATAATGGATAACAATTTTAGATCAACAACTACAACAAAAATAACAATCAATTAGGAGAGTCAATAGATCATGATGTTCACAATCTTCTCCAATTTAAAATTTCACCATCAATATTTTATCCTTGTAACACTAGTCAATATTTCTTGATCATAATCATGCTACTCAATAGTTTATATTTGCACTACATGCCAAAAATATTCAATTATAATACAAATGGTCATGATCATGCCAATCAATAGTCCATCTTTGCACTACGGGCCAAAAAGAAATTTTCACCACGTGTCCTTGCTATACAGACCAAAGACATTCAACAATTATATCATCTTCGCACTCAGGCCAAAGATTTTCACCAATCATATTATCTTTGTACCTAGGCCAAAGATATTCACAATAACTTGATTATAATAACAATGATATCAAGGATGAACATAAGTTGTAAGAATAATAAGATAAAAGAATAAATAGTTGAGATTTGGCATTTAATTTTTCACGAGTCCAATAATGTCTAAATTGCCAATATGATGTCCAAAACATGGATTCAAATTAAAGGATGATATTCAAGATTCATATTTTAAATATAACAATTTAAAATTTAATACGAAGGTTCATGTAAATAAAAAGTTCAAGTGAAATGATATTAGATGAAGTCTAAACCTCAAAGAAACTTTTAATCATTTTAGGAATTATAGAAGCAATACTTACCATATTAAGTTTAGATTTAGGATTATGAAAGAAAATGATATCCCTTGCCTTAATTAAAAAGTGATTGGATGCTGCTTTCTATGAAGTTTATCAACCTAAATATATTTATAATTTAATTAGTAACTATCACATATAGACATTGTCAATAATGTTTACCGGTCTAATAATATCATATCAAATAATATGAGTTACTGTGTCGTGTCAATTATTAATATAATAATATGAAATACTGTGCATTTACTACTATGACAATTATTGAGTTCAATAATATGAAGTATTATGCAGTTGCTACTATAACAATTTTTGAATCAATAATATAAAGTATTGTGCAATACCGTGTGATACTATGGAATGTCGTGTGTCACCATAGAATATTATGTGCTACTGTACTTTTATCACCGTTTATTTAAACAGTTGAAAGTGATAGTACCGTTGATATTTTTTAATCAAAAATATTATTTATGTCATTTTTTGCATCGAAAAATATTTTGTTGTGGGGCCCACCAATGATTGGCTATTTCGACTTCGTCTTACTTTTACCGAATATTCCCAACAGAATGAATATTCTCCGATAGAACGAATATTCCCTGACACAATTTCATAATTTACACATATCACCCTTAATTTAAACTTTTTATCAATTTAACCATTTACTGAATAGAATAAAAAATTATAAAGAAAATTGAATATTTTTATTTCATAAAAGTAGGGGTCTTACATGCAGTATACATATTTTTCCTTTCTCTTTTGTACTTATTGTCAACACCGGGGAAAAATTTCTTTTCCAAAATGTTTCTACCCTTTTTATTTTTCTATGTCGATTGATTTATTAAAGGGGAGATTTTAGGAAAGGACCGGCATGATTTTTGATGAATTTGAAAAGATTGGTTTGCTTATGATTGGACTGAATTAGACAGTGCCCCTAGTTGGTATATGTTTAAAAGGATGTACCAACTCATCCGAATTTTGAAGGTTTTCGCAATATGGTCCAATATGTGACTCCGTAGAATTGATCTGGAAACCCTAGTTTCATAAAGTTCAGGGGCTTGCTTATGCAAGGGGAAGGTATTAGGCACCCCCAAACTTCCGTGAAAACACGGTTACCACATCTGATTTATTTCATATACATAAAGTGTGTGTGTGCACTTTATCTTTTATTGTGCTCAGTGCTTTGATGTTAAAGTTTATTCTAAGCCTCATTGTAAGTTATTTGAAAGTAGTGTTGTACCTCTTTATACCTATGCACGAAGGATTTGACTTAAGGAAAAGTTCGTTTTAGACAAAGTATATAGTAATGATATTTTAGAAAACAAGGTTTTCAAATCCTTCGTCAAATAGGAATCGAGATCCTTTGATACTTCCAATTATTAATCCTAAGTCTAAGATGTTTATTCTAAAAGTAGTGTTGTACCTCTTTGGACATATGAACAAAAGATTTGATTTATATAAAAGTTCACTTTTAGAACATAATATATATCAATGATGTTATAGAAAACAAAGTTTTCAAATCCTTTGTCAAATAGGAATCAAGGTCTTTTGATACTTCTATTTATTCATCCTAAGTATTTATCCTTGAAATGCATTATTATTATTATGAAAGCTCTTTAATATTTTGATTGTAAAATCATTTTTGAGTGGTAATGCATGAAAGAAAACGCCAAAAAAGGTCTAATCATCATTAGGCATGAAAGCCATCTTGTTGAATCAGAACACCCGTAATCACAAATTTCACTATCACGGGATCTTATATTCAACTTCTCAGGACTAACCCCTCGAACTTGTTTTAAGATCCAATATTACATGTACAACGATTTTACGTTATTTAAACATTACATAGTAAATCAAAAGTCTATCGTGGGAATCTAATCAAGATCCGATCATTAGATCTCGACCCTAGGATTCATAAGCTCACATTATTATACTTATACATATATATATACACAACATATCCTAAACTCGATGTTAGGTGATTTCACCAGTTGAAATCCCTATCACAAGCCATTAGGACCCCCTTACCTCTAGATATAGATCTATGGCTCTACGGGGTGACCAGGATGAACCAAAAGCATTTAAATGACTCGATATACCATAGATCTTAGCCGATATAAGTTTTAGGTAAGGGCTTCAAGCTCCATAACCGGTTAAAGTGATAGATCCGGCTAGATCTAGGTAGATCTAGTCAATGGACTTGGTTTCTAACAATATATACACAATATAATCGATAAAATCTCTAGATCTACCAACTAATACACAATATATATGTAAAACAACAAGTCTAACTATATGTATACAATATATAAGATAGATCTAGTACATTGAACAAAATTTTACAAAGGAAATGAGCAAAAGTTAGCCTTTTTCACCTTGGGGGATGTGTAAACAAGCCTCCTAGGACACAAATCTAAGCTCTACAACTCAAAGTTAATGAGATCTATGATATATGTGGAATATTTGAGCTAAATCTAGTGTTAGAATGCTAAACTCGAGCCTTTCTCTCTCTAGATCCGAGCTTCTCTATCTAACTTCTTCTTTTTTCTAAATTAGTTATTGGCTGCTGGTTAAAGGCCTGGGAGCCAGCCACAGGTATACCTACAACTAGCTGCAGGCAATTGGGTCTCGTGGGCCCCATCGCCTCAAAGTTTGTTCCTTCGGTCTCGGTCAAGTAAAAGTTGAGCTCCGTACCCAAAAATCCCAAAAAGTCTTTGCGGAAGGCTATGAAGTAAGGTCGAGTCTGACTAAATCAGAGTCCTAAAAGATGATGCACTTAGCTGAAATGTATCTTTCGGTTCCTGACGATCATCAAATGGCTTATATTGGATAGCTCATAGTTTGATTATTGTTGTGGTGACTTTCGATGGCCACATTCTCATGTTTATGATCCTCGTTCGGTCCGAGTCGTGTCTGGGTGTCGTTCGCACTTTGATTTCTCCACGGGATTTTCTCCGGGGTGAAATGATGCTTTTCCCCTCCCTCGGGGTTGTCTCCAAAGTGAAATTATGCTTTTACCCTCCTAAAAGGTTAGTCCAAGGAAAACGAAATTTCGAGTGCCTAAAGATGCCCCTCTTTGTTATGTTTATGCAATTCAATGGAATGAACACGACAAAGATTACTAGGCACTCAATGCATGATAAGGTATATCTAATGATGCAATACCATGTATAAAGTAGGGAATGATATGTAAATGTTAGATTTAAAAAAGGTTACTCCCATATAATGGAGAGGGTGATGATTTATATTGATGCAATCTGGTACTGCCGACGCCTTCGTTGGGGTCAATGCCAACGAAATGCTTCGTAAATCACACTTTGCAAATCGCTCATTGAATCCTTATCAAATCGCATATTTAATTATTATCAAATCGCTTCGCAAATTGCATATTGAATCATTATCAAATCGCATCGCAAATCGCATATTGAATCATTATCAAATCTTATCACAAATAACATATTGAATCATTATCAAATCGCATCGCAAATCGTATATTGAATTATGTCGCCACCATTGGGTATTGCCGAGGTCTTCGTTGGGTTGTTACTAGCGAATTCATCATCGGGGTTGAGCCGACACCTTCATTGGGTTGTTGCCAAAGGATTCACCATTGGGGTTGAGCCGATGCCTTCATTGGGTTGTTACCAACAGATTCACTATCAGGGTTGAGTCGATTCCTTCACTCGGGTCAATGCTAGGGGATTATCCATCGGGGTTGAGTCGATGCCTTCATTGGAGTAAATGCCAGCGGACTCTACCATCGGTGTGATGCACCCAAAATAGGTCAAAACAACCCATTCTGAGTCGCCAAATACACGGTACAAAATTCAAACAAAAACTTAATTTACACAATAGGACAAATGTAAGCTGAGAGTTTTAACACGAATATTATCTCGTAGACAATATCCAAACTCAAATGAATTCCTCATTACAATTATTATCACACTATTTCATAGAATAATGAGGACTACTATAGCCACCATCTTGGACCATATATAACTCCATTCCCCGACTAGTCCCAACTATATTCTCATTTTCTGAAGAGAACAATGAAAGAAAAGAGTGAGCTCAACTAGCCCAGTAAAGAATATTATGACTAAGATAATGTAGAATAAATTATCCTTAGTCTTCAACAGTATAAAAAATTGATAGAATACAATAGACAATAAGTTTAACTGCAGCGGAACAAGTAATCCATTAAAAGAGTCAAGTAGAGTATGATGTCTACTATCTTCTATGATTTAAAAGTTCATCATAAATATTTTATCTCTAGAACAAATCTAAATAAATAATCCACATCACCGAATTATCCATGCACTACGGGCCAAGGATATTCATTAGTATCACATCCACGAATCATCCATGCACTACGGGCAAAGGATATTCGTTATTATCACCAATGGTCATGATCATGCCAAACAACTGTTCATCAATGCACTATGGGCCAATGAGGACTTTTACCACATCATTTGTAACATTACAGGTCATGATTATACCGATACATAATTCCAGGTTATAATCATACCAATCAATAGTCCATCTATGCACTACGGGCCAAAGATGACTTTCACCACAATATAAGCATGCGGATGATGACAATGATATAAGAATTCAATCAAGTGAGATAAAGGATAAATATTAAAGATTTTTAATTTAATTTATCCAGAGTTTAAGAATGTCCAAATCGTCAACATGATAACTAATTTGTGGAGTAAAATTCAAGAATAATATTCATGTATCAAAAATAATTTGGACAAAAAAGAAATTAATTTTTTGTCGTGAATAGTATCCCGGGTGAATAGTATCCGAGTGAATAGTACCATATGATTAGTACTTCATGAATAGTACTCTGTGAATAGTACCATATATATGAATAGTACTGTATGAATAGTGTCGTATGTATGAATAGTACCCCAGCATGAAAAGATTAAAATTTAATAAGAATGTTAAGAAAAATATTTCAGTGAAACGATACTAAATGAATCGCAAATATCAAGGATAATCTACTAATTTCAAGGAGTATAGAAGCAATACTTATCAAAATAAGTGTAGATTTAGGAATATGAAACGAAATAATATTACTTATATACTACAGAGTATTAAAAAAAATATTATTTCTTACGAATATTGAATAAAAATAATATCCCTTACCTTAAAAGGAGAGTAATTCTGACTAGTATAGCGGGGATATTCTTAAAGAAAACTTTCACTATTTGCTACACTCAAAGTTTCCTTAAACTCAAAAGAAATACGCTTTTTATTATAGAAGAAGAATTCTCTAATTCTAGCATGATTTTCATTTCTAAACTAAGCATCCTATTTATAGGAGAATGGCAGGGAACTATTTAAGAATAATCACGAACGCACAGTAAGGAAAAATCACGGGCGAATTTTGACAAAATTTTTTTTATTTTACTATGGAGAACTATGTAACACTATGCAGTACTATGCAATATAAAACAAAAACTGAAATAACTTTCTATTAACGATTTTGAAAAATGAGTAAGTGGGGGTCCATGTAATAAGCCAAATTTATAATAAATACTTCATGACAAACCCCTTTCTTTATCACAAATCACTTGACTAAATACATTTTTAATCTTTCAACAATTATTCATCATTAATATTATAACTCATAATATTAACAACCAGATCATTCCCAAGAAAGAAGGGGTTTTCCGATAAGGACTTCTCCTTATTGGTGCACAATTAGATGACCTAACCCTTTTTCTCATCAGAACTTTCTAGTCATTGTCAATAATGCAAATAATAATATGAATAACTTTGTCATCTCAATTATTTATTTAATAATATAAAATATTGTGCAGGTGATACTGTGACAATAATTGAATCAATAATATGAGATACTATGCAGTAACTACTGTAGCAACTATTAAATGAACTGAGTGACTTCTCACATAAGAATCAATAATAAGAGATATTGTACAATACCATGTGCTACTGTGTAACCACGCGTTTTACTGTACTTTTATCACCGGGTATTCAACAGTTAACGGTAAATGTTTTGTCGTTAATTCTATAAAAAGTTATTTCTGTCGCTTTCTAAATCCGACAGTAATTCCGTTGTGGGGTCCACCAATGATTGTGCCGTCGTACGAACATTCCCTGATAAAACGAATATTCCCCGAGTAAACGAATATTTTATGTCAACTTGCTTACTTTACAAAATTTGTAAATATTACCGACAACTATAACATTATATCAAATTCACACCTTATTATTTAAAATAACATTTAGAGAAAATTAAATTTTTATTCATAAAAAGTTGGGGTCTTATAATCGGGGTTAAGTCGATTCCTTTATTGGGGTCAATGCCAGCGAATTATCCATCGGATTTGAGCTGATGCCTTCACTGGGGTCAATGCCAGCATATTGTACTATCAGGGTTGAGTCGATGCCTTCACTGGGGTCAATGCCAGCAGATTCACCATTAGGTTTGAGCTGATGCCTTCACTGGGGTCAATGCCAACCGATTCTACCATCGGGGTTGAGCCTATGCCTTCGTTGGGGTCAGTGCAACTGAATTAACCATCAGGGTTGAGTTGACACCTTCAATGGGGTCAATGCCAGTGGATTAAAAGATTGGTTATCGATAAGAGTGATTCAGATCACATCTTCTGGTCTTCCGTCGTTCCACACGTGGTTTTTGATTTTCCCTGGATTTTGCCCCTTTTTGGGGGGTTTTCAGGGAGATCAAATCTTGACTCAACTCTGTTAGGAATATGTATGTGAATGTTATTCCTTTATTCATATAATTTGTTGATGAAGATGATGAAGTAAATGAATTAATATGCAGATATGTCTGCATTGAAATAAGTTGTAAAGTCCTTAAACAGATAATAGGATTATATGTACAAGGACTTAGACTGAAATGATCAAATATGTTAGGTTGATTATACATGAACAAAAAAGCTTTGTAGATTCCTTCAAAAGAATATGATGGACAAGGACTCGACATAGAAAGACCAAGCTTGTTAGGTTGATCTTATATGATGTAATAGATATGCCAGCTTTTATCATTATACACTACACCAGCCATCGAGGTCTGTAAGAAGAGTAACTCTTAAAGATCGTAGTTTGTCGAGCCAGCCGAGGGATTGCAGAAGCCAAGGAAAAATCGTAGAGTATCGAGAAAGTTGCTATAAAATCATAGTCTGCTTTGGAGGGCCTCACTCGAAATCATAGAGTTGGTCCTAACGCCTATTGAGCCAAATCAAGAATCGTAGTATATTCTCGGAAGCGTAGAATCAGCAATTCAAGTAAGTAAAGATCGTAGTTTACCAGTGTTTAAGAGAAATCATAGTGTTCTCTTTATCAAGACTGAATCAAGCACGAATATGACAAAGCACCACGATCATGATCGTAGTTGAGCTAGATCAGACAAGGACGGCAAATGGCAAAGCAAAAATCATAGTCTGGTGAATAACCTGCTCTCAAAGTCATAGTGTCTGCAGAACCAAAGCTAGATCGAAGTCTACAAAACAAAGTCTTCGACGAGGTCTATTAGTGCTCACAACTCCAAGGAAGAATCGTAGTGACAACATGATTCTCAACACATGAGCACTCCCAAAGCATCCAAAAATGAAGCCTCTGGTTATAAATGTAAACGATGCAATCTACATGAAGAAATCTAGAGAGCATTCACCTATGGGCTTGCAAGCAAACAGAAGATCGAAGCACCAATTCAATCAGCATCCTGATTGAGTAGAGAAGACATTTAAGGGAAGTCTTCCACAAGCAATAGTAAGAAGACTTTAGATAATATGACTGACTAAAGGAAGTCAGCAATGCAGTAGCTGTCAAGATAAAAAAAAATATGATGATTTTGGGTACGCCTATGATGGTAGTTCTTGCCAGATTAGAAGCAAAAACTGATGAGGTCTGTTAGTTCCCAGTATGCACAATAGATCTAGAAGGGGGGGGGGGGGTTAAATAAATCCTTTTTAATTTCAAATACTTTTCTTTTTTATTTTGTATTGCTATTAAATTAGCATATGACAAACATAAGAATCTTTTCAAGCATAGTGAAATAAGTAAAAGATCCCCTTCATTGATATATTCATAATCATAAATACATTGTTCATAGAGTTAGTTTAGTTGTAAGTAGTTAAAACATACATAGCAGTTATAGCAGTTAATAGACATAATGTAAATGACACAAGGGGTTTTAAGTGGTTCAGAGACTCAAGCTCCTAATCCACTCTTCTGCTTCAACTAGCAGAATTTCCACTAAGGAAGGGCAACACCTTGAATCACTAAGATTCCTTCAAGGCCAGCAGCCTTGGGACTTCAGTTCACTAAGAACTCTTCAAGGCCAACAGCCTTGGAACTTCTCTAGTTCCCTAGGAACTCTTCAAGCCCAGCAGGCTTGACACTTCATTTGGTCCCTCCGGACAAGGACCCTTCAGGCCCTGGCTTGTTGTTGAGTTGTTTGTTTTTTTCTTTGAGTTGGTACTGAGCTGCTAAGATGTCTTCATGCTCTGAACATCTTCTGTACTTAGCAGCTTTACGTGATCACCCTTGAAGTGCAGTTGAGTGTTGCATGATGCTCAGCTTCTTCAGTTACTCAACCACTTCGGATGATCCCTTGATGAATGCCTTGAAGATCATTCCTCTTGATATATGATGGTTACACATGATAGGTTTCTAAGATGACTGTAAGCCCATCTGCTAGGTACTTAGAAACTTTCTCATGCTTGCCACCATGATGACGTTTGTGATCTCCCTTCTTGATACTTGATGTCTTCTCATGATGAACCTGCTAAGATGACTATGAGCTCTTCTCTATGGTACTTAGAGTCTTCCCATGATGGACACCAAGATGACATGATGCTCTTCTTTCTCTCGGCAGTTCAGAACACTCTTCAAGTAGTAGAACTCTCACTCCTACATTGTAGAACTCTCACTTCTACTTCTTTCTTTGTCTGACTCTAAGTGTTCTTGGTGGATCGTAGAGTGAGCCTTCGGACTCACTATCTCACATGGTTTAGAACCGTCCACCTTTTCTCCAAACTTGGCAACTCCAACAACCTTGGATCTTTGAAGCTCTTGTTGATTTATACTCCTTCCCAATCCTTCCGTTGGAAAGTAGCCGTTGAGAGCTATTCAAATATCTTCATAGATCTCGAGTTGACTGAGGTAGACTGCTGATGTGACATGTCATACTTTTTCTGACACTACAGTCTACTATTTCACCTACCCCATCAGAGATGTCACTTTAATATCTTGGGCAGGTCGAAGACTTTATTTCCTCCTTCTGATTTCTCGATCAGAGGTTGTCCTTTTGCATTGATGCTCTCAATATGCTCTTGTCCGAATATTACCCTTCATATTGAACCATTGCCAATGCTTCAGTCTTCAGCTATTCAAACTCTACGATTCTGATGCATATCTTCATAGGACCTGATCGTAGTGTCATGTTGACTGGTAGAGACAACACTACGATCTTGAAGAGTGTTGATTGGATCTTCAATATAGAACACCTCTTCCTTCTTTTGTGCAAAGGCTTTAACACTTACATTTGCCTCAACATCTCTCGAGATCTTCGATGGCTTGACTTCTTTGTTCGCCCTTACGAATAGTAAGACACTTGATTTGTGGCGTGTCCATCTCGCTTTCTCCTTGTGATCTCCCGTTCACTTATCATCAATGTACTGACCCAATGCTTAATCACTTTAGCCTTGTTCTTCAAAAGCTGTCCAGTATCTCTGTATGCACTCCATTAGTTCCTTCTTTGTTTGAGAAACACTACGATCCTGGTAGCTTCCAAGATCGTTGTCTTCTGTCTGCTTGACAGCTACTGCACTTGCTGACTTTTCCTTAGTCAGTTACTAAAGTCTTCTTCTAATCTCCTTGTGGAAGACTTCATCTCAAATGGCTTCACAACTCAATCTTGATGCTTATTGGGTTGGTGCTTAGATCTTATGTTAGCTTGTATGCCATTCATTGACTGCTCTCTGATTTCCTTCAGGTGGGATGTATCTATACAGTGCCAACCAGAGGCTTTATTCCTTTGGATATTCTGGGAGTGCTCATTTGTTGAGAATCGTATTTGCTTTACAATTCTTCCTTGGCATTCTGAGCACATCTGTTGAGGTCGTAGTTTTTCACTCTACGATTCTCCTTTGGTTGTGCAGACACTACGACTACAAGATCAGATCTTGACACTTTAGGATTTCTGCCTTGTGCTTGTTGTCTTCATCTGATCTTGTTCGACTACGATCTCTGCATGTAATCAATAGACTCTACGACTCAGAGTGTAGTCTACGATCCTTGACTTGGCTTCGGCATCGATGACTCTCGACTCTGAGTGTAGTCTACGTTCGACTTGGCTTGGCGGATGTTCTATCGGCTCGTCGGTAGAAATCTGTCTTTACGATTACGAACATGACTTCCTCGGCGAGACTTGGTCCCGAGGAAGTTCTACTCGGCCTGCTTGTGATCCTTCATCGTTTCTCCCGGCGGTCTACGAACTCCCGAGATCTACTATCTTGCAGACTACGATTCTGTCTCGACAGCTCTCGAGTTTTCCTTAACTCTCCTGGCAGACTCCAATTTCTGGTGCAGTGCTCGACGATCAGACAAGCCTATCTATTACATCATAAGATCAACCTAACATGCTTGATCTTTCTACTTTTATAGTCCTTGTACATCATTTCTTTTTAAGGACTTTATAAAGCTATTTTGCTTATGTAGGATCAACCTAACATACTTGATCAATTCATTCTAAGTCCTTGTACACATGTTTCTATTATCTATCAAAGGACTTTACAAATTTTCTTAATGCAAGCATACTTGCATATTCATTCATATATATCATAATCAAATCATATATAATTAGGAATAACATTCACATGCTTATTCCTGACAATCTCCCCCTAGTTGATTATGAGAAAAACAATAAGTGCATATGCATGTTATGAATGGATCTTATATATAGTGAGCAGCTGTATTTCTAAAATAGATAATTATGAATGTCATTTATAATGATGTGGAATTTAATACACTGACATTCTACATCCTGGATCCAGAACATACCTAACTAGTTAGAGATGTACCTCTGTGGCTCCATGTATGTTTCCAGGATGTCTGTTGATCCGCTATTCATCTATTTGTTCTTCTTGCTCTTGCTCCCCTTGGGATGATGATCTTCTATCTTTGCTTTTCTCCCTTTCAGCTTCTTTCTAAACATGCTCCCCCTCAGACTCTGCGATCATGTTATCATCATCTTCTGGCTCCCCCCTCAGATGATGATTCTTTTTCTGCAGCTGCTGTCTTCTTCTTTGATTTCTTCTCTCCTTTCCTTCTGCTCTTCCTCTTTCTATGCCTCTTTTTCTCCCCTTTTGTCATTAATCATTTGGGAGAGAGCTGCCCATGTTGGACATAAAATTGCTCCATCGGTATGAGGAATTATCAACTTTAAACTTGAGTTCTGTTGGCTAGCTCAAGTTGCCTTTGAAAAAGACTACTTCCGTATGTCATCAATCTTGCGGAGAGGGCTTGAATCGCTCTTCATTGGCCTTACATTAGCTTGTAGAGCATCGCCTTACGATCATTCATGACTTTCAGATAGATGTTATCCCTCTCTTTGAGTTTGAGAGATACATCAGCCATAATTGCTTGAAGCTTGTTCTGGAGTGAAATATCTCATGTTGTTGTAAACCCATGACTCTTGATTAATAGAGATGTTTTCTCCTCGGTTCATCAAAATTTTCATCGACTCCTTCTCCACGGATATTTGATTATCTGGTTGGCGACCTCTCTGTCGAGCATTAGATTGAACTCTACGATGCATTCTTGGGCCAGATTTTAAAAGGTGTTGAAATCTGAAGAATCGTTGGGTTCAATCGTTGGTTGAGGATGAAGGAATGTTTATCGATAGTGCTTGGCGAGATGGAGACTTACGGTTTTGAACTTGAACACCCTCACTAATAGAGTGAGCAGACTCTCAGCAAGACCAAAATTTTTTAAATAAAAGGAATTTCCTTTATTTATTATTTTGAAATATAAAGGGTGGATTTGATTAATGTGGTTAGTTATGGGTAAAATCTTGAAATATTTTAAATAAGCAAGTGGTGATATAATATTCATTATTGTTGGGAGAATATTAGTTTGGTGGTGGAATATTAAATCTTTGTCGGGGAATATTAAATGCGGCCAGTAGCGACCATGTGTGGGCCCATAACGGAAGCGATTGGAGGAAAAAAGCGACAAAAAATAAGTTGTTTAAAAATAACGGCGTAGTTATTCTGATTTACCTTTGTTGGAATACCGGTTGGTTAAAACCACGATGTCTGGCGTTATTGCGATGGCACACTGCAGTATTGCACAATTATTGATTCTTACGTGAAGGCACTACTCGATAATGGTTACGATAATTCTTTATTCGATATTTTATTTTATTGATTCAATAATTCTTTGCGTTGATATTTTATATTCTTTGTTGTTTGATAATTGTCATTACACGATATTTTTCATTATCGAACCAATAATTCATATTATCTGAATAATATTATTAGATAACATTATTGGCAATGTCTAGAAAGTTACATCTAAGGAGAGGTTTGGTCACTAATTGCGGCGCCCGATGAGGAGAAATTCTTATTGGAAAGCCCTGCTTTCTGAGGAGCTGCACGGTTGTCGATATTGTGATTACATAATATTATTTGTGAATAATTAATTATTGATTCATATGATGAGGAAAATATTGATTTTATGTGGATATAGATGGAGAAAATTTTTATATGACAACAATTGTTGAAAATTAATATTTTATCTTTTTACGATAAAATAATTCATTTAAATATATTATTTTAATAATATATTAACGATGATATTTTCTACGATGAATGTGGGATATATGAGTATATGTGGAGGAGAGTATTTTTGTTACAAAAAATGTTTAAAACATATTAAACATGTCGGTGGACCCCATTTATTGGTGAAATTTGATTATAGCTTTGTAAAATCGCCCATTTGTGGATTTGGTCAATTTACATTTAGAATTTGGAAAAACTTTCTTACGTAAAGTTGTAGAAATTGAATTTCCTATAAAAAATGCGAGATTTGAATTTTTACGGCAAAAGGGCTATTTATTGTGAATTATTGAAGTTAGAAGCTCAAAAAATAATTGATTTTTGGAAGTTTAAAATATTTTTATTTACAAAAACGTTTTTTTCATTTGGTTCCCTCATTTAACACATGACAAGTTGCTTTGAAATTGAGATTCAAGGTGTGTGTAGGAATTATTATTATAAATAATAATATTATATTAAATTTTACGCTTTGGTGTTCTAGCGATTTCTATAAATAGGTCTTGGGTTAGAATTGAAAATCACACGAAGCTGAAGTTTTCTCTCTCTATATTATCGGCGTATTCTTGTGAGTATTTTGAGTATACTTTGAGTATTTTTATATGGTGCAAGTTCAAGTCATAGCTTTATATCCGGTGTTTTATTAAATCTTGTCTTTTCGAGGTAAGGGATATTATTTTTTTATTAATGATATTATTTCTTCAATATCATTATCTTTGAAATATTGATCTGAAGTTTTTATCAAATTTGGAACTTTTGGTGTCGGGAGTTCTTATTCACGTGTCTGACCTTATTCACGTATCTGATTACTATTCACGAATCTGACCTTATTCATCGAAAAATAAAAATTTTTCTTTTAAGTCCAAAATATCTATTGTGGATACTAGCTTTGATTGTATCCATGTTTTGATCATTCTTGAATTTTACACCACTATGATTATTTTTGAGGTATTTTTGGGCGTGGATAAAACAAAGTCTGAATCCTTAATCCTTAATCCTTGTCATTTTGTTTCCTTTGGATTCATTTTTTTAAAAATATTTTTTCATCATCCTCGGTCTTAAATGATGATATTATTGAATATCTTTGGCTGTGGTGCAAAGATGAATGATTTATGATGAATATCTTTGGCCATGATGCAAAGATGAATGATTTCGATGAATATCTTTGGCTGAATAAAGATGAATGATTTCGATGAATATCTTTGGCCGTAGTGCAAAGATGAGCAGTGTTTAGATGAACATGACCAATGGTGAATGTCCTTGGCACATAGTGCAAGGATGAATATTTGATCTCGGATATATATTGATTGATGTTCTGAGGATAAAAATAGGCGATGAACTTTAAAATTCATACATAGAAGATAGTAGTTTGCATTCTCTACTTAACTCTTACTAATGAATTATTATTTCATTGCGAATATTGATTTAAAACTTGTTGTCTATTGTATTCTATTATATTTTTCCTGTTGAAGACTAACGATAATTTTGTTGTATATTATCTTAGTCATAATATTCTTCTTTGGGCTAGTCGAGCTCACCCTTTTCCTTTTTGTTCCATTTTTCTTCTCGGGAGGCGAGAATGTAGCGAGTACTAGTCGGGTATGGAATGAAAGTTCTAGAGAGAGTTGTTTAGTAGTCCTCACCATTTTTGTAAAATAATGTATAAATAATTATGATGAGGATTTATTTGGGTATGTATATTATCTAGAAGACAATAATTGTTTTTAAACTCACAGTTATATATGTTGTATTTTGCACGACAAATGTATTAATAAAGTTGTAGTTATTTACTGTACCATGTATTTGGCGACTCGAATGGGTTGGATGGAATGGACCTATTTTGGGGCGTCACGGTTAATATCGAGCTTAGGGATATGATCTCTGGCGGAGATCGGGAATAGAACTAGGAGGGAGAGCGAGTAAATCCTTGTTAGTGTGTCTACCTAAGCTTATTTGTTAGTTGGTCGATATATAGGGATATTATGTGATATATTGATTTCCTTAATTAACCCTTGTTTTATGATAGTTTTTAAGAATGGTTTGCTTTGAAGCGTTAACAATGGAGTGAATGAGATCGTGGAACACCTCTAATCATGACGAGGATAATGTGATGTCGGTGAAGAAGAAGGAATTAGAGATATCCATGTGGTGAGTGAAGAATTGATAGTTACTTTTTTTAGAGATAGTCGCGGAGGTAACATGAGAGTGAGAAGAAGAGGAAGAAGAGGTACACGAGGAGAGTTTATTAGAGGTATTTTATGATCAAAATGTAGAATTGCAAAATCGTATTTATGAGTTAGAAGAAGCGGTTTGAAGAATTGCGAGATGATCGTGGAGCAAAAGGATCTGACGATTCAAGCTTGTGTTACCCGATATGTGATGCTTGAGCGAAGCACTCTTTGGCGAGTATAAGATGATAAAATTTGGAATCTGAAATGAAAGAAGAAATAATTGAGCAGTGAGAATGAGTGATGCATGGGTAAAAGCCGCGACGAGCGTTGATATTATGGAAAGAGATGTCCATCTAAAGAGAAGATTTAACGATGGCGGGAAGGCGTCGGCGACATGACATCGGCACCAACAACAAATTCTAGGGAAGAAACAATCACCGGTTAGATCTTTACTGAGATCACGGAAATGAGGGACATATAAGGTCAAAGCTGTTCAAAGCCTTTTAAGGTATGTTTTAGTTGTGGAAAAAGCGGTCACATAGTTCGATTTTGTCTATAAGCGAAATCAAGTCCGGTTGGGGCGTTGGCACGAGAGCGGATCTGAAAAAGTCAAAGTCGGCGATTCTTTGGAAGAAGCGTTTTTTAGTGACTTCTCAAAAAGCGAGTAACTTGAGCGAAGTTAGCACGGGTTAGTTAATTATAAATTCTTGCGAAGTTTATACCTTACTGAATCTGGGTTCTACCCATTCTTTTATCTCTCTTGCTTTGCGCTCAGCGTTTGAATTTGACTCTGGAGAAATTAGACTTTGACTTTATCTGTGGAGACTCAGTTTAGAGAAACTTTTATTACATCCGTTGTTTAGAAATCTTGCTTGATTGAGGTTGGCACTATCACATTACACATTAACCTTATTTCTATAGAGATATTTGTTTTTGATGTGATTTTAAGGTTAACTACTCATCATGCCAAAATTGATTGCTTTAAATAAGTTGTTAGTTTTCATATTCTTAAGCAACTTTGTTATTGAATTCAAGCAACCAAACCATTGAAGTCAAACTCTTTCATATTAAATTATAAAGCCATTTGTTTATTGAAAAGCGAATGTCAAGCTTTCTTAGTCCATGTTATGGATTTGAATAAAGACACGTCGATTTGAATAATATTCTGTTGTTATTGATTTTTCTGGCGTATTTCTGAAGAATTTCTTGGCTTACTCCCAAAGCGTGATATTAAATTTTGTATCGACTTTGAACCCGTTACAAAAACCCATTTCTAAAATCTCATATCAAATGGCTCTATTGAACTTGAGGAGTTAAAAACCCAATACTATAGAAGTTGATACAAGAGCCTCTATCTGGTGACTTCCTTTGTGTGGAATGCACCGAAGCGGACTCTCAAGTAGGGACACACCATATTAAATGCGATAGTAAAGCGATAGGTGTCATTGTAACGTCTTATCCAAGATTGGGATGTGAGTCACGATTGAGAACAACCTAAGTCGGTAATCGAAATATGTAGCTTTCTAGGCTTAGTTGGTTATTATCGGAGATTCGTTGAAGGATATTCTCGAATCACTATTCCATTAACGGTGACTCGTAGAGATACAAAATTGAATGGAGCAAGGAATGTGGGAAGAGCTTGAAGAACTCGAGAGGAGACTCATTTGACACATGTTACGACCATGCCATCTGGAAAAAGCGAGCGTGGTAGGTGGCGTGTTGAGTAGAAGATCGTATCAAAAATCTGAGTGCGATATTGTCAAAAACTAATTTAATATAATTTACAAATAATAGAGATGGAGATGAAAACTCTAGGTACCCGCGTGATGATATCTGAGTATAATCGACTTTAATCGATAAAGTTAAAATTTGTTCAAGCTACTACATGGGTGATGAATTTGAAGAAGGAGGTGCGAAGTTGTTATTTCAAAAGCGAGAATCGGTGAAGTGAGGAAAGCTCGAACCTTTGATTTATTAATCCATTTAAAATTCTCGATCGAATAGGAGCTGTGGCCTATAGACTCGTTTTACTTACCAAGTATGGCGGCGTGTTCATAACGTTTTTCACGTGTCGATGTTACGTAAATATGTGGACGACCCGAACCACGTCATTGAGTTAGAAGCCGGGACAAGATAGCCAAGACTTAACGTCACGAGGAGGTACTTGTCAAGATCTTGGATAGGAAAGAACATGTCCTATGTACGAGGTTATACCACAAGTTAAAGTTTTGTGGAGAAACCATCTTATTGAGGAAATAACACAGGAGTTGAAAGCGAAAATGAAAGCGAGTATTTTCATCTTTTGAAACACCAGTCGTCGTCGTCAATTTAGAGGGAAAATTTCATAAGGAGGGAGGTTGTAAGACCGAAATTTTTTAAATAAAAAGGAATTTCCTTTATTTATTATTTTGAAATAGTAAGGGTGGATTTGATTAATGTGGTTAGTTATGGGTAAAATCTTAAAATATTTTAAATAAGCAGTGGTGATATAATATTCATTATTGTTGGAGAATATTAGTTTGGTGCGTGGAATATTAAATGCTTGTCGGGGAATATTAAATGCGACCAGCCTAGCGACCATGTGTGGGCCCCATGCTTGAAGCGATTGGAGGAAAGCGACAAAAATAAGTTGTTTAAAAATAGCGGCGTAGTTATTCTGTTTACCTTTGTTGGAATACCGGTGGTTAAAACACGATGTCTGGCGTTATTACCTGCGATGGCTTTACAGTATTGCACCAATTATTGATTCTTACGTGAAGGCACTACTCAATAATGGTTACGATAATTCTTTATTCGATATTTTATTTTATTGATTCAATAATTCTTTGCGTTGATATTTTATATTCTTGTTGTTTGATAATTGTCATTACGGTATTTTTCATTATCGAACCAATAATTCATATTATCTGAATAATATTATTAGATAACATTATTGGCAATGTCTAGAAAGTTACATCTAAGGAGAGGTTTGGTCACCTAATTGCGGCGGCAGATGAGGAGAAATTCTTATTGGAAAGCCCTGCTCTTCTGAGGAGCGCACGGTTGTCGATATTGTGATTACATAATATTATTTGTGAATAATTAATTATTGATTCATATGATGAGGAAAATATTGATTTTATGTGGATATAGATGGAGAAAATTTTTATAGTGACAATTGTTGAAAATTAATATTTTATCTTTTTTTTGATAAAATAATTCATTTAAATATATTATTTTAATAATATATTAACGATGATATTTTCTACGATGAATGTGGGATATATGAGTATATGTGGAGGAGGAGTATTTTTGTTACCAAAAATGTTTAAAACATATTAAACATGTCGGTGGACCCCATTTATTGGTTGAAAATTTGATTATAGCACATAAAATCGCCCATTTGTGGATTTGGTCAATTTACATTTGGAATTTGGAAAAACTTTCTTACGTAAAGTTGTAGAAATTGAATTTCCTATAAAAACTTCAGATTTGAATTTTTACGGCAAAAGGGCTATTTATTGTGAATTATTGAAGTTAGAAGCTCAAAATAATTGATTTTGGAAGTTTAAAATATTTTATTTACAAAAACGTTTTTTCATTTGGTTCCCTCATTTAACATGTGACAAGTTCTTTGAAATTCAGATTCAAATGTGTGCGTAGAAATTATTATTATAAATAATAATATTATATTAAATTTTACTAACTTTGGTGTTACTAGCGATTTCCTATAAATAGGTCTTGGGTTAGAATTGAAAATCACACGAAAGCTGAAGTTTTCTCTCTCTATATTATCGGCGTATTCTTGTGAGTATTTTGAGTATACTTTGAGTATTGCTATACGGTGAAAGTTCAAGTCATAGCTTTATATCCGGTGTTTTGACTAAATCTTTGTCTTTTCGAGGTAAGGGATATTATTTTTTTAAATAATGATATTATTTCTTCAATATCATTATCTTGAAATATTGATCTGAAGTTTTTATCAAATTTGGAACTTTTGGTGTCGGAGTTCTTATTCACGTATCTCGACCTTTATTCACGTATCTGATCTTATTCACGAATCTGCCTTTATTCATCGAAAAAAAAAAAAATTTCTTTTAGTCCAAAATATCTATTGTGGATACTAGCTTTGATTGTATCCATGTTTTGATCATTCTTGAATTTTACACCACTATGATTATTTTTGAGGTATTTTTGGGCGTGGATAAAACAAAGTCTGAATCCTTAATCCTTAATCCTTGTCATTTTGTTTCCTTTGGATTCGTTTTTTTAAAAATATTTTTCATCATCCTCGGTCTTAAATGATGATATTATTGAATATCTTTGGCTGTAGTGCAAAGATGAATGATTTATGATGAATATCTTTGGCGTGGTCTGCAAAGATGAATGATTTCGATGAATATCTTTGGCCGTAGTGCAAGATGAATGATTTCATGAATATCTTTGGCCGATGAAAGATGAGCAGTGTTTAGATGAACATGATGTCGCTGGTGAATGTCCTTGGCACTTAGTGCAGGATGAATATTTGATCTCGAGATATATATTGATTGATGTTCTGAGGATAAAAATAGGCGATGAACTTTAAAATTCATACATAGAAGATAGTAGTTTGCATTCTCTACTTAACTCTTCTAAATTATTATTATTTCATTTACGAATATTGATTTAAAACTTGTTGTCTATTGTATTCTATATATTTTTCCTGTTGAAGACTAACGATAATTTTGTTGTATATTATCTTAGTCATAATATTCTTCTTTGGGCTAGTCGAGCTCACCCTTTTCCTTTTTGTTCCATTTTTTCTTCTCGGGAGGCGAGAATATAGCGAGTGCTAGTCGGGTATGGAATGAAGGTTCTAGAGAGAGTTGTTTAGTAGTCCTCACCATTTTTGTAAAATAATGTATAAATAATTATGATGAGGATTTATTTGGGTATGTATATTGTCTGCAGAGACAATAATTGTTTTTAAACTCACGATATATATATTGTGTCATATTTTGCCGACAAATGTATTAATAAAGTTGTAGTTATTTACATACCATGTATTTGGCGACTCGAGAATGGGTTGGATGGAATGGACCTATTTTGGGGCGTCGGGAGAGACTTCTTGATGGGGCCTTGGTTTTCTTCACACCTCTGGATTTCTTTCTGACTGGTATGGTTGATGTTGGCACAGAGTCATCAAACTCAGAGCTTTCTACCTCTTCTGTCTTCCTCTTCTTTGCAGAGGCCCTGCTGTTGCTCCCAGTTGTCAGCCTTCGGTTCTCCTTGGGATTTTTCTTCCAATTCACAAATAATTGTGGAGACATCACTTTGTGAACATTCAGAGGGTCTCCTTCATCATCCTTGATCTTGCCTCCTAACTTCTTCTTTATTACAATGCTCAGTAGTCTTCCATGAAATACCTTTGTCAGAGGTTTTTCTGTAGACTTCTTTAGCTCAGCCTTTTCTACCCACTTGAAGATTTGGTCAAACAGGATAACTCCAAAGTTAATTTGTTTCTTCAAAACTATTGCTGACATTATCATTAACTGCTGATCAAGCACAGTATCATGTGCAGTATCCTTGCATAAAATACATTTGCCCACTATCTCTGCAAGGAACTCAAACTGCTCTGGAAACTCCTTCTTCTTCATGTCCTTCAGACTAGGGTTTTTTTGGTACCCCATGATCTCCTTTGCTTGTTCCGTATCGACATCATCAAGGCTCTTCAGTCCTTGGTTAGGAAAACCTAGGCATTGATTGAGGTCAGAAGATTTTAGCTTTAGAGACTGACCTTTGACCTTAGTAGAAAGGGTTCTGGAGTTTATGGAAACATTTGAGTAGAACTCTTTAACCAGGTCAACATATACTCGAGTGCTTGCTTCAAGACATTATGAGAATCCGGCTTTCTATACCAGTTCGAGAATGTCTCTGAACTTCTTTTTGGATTTCTCAAACGACTTGGTTTCGAGCTGAATGCCAATGATAACTCGCCTGTTTTCCATTTGAGCAGTGCGAAGAATGTGAGTATTTGATTCAGAGGGGTTTATGAGAGATGGCTGATTGTGACTTGGGCATGATTCTGGAAGGTTATTTGATTTTGGCTTTTGAGAGGATTCTAGGGTTTGAAAATGGGAGGGAGAAAGGTTTGATGGTTTCTGATAACTGTTTGCAGATTTGAAATTGTCTTTATGGCAGTTGCTTCTAACTCTTCATAATTAGTGAGGTGTCAACCAACCATTGGTTGCACGAAGTCCAGTAATGAGTTGTAACTCCCCATAACTTTTTAGTTAGATATTTCCTTTAGGAGAGTAGACGTTTGATTGACGTGGATTGACCATTGACCTCTTTGGTTCGTAGAGTAACATGATAAGGCAGCTATGGACTCTACATTTTCCTTTGTTGACTCAACTATCAACTTTTGAGAGAGGCTGCAGTGGATGTCTTTGACATTGATCCTCATTTTGAAACTGCATATCTTGATCACTGATATACTCCAAGCCAATTTGGGCACTTAAGTTCTAATGTGCATTTGTACGATGTCTTTCTAAACTGTATTCAAACTTATCTCCTCATAATCTGAGTAGTATGAGCAATTGTCCAGTTCTTCCAAGCTCCTTGTGAGCTATAGTATCCTCAGGCAGGACTACGATCGTCAAGTCTGCTTCTACGATCGCTGAGGTTGCACTACCATCGTGGAGTTCTCTTCAACCTCAACTCTACGATCGTTGACTGACTTGGTACTTGAGATGAACTTAACTAATCATTCCTTCTGGGTCAAGGTAGCTCAGGAAAGGCCAACCTCTTAGAGTGAACTAAGGGTCAGGTTTGTCCCTGAGGCGATTTCCAGATGAAATCCTTTAGAGGTGATTTGTACTGATATCTCAATTAACCTTTTCTGATGGGGAGCTCCTCTACCAACTTTGGACAATTGCATTTGCTATAATCGTGGTGTCCTCTTGCTTCTGCACTGCGATCAGATGTTTGATTGTAGGCACTCCACGATTTTGAGTTGGGTGGCTGATAGGTTATCAGTAGTACATTTTGAGACGTTCCTACTGACTATTGATCTTCATTTGGTTCATCAGCCATAAAGTTTTGGGACTTTATAGCTGGTACGTTTCTTCATAGTATAACTCAGTGCTATTTTTTCTTAATAGATCACTGCTCCCCCCATAATTGATGTTGTCTTCTCAGATAGATGTGATTCCCTTTTCTACATGTGTATTAGAAGGCAGCCTTGCATATCTCGTTCTGACTAGAATCACCATTATCACTTCAATATCCTTATATCGTAGACATGTGTATTTTTAGGACTGAACACTTCACGATCTTTTGACAGCACTACGAACGTAGTCTTCTTTGTCAGTCTTGTGCGTGTGAAGTTCTGCTCTCGTAATGAGTTCCTCTCGACTGATGCTCGATAATCCTTTTTTGTGAGCTCCCTTGAGGATTCTTCTTATATAGCATGCCTTGCTTGATTTGAGCATATAGGATCCTTTTCATCTTTGGTTGCATGGCCTGCTTCCATATACAGATTTGCAGCCATGTGAGCTTTACTCAGGTTAGCTCAGCGGGTCTTCAAGGACAGGCTTGGATATATAGGAATTTTATCATAATCACTCCTGAACAGTCCTTAGCCTTCTGCTGGTTGAGTCTTCTTGGCCCGAAGTCTTACCTTGACATTCCTTGAGTAATGATCGAGACGGACCAAGTACTGCAGGAGTTAGATACATTTCTATTTTTGGTACCCACAATTAAATGGGTCCTGCTAGGTTAGTTTTTTAAATCCCTGTTCCTCATATTTGGATAATCATCCCATTTATCACCAACAATCATATTCATGCATGCAACTAGTTTTAGATAATACATTTTGAGATGCATGAAGGTGAGTGTGTGTAAGCTTTGTCATTTTAATAACACACTCTTTCTCTTTGATGGTTTCATCGTTTGCTGGGTTATGTTCACAATGTTTGAGTGTTCAAAGAGTAGAAATCAACTCTACGATTTATGTGTATCTTGTTGATTTATGGAGGTGATCAGTTTCTACAGATCATCAAAATACACTTATAGAACTGATCATACTCTGTGGGTTATCAAACATTTAGAATATAGGTTTGTACATTCATACTAACCCATCATCAAAGATTACTCCACATAAAAATTAATTTAACCTTTGATATGTTTATGACCTATTTCAGATTTCTTTCAAGATGTCATCTTCAACCTAAAACTTGGGTGGAGAGAAAGTTTGTGGACATTTGAATTTCCATCCTCAGGGTACTTTCTCTCTTCACCTTTTTAGGTAGATTATGACTCCTTAACAGAATACTGTTATAGTTCATAAGAAGGTGCATTTATGATGTACACAAGTATAATAGTGAGGAACTGTACCTTTTTACTGTCAGTTTCTTAACAGTCATTTCTCTTTAATATACTGAGTTTAGGTATTGATGTGCATAGCTTCACATTTGCTCGTGACAACTTGTTGCTCTTGTTGGCCTTTAATCAATCAGTCGTGGTCTTCAAGATGCAGGCTAGGAGAATCTCAGCATCTTTAGTTCTTTGACATCTTTCAGTTTACAAGGTTTACATCCAGCTGCTGGTTGGCCAGACAGAAGTTTGAGAAGTTCTTCTTTCTTCTCTGGATAAACATTTCTTTGCATGTATGGCCTTTTCATCTTTTCAGGCTGGAGGATGTTTGACTCTTTTCTGTGGATGTCTCTTGAGCTATCTAGCCTGGTCGTCAGACTACAAGATTGACTACAAGAAAGGATTGGTCTTGTTGATATGACGGTCAAGAACGTGGACCAATCTGAGCAGCTTCAGGTGTATATACACATTTAACATGTACACAGTATTTCCAACGTGTGAGCTTATCTGCATATAACAAGTGACTTACTACTAAACTAAGTTTAGAACAATGTTTGTGCCTAGGATCAGACTCAAAGCGATTAGCTTTTGAATAGCATGAGATCCTGCTCTTATACCAATTGTTAGTTCTCAGTAGGCACAATAGATCTAGAAGGGGGGGGGGGGGGTTGAATAGATCCTTTTTAATTTCAAATACTTTTCTCTTTTATTTTGTATTGCTATTAAATTAGCATACGACAAACAGAAGAATCTTTTCAAGCACAGCGAAATAAGTAAAAGATCCCCTTCATTGATATATTCATAATCATACATACATTGTTCGTAGAGTTGTTCAGTTGTAAGTAGTTAAAACATACATAACAGTTATAGCAGTTAATAGACATAATGTAAATGATATAATGTAAAAGACATAAGGGGTTTTAAGTGGTTCAGAGACTCAAGCTCCTAATCCACTCTTCTGCTTCAACTAGCAGAATTTCCACTAAGGAAGGGCAACACCTTGAATCACTAAGATTCCTTCAAGGCCATCAGCCTTGGGACTTCAGTTCACTAAGAACTCTTCAAGGCCAACAGCCTTGGAACTTCTCTAGTTCCCTAGGAACTCTTCAAGCCCAGCAGGCTTGAAACTTCATTTGGTCCCTCCGGACAAGGACCCTTCAGGCCCTGGCTTCTTGTTGAGTTGTTTGTTTGTTTCTTGGAGTTGGTACTGAGCTGCTAAGATGTCTTCATGCTCTGAACATCTTCTGTACTTAGCAGCTTTATGTGATCACCCTTGAAGTGCAGTTGAGTGTTGCATGATGCTCAGCTTCTTCAGTTACTCAACCACTTCGGATGATCCCTTGATGACTGCCTTGAAGATCATTCCTCTTGATATATGATGGTTACACATGATAGGTTTCTAAGATGACTGTAAGCCCATCTGCTAGGTACTTAGAAACTTTCTCATGCTTGCCACCATGATGACGTTTGTGATCTCCCTTATTGATACTTGATGTCTTCTCATGATGAACCTGCTAAGATGACTATGAGCTCTTCTCTATGGTACTTAGAGTCTTCCCATGATGGACACCAAGATGACATGATGCTCTTCTTTCTCTCGGCAGTTCAGAACACTCTTCAAGTAGTAGAACTCTCACTTCTACATTGTAGAACTCTCACTTCTACTTCTTTCTTTGTCTGACTCTAAGTGTTCTTGGTGGATCGTAGAGTGAGCCTTCGGACTCACTATCTCACATGGTTTAGAACCGTCCACCTTTTCTCCAAACTCGACAACTCCAGCAACCTTCGATCTTTGAAGCTCTTGCTGATTTATACTCCTTCCTAATCCTTCCATTGGAAAGTAGCCTTTGAGAGCTATTCAAATATCTTCATTTCAAGTAGTAGAACTCTCACTTCTACATTGTAGAACTCTCACTTCTACTTCTTTCTTTGTCTGACTCTAAGTGTTCTTGGTGGATCGTAGAGTGAGCCTTGGGACTCACTATCTCACATGGTTTAGAACGAGTCACCTTTTCTCCAAACTAAACAACTCCAAAGAACCTTGATCTTTGAAGCTCTTCTTTGATTTATACTCCTTCCTAATCCTTCCATTGGAAAGTAGCCTTTGAGAGCTATTCAAATATCTTCATAGATCTCGAGTTGGTCGAGGTAGGCTAGCGATGTGACATGTCATACTTTTTCCGACACTCTGATCTACATTGTTTCACCTACCCCATCGAGAGATGTCACTTTAATGTCTTGGGCGGTCGAAGACTTTATTTCCTCCTTCCTGTTTTTTGGATAGAGGTTGTCCTTTTGCATCGATGCTCTCAATAAGCTCTTGTCTGAATATTACCCTTTAGATTGAACCGTTGCTAATGCTTCAGTCTTCAGCTATTCAAACTCTACGATTCTGATGCATGTCTTCATAGGACCTGATTGTAGTGTCATGTTGACTGGTAGAGACAACACTACGATCTTGAAGAGTGTTGATTGGATCTTCAATGTAGAACACCTCTTCCTTCTTTTGTACAGTGCTTCAACACTTCTGTTTGCCTAAACAGCTCTCAGATACTTATGGCTTGACTTCTTTGTTTTGGCCCCTTCTGAATAGTAAGACACTTCAGATTTGTGGCGTGTCCAACTCGCTTTTTCCTTGTGATCTCCCGTTCACTTATCATCAATTGACTGGCCCAATGCTTAATCACTTTAGCCTTGTTCTTCAGAAGTTGTCCAGTATCTCTGTATGCACTCCATCAGTTCCTTCTTTGTTTGGCAAACACTATGATCCTGGTAGCTTCTAAGATCGTTGTCTTCTGTCTGCTTGACAGCTACTGCACTTGCTGACTTTTCCTTAGTCAGTTACTAAAGTCTTCTTCTAATCTCCTTGTGGAAGACTTCATCTCGAATGGCTTCACAACTCAATCTTGATGCTTATTGGGTTGGTGCTTAGATCTTCTGTTAGCTTGCATGCCATTCGTTGAGTGCTCTCTGATTTCCTTCAGGTGGGATGTATCTATGCAGTGCCAACCAGAGGCTTCATTCCTTTGGATATTCTGGGAGTGCTCATTTGTTGAGAATCGTATTTGCTTTAAAATTCTGCCTTGGCATTCTGAGCACATCTGTTGAGGTCGTAGTTCTTCACTCTACGATTCTCCTTTGGTTGTGCAGACACTACGACTCCAAGATCAGATCTTGACACTCTACGATTTCTGCCTTGTGCTTGTTGTCTTCATCTGATCTTGCTCGACTACGATCTCTGCATGTAATCAATAGACTCTACGACTCAGAGTGTAGTCTACGATCCTTGACTTGGCTTCGACATCAGTAGACTCTACGACTCCGAGTGTAGTCTACGTTTCTGACTTGGCTTCAGCAGATGTTCGGTCGGCTCGTCGGTAGGTTGTATCTACGATTCTGAACATGACTTCCTCAGTAGACTTCGGTCCTGAGGAAGTTCTACTCGACACACTACGATCCTTCATCGTTTCTCCTGGCAGTCTACGAACTCCGAGATCTATTATCTTGCAGACTACGATTCTGCCTCGACAGCTCTCGAGTTTTCCTTGACTCTCTGGCGGACTCGATTTACAGTGCGGTGCTTTCGACGATCAGACAAGCCTATCTATTACATCATAAGATCAACCTAACATGCTTGATCTTTCTACTTTTATAGTCCTTGTACATCATTTCTTTTTAAGGACTTTACAAAGCTATTTTGCTTATGTAGGATCAACCTAACATACTTGATCAATTCATTCTAAGAAATAGGTATACATCACCCATCTTGAGTCGCCAAATACATGGTACAAAATACAAATACAAACTTAATTATACAATGATAGAGTGTAATATCGACAATACATAAAGCTTGAGTTTTAATAGGAATATTGTCATCTAGACAATATCCACACTCAAAGAGTCCTCATTACATTTATTGTCACACTATTTAACGAGAATAGTGAGGACTACTAATGCTATCATCTGGACCATCACTCCTTTCCCAGAGCTAAATCCCATGAAGTCTATATTCTCATTTCACGAAGAGAACGGTGAAAGAAAGGGTGAGCTCAACTAGCCCGATGAAAAATATTATGACTAAGATAATGCGAGAATAAATTATCAATAGTCTTCAACAATGTTAAAGCGATAAAATACAATAGACATCAAGTTTAAGCTGCGGTGGAATAAGCAATCCATTAGAAGAGTCAAAGTAGAGAATAAAATCTACTATCTTACATGATTTAAAATATTTTCATCAATTTTTATCGTTTGAGACTCGACAATAAATAAACCACATCATCTAATCATCCACATACTTACGGGCCAGGATATTCATTAAATCATCAATGATCATGACTATCTTAGAACAATCCACAGTCATAATCATACCAAAAAGCGTCCATCGATGCATTACGAGGCCACTTGAGGACTTTTACCATATCATTTATAACATTACAAATTCATGATTATATTAGAATGATCCACAGTCATAATCATACTAAGTCCATCTATGCACGTAAGCCAAGATGACTTTCATTACAATATAAGCATGAGGATGATGACAATGACATAATAATTCAATAAAACAAGTTCAAGAATTAATTTATCCGAACTTCGATAACGTCCAAATTGTCGACATGATCTTTGCTTTGTGGTAAAATTCAAGAATGCTCGGAAGAATATTTCCATGAAAGATCTTTGGATGAAGCGCAAATATCGAGGATATTCTACTAATTTCATGGAGTATAGAAGCCAAAACTTTAACCAATGAGTATAATAGAATATATGAAACTACAAATGGATTTTCACCGCCGTGCGGTAATCCACGTATCTGATCATTTCCACAATTTAATAAGGAATGAATACAAAGGATCATTCACCATGCATGTGGTAATCCACATAGACGAGTTATTCAACGAATAATAAAGAATGGAATAACGAAGGATTCACCATGTATGCGATAGATTTGCGCACAGACGAGTTATTCCCAACGAATAATAAATAATGGAACCGGTCGTGCGTAAATACCGAGACGAGATATTACGACGAAATAATAAATAATGGAACCCGGTCGGCGTAAATACTAATAAATAATGGATATTCGAGAATAATAAATAATGGAACCGGAATGTCGAAGCGTAATAGCGAGACGAGGATATTCAACGAGAATAATAAATGAATGGAATAATAGAAGAATTTCACCATGTATGCGATACTTCATAAATAGTTATTCAACATAATAATAAAGAATGGAATAACGAAAGAATTTCACCATGTATGCGGTACTTGCGCATAAGCGAGTTATTCAACATAATAATAATAAAGAATGGAATAACGAAGAGAATTTCACCATGTATGCGGTACTTAGCATAAGCAGAGTTATTCAACATAATAATAAAGAATGGAATAATCTTCTAATATTGAAGAAAATAATTCTCTTCATGAATACGAAAGAATAATACCCCTTACCTTAGAAAAACTGGATATTGGAAAAGTGAAGTAGCGAATACTTTTCTTCTTTCTCTCTATAGTTTCTCTCTCTAGAGTTTGATGAATTAAGTAAGAAATAATGAAGGAATGAGCTTACTATTTATAGAAGAAAAGCGAAAGTGGCTCTTGGTCTTAACGAAGGGTCAAAATGACTCTTGGTAATATTGAAGAGACAACTACTTATTTGCGAAGGGCAATTAACTCTTGAAACAGAAGGGGCAAATAACTCTTGAAAAAGCGAAGGGAAAACTCTTGGAAAAAGCGAAGGGACAAATAACTCTTGGAAAACTAAAGGGACAAGTTACTATTAAAACTTTAAAATCAACGATCCATATTGATTTACTATTATAATTTCAACCAACGATGCGAAAAATTAGCACATCTCCTCATGGAATAATATTGTACCCAAAAATGATTTGGATGAAAAAAATATATATATTTTTGGGTGAATAGTACCCGTGAATAGTAATAATAGTAACTTCGTGAATAGTAACTTCATGAAAAGTAATACTAAGTGAATAGTAACTGAATAGTAATGAATAGTAACTAATAGTAACTTTCGTGAATAGTAACTCGTGAATAGTACTCGACAAAAAAGTGCCCCGAATACCGGATTGAACAATATAACCTCCAGGACATCAATTATTATCGAAATAAATGTCGATTTCCACTAACACAAATAATTTCAACACAATGGAACTATCAAATTCATCTTTAATCAACACGAACTTATTCATCATTAATATTATAACTCACAATATTTAACAACCGGTCGTTCCCGGGAAGGGGGCTTTCGATAAGGATTTTCTCCTATTGGTAGCCTTGATTAGGTGACCAAACCTCTCCTTGTGAACTTCTTCTACATTGTAAATATTGCAATTTAATAATATGAATAACTTTGTCGTCTCAATTATTGATTTAATAATATATCATATTATGCGAGATAATCTTTGTGACAATAATCGAATCAATAATATGAGAGATATGATCGACAATTCTTTGTGCAAATAATTGAGTATAAGCGAGTGACTTCTCACGTAAGCATCAATAACCAATCTGGTGTCTTTCTTATGCAACCACAGCGTATTCTTTGTACTTTTACTCTCTTGGGTAGTTCAGCGGTTTTAACGGTAACACTTCCGCCGTTATTTTTATAAAAAGATAATTACATCGTTTTCTTACTACGACAATACTTAGTTTGTGGGTCCACCAATGATTGTGCCGTCGTGCGAATATTCCTGTTAAAATGAATATTCCCAGACCAATCGAATATTATATAACCACTTGCTTACTTTGCAAATTTGTAAATATTACCCACAACTATAACATTATATTATATCCACACCATAATATTCAAAAATATATTTGAGAGAAATTAATCTTTATTCATAAAAGTTGGGGTCTTACTGACCTCCCTTCTTATGAAATTTCATCCTCGAAATTAGAATGCGTTACACGTATATCGAAGAGGTGAGGATATCTTGACTTCATCTCGATTCTAACTCCCGGTCATTTCTTCCACATCGTGGTTTCTCCAAAAACTTTGACTTGAGGTATAACCTTGGAGCGTAGAATATGATCCTTCTTATCCAAGATTTTAACGGGTAACTCTTCATACGTTAAATCTTCCTCTATCTCGTCTGGTTCTAATTCATAATGTGGTTGGGTCTTTCACATATTTACGTAACATAGATATGTGAAAAACATTATGAACACGAGACATACTTGGCGGTAAAGAAAGCGAGTCTATAGGCCCACAGTTCTACTACTCGTTTGAGGATTATAAATGGGCCAATGAATCGAGGATTGAGCTTTCCTCTCTTTCCAAATCTTGTAACTCCTTTCCATGGAGCAACACGTAACAACACATGATCTCGATATCGAATTCCACGTCCTTTCGATGAAGATCGGCATAACTCTTTTATCGATCTTGTGAGGTTTTTATCGTTGTCGGATCGTTTGAATCTTTTACGTAGTCATCATACGTACCAAATCCGGTCCCAACAACGTTGCTTCACCCACCTCATCCCGACATCTTTGGAGAGCGACACTTTCTTCCATCTGGCGCCTCGAATGGAGCCATGCGATACTTGCTTGATAACTATTGTTGTTGGAAAACTCCACCATGGTAAGAACTTGTCCCAACTTCCCTTGAAGTCGAGGACCACAGTCTTAATAAATCTTCAAGAGTTTGAATAGTCCTTTCCATTGTCCATCCAGTTTGAGGATGATATCTTAAACTAAATCGTAAATCCGTGCCCATAGCTTTTTGCAAACTAACCCAAAATCTTGAAGTGAATCTTGGGTCTCGATCGAAACTATGGATCTTGGCATACCATGCAATCTTACAATCTCGTTTATATACATACTAGCAAGGCGTTCAAGTGTATAAGTTTCTCGTATCGGTAAGAAATGAAGCGGACTTGGTCGATCTATCAACAATGACCCAAATCGCATCTATGCCTTGAGAAACCTTGGGAAGACCGATGCTTGAAATCCATGGTAATGTGCTCCCACTTCCATTCTGGAATTTCAAGTGGTTGCAATGGACCTTTTGGCACTTGATGCTCCGCCTTGACTTCGTTGACAAGTTAGACACCTTGAGATAAACCCCGCTATCTCTCTCTTCATATTGCTCCACCAAAATGTATGTGAAAGATCACGATACATTTGGTACTCCCCAGATGGATTACAAAGCGTGTGTTGTGCGCCTCCATCATGATTTTATACTTCAAGTCGAATCGTTAGGAACACAAAGTGCAGGTTGACTCAAGTATTCCTTCTTCATCGATTCTTGCTTAGAAATAGCACCTTCTTCCTTTTTCTTCTTCATATGCATCGGCTCCAGTGCAGTAGCTTGAGCGACTTTAACTTTATCGATTAAAATCGGTTCTACTTTCGTATATTCGCCATCATCATATGGGTCCTGAGGTCTTTAACTCTATCTCCATCCTTTGTAAGTCATACAAAATGGGCCTTTGCGTTGACAATATCGCTTTTCGTGCCGCGTATGATCTTACTACTCGATCGTCGACTACTACGTTAAACTTTTCGAGGATGGTATTGGATGGTATGATCATAATCTTTCAACGACTCAAGCCAGCGTCGTTGTTGCATGTTGAGTTCCTTTTGAGTGAAGAAATATTTGAGGCTTTTATGATCCGTATAGATTTCCACCTTCTCTCCATACAATTAATGCCTCCAAATCTTAAGCGCAAAAAAAAACGACGACGACTCTAGATCATGAGTAGGATAATTCCTCTCATATTCTTTGAGTTGTCGTGAGGCATAAACTATGACTTTCCCATGTTGCATGAGAACACATCCCCAACCCTTTGCACGAAGCATCACTTTGTAAATGACAAATCCCTCCGTGCGGATGGTATTGTCGAGCAGTCTTTGAAATGAGTCTACTCTTGAGTTCTTGAAAACTCTTCTCACATTCCTCGCTCAAAAGCGAATTTTGTATCTTTTGAGTTAAATTGCGTTAATGGAGTAGCGATTAGAAAAACCCTTCTACTGAATCTCAGATAATAACCCATAAGCCGAGAAAGCTACGTACCTCGATCATTGACTTAGGTTGCTCCCGACTTTGAATTGCTTCATCTTTGTTTGGGTCAGCGGATATTCCATGATTTGATATCACGTGCCCAAGGAATGCTACTTCTTCCTCGAGCGAACTCACATTTTCTTCAACTTGGCATATAGCTTGTTTTCACGAAGCTTTTGAAATGTCGACCTCAAGTGTTGCTCATGGTCTTCACGGGTTTTGGAGTATATGAGGATGTCATCAATAAAGACGACCACAAAGTGATCCAAATATTCCTTGAATACTCGGTTCATCATGTCCATGAAAGGCGGCGGGGAGCATTAGTCGATCAAAAGACATGACTAGGAATTCATAATGCCGTCTGGGGTTACGAAAGCGATCTTTGGAATGTCATCGGTTTTTAATCTTCAATGATGATATCGAGCGAAGATCGATCTTTGAAAAGAATTTGGCGCCTTACAATTGGTCAAACAGATCATCAATCAGAGTAGCGGGTACTATTTTTTGATGGTGACATGATTCAACTCCAGATAATCAATACAAAATCGCATACTTCCATCTTTCTTCTTCTTCACGAATAGAACAGGAGCACCCCCCGAGGAGGCGTCTTAGGATGAATGAAACCTATGTCTAACAATTCACTGTAGTTGGGTTTTAACTCCACGAAGTTCAATAGGAGCCATTCGATATGGGGCTTTGGAAATGGGTTTTGTCTGGGATTCAAGGTCGATACAAAATTCAATTTCACTTTCTCTGGGGTAGTAGGCGGGAAGTTCTTGAGGGAATCGTCGGAAATTTATTTAACAATAGAAATATCATTCAAAAGCGGCGTATTTTTTTTTAAATCCAAGTGACATGGGCTAAGAAAGCTTGACATCCATTTTTCAATAAGCGAATAGCTTTATGGCTTGATATGAGCGATGATTGATTTTAGTGGTTTGGTTGCTTGAATTAAGTATAATAGGTTGGTTAGGAATATGAAAGCTAACAACCTTACGAAAATAATCGATTTTAGCATGATGAGTAGTTAACCAATCAATCCTAAAATCACATCAAATGCAAGTATTTTCAAAGAAATAAGATCGACGGTAGTAGTCTGCGATTCTGGATTTGAATCAAACAAGACTTATAAACCGTGGATGTAATGAAGGTTTCTCCCAATGGAGTTTCAACGAGATAAATCAAAGTCTAATTTCTCAGGAGTCAAATTTAAGCGTTGGCGCGCAAGTAGGAGAAATAAAGGAATGGGTAGAACCGGTATCAAATAAAGTATAAACTTATTTAGAGTTTATGGTTAGCTTACCGTGATCACCTCGTTCGGTTCCTCGCTTTTTGGGAGGTTTCGACAAAGCGCTCTCTCCCTTGAACTACTGGGTTTTGTCTTATGCAGGACACCTTTGATGCCTCCATCCCAATTTGGACTTGACTTTGGTGCCGCGACAAAATCGGGCTAGGTGGCCTTCTTTTCCATAATTATAACATGCTTTGGATTGCATCGTGCGGTTTGGACTTATGTGTCCTTCCCTCCACATTTGTAACATCTGACCGTGGTCGTTCTCCTTCCTTAACAACGGTCTTTGATCTTGACATCTTTCCATCTTTCTTGAACCTTCTCTTCTTGAACTTTCCACTCTATTGTCTTGGCCATGATTACCACCAAAGTGGTTATCATTTACGGCATATTGATTCCCTCCGTTTGTTGTCACAAGCTTGATGGCTACTACCACTTGGTATTATCGACTTGTCGTTTTGCTCTCTTGGTTGGGTTGACTCATTATCGCTCTCAATAAGCGAGCCCTATTCACAACATCTGAATACAAACCACGGTTTATGAGAGATAAGGTATTGGCGTATCTCGGGTTTCAAACCTCTTAGAAACATCCGCGTCATTCTCTCCTCATTATCAACCAAGTGGGGCCTGGCCAGAGATAACTTCGGCAAACTTAGCTTCGTCTTTGCGCCACGGTCATATTGTTTTGCTCAAGCTTGATGAACTCTACCTCCTTCATGTGATGCGAATACTTTCGGAAAGTACTTGTCGTTGAAACGACTCTTGGAACTTCTCCCAAGACATCTTGATCTGGCGGCGTTGAGTCGCTTTCTGATTCCCACCGATGTCTGCCTCTGCCTGAACATGAAGGTGGCAAAGGAACCTTTTTGCTCCTCGGAGCATCCCAGACATCAAATATCTTGTTGATCTGCTTTATCCACGTCTCACCTTAAGTGGTTTTGGCTCTCAAAAAACTCTGGTGGTCCCGACTCCTTGAAGCTTGCTAGCGGTGGCCAAATCAAAGAGTTGTCGGTGTTTCCACACATTTTTGGACGAGGCCGCTTTACGCGATGATGTTGCATGAATTGCATAAAGCCTCTAACCATCCCATCGTTCACCATTTCATCGGTGTTATTGTTTTCATGAGGATTATTGTCTTCTGTTGCACATTACCACAGGCATTGATGGTTGGTGACTCAGCGGTCTCATGTGCTTCATTGCTTATCTCAACATTTTGGATGCCATTTTCAAATCTTTATGACAAAACAAGGGTTAATTAACATATCACATATTATCCTATACTACGTGAGACCAATTAAATACCAAATAAACTTAGGTAGGTCATACTAGCGAAAAATTCCCGTCTCTCCCCTCTAGTTCTTGTCTCACATCTCGGCCGGGGATCATATCCTAAGCTTTGATACCAAGCTGTGGCGCCCCCAAAATAGGTATACATCACCCATCTTGAGTCGCCAAATACATGGTACAAAATACAAATACAATACAATAATTATACAACCATAAATGTAATATCGACAATACATAAAGCGAGAGTTTTTAATAGGAATATTGTCATCTAGACAATATCCACACTCAAAGAGTCCTCATTACATTTATTGTCACACTATTTAACGAATAGTGAGGACTACTAATGCTATCATCTGGACCATCACTCCTTTCCCAGAGCTAGTCCCGGCTATATTCTCATTTCACGAAGAGAGAACGAAAAAGAAAGGGTGAGCTCAACTAGCCCGATAAAATATTATGACTAAGATAATGCGAGAATAAATTATCAATAGTCTTCAACAATATTAAAGCGATAAAATACAATAGACATCAAGTTTAAGCTGCGGTGGAATAAAGCAATCCATTAGAAGAGTCAGTAGAGAATAAAATCTACTATCTTACATGGTTTAAAATGTTTTCATCAATTTTTATCGGCGAGACTCGACAATAAATAAAACACATCATCTAATCATCCACATACTACGGGCCAGGATATTCATTAAATCATCAATGGTCATGACTATCTTAGAACAATCCACAGTCATAATCATACCAAAAGCATCCATCAATGCATTACAGGCCCTTTGAGGACTTTTACCATATCATTTATAACATTACGGTCATGATTATCTTAGAATGATCCTGATCATAATCATACTAAGTCCATCTATGCACGTAAGCCAAAGATGACTTTCATTACAATATAAAGCATGAGGATGATGACAATGACATAATAATTCAATAAAACAAGTTCAAAAATAAATTTATCCGAACTTATCACAACGTCAAATTGTCAACATCAACATGATCTTTGCTTTGTGGAGTAAAATTCAAGAATGCTCGAGAAGAATATTTCCATGAAAGAATCTTTGGATGAAGCGCAAATATCAGGATATTCTACTAATTTCATGGAGTATAGAAGCCAAAACTTTAACCAATTTGAGTATAATAGAATATATGAAGCTAAATGGATTTTCACCGCCGTGCGGTAATCCACGTATCTGAGATCATTTCCACAATTTAATAAGGAATGAATACAAAGGATCATTCACCATGCATGTGGTAATCCACATAGACGAGTTATTCAACGAGAATAATAAAGAATGGAATAACGAAGGATTCACCATGTGCGTGCGATAGACTACGCAGAGACAGGTTATTCCCAGCGAGAATAATAAATAATGGAACCGGTCATGCGTAAACGCGCTTACGACGATATTATTAAGAATAATAAATAATAAATAATGGAACCGGTCGTCGTAATATAATGAGATATGATATTACGACGAATATTACAGCGAATAATAAATAATGGAACCGAGAAAATAAACCATATTATTCGAATAATAATAATAAAGAATTTCATAATGGAACGATAATAAGGTGCCGCGCGAGGATATTCAAATAATAATAATAAAGAATGGAATAATAGAAGAATTTCACCATGTATGCGGTACTTGCATAAGCAGGTTATTCAACATAATAATAAAGAATGGAATAACGAAGAATTTCACCATGTATGCGGTACTTAGCATATATAGGTTATTCAACATAATAATAAAGAATGGAATAACAACTCTTCTCTTCATGAATCTGAATTCTCTTCATGAATAATAAAAGAATAATACCCCTTACCTTAGAAAAGCTGGATATTGGAAAAGTGAAAAGTAGCGAGAATACTTTTCTTCTTTCTCTCTATAGTTTCTCTCTCTAGAGTTTTGATGAATTAAGTAAAATAATGAAGGAATGAGCTTATTTATAGAAGAAGCTGAAAGTGGCTCTTGGTCTTAACGAAGGGTCAAAATGACTCTTGGTAATATTGAAGAGACAACTACTATTTGCGAAGGGCAATTAACTCTTGAAACAAGAAGAGGCAAATAACTCTTGAAAAAAAGAAGGAACAAATAACTCTTGGAAAAGCGAAGGGAAAATAACTCTTGGAAAAGCGAAGGACAAGTTACTATTAAAACTTTAAATCAACGATCCATATTGATTTACTATATATAATTTCAACCAACGATGCGAAAAAAATTAGCACATCTCCTCATGGAATAATATTGTACCCAAAAATGATTTGGGCCAGAAAAATATATTTTTTTGATATAGTACCAATGAATAGTAACCCAATAGTATAACACGAATAGTAACTTCTCGTGAATAGTAACTTCGGGTGAATAGTAACTTCATGAATAGTAACTTTCGTGAATAGTACTCAGACACGAAAAGTGCCCGAATACTGATTGAACAATATAACCTCCAGGACATCAATTATTATCGAAATAAATGTCGATTTCCACTAACACAAATAATTTCAACACAATGGAACTATCAAATTCATCTTTAATCAACACGAACTTATTCATCATTAATATTATAACTCACAATATTTAACAACGAGTCGTTCCCGAGGAAGGGGCTTTTCGATAAGGATTTCTCCTATTGGCGCTTGATTAGGTGACCAAACCTCTCCTTGTGAACTTCTAGACATTGTAAATATTGCAATTTAATAATATGAATAACTTTGTCGTCTCAATTATTGATTTAATAATATATCATATTATCACGAGATGATCTTTGTGACAATAATCGAATCAATAATATGAGAGATATGATCACGACAATTCTTTGTAGCAATAATTGAGTATAAGCGGTGACTTCTCACGTAAGCATCGATAACCAATCTGGTGTGCTTCTTTATGCAACCACGCGTATTCTTTGTACTTTTACTACTTGGGTAGTTCAATAGTTTTAACGGTAACACTTCAGTAGTATTTTTAAAAAAAGATAATTACATTCATTTTTACTTACTACGACAATACTTAGTTGTGGGGTCCACCAATGATTGTGTCATCGTCTGAATATTCCTGTTAAAATGAATATTCCCAGACCAATCGAATATTATATAACCACTTGCTTACTTTGCAAATTTTGTAAATATTACCCACAACTATAACATTATATCATATCCACACCATAATATTCAAAAATATATTTTAGAGAAATTAATCTTTATTCATAAAAGTTGGGGTCTTACTCGATGTTACGATCGAGAAATCGGAAGAAGAGAAATAAAAGGTGACTACCGGCCTGACACGTTAAAGTGACATTTCTAATGAGGTAGGTGAAATAATAGCTGATTAATGTCGGAAAAGTGAAGAAAGAAATGTTGTCATGTCACATCTGCGATAAGTCTCGATGCCAAATAACTCGAGATTTGCGAATCAATTTAAATAGCTTCCAACGGCTATAATCCAATGGGAAGCTTATGAATGGCTATTTAACAGGTGAAGCTTAAAAGAAGAAGGTGTTGGTTCTTGTTAGATTGTTTACTCTTTGATTTCTATAGAGCTAAATCAGAATAAGTCTCAGTGGCAGTGAGACTACGAAAGTAGATGTGAGACCCCAAATTTTATGAATAAAGATTTAAATTTCTTGAAATATTTTTTAAATATTATAATTGTGAATTATTATAATGTTATAGTTATGGATCATAATATTATAAATTTTGCAAAATATACTAATTGTTATAAAATATTACAGTTTGAATGAGGAATCTTTGTCGCCCCTCTTTCACAGGAGCGACTAAGGTTGTTAAATATCCAGAAATAAGTTCGTGTTGATTAAAGATGAATTGATAGCGGTTGAAATTATCATTGGTGGACCTAGGCTATATATCAATCGTATTGAGGGCACTTTTTGTGTGAATCTTGTATTCACAAGTCTTATTTCAGATTCTGTTATGGGAGTACTATTCAAAAAATATATTTCTTTTTCGGTCAAATCATGTTGAAATATTATTCCATGAGGAGATGTACTAATTTTTAGACCATTGGATTGAAGAATGTAGTCAATGTAACCCAAATGTAATGTAACATTGTTAAACCTTAAGATGTTGTATAAAGGTTGAGATAACCTGTAATGTAACATGAGATGTAAATGCAAGGATAATGATAAACCTAAATGAATAGTAACTGAATCTAATACACAATTAGATTGAAATGAAGGGTATGAAATAGTCATATACATTCTTGATTATATGTAACCTAATAAAAGGCATTATGTGATCATGTATTGTAGAGACTTGAACGATTTGAACATAAAGTTAAAATACTGTAGCAGACGCTAATGGCAAGTATTCTAACTCTTGTCTCAGTTCAATCTGAACAAGTTTTTGAGGTTCATGTATTCTTTCGCATGAATTGAAGTATGTTGAAGTTTAAGCCAATTCCTTTGGCTAGACTTGATGTATTGATAATCTATTCATGTATTATCAAATGTTGCTATCTTTTGTCAACTAATTGATATCGTTTTCAAAAGAAATGAAATGTTAAACAAATGTTTTGTCGGTAAAAGCAGCGAACCGTGAGGTTGCCAAATGCTTAAACGTGCATACGTTTAATGGATGTAGTGTTGATCAACATAGAGTACAATAAATGATCACCAAGTGCTCATAAGTGTTATCAGACTACGGACTTGTTTCCGGGTTGTCCGTTTCAATAAAGAATGAATACTCGAGGTCTTTGGCCAGGAGTGAATGTTTTACTAAATATTGTTATTATTGTAAAACATTTTGAAAGAAAAGATGAAGTGCTATTTTGAATTATCAATAGTACTTCATAACTATTGTTCAGTTATTGAAGATATACGATTTGTATGTGTCAAACATGTTTTTATTAAATTGTTATACTTGCTGAGCTAGTTATGCTCACTCTTGCTTGAACCATATGAATGCAGCTAAGACTGAACGTCTCGAAGGATCGAAAAAGGATAAAGGAAAAGCTAAGGCAGATTACTAAACTGTCTTGTAATAGTATAGGTCTATTGTTGTAATATAACTGATATTATGACAAAGAACCTTTGTAATGAGTATAGAACCTGAGAAATGTAAATATTACTTTAAATATATAGAAGTTATGTTCGTTCTTTGAGACTTTTCCATTGAATGAATGTATGAATGTTGTACAGTATAGCACCATCTGTCGGGTTGGAAGATATCCGGATTTGGGGGCGCTACAAGAACGACCTGGTTGTTAAATATTGTGAATTATAATATTAATGATGAATAAGTTCGTGTTGATTAAATTTATTTTGATAATAATTGATGTCTGAAGGTTATATTAACCAATCGGGTATTTAACCGGATAAATGAGCAATTAATTGCTATTAATTCACATGATTATAACTATTTGTTCACATGTGTGTACTGTAGACACTCGAAATATCCTGTACTACTGTTACTAACATTGCAGGAGGACAGATTAAATCTTTTAAGAGAACCACGAAAGATAATCCAAATCCATCTGGATACTCTCAGGAAGTTCACCCTCAACCGGATCGCGATGCAGAATAACGATTTCAACCTCGGATGTAACCCCGAGGCCCATGAATCTGTCTGGCACCACCACCGAAGAAGGCCGAATTAATCTCGGAGATAACCCCGAGGTATTCGGTCTCGGTCCCAACCATAGGAATAGCCACTAACCTTGGTGATAACCCCAAGGAATGCGATTTGGCGATAACCTCGAAATGCTTGTTTCAAATCGACCGACTTCAATCTCGGTAGCTCTGACGAGATATATTGCACCAACCCGGCAATAACATCGGAAGACGAGGCACACCTCAAAGATGACAATAAGGACCTTCAACAATTACGGCGGTCCAATCTCGGTGAAAGTCGAGCAACGTCTATTTTATCGGCCCAATCCGTGATAACAATGCCGGTGAGGGGCAACATCGTCATCTCGTCAAACCGCGATGCCACGTCACGTCTCTATAGCGATATCCCACAAGGCTAACCAATCCCGGTGACTATTATGCGGGAGTAGCGGATGAAAGTTGAAGCTTGAATCTGGGAGGGCATCGTCCCATCTTCAATGACTTCGTACAAACTCTAATCCCATGCCATCGTATAACTCTCGACAGCGGCGGTCCGAAATAGGTCTGTATACCTCAAGCGGATGCCCGATTCCACTTTTGAAAAAGCCGAGTGGACATTACGATTATGCGAGTGCGTGTGCTTGAGACGACCCGCAAACAAACCCGGGCCACCCGGTTGCCTCTGACACACCTACACTGCGGCTCGGTAGCAGGTACACCTAAACTAATATGCCTATAAATAGAGGGCTTGGGGTGCTGATTTTCTAAGAGAAAAAAGGCGGAAACCTGCACAATTAAACTCTGCGATCGCCCATCTGATGTATTTCCCACTTTCAAACACACAGCAGCTCATATATAGCCTCTTTTGTACCCACAAAAGCGGTGTTTACCCAATATAAAGATATAGAAGCCTTTTTTAGCGATCGGTTGTAAGCCTTCTCAACACACTTTAGAGTCTTTCTCTTCATCTTTGCACACACCCTTCTACGTTGAGAGTCGTGTTGCTTGCTTTTCCTGGACTTGATCAAGTGATTTCATCTTGATCTGTATATATATATATATATATATATATATATATATATATATATATATATATATATATATATATATATATATATATATATATTGACTAACATTATCGAGTTATGCCTCGATTGAGCCTGAACTTGATGCAGGTGTTTATTTGCTTTTATATATATATATATATATATATATATATATATATGTATTGACACATAACTATATATATATATGAGCCTGTGAACTTGATGAACCTGTTCTTGATGCGGTGTTTACTTATTTATATATATATATATATATATATATATATATATATATATATATATATATATAGCGTATGTCGAACTCTATTCGATGAGCTTGGATTTTATATCCGATTGCATTTATTCTTTTATATATATATATATATACTTATATTATATATGAATTGTAGTCGAACTACATTATGATGATCAGATTTTACATCCGGTGCGTTTAATACTTATATATATATATATATATATATATATATATATATTTTATTTATTTTTTTCTTTGCTGGAGTTTCCTTAAGTGGCGATTGATATAACTCTTCTGGCTTTATTTACATTTGATCCCCCATGGAGGTGCTTGTGGTTGGTGATCATGTACGTATATATATATTTACCGCTTTTATATATATACCTTACCTTGCTTTCATACAAATTACGACATTACATGCGCCTAGGAATCATGTGATCACAGATTCATCCCATTGGATCTAGATTAGGTTCCGTGATGGACATTTTCAATTTATGGCGACTTGTAAATTATTCTACGGTGTTTGAATTTCCTCGGATGGTTTCCATACCCACGAGGAAGTCGACATTATTTCTGTATATATTTTTTTCGTACGGATGCCTCGCATCCATCAAATAAAATCAATTAAGCCGTGCACTTAATAAAATGGGAGTGTAAAAGGTCTCAATTCCTATTGAGCATCAGGGTTTGAAAAACCTCTTTTATAAAACATCACTGCCATATTTTGCTAAAATTGAATTTTTTACATAAATTCAAACCTTGTGTATATAGGTTCGAACGAGGCCTCGCACAACTTCCATATAACAGCACATTGACCCACACACACACACACACTCAGATAATAGTTTCTTGAAAAGAGGCGGTCACCGTGGTAACACGGATGTCGGGGGGTGCCTAACACCTTCCCCCGCATAACCAAGTCCCCGGACCCTAAATGAATCTCGGTTTCACCGACCCGTATATCAGTGTCACATCACTGGGTCAATGTGCAAACCTTTTCTCGGTTGTGTTGGTACAACCATTTAAAAAACCAACTGGCGACTCTTAACAGTCCCATCATCGACATTATACATATGGGACCTTTTCACTTATTTTTTCAAACAAATCTCACCTAAAATGAGAACACCAAAGAACAAGTAGCGGAAAGGACACCCAAAAATCCCGGCGTCGACGGTGGCGACTCTCTTTGGGGACTCGATAAAGAGGACTTAAGCCACTATTATAATCTTTTCAAAACTATTATCTGCTTGTGTGTGGATGTTACATTTACATTTTTTATAAATGTGTACGAATGCATTTCCTTATTGCACTTAGTGCTTTGCACCATAACTGCTTGTGATGCTAGTGCTTCGCACCATAACTGCTTGTGATATTAGTGCTTCGCACATGTCATCATTTTCATACGGTGAGGCCTTGATGTATGTGAATGTATGTTGTGTGGTCCCTCCACCAGGGAGGCTATCCGTCGGTGTTTGATTCTTGGACTCGTGAGAAGACTAATTCTCAAGAGGCTCGGAAAACACCACCAAATTCGCTCCAAGTTGAAAGACCGGATTAACTTCCGTCTAGTAGATTGCGATGATTTGGAAACCTTCATACCAAAAAAAAGCATGAGAGTAACCTAAGATAGGTCAGCCTCTTATAAACCCAAAGTGGAGGAAAGTCTCTTCATGCTCTCATTTCAATTACTTGTAAACACAATTACTTGTAATTTCATTCCATATCTATCTCCATGTAATGAGAAATATGAAGAAATGTGTACACATACATGTTAACATGCTATAAACAGCTGACACCCGTTGTGCAGGATAAAAATTCCTAAAATGGACATATCACATAGCATGTTATTGCATACATTCCCTAAAGACTAAACTATGCAAGTCTTTCGCAGGGAATCAATCAGACCTACTACCCGGTCAAAATCGAAAAAGGCAACAGGCCTACAATCAATCATGTCGTCATCAGAGCCAAATGAACTTAAATCCGGTTTCTACTGAAAGAATTGATGGATTAAGCAAGCAGATTACTGAACTTGGTTGTTCTATTAAAAGAATTACACCGATCTACGAGAGTCGAAAATACCCGTACATCTTGAATCCTCCACCCAGGGGGAATCCGGTCATTACCATACACGAACCCACGATTGGATACAACCAACAAAACTCTTGATCTTGCCCATCCCACTTTGGAGATCCGAGACCTTGGTGACATCAAAAGAAAGTCCTCCAATGGAAGAGACCCTTGTATTATCAAAGGAATTGGAACACACAGGGAGTGTTTCATATCTTGATCTGTGTATTTTCACGGTGTTCATTACCCAGAAAAATTTAAAACTCGACTTTGAAAAATATGGCGGGTTAGGAGATCCTTACACACATTTAAAAGTGTTTATTGGAGAACTTGGATCTATCTGAGGATGAAAAACTTCGAGAATGCAATTGTTCCAAAAAAAAAGTCTAACTGGAGAAGCTTGGTTAAGTGGTACACAAGATTAGACAACTCAAAATCCATAGTTGGGAAAGAGCTAGCACATGTTTTCCTCACTCAATCTGACTTTCAAACTCGGATGGCTCTGATCGGTATCAAATTACCAAGATCAAGAAGCAGCCTAACGAATCTTTCGGAGAGTATGCTCGAGAGGTGGAGACGCATGGTACGCCCAAGTTAGTCCTTCCATGACGAGAATCGAAATGGTCATGACTTTCATGACATACAAAAGCTCCCTTCTATGAGAGAGTTTTAATGGCATCGGCAAACCATTTTTAAATGGTTAAGCATGGGGAATGGTGGTGAGATGGGATTGAAGTTAGGAAAAATTCAAGACCTAGTTGCACTCAAAGCTATTGCGGATCACATCCAATCTGGAAATTATGGGAACAAGCCCCGGAGGGTCCACAAAAAGAAAGAGGAAGATGTTTCCCTGATACTACAGGGACAAAAAGGCAATCAAAACATGCCTATTCAAAGGAGAAACTACACTCCCTTTCCAGCATAGTCTACAAATCCTCCAATACCAAAAGGTGGAGAAGTCAAACGCCCTCAAGTGTTTACAACCTTAGGGGATACCCTCGAGAACATTCTTAATCTTCTGACAACACAGAAGAAAATTACGCATCTTCTTCCACTAGCCAGCCCTAATGGACGGGGTTTCAATGCTGCTAGGAAATGTGCTTATCATCTTGGGGGCACTGGGACATGATACTCGGGATTATTGGGCCTTGAAACACAAGATCCGGGACCTAATAGACAATGGGGAGATCGTAGTCACCAAACCCGTCGACCTCATGTTTCAGATAACCCTCTTCCTCAACACAAGAAGAAGAGGTCAACATGATTAATTGGAGCAATGGATGAGTTCCAATTTCAATTTGTGATTCCTCCCGGACCATCAAAGGCGGTGATGACGGATGGGACTATGCAAGTTCGATTCACAATGGAGCGAAAGATCAAAGCTCTCTGCAAACAAATTGAACAATTGGCGGAACTAGTGACTTATCAGCATCAAGTGACTCGTCAGTTAATCAGCCAGGAGCATGCCAGTCTCCTACCTATTGTCATGAATATTCCTTCGTCACTTTCAAAAAATGAAATCTTTGGAAGACAAAGTGACAAAGAGAGCAAATGCCAAAGCCGTCGTCGGATTTTACCAACAAAGGGAATTCACCTATTTGGGCCAACCTATGGAGGAAATTCTTCATATGTTAATTAATGAAGGAAGGATCGGTTCCTTCTACCTCCAATCAACCCCGTTAAGGGCGGTACAACTACGATGGAGTATGTCAATATCACTCCCGATCTCGCGTGGTCACAACACGGAAGAATGATGGGCACTCATACCTTATTCAAAATCTAATCGATAGTGGTGTCCTGCTTTGGCGGATAACAACACTATATTACGTCAAGTGAAAATGTAGGCCCTACCAAGTGGAAAAGTGTGGTAGCGGTCATATCCACTTTGGCCCGATGGGATTAATACCTTACTCTGCAACGCCAATAATTCAACTCGAGGAGAAACAATCCTTTGAAAGTGGCGCTCTCCGAGCCAATCAACTTGCGATCAGAGCACAATATCCTATTGTTAGCTTGCACGATTTAAATGGAATTATGGAGAAGGTGAAGGATCCACCTCACATACAACTAACTTTGCGATGTCGAAGGAAAATCCATTTATCTCCCCATCGGTGATGAAGTCTACCACCAAATCAAAGGGAAAATACCCATGGAAAAGATTGAAAAATTCCTCCATGCATTGTGGGTCATAATGAAGCTACGGTGGTTTTAAGCTTGAAAGAAGCTCCACAACAAATATCAATTTTGGACTTGGTCCTAACTTCCAGAATCATAGGAAGGTCTTGTTAAAGGTTTTGGAAGAAGCCTATCTCCAGACATCGATGGATACGGAAAAGTTTTAACATATGGTTGATCACATTTTCAACAACAATGTGATATCCTTCATTGATGATGACATCTGCTTGAAGGAATAGGTCATTACAAACCGTTGCACATTGCGGTCTTGTCCTCCGGAATATATGGTAGCTGGAGTCCTAATAGATGGAGGTTCCTCTCTGAATATATGCCCATACGCTACCTTGGTGAAGATGAATATCAATCTCAACGAGAATTGAGATAGCCATACTATCATCAAAGCTTTTGATGGAGCCCACCGTAACTTCGGTCGGAGTAATTGGTACTTGCCAATCGAAATTGGTCCTCATACATTACTGCGTATCTTTCCATGTGCTCAAGATAGACTCGAGATACAACTTTGCTCTGGGGATGACCATGGATTCACATGGCGGAAGTCCCTCCACTCTTCATCAACAGTTGAAATACATCATCAACAATAGCTTTGGTCACGATCGATGTTGAGCAGGAGATTCCTCGGCCGCGAGGACATCTGGTTCATCAATGCCAATGAGGATGTTGAGCTAATTAGTTTTCATACTTTGAAATAAGCAATATCCAATACCATCTTTGTTGGAGCATGCTTTGCCGAACCCCGAGTTTACTGCCGAGGTGATGTCGACCACTCGAGAAATGATGTCGTTGGGTCATAAAAACTGGGACAAGGGTTGGGTAAAGATTTCCGGTATCAAGTACCCCATTCGATTAACCAAGAAAATTTGGAACCAGATTGGACTAGGCTATTCTGCCAGCTCTAGTCACAAGAATCCTCATAAGCATCATCAGATTCCTTCAGCTTCAACCATGTGGCGTTTAGCTTTGCCTTCAAAACCTTAGTCCGCACAACCTCCCGTAAAGGTTCCAGCCAATGTAATGGCTATGCTATTTCCCAAGCCGGTACCGGTGAAGGAGAAAGAAATCTTTGTTCCAAATCCTGCAGTGGAAGAAGAGGAACGAAGAATCAAGTAAGAAGTCATACGGATGATGTTCGGTATACGCATCATCGTTCATGACGAGCATACCAACAGATACACCCCAGACGATGATTTCCCAGACGTAATGACCATCATTCGGGACAGGGAGGATGGTGACAAACCCTCTATCACTGCGGTCCATCAGGGCTTTTCCCTTGCCAATTGGGACAGCATTCCTTGCATTAGTCGTCAAGGGTAAAGTGGGCAGAAACTCTTTCTACCCTGTAGATATAATAACTGCTTACTTTTCTGTACAGTATTAGTAGTTTATTTTGCCAGTATATGCTAACACTGTGTATGATCAACGCATTTCATATATACTAAGTGAAAGCATATTTTGTTTCGAGACTACGAATTTAAATGTGCTATACTTAGCGTCTGGTGCCTCTTCTACACAAGGATTGTACCTTTGATGTAGAGATGAATTCAGCCTTGATGGATATATAGGATGACATTGAGGTGCCTCCAGAAATTTAGGAATGGGTCAAAGACAAACCCAAACCCAACCTTGATCAAACCACTTCTTTCAATCTCGGAACCTTAGAAAGCCCTAAGTTAATCTAGATTGGTTCAGACCTTACCCCAATCCAACGAAATGATATGGTTACGCTATTAACCAAATTCCAGGATGTGTTTGCATGGTCTCATGAAGACATGGTGGGTTTATCCACCGACATTGTCCTTCATCGCCTTCCCATTAAAGAAGGATTTAAGCCGATCAAGCGAAACTTCGGTATTTGAAACACGAGTGGAGTTTAAAGGTGAAAGAAGAAATTGTGAAACAATTTCAAGTAGCATCATAATGGTATCTACATATCACGAGTGGATATCCAACATTGTGCCGTGCCTAAACACGGAGGGAAGGTGCGAGTTTACGTGGATTACGGGACTTGAACAAAGCTTGCTTAAAAGATAGCTTTCCGTGCCAATTATCCACATTCTCATTGACAATACTGCGCAATACGACATGTACTCCTTTGCTGATTGCTTTGCGGGGTAGCATCAGATCATGGTTATCGAGGAAGATCGTGAGAAAACTGCTTTCATCACTCCTTGGGGAACTTTTTGCTATAGACGGTTGTCGTTCGGCCTCATAAATGCCGGAGCTACCTATCAACGAGCTATGATGGCTCTTTTCCATGACTTAATGCACAAAGAGATTGAGATCTACGTGGATGACATCATTGTCAAGTCCCGGAAGGAGGATGACCATATAGACCATCTTAAAAAGTTGTTCAACAAGTTGCGTAAAGGTACACTTGAAGTTGAATCCAGCTAAGTGCGCCTTTGGCGTTAAATCGAACAAGTTGCTAGGATTTCTAATCGACCACAAAGGGATTGAAATGGATCTGCCAAAATCCAAGCCATCACGAAATGCCCATTCCTCGGAGACGAGAGAAGGAAATACGAGGATTTTTGGGAAGAATCAACTTCATTAGCGGGTTTATCTCCCAACTCACGACAACACTGTGAGCCAATCTTCAAGCTATTAAGGAAGAACTCCTCCATAAAATGGAACGACGAGTGTCAGAAGTCCTTCCTTACAATCAAGAAACAGCTAGTCAAAGCTCCCGTTTTGGTGACACCTAGGGATAATGTTCCCCTATTTATGTACCTGTCCATAAGTGACAATGACATGGGCTACATGCTGGGACAGAAGGACGATAGAGGCCAAGAACGAGCTATCTATTACCTCAGCAAAAGGTTTAGCAGCAGTGAACACAAGTACACTCTGATCGAAAAAAAGTGTTGTGCCTTAGCATGGGCTTCCATGAGGTTACAACATTACCTCCATGGTCACACAACCCATCTCATATCCCGCGTTGATCCTCTCAAGTACGTGTTCAACAAACCCATGTTAAATTGCTTTGGTTGTCCGGATGGCGATTGATCCTGAGGTTTGACATCATATATGTGACTCAAAAAGTCCATCAAAGGTCGAGGAATCGCGGATCAATGGCATTGCTTTTTGATTTCAAACCCTTGAAACATATTTCCACGATGAAGGAATAATGACGATGCAAACACACCATCGATATGATATGTGCCAATCATGGAAGATGTATTTTGATGGAGCTGTTAATATGGAAGGTTACGGAGTGGGCGGTTCTAGTATATGATGCAGGGAGCGATACCCATTGCCAAATCAAATTACGGTTTGTCAGCACCAACAATACGGCTGAGTATGAAGGCTGTCTCATGGGGCTAAAACTTTCCCGTTCAATGGGCATCAGGCGATTAATTGTCTTTGGAGATTCGGAGTTGGTAATCAGATAATCCACCGGTATCTATCAAACCAAGGAACTACATTTTCTGCCTTACCATCGGCAGGTTTTGAAGATGGCTTTGGAGTTCGAAGAAATCTCCTTTCTACACATTCCTTCTAATAGGAATGACTTTGCAGACGCATTAGCAACTTTGGCCTCCTTGATTCACATATCAGATAAGGAACACTCGCCGAGCGTCACAATTTCCCTGCACAAGGCCCCAGCCTATGGGAATTACATTAGAGAAGTATCGGATGAGCTACCACCCATCCATCATCCTTGGTATCAGCATATCAAGGAATATCTATGAGATGGATCTACACCCGCTGAGGCGAGCCCGACTAAGAAAAGGCGGATCCATCGACTTGCTATGAAATTCTATCTGAGTGGAGATGCGCTGTACAAAAGAGATGCAGGATTTGGTCTCCTCAGATGTTTAGACAAAGATCAAGCCCAAAGGCTTATGGATGAAATCCATGGCGGAGTTTGTGGCCCCCACATGAGTGGCTCCCTCCTTGTCAAGAAAGTCCTCAGGACGGGACATTATTGGCTATCCTCAAAAGCGATTACAACGACCACGTCAAAAGATGCTATCGATTGCCAAATTCATGGGAATGCTATACCGCCCCCTCCACGGGAACTCCACAATATGAGTTCACCTTGGCCCTTCTAAATGTGGGGAATGGGCGTTATCGGGCCCATCGAACCTAAAGCTAGTAATGATCATGCGATTTATCTTCACCATGATCGACTACTTCACCAAGTGGGTGAAAGCGACCTCCTTCCCCGGGGTCACTAAAGAAGTCATCATTGCTTTCGCCGAAACAATGTCGTTTGTCGATATGGACAACTAGAGGTGATTGTGTCAGACAATGCAAAAAACCTCAACAACAAAATGATGGAGGAATTATGCAGTAAATTCCACATCAAACATCTTAACTCTGTCATCTATCGTCCGAAGATGAACGGTGCTGTTGAAGCGACTAACAAAAACATCAAGAAGATTATGCAAAAGATATCCGCCAACCATAAAGATTGGCCTGACCTATTTCCTCTGACTCTGTTAGCCTACAGGACCTCAATGCGTACTTCAACTGGGGCAACCCCCTACGCTTTAACCTATGGGATGGAAGCAGTGCTCCCCATAGAAGTTGAGATGGAATCCTCAGTGTTGATCGGCCTTCGGTGGATGAAGACCAATGAGTACAAGATAGGTATCACCAATTATCTCTAATAGACGAAAGGCGAACCGCGGCTATCTTCCATGGTTAGTTATATCAGCAAAGGATTGCCAGATCCTACAACAAAAAAGTCCGGCTCTGGCGGTTTAAACAACATGACTTGGTTTTGAAAAGATCCTTGACAACCAAGATCGGGCTAGAGGAAAATTCGCTCCCTAACTGGGAAGGCCCGTTTATTGTCAAGGAAATATTGGCGGGGCGCTCTCTCAGTTACAAGAAATGGATGGCGATGAATTTCCACAACTCATCAACTCGAGACACCGTGTGAAATGGTATTATGTACGAAAGTAACCATCAAACACCACAGTGCATCATCATCGAGTCACCGATCATTCCGGTTCTTTAACCCTTTACCACATTCAACTTATCTACACTTTGCCCCTCGAGGAAGCGTACTCTTCAAGCCAATGACTGGCTTTCTCCTTCTTCTCATACTGATTGGTCATCCCACCGCGGATTGAACCTCTTGCGTTTGCAGTTTGGCTACCCTTACCTGGGATCAAACTTCTCGTACCTACAGTTTATCCTCAACCTAGGATTAAACTTTCTCCTCCCCACACTCTGACCTGCACATGGGATTACGTTTTTCTTCTCGCCCTGAGGGGCGAACTACGTCGACCTGATCTCCTCTTTAATAGGATTACGTAGGTAACCATTTCATATGGCCCGGTCGCAATAAAACAAAAACAACAAAAACATTTCTACCCTCTTCTCCTTACAAAAACAAAAACAACCAAAAACATTCCTACACCATTTCTGCCATACACAGCGTTGAACCTCTTACACCGAGGTTGAACTACGCAGACGATCTCCTCTTCAATAGAGTGCGTGGCGACCATTCATGGTGCGGTCTCACCCCCTACCAAAACACAAACCCTTGTCAGTTGGTACTGGGATCATCCTTCAATCCACTACATTTCATTGGCTTCAAACCAAAGGGATGGAATTACCTGAACTCCTCACAAATAAGAGATTCGGCGACCATCTAAGCTGCGGTCATACCTTGAAGAGCAACACCAATCCATAAGAAGTGGAATTAACTAGGCTTCTCCCAAATAGAAGTACTGGCGGCCATCTGTGGTGCGATCAATCTCAGAGAGGAAAGCCACACTCCTCTCCACATTTCTATTCAGAAACAAGTCCCAAAACACCAAAGATGGTAGGGATACACATAGATCGATGATCTATTCTGAACTATCCAGAGACAACTCAATGTCCATCTACCCAGGAGGATTTTAGAATACATCAAGATCACAAGCCCTGAAGTAGCAGGCAAAATATCAAGCAAATAGCAGGACATATCTAAAAGGGAAGTGATCCAAAAATATATTTCCCTGTCATATATAATGTTGTTTGATATATATACAATGTAAACTGTACATGACAAAATGGCTAAGCTAGTGCATGCGAGGTAAATAAATACAAGCTCATCTACAAGTCAGGATATATGCGAGCTAACAAGCCCAACATGGCGTCCCTCTCAGAAGATGGAGGCGAAGCTGTGGTCTCCTGTATGAGAATATCCACACGACCCAAAAGATCTGTAGCCATCTACATGGTGACCATATGATCATCAATATATGAGCTCATCTCTGCAATCATGCCAGTGGTAAGGGACCTCACTGCAGTGCTATCTGTGACGGCTACATCTCGGGCAGATATAGCACTATCCCGCTCAACTATCACTGCATCTCTGGCTGATATAGCCTCATCCCACTCAACAACAGCGGCATCTCTGCGATCTAATGCCTCGTCTCTCTCTAATAGAGTTGCATCTCTCCCATCAATGGTAGTCAACATCATAGATCGAATCTGGTCTCTCTCAAAGGTCATCAGATGAAGACTCTACTCTAAAATCTTGTCTTAAGTCTTTGAATCACAAAAATCTTGGTACTAGGAGAATCCGGGAAGAAATCTTTGGCAACCCAAAGACGGGCTCCTCCTCGATGTAGGTATCAATGTCCTCCATGGGCTCTACATCGTCTGACTCAATATCCGGTACTGCAGATACTGCTGCAGCCGATAAAATCTCTATCTCCATCCATGCGGAATACTCTGCAGAATAACCGGGATGACTGGCAGAAAAAGAAGCTATCTCACGCTGATCCCAGAAAGCATACACACTAGATCGGTCCTCTGCTGAGAGATATCGAGAAGCTGAACGCTGACCTATCGCCCCCTCGAAAGGATGAAAATCCTGGAACTGGTCGAACTGCGACATCACGGCCAATGGGTGATAAGTAGTCACGCCCTCGAAACCCGACCCGGAGGAGGAAATCCATGCTCGGGCGTGAGTAATGAAGTCGTATGGTGAGCAAAGCCCAGAAACGCGATATGCTAAATTGATCTCTGATATCTGCCAAAAATGCGGACCAGGACAGAGCATCTATACACTCCGATGGCTGAAAAGAGTATGACATAACCACATCATGGGAGAAGCAATACCCATGTCGTCTAAGGGTACCAACCGATCGCAAGTGTGACATAAACCACACATACAGCATGACCAAACTCCCAGTAAACACACCTGATGGGTAAGTACAGCAGTAGGATGCTGACGGCATAGTCTATGCTACACTCATAGGCACAATGGTACGACCCTCCCTGAGAGCTCTCACAGCTATAATAACACCAATGTCTATCTCGTCCATATATCGCGGCATGTACACATATGATAGTACACATAGCATCAGTACATCAACTTTGGCCAAATGCCAATGATCCTCCAACACGGTGAAATCCCTGGAATGTCGTAAGTAGCCATCCTCCGCGCGAAATCTGTCATACAGAAAACGCTGAGAGATCACGTGGCCAGATGTCACTTTCATCCTCGCACTACTCTCTACCTCAATCCCTGTGAGAGTCATGAATCGTCTACTCATGTCTCCCAAAGCTAGATGCACGCAAGGTCTGTCTAAGGGCAGCATCGTCAAACGTGCATACTCCTCCAGAGTAGGAGTTAACTTATGGGTGCCAAAATGGAATACACGCTTTGTCGTAGCTAATGCTCTAAAGATCCCGCCTACAAATCTGTAGAGGAACCTAAAATGCCAAAAGGGTCATGGTATCTTTGCGAATGAGATCTCTGATCACCCTATCTGGTGGTGACATGCTATCGTACCACGATTGTAACAATCCAAATTTTTAATTAAAAATTTAAATATTTATTGAATTATATAAATATTTAATGGATGTGTTTATCGTTGAATAAGTATTTGTTTAATTGATTTGATTTGATGTGATTTGATTATTTATTTGTTTAATAAATAACTAATGAGTTAAGAAAAGTAATTATTTTGAAATAGTAATCTAATTTAATTTAATAATTAAGTTAGAGAGTTTATAATGATCAAATAAATTATTATATTATGTAATGAATTGTTATTAGAATTAATTAATTAAGTATGAAAACTTAATTAATTAGAAGTGTGACAAATAACTATATTATAAGTGGTTATTAAAATAAATTAAAGTAGTTTTAATTTATTTTGCCAAACAAGGCTTAAATATATTAAGTCTTTAATTTTAAAGTGTTTTGCCAAACAAAGCCCTATGACTTTTGGATTTTTAAATTTGATTTATTAGTAATATAAATTAAATAAATATAAGTAATATATAATAATTATGGTAACCGCTGAATTAATAAGGCCATTAGTAGTGTCGATTTTAAACGTTTGAATAAGACGTGCGCTTGGGTTAGTTTTAGTTTACGTATAATGCATTTGGCTTAAGCCTAAGAAGAAAAATAGAAGTTTTCTGAGAAGGAGAATTACAGAGGGTTTGAGAGAGAAGTATCAGAGAAAATTAAGAGAAAGGGTTCTGTAATTCCAAAACGTTTCTTAGTGATTAGCAAGTAATTTCAAAGCAACAAAAGGTATATTTTATAATCTTAACATATATCTTTTATAGTATAATTCCTTAGTCTCTGTGTTCTTGAAATTCACTCACTGAGGTATAATATGTTTACAAAAATTTTCTGTAATCCATATGTTTTACTAATTGATGATGAAACCATATGTTTTGATAATAACTAGAATATATATATGATTGTAGTTTACAAATACGTTCAAAGAGAAACGAAATTGGTTTTATAGTGGACATATGAGGATGAACATGAACATGTTTTGGAGTATAACAAAATTAGTATGTGATTGTATGTTAATTGTGAAATTGAAGTTTATATATGTTAATTGGGTATGAATTTCAGAGAATCGTACTTTAAAGTAATCAAGTTTGGGTTATTATTGATATTACAGTGTTAAACAACGTTAACAATGGAGTTTTTCTTAAAAACAGTGTTTTCAAAGAATTAAGTTTTCTAAAGTAGTTGTTTAATTGTTGGTAATTGTTATATGGATGATTATTAACATTTATGTGTAGTTTACGATGAAGTTATGCATGTTAATTAGTGTTAGAAATTATGTTATAGATAGAAATTTAGTTGTTCTGTTCTTCGTGGTTGGGTTCTGCAAGTTTCGGCGCCCCAACACCAAAAATAGAGCCCAGTTGTTTAAATTGCGCTACTTCAAATACTGAAATTCATGCTTGGCCAATCTCATGACTGCTTGGCACCACTGTTTAGCCTAGTTCTCATGCCGCGGCGTGGGGACAAAAGTCTGAGTAGGATAGTTTTGGCCTCCTGTAGTAAAACGGCCATAACTTTCTCATACGAACTCCGATTGAGTTGATTCAAGATGATCCGGAACGAGGACGAATAGACCTACAACTTTCATGCTTTAAGTATTTTAATTTGAGGTCTATAACAGTAGTCAAAATGGTCATCTTTAGGACTATTATGTTTTCGGGAGCAATCAGAGGGCGTCGGGCATGCACATATGCATGTGTAGTGCTCCTGACCATAAAAGATGATGTCCTAAGTTATAAAACATGAATGTTAGTAAATATAATGATGCTTAACATTAATAATTGATGTATTAGATAAGGTATTGAAGCATAGTAAGCATACACAGAGAGGTAAATCGGGCGTGTGACGAATGAACGTCGAAACGCCGTGCCAAGTGTTAACGAACTTAAAAAGTGTTTCAATTCAATTGAAATGAATATTATAGGATATGAAATGGGTTTAACATAAAACCAATAAGTAGTCCTAGCAAGACTTAAGCACTTGAATGAACTTCGAGTTTGACTAAGAAGAAATATAGTTTATATTGAAAGTTAACACAATCTAATTGAACATTGTGTGCTAATTAATAGGAAAGATTATGAGATGTGGAGTAGAGTTTACATTACAATTACTATGTGTTGTTATGTGACTAATAGTTGATGTGTATGATTATATAATTGTGTAGGGCACGTGAAGTGCAGATAACTGTAAGCTGTTAATCTATTATTGGTAAACAACGATCAAGGCAAGTCTTTCGGTTCCTATTTTCTACGTGAACTTGATGAACTATTTTAAACTGTATGATATGTTATACATGTTGAAATCATGAAATGTTAAAGTCAATTTATGACTGCATTGTTTTGGTTAAATAAGGAGTATTGAGTAAGGAACTTAATCTTTATATTTGCTATATGAATTAAAAGCATGTATGCCATGTTACTTTAATAAGATGTATATCGAGCATGTTATTATGTTCTATGTGATGCATGAAAACTGTTAGACTTTGCTGGGTTGTCGAGCTCACTCTTGCAAATAACCACTTTTGAAGGTCAAGGAATTAAGGTAAGGATATGTGCTAAGTGAGTTATAGAGATCTATATTCACGAAGGTTACTTATGTTTTCTGAGAAATGTATGTAAGATTTTGAATGTAACATGTTGTTGAATTGTAAGTTGAGTTATCCAGTGTATATGGATATTTATTTATGATGTAAGACTTTGTATAGTCATTTTGTTGTAACGATTCATGATATAAATTTGAATCGAAGAGATGTAATGTAAAGGTTACGATTTAGGGCAAGACAGAAGGAAATGTATAAAAGTTTTAATTATTCCGCAATTTTAGTGATTTTAATATCGAATAATGATGTAAAATTAGAGATTTAATGTATGGTTAACGACCGAAGTTGAGATTTAAATTGTATGGATTTTGGGGTCGTTACAACGATCGCATACCTAATGCCACCACTGACGGTGGGGTATGATCTATACTGACTGCTAACTCGTCAAGAAGACATCTGTATGCGGTAGCCGTAATAAGACCATCCAGGTCAATGCCGAATATCTCTCTGGACATACATACATATGCATAACATGATACATACATAACAGATAATTGATGGCAATATGATATAAGGAATGAAAAATGGTGCATACATTCCTAAATATATCATCATCTAATACATCAGCTCTGTACAGCTACAAATACAGGGAAATGGGGCACAACCTCCCTACTACTAATAGAAGCCTATCAAAAGATATAGCGAGAATGGGGAACAACCACCCAATATCTAACAGAGGCCTATCAAAAGATATAACGAGAATATACATCAGAAGAAGACCAGGGTCTCGATGTCTACGTCCTCAATCCTGTCCACCTGATGTAACTCCTCCTGAGTCACTGGATCTCTATCAATAGGGATGTCAGGCCTATAAAGAGGAGGATCTGCGCCGGCAAAACCAAATGGGTCATCTAAGGGGCCAGTACCTGAGCTGGAAGGAACAAATAACTCCACCTCTATTGGATCTCTGCCCAAATGCCGAATAAATACATGTGTCTGGTCCAACTGTCGGGTCAGACTATCAATCTGGGTCATATGAGTCAGAGCTCGGACACAAGCTACCCAATCCGTCATCATCAAAGTTCCTGGAACCATGTCCCCCATAAACTGTGTGGCGGGGGACTGGGCTCCAATAGTGCGAGGGAACCACCAACGCTGGAACGTCTCCTGAGTACATAGACCCTCTGATAATACAAAGTCGTCAACCCCCAACAATGGGATATCAGTGACGGGTGACTGTGATACATGCCAATGATGCCTAGAAGGAGGCAAGATCGGTATACGGATCTCCCATGTAGTGCTCCTAATAGCACGCTCTCCTAAATAGAGCTCCTAGCCTCCATCTGTGAAGAGAGGAAATCTCCTGGTGGAAACCAAATACTCGACTCCAGTCGGGTGTCCATCCTCAAAGCCGATGGTCAAATGCTCCCCTGAATAGGGAATCCATGTAATGGTACCCCGTCAAAGTCTCCAACTCAGACATCTGGCGTTGGTGAATCCCTCGGAATCTGGGGGACCTCCGGTAAAATAGATTGGTGTCATCCTCGTCCTCGTGGATAGGTATCTAAACCTAACACACTCACATGACGCAAACATGGAAGCCTCTCATAGGCCCAAAACTGCCAACACAATGGCAAAACATCTGCTATCAGTAAACACTCTTAACCTATGAATGGGAAAAGACAAGAGAAATACTCACCACAGAAATGGGTAAAATCCTAGCCAAGCCTCATTAAACCACAGCGAGCGCATGCACATGCCCCGGAGGAAATAGGCAAAGGTGTAAGAGCCCCAATCGTACTCTCCATCGGGTCCACAGTAGCGTGTGGCGACTGAAAGCGAAAGATACCGTGGAAGAGTTGTCTGCTATGAAGCAACCTCGAACGATCATCAGGAACAATCGCTACAGAACGCGATCCCTGATCCTAACATCATCAGGCATGAGCTCACTCAATAGCCCGCTCATAGCATCTACGCTCAAAGGACTTGAACGGACAGTCCTGCCTTTGAGCGCCTCCGCCGGCACTCCTAGTAAGGATCGGACGGCAGTGGGGGTGATATTCGCCATGCAAGGCACTGGCTCCCCTCCAAACTCCATACCTGTGATAAATCGCCAATCCATAGGCGTCATCATCACCTCGCAATCCAAAGAGGGAGTGACCGAGTCTGATGAAACCATCGCTTTCGAGACAATGCCACGAGGTAACCCTGTGGACAACAACGGGAAGGATGGAGAAGAACGCCCCAAATCCCCACTCATGCACTACCGCTCTATAGTCAGGATGAAGCGCCTGGTACATGGAGTGAATGCTGAACCAGTTCCTCGAGGCTGTGTAAAACCAGGAACCTGCATGAAATGCAGATCAATATCAAAACCCTTTAAATCCTCATCAATAGGAAAAAGGGAAGATCAAAGTCTAACGCCATACCTCGTTAGCATTCAAGTACATCGATGGATGTCTGCCCAAATCACCCAGCAACTCTGGGTTTACTACCTTAATGCTCGGAAGCTCCCTGCGAGGGACATGTGCAGCAGGAGCGGGATCCTCAATCGGAATATCCGCCTCCTCATCCTCAACATCTGGAACATCTACCTGGACAGGACATATCATGGCCTCCACCAACAGACGAGGCTGTCGGACAGAACGAGGATGAGGCACTTTAGAAGCCCTCCGCCGCACGCCGTGGCGGCGGTCAGTAAGAACCGCTTTCGGATCTGGATCCATAATATCTGGACAACAAGTCTCCAAATCACCTCAGAAAGGGTGTAGTATTTCCTTACCTGGAGCTTTTTAAATGCATTTATGACTATATGCATGCATGCATTTACTTTAACCTATAATAGAGTCAAAATGCATGACTACCCAATGCCTACATTTGGAAAACTTTTGCCATAGTCCCCTTTGAAAATAGGACTATCCACATACACATAGGCATGTCTAGGTGGCCATTCAGTAGCACACCTGCCCCAAAGTCATATACATAATATATGCATTAAAAATTAAAATCATCATGCATAAGACCAACCTCGATGCTAGGAGTACTTGCCTTTCTACCTTTTGCTCATTGGACCTCAAATAGGACAAAAAATAGCAGAAAAAGGTGCCAATTTGACTGTCTCAAAAGTCAAATTTTTTTCATATCATTATGTTCAGCATGGTTTAATACTAACATTTACTATGTTGAATATTTTTTATCAAGTCATTTATGCATACATAATCACTACTATGTGTTTAGATGCATTTCGTGCGATATCTCACAATCCAACGGACAAAAATTGGAAAAAAATACATGCATATGTTACCAGGATATTGTCGAACACTTGTACGGTGACATAATTTACAGAAAGCAGCCCGAACTCAGCAGATCAGAAGATGGCTCGCGGTTTTCTCTATGCGAAATGAATTGAAAATGACTTGTGAAGGTCGGCATAGATATATAATCCGCGCCGCCACCACAAGCCCACTTCATGCGGTGCGGAAGGTGCACTGCAAGCACCCTTACGTGGGTCCCACCCCTCCGGCTCGGTCCAGTTTGAGTTGAAACGAAGTTCTTATGGGCTAGAAAGGTCAAATCGGGAATAAAAATGCCACGCGATTGAGCAAAACAGCATACAATCCTGGTCTTCTCAGATGAGACTTTAAACCTATACATCACTCATTAGTAGTCACTCGAACACGAGGTATACCCTGCCAATGATCCCATTTGTCATAAATCACATCCGGCAATACCTCGTACAGGTTCGATGCCGCTAACTCCGGGTCGTTACCCTAAATAGGTCCCCGACGAGGGTTACAACGTAGGTCCCCGACGGGGGTTACAACGTAAATCCCTGGTGGGGGTTACAACACGTTCATCCATTGACATTTCTATCAACGAAGGTCAAGCAGCCTTGACGTTATTTCAAGCCGATGGCAAGTAAACCCATCGAAGCATTGAGGATTGTTCGATATTTTCGTATGTACTCATGAGTCCCCAGTAAGTCCCCGACGGGGGTTACAACGTGAAGCCCCGACAGGGGATTACAATGTACATTCAAGCCGTTGACACACATATCAATGAAGGTCAAGCAACCTTGACGTTATCTTAGCCGATAGTGATTAAACCTATCAGAGCTATAGAGCTATTCGAGTATTTCATGCTTGATTACTCATATTTCCCCCAGCGGATCCCCGACGGGGGTCACAACGCAATGCTCCGTTGGTCTACACGACAGCGGAAGTCGAGCAACCTTGACAATCTACAGAATCTCAGCCGTTGATTCACACGTCAGCGAAGGTCAAACAGCCTTGACAGTATATCCCATAGGATTTTGCAACCGTTGATTCAAATGTCGGTGAAGTACACGTCAACAAAGGTCAGGCACCCCTGACAACATTTGATGTTGGCAGTAAATCTAGCAGGATCTTGACATGTCCTGGCGATATCAACCAGGAAAGGTCAATGTTATCAAAGAGGATAGATGATGGAATATGTTATACACATCCTCAAAACAGATCAAGCTTTATCCCCACAGATCTCTTACACATAAGAAGTACCTCTTCAGAATCAAATCGTTATCAAGAACACAGGAATTTGGTGATAACTCCAACATCAACATCCTAATGATTAGAAACACACATCAAATCGTCAAGATTGCTAATCCCCAGTTGAAGCAACAGGGATCCCACAATCATCCCCAGCATGTTGGGCTACAACCCCATACACGTGCATCATACATTTGCATCATTTTACTACCCATAGTACCACGTTCGTCTTGTTGCGTTTCAAGTGTCTATGATTCTTTATCCTACCCATGCATCGCCATGCATGAGTATGATAAAGAGGGGCATCTGTAGATACTCGAAATGTTTTGTACTGCTGTTACTAACATTGCAGGAGGACATATTCGTCTTTTAAGAGAGAACCCTGAAAGACAATCCAAATCCATACCGGATACTACCGAAAGTTCAGCCTCAACCCTGGATCGCAGTTTGGGAGTAACAATTTCAACCTCGAATGTAACCCCGAGGCCCGCAGATACAATACCGACACCACCGGAGAAGATCGATTAATTTCGGAGATAACCCCGAGGTATCCAGTCTTAGTCCCAACCATAGGAATAGCTACTAACCTTAGTGATAACCCCAAGGAATGCAGTTTCAGCGATAACCCCAATGCTTGTTTCAAATGCAACCAGCTTCAATCTCAGCGCTCACAATGAGATACACTGCACCAACCCGACAATAACATCGGGAAGACAGGCACACCTCAATGATGACAATAAGGACCTTCAACAATTGCAGCAGTCCAATCTCAGCGAAGTCTGAACAACGTCTGCTTTATCAGCCCAATCCGGCGATAACACCGGTGAGGGGCAACATCGTCATCGTGTCAAACACGATGCCACGTTACGTCTCTACGCAACGATGTCCCACAAGGCTAACCAATCCCGAGTGACTATTATGCGGGGTAACGGATGAAAGTTAAAGCTTGAAGACCGGAGGGCATCGTCCAATCCTCAATGACTTCGTACAAACTCTAATCCCATGCCATCGTACAACTCTCGACAAAGGCGGTCCGAAATAGGTCCTGTATACCTCAAACGAATGCCTGGATTGCACTTCTGAAAAACCAAGTGGACATTACAGTGCCTGAGTGCACGTACTTCGAGACGACCGACAAACAAACCCGGCCGACCAAGTTGCCTCTGAAGTACACCTGCGGCTAATATTCCTATAAATAGAGGGCTTGGGGTGCTGATTTTCTAAGAGAAAAGAAGGGGAACCTGCACCCGATTCCTGCTCTGCGATGCCCATACAGTGTATTTCCCACTTTCAAACACCTGTGAGCTCATATATTGCCTCTTTTGTACCCACAAAAGCCAGTGTTTACCCACTATAAAGATATAGAAGCCTTTTTTAGCAATCAGCTGTAAGCCTTCTCACACACTTTAGAGTCTTTCTCTTCATCTTTGCACACACCCTTCTACACATTGAGAGTCGTGTTGCTTGCTTTTGCCCGGACTTCAGTCCGTGGTTTCATGCCAGTCTGTATATATATATATATATATATATATATTGACTAACATTATCGAGTTATGCCTCGATTGAGCCTGAACTTGATGCGAGGCGTTTATTTGCTTTTCTATATAAATACATTTATATATATGAATCGTGTGTCGAACTTTGTTCGATGAGCCTGAACTTTGATGCGAGGCGTTTCTTGCTTTAATATATATATATATATATATATATATATATATATATATATATATATATATATATATATATATATAATCGTGTGTCGAACTCGCTCGATGAGCACGGATTTTATATCCTGTGCATTTATTAAGCTTTTATATATATATATATATATGAATCGTAGTCGAACTACATTCGATGAGCCCGGATTTTACATCCTATATGCGTTTAATGCTTTTATATATATATATTTATTTATTTATTTTAAATCTACCTCGAGTTTTCTTCGTGGCGCTTGATCTCTCTTCTGGCTTTATTTACATTTACGATCCCCACGGAGGTGCTTTCGTGGTTGGTGATCATGTCTGTATATATATATTTACCACTTTTATATATATACCTACTTACTGCTTTCATACAAATTTTAGCATTCTGTGCGCCTAGGAATCATGTGATCACAGATTCATCCCATTGGATCTAGATTCGGTTCCGTGATGGACATTTTTAGTCGTATGTTACTTTTAAAAATTATTCTGCGGTGTCTGAATTTCCTCAGATGGTTTCCATACCCACAAGGAAGTCGGCATTATTTCTGTATATATTATATTCGTACGGATGCCTCGCATCCGTCAAATAAAATCAATTCAGCCGTGCACTTAATAAAATTGGAGTGTAAAAGGTCTCAATTCCTATTGAGCATCAGAGTTTGAAAAACCTCTTTTATAAAACATCACTGCCATATTTTGCTAAAATTGAATTTTTTACATAAATTCAAACCTTGTGTATATAGGTTCGAACGAGGCCTCGCACAACTTCCATATAACAGCACATTGACCCACACACACACACACTCAGATAATAGTTTCTTGAAAAGAGGAGGTCACCGTGGTAACACGGATGTCGGGGGGTACCTAACACCTTCCCCCCGCATAACCAAGTCCCCGGACCCTAAACGAATCTCGGTTTCACCGACTCGTATATCAGTGTCACATCACTGGGTCAATGTGCAAACCTTTTCTCTGTTGTGTTGGTATAACCATTTAAAAAACCAACTAGCGACTCTTAATCATTCCATCATTTCGACATCATACATGTCGGACCTTTTTCACTTGTTTTTTTCAAACAAATCTCACCTAAAATGAGAACACCAAAGAACAAGTAACGGAAAGGGACACCTAAAAATCCCGACGTCGACATGCACTATTGATTCTCATTCATTTACTATTATGGGAGTTGGTGCAAGATTGATAATACTTGCATGACTAAGTTAAAAATGGAGGTATAGATGGAGGTACTATACTGTAATTCATATTTTCACATGTCTAGAACTATTGATTCACATGATTTACTATTGATTCACATGATTTACTATTAGGGGAGATTGTGCAAGTTTGATAATACTTGCAGGACTAAATTAAAAATGAAGAAAAAGAGGAAGGCATTATATATATATATGAACTGTAGTCGATCTGTTCGATGAGCCTGGATTTTACATCCGGTGCGTTTAATGCTTTTCTATATATATATATATATATATATATATATATATATATATATATATATATATATATATTTATTTATTTTCGTCCTTCGTGGCAGTTGATCGCTCTTATGGCTTTATTTACATTTCTGATCCCCCATGGAGGTGCTTCGTGGTTGGTGATCATGTCTGTATATATATATTTACCGCTTTTATATATATACCTGCTTACTGCTTTCATACAAATTGCAGCATTCTGTGCGCCTAGGAATCATGTGATCACAGATTCATCCCATTGGATCTAGATTCGGTTCCCATGATGGACATTTTTAGTCATGGCGACTTTGTAAATTATTCTGCGATTATGCGAATTTCCTCGAGATGGTTTCCATACCCACGAGGAAGTCGACATTATTTCTCAGATATATTATATTCGTCATTTTATACCTCGCATCCGTCAAATAAAATCAATTCAGCCGTGCACTTAATAAAATTGGAGTGTAAAAGGTCTCAATTCCTATTGAGCATAAGAGTTTGAAAATCCTCTTTTATAAAACATCACTTCCATATTTTGCTAAAATTGAATTTTTTACATAAATTCAAACCTTGTGTATATAGGTTCGAACGAGGCCTCGCACAACTTCCATATAACAACACATTGACCCACACACACACACACTCAGATAATAGTTTCTTGAAAAGAGGAGGTCACCGTGGTAACACGGATGTCGGGGGGTGCCTAACACCTTCCCCGATAACCAAGTCCCCTGGACCCTAAACGAATCTCGCTTTCACCGACTCAGATATCGCTGTCACATCATCACTTTGGGTCAATGTGCAAACCTTTTCTCGGTTGTGTTGGTATAACCATTTAAAAACCAACTAGCGACTCTTAATGAGTCCCATCGTCGACATCATACATGCTCGGACCTTTTCACTTGTTTTTTCAAAACAAATCTCACCTAAAATGAGAACACCAAAGAACAAGTAACGGAAAGGGACACCCAAAAATCCCGACGTCAACATGCACTATTGATTCTCATTCATTTACTATTATGGGAGTTGGTGCAAGATTGATAATACTTGCATGACTAAGTTAAAAATGGAGGTATAGATGGAGGTACTATACTGTAATTCGTATTTTCACATGTCTAGAACTATTGATTCACATGATTTACTATTAGGGGAGATTGTGCAAGTTTGATAATACTTGCAGGACTAAATTAAAAATGAAGAAAAAGAGGAAGGCATTATACTATAATATTTCGAGCCCCAAAATGTGCAATTATCAAAACTATATTTTCCTATAAATAGAAGCTCATTCTTCCTTCATTTCTCACCAATTCACTAAAGCTATAGAGCAATTATTATAGAGAGAAATTATAGAGAGAAAGAAGAAGAGAAGTCTGCTACCTCACTATTCCAGTATCCAGTCTTCTTTTGAGGTAAGGGGTATTATTCTTTCGTATTCATGAAGAAAGTTATTTTCTTTCAATAATCGTAAGGGTTGTTATTCCATTCTTTATTATTCTATTGGAATATCCTCATGCATGCGGATTACGCATGACCACAGTTGCATTCTTTATTATTCTATTGGAATATCCATGCATGCGGATTACGCATGACCTGTTCCATTATTAATTATTCATTGGAATATCACATGCATGCGGGTTACACATGACTCGGTCCCATTCTTTATTATTCGCTGGAATAACACATGCATCTTGGATTACGCGATGCACGGTGAATTTTTCATTATTCCATTCTTTATTATTATGTTGGAATAACTTTTGCTCTATGTGGATTACCAGCATGCATGGTGAATGATCCTTCGATTCATTCTTTATTAAATTGTGAAAATGATCATCTCACGTGGATTACTGCACGGCGGTGAAAATCCATTTGCGACTTCAGTATATTCTATTATACTTGTATGAGATATCATTTCTTTTGTACTCGTCATGAAATATCATTTTCTTTGATATTTTTTCTTTTACGAGTTACTATTCAAGGGTTACTATTCACCCGATTATTTTTCACTCTAGTATTATTCACTCGGGTACTCGGGGCACTTTTCGTGTCAGAGTACTATTCACGAGTTACTATTCACTCAATTACTATTCATTCTAGTATCATTCACTCGGGTATTCAAAAACTTGTTGCCTCTTTTTTAGTCTTAACAAAAGAGCTCTAACTTATTAAAGCATACATGTGTCAACAAGCAATACAGAGCAAGTAAAGTATCGATCCCATAGAGAAAGTTGTTTAATTCAAATCACTATGCATTAACTAAATCACTATATTTATATGCTCAAACTAATGAATAAGATTGGTTTGTTCTCGAATCGTGAATAACAACTAAAACAATAATAACGACGGAATAAATCAAATCTGGAAATAATGGGATTCTAACTTCATTTAATATTTTATTTAATCACCACTATCATGCATGACTTGTTCACATATCACAGGAAAGTAGCCAAGAGCACTAAAAGAGTCATAGCCATTTTTCAATGCACTAAGACCTACTTACACAACATCCACAGATGATAGACTCTATGTAATCATCAATATAACCAAAATCACTATATGTCTATGTGAAATTGCAACTATATTGAATTTAAGTACAAGCCCTTATTCTAACTCATACGGTGAAACAATATATATGTCTATCTGGTTCACGAAATACATAAGCCATATACAACAGCCCCATATACGTATACTATCATGATTACAATCCATACTTGCATGTTCATTGTCAATTCCATACAAGTACTGAAACGAATGGTGATCAAGCATTCATACATGCAAAACAATCATGATAGACATTCCATATGATATGTAAAACAATCCAGCATTCAAGCATGCAATCAAACTACATATTAAAATCCGTTAGAATCCCATAATGGAGTTTAGTTCATGACTGAACCAAAATCCATTATGGGATCAAATCTAAACATGATTAATAAACAAACAATTGGAAGATGAAAGATAGAACTATCAAACCCAATTGTTGAATATAATCCACTATTAATATTCAAATCCGCATAACAATCCAGCAAATACTAATAATAATCTACTCTGGTAGCAAACCCCAAGAAGAAGTAGAAAAGTAGAGTTTTTGGCCTCCTTCTACGTTGGAATCTCTCCCAGAGAGTAAACCCTAGTTACGATGATGAAAAGTATGACGAAAGGTATCAAAGATACGTCTGACACCAGTCAGATAATGTTTTTAATCACTTACAACCATTTTAATTAAAAAATAAAATAAAACAAATCAAAGAATTTCAGACTTTGGCGGCGTACGGCTTCCTCCTCCAAGACATTCCTCTCGCGTACCATGAGACTTGGAGTAAGTTATGATGTCCAGCCGGGTTCTCGCGTGGGCGCGCGTCCCCTAGGCTTGTCATGCTCACGGCCGCATAACTTATAGATGAGGTACCATTATCCGGTCGGGTATTTGGGTACTTTCACTGGTGCCGTCGCTCTCAACTCATCCCGCCACGCTTGACTTGCAGTTGATGAACTCTGGTTCTGCTCCTGAGTTTGGTTCTACATTGTTGCTGCTGCTACTAAAGTGTCCTATATCCATCCATGCTTGTACATCCATGCTCCATTCAATCCTCAGCCATGCATATTCCAGCTTTTGCCTCGCCTCATGCTTCCATTAGCCTCGTGCCCTATACTACCACCAAATTAGGCCGATTCCCACTTATTCACCAAAAGGAGTTTTAAGTATATGCAATGCAAACTAACATGAAATGAAGCTAAAACATACTAAAATGTACTTGAGATGGGCATAGTTCGCATGAATTGGTACACCATAAGTAGGTATAAAACCCATTTATCAGTATTCGGGACACTTTTCGTGTCGGGGTACTATTCACGAGGTACTATTCCTGAAATACTATTCACGGGGTACTATTCACCCAAAAAATATATTTCTTTTCTGTCCAAATTATTTTTGGTACATGAATATTATTCTTGAATTTTACTCTACAAAGCAGTATCATGTTGACAATTTGGACGTTATTGGTTCCTGGATAAATTAATTTATAAATCTTCAAAATTTATCCTTGAACTTGTTTTATTGAATTATTATGTCATTGTCATCATCATCATGTTTATATTGTAATGAAAGTCATCTTTGGCTTACGTGCATAGATGGACTTGGTATGATTATGACTAGGGATTATTCGGTATAATCATGACCGTAATGTAACGAATGATGTGGTAAAAGTCCTCATTGGCCCGTAGTACATTGATGGACAGTTATTGATATGATTATAACCAGGGATTATTCGATATAATCATAACCATTAATGATTACATGAATATCCTTGGCCGGTAGTGCAGGGATGATTTGATGATGTGGTTTATTTATTAAGTTGAGTCTCAGCGATAAAAGTGATGAAAAACTTTTTAAATCATAGAAGATAGTAGATTTTATGTTCTACTTGACTCTTCTAATGGATTGCTTATTTTTGCTGCAGTTGTTGATGTAAAACTTGTTGTCTATTGTATTCTATCAGTTGTTATATTGTGGAAGGCTAAGGATAATTTATTCTGCATTATCTTAGTCATAATATTTCTTATTGGGCTAGTTGAGCTCACCCTTTCTTTCATTGTTCTCTTCAGGAAATGAGAATATAGCTGGGACGAGTCGAGGACTAGAGTGATGGTCCAGGATAAATGGCTTTAGTAGTCCTCACTATTCTACGGAATAATGTGATAATAATTGTAATGAGGACACCATTGAGTGTGGATATTGTCTAGATGACAATATTCTTGTTTAAACTCTCAGCTATGTTTTGTCGTATTTTACACGACTGTTGTATAATTAAGTTGTATTTGAATTTATGTACCATGTATCTGGCGACTCAAGATGGGTGATGTATACCTGTTTTGGGGGCGTCACAGTAGACGTGAAGCAAGATAAGAGAAGAGCTTTAACAGAAAAAGGCTTTACTCAACAACTATGTGAATACCATTGAAAATGGCAGCTAAGCTGAGAGCCGAGTAGGCTAAGAAAATAGCATTCAAAAGATTGGCAGATCAGAGAGAAGATTCAAAGAATCATTCTATGAATCACCATGAACCTCCAAGACCTGAAGAAGAATAGATACAGAATCAAATCTGTACACAAACCAACCAAGTTTATGGGGATGCTAAATGCCAGACGGAGTCTACCAAAAGTGCAAAAACTTAGCAAACCTCAGGTGGTGAAGGTGTGCAAGCTGAGATCAGATCAGCTACACCAAAGAAGAAGAGATAAAATGCTAAGTACTCAAAGAGATCGAACTTCAAGAACAACTTAGTAGTTCGTCTAATGGTGATCCAATCTCAATGAAGAATCCAAAGAGGATCACAACAAGCTTCTAAGTATCAAAGGATGAAAAAATGTAAAGTCATCTTAGTATCTCAGCACCAACAACAATATCAACAAGAAGTCAGGGCCTGAAAGGTCCTTGTCCTAGGGACTAAACGAAGTTCCAAGGCTATTAGCCTTGAAGAGTTCTTAGTGAACTGATGTTCCAAGTCTGTCAGACTTGAAGAGTTCTTAGTAAACTAAAGTTCCAAGGCTCTTGGCCTTGAAGGAATCCTAGCGATTCAAAGATGTAAAGACTTCCTTAGTGAAATCCCTGCTTGTTGAAGCAGAAAAGTGGATTAGGAGCTTGTGTAACGCCCCAAAATCCGGTCTATCTTAAAACCCGAATTTCGTATGTCATGGTCCCACTTCTTTTCCAACATACATCATTATATAGTTAAATATAACAACATACATTCTCAATTCCTAGGTTTAAATACCTTATAACCTCATTCATTATAAATAATGATAATTACATTATTCTTTATCTCTTACAAGAGTGACTTTCATCCGCCACCAAGGATACATAATTGTTCATTAAACCAAACTATAGTTCAATTAAACTATTCTATATTACAAGTCTTGGCTTGATCTTCACGCTCGTCCATATACTGAATGGCACTTCTCCTGGATTCCAGTTAGCTTGATCTTTACGGGATCCTTAAGTTCTTTCTAACATCGTTCGCTGAAAATATTTCTCATTTAAAGCAAGTTTGAGCATTCAATTGCTCAGTAAGTCATAACAGTTGAATAAATAACCTCAAGAATTTAAACATTCCTTTAGAACTTTGATAACCGAACAAAGGTTATGAAGCATCTTGAATAATAGGAATAAATTCTGATTCCTATCATTTTAAAATATTAATCACATTCACTTTGAAATACTTTCATTCTTCTACTTTTTTTATACACATCCTGTCTGGCTAGAATCTTTAGCACAGACTTAACAATAATGTTTCATGTATAAACAGAACATTTTCATATTGAACAGTTCAATCACAGAATAGTTCATCTCATAGAAACACCGAAATGTTCAAATTATGGCATAAGGCCTCATACGTTCTACCACCTTGTACAAATATCGCACATTCACACATATACAGAACTTCACCAGTTCAACATCTGAGAAGTTTAAGAAACTAGCATTCATTTTAAATATGAATGAAGTTAGGAAACTTGCCTTACGCATAGCTACAGCTTACGCTGAACTGCTCATTCCAATCCCTATAAAACATATAAGGAAATAACACGTACACCAATTAGTCATATACCTGACTTACGCATTGGTTTACTTAACTTTAATTCTTAGGGTTCGCGTTCTTGCAATCTAAGTTTACGCGACCAACTTTCTTTATCGGTTTATGGCTTCATGACATACGGAGATGTCTTAACTCATACGATCATCTTTGATGATTTGTATTCTTATCTTCTTCTTATAACTTCTTTAGGAATCAGCACACATCGCTTCTCTGTTAGTAGTCCATATGGTACTTTGAGTGGTTTCTCATAAACAACTAACAAACAAGTTCCCGTCTCATCTACACTGCCATCACAGTGAGTTAGATCGGTTGCCAGTTTCATATATACCTCCGTTCTCTGAAGGAATTGTTTAGCCCAACTCCCATATGTTAACCATCAAAGGTTACGATTGTACTACAACCTAAACTCATCTAACTTATCTGAACCATTAAACTACAATGTTCGTTAAGTCAATTTCTTATTCCTTATGGCTTTTTGGCAACTAAGTGCCATACCTTAGGATTTATTCTTATCCGACTCACATTCAGCTTTCATTAATCTTATTATCGTTCGTTACGGCTTTCTTGATAATTCATATCTTACTTAATACTTTTGTTATCCATTACCTAAACCCCACGTTCATTACACCTTCTTAATGTCGAAGCCATATCGTTCGTTGTATGCTAAGACCGGTCGTTCATCGTTTACGTTTACGTTCATTACATTCTTTGTCTTTTAATCTCTTTCAATCATTTCGTTCAATCTTTACTAAAGGTTTAAATCACTTTTTTAAGTGTTACATTACGTGAACTACATGTTCATTATCTATCCGTATACTTCCCTCAGGAATTGATAAATTAAAAGCTCATTACTGGGCATTGCCTTGCACCGGTGTTGATGGCCCGATCTGGCGTTGTGGCGCCTCCTCCCAAGACTTAGTTGGCGCTGCGACGCTAGGCTCAACATCTCCAAAATTTTTCTAAGTGTTGAATCAAGTTTGAGACGCTTACTTCCCAATCTCATAATTTATTCTTTATAACTTGGAACGAGGTCGTTCCAAAGCCATTATCTTCCTTATCTTACGTACTTCAATTCCCCTTGGACAAAAATTCATTCTGAATCTGTTAACCTGTCATTCAATTGGCTTAAATTGCATTACTCATTCGTTTTACGTTATTAATATTCTTCGTTCGTTCGTCCGTAATTCGGTCATCTGAACTCCGAACTTGTTCTTTCTTGAGTCCACGACTCACGTTTTCCACGTTTTTTTACATTCTTATGAAACCCTACACCTTCGGATTCATTTACTAACTTTCTAATTTTCATTCGTCTTTTACGAAATTTTTGCCATAACTTCGTTATAGCTAAATTTAATTTGTTCTTCATGAACGTTTCTACCTTTCCTAACCAAGCAATAAGCAACTAACTTATACGTGATGATTTTAAACTTGTCCATCAAGTAACAAATTATACTACGATGGTTTTAAATTTGTCCATCAGCAACGTTCTTCGTGTTTTTCACGTGTTCTTCGCGTTTTTCTTTCGTTCTTCATTTTTTAATCCATACTTTGATTATGATTTCATTTTTCCTTGGAATTTGATGTTATAGAACACCATTCCTTACTAATATCCCTGAATCATTCATATGATTCATTCGGATCGCTCAAATTCATTACAAAACTTATACTTCCTTAAGAAATTTATAAACTAAATTTCTAATTCTTATTTCTTCGTGTTCTCATGATTTCAACCATATGAAACATCTTCTACTTCTATTCTCATTAATTTATGTTTTTAACATAGAAAACTTAAAGAAAATTTATTCAGAAGTTAGGTTTTCGATACCTTTCTTCTTTAATCTCCTTCCGTCAGACAAAGTTTGTTCACGAGAAAGCTTTTCCTCCTCCTCTTCCCTCCCATCCGAACTCTCTCTCTCTCAAGTGTTGGTGATTTTCAAAATCACCAACAAATGAAATAAGGCTTCCTTTTATAGATTTTTAAGGCTAAGGGAAATATAGTTATTTTGCCCCAAACCTCCTTACTATTCATGAAGCTTCCCTCGGAAGCTTCATGCTTCCGTCTTACGAAATTCGTCTAACAGTTTGAAAAACCGCGATTCCCAGAATTCAAATATTTTTGGATATTTCATCTTTCCTTTACAGATTAACTTTTACGCATTCTTCGGAACTTCGAAAAACTGAAAAACACTTTTGACGTGAAACGTTTTCCTTCACGTTTTCCCCTAACATAGTTAAACGAATGAAAAGTACATAACAATACTTTTTGTCATTTTTTTTCGTCCGATTTCTGCACTTTTTTTGTGAAAAACTTTTATCGTCTTTGTAAAACCTCAACTTTTATAAATAAAGATGAATTTTCTATAAATATAATTTTTGAATATTAAGGTGTGAATTTGTTATAACATTATAGTTGTGGATAATATTTATAAATTTTGTAAAGTACGCAAGTTGTTATATAATATTCGATTGGTCAGGGAATATTCGTACAACGACACAATCATTGGTGGACCCTATTAACGAAATTATTATTTGGATTGAGAAAACGCATAAAAACTTTTTTAAAAATAATGGCGGAAGTTTCACTGTTAATCTGTTGAAACACCCATGTGTTAAAAGTACAAATGTGCATGTGGTTGCATAGTAGCAGCGCCTAGGTATTGATTATTGATGCTTACGTGAGAAGTCACTTAGTTTTGTTCAATTATTGCTACGAGAATTCTGCATAGTATCTCATGTTATTTGATTCAATTATTGTCAATATTTTATATATTATTAAATAAATAATTGAGACGACAAAGTTATTAATATTATTATTTGCAATATTAACGATGTCTAGAATTTCTGTCAAGGAGATGTTTGGTCACCTAATTGCGTGCCAATAGGGAGAAATCCTTATTGGAAAGCCCCCTCTTTCCTGGGAACGACTTGGTCGATTAATATTGTGAATTATAATATTAATGATAAATACGTTCATATTTATTAAAGATGAAATTGATATTTTCATTATGTTGGAATTATTAGTGTTAATGAAAATCGACATCTAGTACGCTAATGATTAATGTCTGGAGGTTATATTGACCAATCGGGTAATTAATCGGATAAATGAGCAATTAATTGCTATTAATTCGCATGCTTATAATTATTTGTTCACATATATGTACTATTAATTCGCATGCATGTACTATTAGGGGAGGTGGTGCAAGATTGATAATACTTGCATGACTAAATTAAAAATGGAGGTATAGATGAAGGTATTATACTGTAATTATTTTTTTCACATGTATAGAACTATTTGTTCACATATGTTTACTATTGATTCACATGATGTACTATTAAGGGAGGTGGTGCAAGGCATTATACTGTAATATTTCGAGCCCCAAAATGTGCAATTATCGAAACTATATTTTCGTATAAATAAAAGTTCATTCTTCTTCCATTCTCACCAATTCACTAAGACTCACAAGAGCAATTATAGAAAGAGAAGCTATAGAGAGAGAAGCTTTAGAGAGAAAGTAGAAGAGAAGTCTGCTATCTCACTATTCCAGTATCCAGTCTTCTTCTGAGGTAAGGGATATTATTTTTTTCAGTATTCATAAGCAATAATATTTTCTTCCATACTCTGTAGTACGTGAGTAATATTATTTCATCTCGTATTCCTGATTATACCCTCATTTTGTTAAAGTATTGCTTCTATACTCCGTGAAATTAGTAGAATACCCTTAAAATTTGCGTTTCATCTAGTATCGTTTCACAAGGATATTTTCTGCACATTCTTGTTAAATTTTAAGCTTTTCATGCCGGAGTACTGTCCATGAGTAGTATTCATTTTTACGGTACTATTCACAAAGTATTATTCACGGGGTACTATTCACAAAGTACTATTCATGGGTACTATTCACAAAGTACTATTCATGAGTACTATTCACGAGGTACTATTTTCAAAGTACTATTCATGGGGTACTATTCACTCGAGTACTATTCACCCGGGGAATTACTCATGACAAAAATTGATTTCTTTGATGTCCAAATTATTTTTGATACAATATTATTCTTGAATTTTACTCCACAAAGCAGTATCATGTTGACCATTTGGACATTATTGAATTATGGAGAAATTAAGTTATAAATCTTTAAAAATTTATCAGTTGCTTTCTTTTAATTGAATTCTTATATCATTGTCATCATCCTCATGCTTATATTGTGATAAAAGTCATATGTGGCTTACGTGCATAAATGTACCATTGATTGGTATGATTATGACCAGAGATTATTCGATATAATCATGAACATAATGTTATAAATGATGTGGTAAAAGTCCTAATTGGCCGGTAGTGCATTGATGGACAATTGTTGGTATGAGCATGACCATTGATGATTACATAAATATCCTTAGCCCGTAGTGCAAGGATGATTCGATGATATGGTTTATTTATTAAGCTGAGTCTCAGCGATAAAGTTGATGAAAAACTTTTTAAATTATGGAAGATAGTAGATAGCATGCTCTACTTGACTCTTCTAATGGATTGCTTGTTCATTCATGCTTAAACTTGATGTTTATTGTATTTTATCGGTTTAACACTTTGTTGAAGGCTAACGATAATTTATTACGCATTATCTTAGTCATAATATTTCTTCTTGGGCTAGTTGAGCTCACCCTTTTTGCTTTCATTGTTCTCTTCAGAAATGAGAACGTGGGTTTGGACTAGTCGTGGGAGATTTACTGATGCGAGATGGTGGCTATAGTAGTCCTCACTATTTTATGAAATAGTGTGATAATAAATGTTTTCGTATTGTATAAAGAAGTTTGTATTTGATTTATGTACCATGTATTTTGCGACTCAGAATAGGTGATGTATACCTATTTTGGGGGCGTCACAGATGTACTGTTGATTATTGGTTTCACAGTTGTATGACTTTGGCCCGTAGTGCAAAGATGGATTATTGATTATTGGTTTACAGTTGTATGTCTTTGGCCCGTAGTGCAAAGATAGACTGTTAATTGTCATGACTATTGGTGTTACAATTTTATATCTTTGGCCCAGAGTGCAAAGATGAATTTAATGGAATAATTATAAACACGAACTATGAATTGGTATAACCATGATCTTTGGTGTTTCAGGTAAAAACAGGTGGTGAAAATTCTCTTTGTCTTGGGTACAATGAAGACATGTGGATTGGTGTTACATGAATAAAATATTGATGATGGATTTTTAATTTGGAGAATATAGTATACATTATGTTCTTCTTTACTCTTCTAATAGATTACTGATTTCGCTACAATTATGGTTGAAAACTTTTATCATCTACCATATGTTTTAAATATTTGATTTATTACTGACGAAGGCTATTGATAATTTAATTATCTTAGTCATGATATTCTTTACTGGGCTATTTGTGCTCACCCTTTTGCTTCACAATTCCTTTCATGAAATAGAAGTGTAGCTGAGACTAGCAGAGAGAACATGGGTATAAAGTGGTGTTTCGAATTAGTTGCGGTCATCATCAAGTTATAGAGAAGTGTGGAATAATAATTGTACTGAGAACTTAAAATTTGTGTCGTATTTTATACGTCATTTAATAGTTGATTTTGGTGAACCAAATAGGGTGATGTGAACCCGAATTTGGAAGTGTCAAAAATGCACCCCATTAGAATGAGGAGGACATGAATCTTTTCATGTTCCTTTGAGGACTTGAAATATTTGTTGTTGTATTTTATATCACATTGTAATAATTTGAGTATAAATATTGTCATATTATGCATGTTACAATATTTGTATTCAAACTTTACAGTATATGTGACGTTCACGTCAGTAGTGTCATTTTTGGCAACTCAAAATGGATTGTGTGGACCTATTTTGGGGGCATCACAAAATACATAAGTCAGAATAATTCACACTCCCGTGGGATCCTATCCCCTTAATGAATCGGATGGCATCTTCCATCTGTCTAACTTTCTTCCGGATATCTCCAGTCTCTCTGTCCTCTCGGAGGTCAGTTACTCCCTCATCAGATTCTTATTTGGGGCCTCTTTGGCGAGATCGATGTCGATTGGGGATACCGGGGTAGACATCTGCGTATCACTATCCTTTCCCGGTACTCGCATATCTCCTTATGCAGAGGATTCAGTTGAAGTTTTCAATTTGGGTTCTTGAGCCACCTTACACTCCTTTCGAGATATAAGAATAGGTTCTGATGAACTGTACTCGGCCATTTTGGCTGGTGGTGATCGTGACTTTTTGGCTCAAAATCAAATTCTAGGACCAATCTACACAACCGACATTTAGTTTAGTTTTGATATTTGTAGATGATATGGATGCATGACATGTTATGCATCAATTTAGGGGTTTTTAATCTTTTCCTGAAAAACAAGGGGTTAGTCATCTTAATGACGGGATAAGAAGAATAAGTAAATGAAATTTAAGATGGATGACTTTTATATAGGCTTAAATATTAATTAGTACCCTAAACTATAGGCCATATTCCACTTCAGTGATCCACCTTTCAAATTTGTCAATTAGATGATTGAACTATTAATTGTTTCCACTTCGGTCCAATTTAAATTGCCACATCATAAATTGATGACGTGGTTATTTCGGTGGGCCATTAGTCAGCTGATGTGGCTAAAAAAATACTTTTTAATTATGGATTAAACAATTCTGATAAAATAGAGGGTAAAATGGCCACAACAAAATTAATCCAGACAAATTAAACAAATTAAAATCTTCAAATCAATAACAATGGATCTAAACCAAGCCACAAAGTCGATAGCCCAAACTCGATGGAAAAAAGCCCTAGATCAAGAATCAACAATTCCGACATGAACACCATCCACTATGAACAAAACCATCGCCTCCCAAAGCCAATACAGAAAAATTAATTGTACCAAAATTCTCATCAAAATTCTTTCTCACTTATCCCAACAATATAATCATCAAAACCCAAATATTTCTTCTTCTGCTACTGCCGCCATGGATTTCGGTAATACAAATTACAGAGCTATTACAGATGTCGCCGTTAACAAGTTTAAGAAGTTCATTTCCTTACTCGATCGTAAATCGGCCCGATCCGCTTGGATTCGGAAGAGGCTCAATCCTCGAACAACCAAAGATCGCTGGATCAAACCCAAACCTATGAATCGAGTCGATGATTCGATCGGTTACCCATCAGCATCACCATCAAACGGCGGAGAAGGAGCAAATTTCTAATGTGTCCCGAATGTGTTGTCCCACTCTGGTTCAGCATTTACCTCCCATTCCTATACCTCTGCCTTTATCTCACAATCACAATCATCATCAGTTGGTAAAAAATGTCTTGATGGAGAAGAAGGAACCGATTACTACCATTAATATTAGAGCTTGGTGGAAAGAGAAGGTTAAGTTTGATAAGAATGGACCCGTAGCCATAGCCAAGTACGAAGTCGAGTTTTTCGCTAAGGGTGAAGGAGTTGACTATCAAAATGGAAACCCCCAAAATGTTCTGCAAGATTTGCAAGATGCAACTTTGGGATCTCTTTTGTCTTCTTTGATGCAGCACTGTGATCAACCTCAGAGGAAGTATCCACTAGAGAAGGGCGTTCCCCCACCTTGGTGGCCATCTGGGAACGAAGAATGGTGGCTAAGATTAGGGCTACCCAAGGGTCAGAGGAAGTATCGATTGTAAGGGTACTGATATGAGGATATATTTTAAGTTAATGTTTGTTTAATGTTAATTATTTTTGGACAATTTTACCCTCTATTAAATCAGATTTATTTAATTTATAATTAAAAAAAAAAAATCCACACCAGCTTCTTATGGCCCCACACAAGTAGCCACGTCAGCAATTTCTGATGTGGCAGGTTCAATTTGTTGTAATCGAAAAAAATTAATAGTTCAATCATCTAATTGACAAAATTGAAAGATGGATCACCAAGTGGAATATGGTCTATAGTTTAGGGTACTAATTCATATTTAAGCCTTTTATATATTTGGAAAGTAACAATGCATGAAGAGACATCCTGTGCGTTGGGTTTATTAGAAGCTGGCCTATTTTATGGTTACTCTCACGGGCATTTTGAAATTGGTTCCCAGATCTTCGCAATTTATTTGATGAAGACATCCATATTTCAATTGGAGCGGATCTGAGTGATGCATTTCCTTAGCCTCACAAGAGAACACTCTATAGAGTCCAATAATAAACAACTGACGGGTTCTCCTCCTGATGGAGGAATCACATAACATGCATTTATTGTCATCACCGCATGTAAATGATGACATTTTGAGAATCACTAATATATTATGTGAGACACTAATATAAAGCTCTTTAAGATTTGAGACATTCATCACGTAGAGATCATTTACACAATATGCAAATACAAAATGGAAATCAAAAAGATTGAACGAGGCTTAAGCCCTCTAAATCCCCAGCGGAGTCGCCACCTGTCGACGACGGGGAAAAATTCTTTTCCTAAATGTTTCTACCCTTTGTATTTCACTATGTCGATTGATTTATTAAAGGGGAGATTTTACGAAAGGACCAACATGACTGTTGATGAATTTAAAAAGATTGATTTGCTTATGATAGGACTGAATTAGACAGAGTCGCCATTTGGTATAAGTTTAAATGGATGTACCAACTTATCCTGATTTTGAAGGTTTTCGCAATATGGTTCAATATGTGAATCCATAGAATTGATCTGGAAACCCAAGTTTCATAGAGTTCGAGGGCTTGCTTAAGCGAGGGGAGGGTGTTAGGCACCCCCCGACCTCCATGAAAACACAATTATCGCATCTGATTTATTTCCTATGCATAAATTGTGTGTGTGTGTGTGTTTGTGTGTGTGTGTGTGCTTTATCTTTTATTGTGCTCAGTGCTTTGATTTTAAAGTTTATTCTAAGGCTCATTGTGAGTTATTTGAAAGAAGTGTTGTAACTCTTTGAACTTATGCACAAAGGATTTAATTAAAGGAAAAGTTCATTATAGACAAAAGTATATAGCAATGACGTTTTAGAAAACAAGGTTTTCAAATCGTTCGTCAAATTGGAATCGAGATCCTTTGATACTTCCGGTTATAAATCCTAAGTCTAAGATGTTTATTCTGAAAGTAGTGTTGTACCTCTTTAGACTTATGCACGAAGGATTTGATTTATATAAAAGTTCACTTTTAGAACACAATATATATCAATGATGTTTTAGAAAATAAAGTTTTCAAATCCTTCGTCAATTAGGAATTAAGGTCCTTTAATACTTCCATTTATTCATCATAAGTATTTATCCTCAAAATGCTTTATTATTATTATGAAAGGTCTTTGCTATTTTAATTGGAAAATCTTTTTTGAGTGATGATGCATGAAAGAAAGCACCAAAAAGGGTTGGATCATCATTGGGCATGAAAGCCATCTCGATGAATCTGAACACCCGCAATCACAAATTTCACTATCACGGAATCTTAAATCCGACTTCTCGGGACTAACTCCTCAAACTCATTTTAAGATCCTATATTACATGTACAACGATTTTGCGTTATTTTAACATTACATAGTAAATGAAAATTCCATAGTGAGAATCTAGTCAAAATCCGATCATTAGATCTCGACCCCAGGATTCCAAGGCTCACATTATTATACTTAAACATATATATAAAACATATCCTAAACTCGATGTTAGGTGATTTCATCGGTTGAAATCCCTATAACGAGTCAATAGGACCCCCTCACATCTAAATATAGATCTAGGGCTCTACGGGATGACCAGGACTAACCAAAAGCATTTAAATGACTCGATCTACCATAGATTTTAGCCGATCTAGCTTTTGGGTTAGGGTTTCAAGCTTTATAACCGATTAAAGTGTTAGATCCGGCTAGATCTAGATAAATATTTTTAATGGACTTAGTTTCTAACAATATATACACAATATAATTGGTAAAATCTCTAGACCTACCAACTAATACACAATATATATGTAAAACAACAAGTCTAACTATATGTATACAATATATAAGATAGATCTAGTACATTGAACAAAATTTTACAAAGGAAATGAGCAAAAGTTAGCCTTTTTCACCTTTGGGAATGCGTAAACAAGCGTCCCCGGATACAAATCTAAGCTCTATAACTCAAAGTGTATGAGATCTTGACATTCAGATAAGGTACACTTAGAAGGGGGGGGGGGGGTTGAATAAGTGTAGGAACAAACTATGACCAATTTTTTAACTTTAAATCAAACTACTGAATTCAGCCTACTATATTAATGAATGCAGCTTACTGAATTAATATAGCCTACCGAATTGACTCTTTGATTTTATGAGAATGTCTTCCTGAATTTATAACTTAGTGAAAATACTTGGTGTTAATGAATTTTCTTAAGATAATGCAAATATTCAAATTTTAATTATCAAAACAATTAACTAACTTTTGTGAGAAAATAAAGTAAAGCAATTAATAAAATAAACACCAAGATTTGTTACGTGGTTCAGCTATTACCCACTATAATAATAGCCTAGTCCACGTCCAATATCAACTAGTATTGGAGACTCACTTTCTTTCTTTAAAACGACTTGTTACAAAACAGGCTCTTTCAAATCTTGAATTACAATAATTCACTTGAGCACTTTTGCTCCTTGTGCACCAATGCACTCCTTAAGCATTTATGCTTCCTTGAGCCTGTTTGTAAACAAATCTTAATCCACCCGGATTAAATTCCTTTAGACAACACTTTGTCTAAAATAAGAAAATTACAAATATAGAGGTCTAATGATCAAAGAAAATAAGCAATTTAACAATGCAAGGCTCAACTAATGTATGCAATGATCAAAGAGTAAAAAAAGAGATATCACCAATTTAGAGCTCACGAAAATTTGCTGGATAATAATCTGAATATTAATTGCACAGCAGCTTGTATATTTGCACTAAGAATAATAGAATAACTTTTTAAGTATGATAGTGCAAAAATTAATTTGAGTGTTGTATATAGCATTGATATCTCAGTTGTTTTTATAGCCCAAAATAATATTACCGTTGCCCTCCATAAAACAAATTAGTTCCGTTGGAAACAGTCAAAATATATTTCCATTAAAACCAATTCAGATAGATAGAGATATAAAAACTACTCCATGTATTTCTCAAATCAATTTTATTATCTGTTTTGACTTCTCCAATATCAAGTCTCCTATAGCAATCATGACTTTTAAAGCTGCCGCCACAAGTCATACTTCCTTTATAAGATATATCAATTCCAAAATAAATGCAAAGGAAAGATTAACACAGCTTTTGAAATAAACAAACTCAGAAGATATAAAGGAGTGTTAGTTCCATAAATAATGAAATGTGAATTCTCAGGATATGTGAGTTCCGAAGCCTATTCAAGTAAACCACTCAATTTTTTGTAATCATTATCCTGTCGTCACAAGCTCAACAACTTCCAAGAAGCACAATAATTCTAATTAACATTAATTCTCTTCACACGTGTAGCAGTCAAAATAATTTAGGATTTTTCTCAAATAACTTAACATATATCTGAATCCATATTATTTTGCTAACCAACCTATTTTGCAAGACACGAATCATTTAGCTTGCATAAAAAATGTTTATCATATTAAATGCACATAATATGTCCTAGAGTCATGTATTGAAAAATTAAATATTTACAATGACCTTACATATAATCTTAGGACACAAATGTCTTCAAAGTCTGTGATCAAATCATCAATGATTCTTTTATCAACTTCCTGAAATTTCACAATAAACAATTTAGTACAAAAACTCAAGTCATCATTAAAACTATAAGGTTAGAATATTAACAAGTCAACAGATCTATGATATATGTGGAAGATTTGAGCTAAATCTAGTGTTAGAATTCTAAACCCGAGCCTTTCTCTCTCTAGATCCGAGCTTCTCTCTCTAACTTCTTCTCTTTTTTTCCTAAATGAGTTATTGGCTGCTGGTTAAAGGCCTGAGAGCTAGTCACATGTATACTTTGATTGAATCTCTCTAGTCGTAATTGTACTTTGATTGAATCAGAGTCCAAGAAGATGATGCAATTAATCGAAAGGTATCTTTCTGCCCTAAGATCATCCATTGGCTCGTCTTTGATATCTCGCAGCTTTGATGATTGTTGTGGTGACTTCGATGGCCACATTCTCAGGTATGCGATCCTCATTTGGTCAGCGTCATGTCTGGGTGTCGTTCTCACTTTGATTTTTCCACGGGTTTATCTCCAGGGTGAAATGATGCTTTTTCCCTCCCTCGGGGTTGTCTCCAAAGTGAAATTATGCTTTTACCCTCTTGCAAGGTTAGTCCATGGAAAATGAAATTTTAAGTGTCTACACTTATCATTTTGGTAACCTAAGCACGTTACTTTATGTTTTAGACTCTTCCTGCCTTCAGATGTGTTCTTCATATGCTCGATAAGGCAACCTCTCAAGAAAAAATGTCAAAATCGAACACCTTCAAGAGGAAGCAAAAACTCTCCAAACCGAACTAAAAAAAGAGCAAGATCATAACAGCGACACCATGATCCAATCCCAAGAGTTGTTGTGCCAATTAAAAACTTTAAGCTGGCAAAGCTCTAAACTAACCGAACAAAGCAGAAACTTTTGGAGGACATGATCGATCTCAAAAGAGAGAATGAAGAGCTGAAGAATATTATAAAGGACTGCGAAAGCCAACTCTGGGACATGCATAGCCAGATAAAAGACTTGGTTAAAGGAGGTTCCCAACTGGAGAAAGAGTCAAATGACCTTCAGAATCAAGGCCAATAAATCACCGAAGCCAATAAACGAAAAAGTCATTGATGAGTACAAAACTTCTTCCGAGCTTATTGAAGTTGTTCTGGAGCAGTTCGATAAAGGCTACCAGTTCGTCAAGGCCAACATCAAGGTAGCCGACTTCGACCCCCTCCTCCTCGGCTTTTTTGATGATGAAGAAAAGGAAGGAACCAAAACTGAAGAGGATCCTCTTACCGATCCTTAACTTTATATTTTTGAATTATTAAGAACTCTATATGAAGCTTTTTGTGTAATGGATAAATGTTTATATATATTTACAAATTTTGAAAATACAAATCATTTAAAAGAAAAATTACCTCTTTATTAATAATGTAATAAGACTAAAATTCAAACAAATATTCACCCCCAATTGGAGATCTATAAATTCTAAAAAAGAAAAAACTACACTTGTAAATAGAAAACATATCTTATTGATAATACTTGTGAAACCTCCCTATATGTCATGTAATTTTTATTTTTGCACCCTTTATAGTCCGAAATTGATACATTTTTGGCTTCAGTACCTCGACAACTTCATACGGTCCGTCCCAGTTAGGCATGAGTTATCCCGTATTCTGAGGAGTAGAAGTCTCGGCCTCCCGAAGTACCAAATCTCTAACCTCAAACATTCGTTGTTTAACCTTCCAATTGTAATGCAAAGTCATTCGTCGCTGGTAGACGACCAACCTTATCATCGTTGAATCCCGAACTTTATCTAATAAATCTAGATTAAATCGAAGACCTTCATCATTATACAACTCAATGAATTGACTAACCCGAAAAGAGGGAGAACTAATTTCCACTAGAATAAGGGCATCAGTACAGTACGCCAACCGAAAAGGAGAATCCTCCATGGTGGTCCAAGGCATAGTTCGCTAAGACCATAAGACACTGCATAATTCTTCTGGCCATCGGCCTTTAGCTTCGTCTAATCTCTTTTTGATGTCATTCAATAAGGTCTGATTTGTCACCTCGATCTAATCATTGGACCGAGGTCTAGCCATCGAGATCGTACGATGCTGGATGTTCAAATTCTTTAAGAACTGATCAAACTTGGTTCCTACAAACTAAAGCCCTATTGATTTGTAGATTTAAGAACATACAATCTAATTATTGTAATAACAAAAATATGACATAAATCATATTTAAATTTTTTACTGCAATCCCAAGATCACCTTGATGTGATATTATTAATCGAAGAGAGATAAAAGATATAACTTTACAAAGATGAATCAACTCCTTAATTTGATCTTTAAGTTCCAATCTTTTTCTCTTTCGTGCTTTTTCAAATCCTCGGATCAAACATTAGCTACTCAACAGTGCAAATAGCTCTAAAGGTGATCCACCAAGAGAATATTGATTGAAGAAGTAAATTTAGGTCTCTCCAAACCTTAGGTGGCTAACCCTAATTCTCTCTCTCCTAACTCAGGATGTATAGAATTATATTTCCCCTTTCTCTTACTAATACCAACATCCATATATCTATACTAACACTATCTCCTAAACTTCTTAAGACTTAGGGTTTTAATTTAATTCTCAAACCATTTAAGAACTAAATTACTTATAATAATAATAATAATAATAATAATAATAATAATAATTAATAATTAATAATAAATAATAATAATAATATTTCTTATTAATTTATAATTAGTATTATAAATATTAATTATTTCTCTCAAATACTACATTATTATTTTTAAGCCAATTACTTCTAAAATAATATTTCTCTTTTATGGTGTGACCCTTTAGGTTCAATATTATACCGCTATTAGAATAAATAAATTAGAACCACTCTAATATTATTTATAATGAATGAAACTCCTTTAATTTAAATATCAATAAATAATATTTATTCTACATCATGAGTGACACCTCTCAGCATATCATGACTATTCAGATAATATGAAATCAACGTTTAATCACAAAGAACCTATTCCGTGAATACTTACCGTACAATTTAATCCTTCTACCATACAATGTCCCGATAAAACATAAAACATGGAATTTCTAACAAGTCTTATTTATTTGATCATATGCATTTCAATTCTAAAATGCATAACTCTATTAATGTAAATTAGAAACTCCTTTCTAATATTTCCATCACCTTGGCTAAGGATTTCTGAGTTGTCATCTATCGAATCGCGTAGGACATTCTTTCCCTTTACTGGAAGTGGTAGATCCTTTGTTGATTATTCATCTACCTCCATATACACTTTATTATAACCGAACATCCCTTTGATATATCTAAAGAGTCTTAAGGAATATGACAAAGTATAATTCAGAGTACACAAGGTACTATGATGATCTCAAGTACAAGAATTACTTGTACTACTATCACTATAGGAACTCCTATTGTTAAGCAAGTAAAACTTCATTAGGAGTTCCATAAGTAAGTCACGCGTAGTGAACTTATTCTCTAATAAGCACCTACATACTTGCTTTTGTGTTTCCACACAAATGATTATGAGATCAATCTTCCTCTTCAGCAGAACAAACATAGTATGTACTAATCTATCCGAAGTTAGTAACCCCACATTAGTGATTCAACGATTAGGAACATTTTAGTTTTAGAGCTATTTAGAATTTAAATCTCATTAACATGAACTCTTCATGGTTCAAAAGCATTACTCCAAAACAACAGGTTTATCCTAATTCATTTCCCAATTAAACATGGATAAAGAATGTCTTTAATTAAATGAATTCTTTTATTAATAAATGAACAAGATTATAAAGTAAATGTTTATCGCATCCAATGTGATTGGTTTGAGGGCATACTACTTTCATGCTCGTTGTCTGACACCATGGCCACGAGAATACCTTAATGAAACACCACCGACTCCTTGAAAAATTGCATACAATCCTGCTCGGTGATCGTCCCAAGAGGTTTGGCCTCCACCCACTTGGACATGTAATCAATCACGACAATTACAAATGCTTGTTGAAGGCCTTTGGGAGGGGACCCAAGATATCAATTCCCCATACCGTAAATTGGATCGGGAACAAAACCAATGACAACTCCTCCGGAGGCCCGTTCGGAATAAGGCTATTGAGTTGACACTTGATGTGACGCCCCCAAAATAGGTATACATCACCCATCTTGAGTCGCCAAATACATGGTACATAATTTAAATACAAACTTCTTTAATACAATACGACAAAACTTAGGTGAGAGTTTTAACACGAATAATGTCTCGTAGAGAGTATACAAACTCAAATAAAGTCCTCATTACAATTATCATCACACTATTTCACATAATAGTGAGGACTACTATAGCCACCTATCTGGACCGTCACTCCGTTCCCCGACTAGTCCCAGCTATATTCTCATTTCCTGAAGAGAACAATGAAAGCAAAGGGTGAGCTCAACTAGCCCAGTAAGAAATATTATGACTAAGATAATGCAGAATAAATTATCATTAGCCTTTAACAATGTTAAACTAATAAAATATAATAAACATCAAGTTTAATTGCAGCGGGACAAGCAATCCATTAGAAGAGTCAAGTAGAGCATGATATCTACTATCTTCTATGATTTAAAAAGTTTATCAACCGTTTTATCACTGAGACTCAACTTAATAAATAATCCACATCATCGAATCATCCCTGCACTACGGCTAAGGATATTCATTAGTATCACCAATGGTCATGATCATACCAACAACTGTCCATCAATGCACTACGGGTTAATGAGGACTTTTACCACATCATTTGTAATATTTCGGGTCATAATTATATCGAATAATCCTTGGTCATGATCATACCAATCAACAGCCCATCTATGCACTACGGCCAAAGATGACTTTCATCACAATATAAGCATGAGGATGATGACAATGATATAAGAATTCAATTTAATTGAGAGCAAGAATAAATTTTAAAGATTTATAATTCAATTTATCCAGAATTTAATAATGTTCAAATTACCAACATGATACTGCTTTGTGGAGTAAAATTCAAGAATAATATTGTATCAAAAAAAATTTGGACAAAAAAGAAATCAATTTTTGTCGTGAATAGTACCACGTGAATAGTACTTCGGGAATAGTAACCCGTGAATAGTACCCCGACATGAAAAGATTAAAATTTATCAAGAATACTCAGAATAATATTTCCATGAAAAGATACTAGATGAAGCGCAAATATCAAGGATATTCTACTAATTTCATGGAGTATAGAAGCAATACTTAACAACATAAGTGTAGAATTAGAAATATAAAACAAAATAATATTACTTACATACTACAGAGTATGGAAGAAAATATTATTTCTTACTAATATTGAACAAGAATAATATCACTTACGAATACGAAAGAAATAATACCCCTTACCTTAGTAGGAGATTGGATACTGCAATAGTGTAGTAACAGAATACTCTTCTTCTTTCTCTCTTATTCTCTCTATACTTTCTCTCTCTATAGCTTGAATGAATTGATGAAAAATAATGAAGAAATGAGCTTCTATTTATAGGCTTGGCAGAGTAAGGGTAAAATAGTCTTTTCTCCATAATTTATGACATCATCGCTGACATCATCGATCATATTACATCATTGCTTACCTCATCGTCTGATGACATCATCGCTTACCTCATCGTCCGATGACATCATCACTTACATCATAGGAATTCAAATTCAATTTGTTCTCTTCCACCTCCTTTTACTTTTATATCATGAATTTACTATAATAATGTTACCATTCTAATTATAAAAAAATGTACTATTATATAATCACATCATACTACTATAATGTAATATTATAATAATATATTTGAATTAATTATTTTATCAGAAAAGATAAAATACCAACTTTCAACAAATGTCATATGCTAAAAATTCCTCAGTTTAAATCCACATTGAATAAATATTTTCTTATCATATATATCAATAATTAATTATTCACAAATAATATTACAAAATTACAATATCGACAACCAGGTCGTTTCCAGGAAAGAGGGGGCTTTCCGATAAGGATTTCTCCCTATTGGCGCACAATTAAGTGACCAAACCCCTTTCCTCTACAGAACTTTCTAGACATTGTCAATAATGCAAATAATAATATTATTCAAATAATACAAACTATTGATTTGATAATTTGAAATACTATGCAATGACAATTATTGAATCAATAATATAAAATATCAATGTAGCAATTATTGAATTAATAAAATAAAATATTAAACAGTAATTACTATAACAATTATTGAGTAGTGACTTCTTACGTAAGCATCAATAATCCAAGATATTGTACAATATCGTGTGCTACTATGCAACCACGCGTATTACTGTACTTTTATCAACGGGTAATTCAACAGTTAACGGTAAAACTTTCGCCGTTATTTTTATAAAAAGATAATTTTTTTTGTTTTCTAACTCCGACAATAATTCTGTTGTGGGGTCCACCAATGATTGTGTCGTCGTACGAATATTCTCCGATAAAAAGAATATTTCCTGACCAAACGAATATTTTATAACAACTTGCTTACTTTGCAAAATTTGTAAATATTACCCACAACTATAACATTATAACAAATTCACACCTTAATATTCAAAAATATAATTCGAGAAAAATTAATCTTTATTTATGAAAGTTGGGGTCTTACAACCTCCCCTTCTTATGAAATTTTATCCTCAAAATGAGGGTACATACCCGGTATGTTGAAGAGGTGAGGATACCTTGATTTCATTTCAGATTCTAACTCCCAGGTCATTTCCTCAACATCGTGGTTTCTCCACAAAACTTTGACTTCTGGTATAACCTTGGAGCGTAGAATATGTTCCTTCTTATCCAAGATTTTGACAGGTACCTCTTCGTCTTTTAAATCTTCCGCTATCTCGTCTGGTTCCAACTCAATAATGTGGTTCGGGTCTTCCACATATTTACGTAACATGGATACGTGAAAAATGTTATGAACACGAGACATACTTGGCGGTAATGCGAGTATATAAGCCAAAGTGGTGACACCCCCAAATCCGGGTACTTCAATTCCACAGATTTGGTGTTCACTATCCAATTAAATCATAACTAACTACCCATAAACAAAGGATATAATTAAACTCAAAAGCTTAAATAATAAATCTCCCATCAAGGGTTACATAATCTCAAGATAAATCCCAGGTCATCTAACCTTTAATACAATCATCAGCGGAAATTAAAACATGATCATAATTAAATCTAATACATAAACTTCATAAATAAAAGATAAATTAAACGTTGTCGTCTAATTAAGCACTTTGTCCTTGCCCTTGCTTGTAGAAAGCTCGTCAACCTTCTTAACTTCATCTGTATTTTTTTGTGCAAGAGTGAGCAAACAATTGCCGACGAGAAGGATAATATACAATAACGTTTTATGAATGACAATTAACTGAGCTTTCAATGGTAAGAGGTTATTACCGGAACAATAAACTTTAATTCAGCAACTATGAGTTCAAAGGAATAATGAACATTAAATTAACAATAGATATCAACATCAAAGAATACACTGAGGGTCACAAGACCACGAACTCTATTCTAGGTTTTCAATTATTTCTACTTTAACCTTTAACAGTCTAAAAGACTATAATCATCATCTTCATCCTAGGTTAACAGGTGTTTCTACTGTAACCTTTAACAGTCTAAATGACTATATGGACCATTATTTCGTACTCCAGGTGATCAGCCCTTTGTACTATGTATTGTGCAAACATTTTAACGCTAGCGTATTTCTAAAATAATCACCTAATAATAGGGTTGTTCATCTCAGCTTAGATCATCGGGTTCCGAACCAAATGAAGTTTGGTTGGAAATTAGCTTTCAAGAAATTCTAGATCTTTAGAATGCTCATCAACCAAGTACTGGTTAAATCAGATAGAAACAAATAACTATTCAAGAGTTTGATTATAATATATTCATGAACAAGGTATATCGATGAATCAATAAGAGCTAGAGTATTAAAATTTTCTAAATTGAACAAATGTTATCATCGATAAATGCTTTCAAAATTTGTGTGAGTACATATGCAAACCAAAGGAAGTTTGGTTTAGGTTGACTTCAAGGGAAATTTAGAGTTTAGAACATTCATCAACTAAGGATTAGTTGAATTGGTAAAGAATCGCTAGACAACTTAGAGTTCGGTACAATAATGTAAGATAGTACAATGATATTGGAGAACGAAGATCAAACAATAGTTATTAGTAGCTGAATAAACAACATTACTGACTTTGAATAACAAAAGTAATCTCGTTTGAAATAAAGAAATAAAGATTAACTAACTTGTTCAACAATTAAATGAGAGTTAAAGAATTCGCATGACAATAAATCGTCAGACAAGAGGTTAGAGTTAGAGAATCTGCATAAGTATAACATAATAGTGAAAAGTAACCTTGCTGAATAATAAAGTAGCAAAGGTTGGGGAACTTGCCTCTTGCGTAAGCTATACAATTACTCACGTACTCCAATATCCTACCCATTTTAGTGCAATCACAATATCTATTAGACATGTTAACATCCACTTCCAAAATAACACCCATTTCTAGCTAAACTTGTTAATTTAGTACAAGTCTTATGCTACTAGATAAATATCAGAAATTTCAAGTGTTAACCTTCACAACACTTGTTTAATATTCATTATATACACTAAGTTCTAACATATCACGCTCATAGCTTATAATTCATTTTACAAAGTTGAAATTATCAATGACATGACACGGTACTGAATTAACCTCTTTGATACATGTTTGACACCTTAACACAACCTTAGACCAAGCTATAGTGGTATTTCAAGGTCCAGTAGTAGCGTTATGAACTAATCGTCTCAGAGATAGTATGGCCATGCATGCGCCATACACAAGTTCAGGGACCGTAGCAGATTGCTGCCAAAGACAGATCTTCCATTTAAGCCTTGACACCGCCAAGCAATTGCCAAAGGTACTACAGAAACTAGAAAGGCTATGAACAATGGTTTAATTTTAGCCCAACTAACACGAATTTCACCCACAAAACAGTGAATTTAACACAAACAATTGATATATAACTATCACAAACATGTTTCCTCACATAATCAACCACTTAGAACAATTTAAAAACAACTTCAACTAATTAAATTCCATGTTTTCATGCAAAAACACCATTTTTGACATTCTTCATATAATTCATCACTTTGATCACAATTCTTGTCCAAATCACTTCGTTCAAACTACGTTCTCTTCATTTCTTAATGGACTAGCATAAACAAGACTCAATTTACAGTTTAACATACAAATTGGCCACTAAAATTGGTACTTTTCACAAGCCATATGAAAATATACACTGTTAATTATCTTTCCTACTTTTTGAACGAAATTAGCATACAATTCTTGCTTAAACACAAACTCTAATCATCATAAACACATATACTCATAATTACTAATTATATATCAATAATTCAACACATTAAAATCACAGAGCATGAAATTTTATGCCGTAAACACCCATATATAAACATATATACATATATAATATTAAGGTTAAAGAAAATACCTTCAATTGGCTTGTTAATTCTTGTTAAACACTGAAGTTGCTTGGTAATCCTTAGGTTTTCTCTTAATTCTCCCAACTCTCTCTATAATCTTATACTTAGCAAAACTCAAGCCAGTATGTGTAAAACATAAAACCGATATGGCCATAACCCCTATACTAAATATATCAGTTACAACTAATAAACGTATATGTTATAATTATATTTTATTTATTATTTAATATATTTTATTTATAATTCAAATATTAAAAGAAATCCAAAAGCCATAAGGCTTTGTTTGGGAAAAAGTCTTTAAAATAAAGACTTAATATATTTAAGTCTTGTTTGGTCAAAACTAAATTAAACTACTTTAATTTTATTTTAATAAACCCTTTAGTTTATAATTTATAACCACACATGACTTATTTGGATTTCCATATCCAACATTAATAAAATAATCATACATACTATATTTTAAATAAATACTCCACTTAAATAAATATTACAAAATTATAATTTTATTATAATTTTTTTTAATAATTTAATATACCACCTTAAATTATTAAATTAAAACAAAAATATAACATCTCAAGTTATAATACAATTCTCCAAATTGTAAATTTAATTCATAAATATTTAATAACAATAATCACATCAACATCAGTTAAAATATTTATTTAATTTAATAAATATACCATATTAACATCAATTAAAATATTTATTCAATAATAAACACCTCAAATAAATATTTAGATAATTTAATAAATATTTAAAATTTAAATTTGAAATTCTGGATTGTTACATTCTTCCCTCCTTACAAGGATTCTGTCCCCAGAATCACGACTCAAACAATCAAATCGTCACATTATTCCCTTCTTACAAAGATTATGTCCTCAAAATCGAAGACACAAACCAAACAAATAACTTAGGGTAATTCTTCATCATTTCAGCTTTGAGTTCCCATGTAGCCTCTTCGACGTTGTGGTCCCTCCATATCACCTTCACAGAAGGTATCCCCTTACCCCTGAGCATTTGTTCTTTTCTGTCAACTATCAGGATAGAAATTTCCTAGTAGCACAACCATAACGGTTCGTACTTGGTCACATGATTGCAATCGAGCTTGTTCGATCATCTCAACGAAACATGAAACATTATGAATGCGCTCTAACTATATAGGTAAGGCTACCTCAAAACCATCTTTCCAACTTTATCAATGCTTCCTATACTATAACCATTTATACCCAATATAGTTCATCAAACTTACCATACTTTGGAAATCCAGGAACTTGCCATAATCATATGAGTTTAGGAACTTATCCTAGTCAGACCATAGGCGTCCATTCGCTGAGGGGTTCAAAATATACCATATAATTATTACTCACGAACTTACCATATGCTTTAGTTTTAAGAACTGAACCTAATCTTAATATCATCTAACTTAATCTTAAAAACTTCTAACTATCAAATATATACATGAGAAAAGAATCACCTTTCCACCACATATACCTTGATAGCGCGATACCGATATTCCAATGATTATCAATGTGATAAACCAAGTATATGCACAAAACCCCTGCCCATACAAAGGTTTGTACGACTTAGTCACCATATGAGTCCTCAGTTGAAATCCCACATAACATTACCTTACTCTTAAATTATTTCTAACTTCTCCATAACTTGTTCAATGCGGATTCCTCATATGACATTATCGGAAACTTCTCGTGCGCTAAGCACGCCTTCCGATGTTTGGACTTCCTTTTAGCTTGGCAATCGATTTGCAAATGATATGACATACTTATTTCTAGTTGTGTTCCACACGTTCTTGCAAACCCTTTTGAAAATTCGATGCAAATCGTGAATCTCGGTTCGACACAATTGACACAGAAACATCGTGTCTTGAAACAATTTCATTAAGACATAACTTCACACACTGTTCGATATGTAATATGCTAACTTTGACATACCAAAAATATATCGACATATCTTGCCACCAATAGTAATATTGAAGGCAATATATAATTTCGTGCTTCCTAGTTGATTCAATATATAAATTTTATGCAAAAATTCATTTTCAATTCCTGGTATTAGCGAAACCTAGTTTTTTTCTTCTACTTTCAACTATCCTTCAGTATCGATTTTGAATTTGACACCTTCATCATGGAGCTACTCTTCCTTTACTCTATCCAACAAAGTTGTACGGTTTCCCACCTGAATAGCTTCTCCTCTGACTTTTCATATATCTTACCTCCTACCACATATTAGTCATTTCTATTATGAACCCATCCTGCATAGTTAACAAAAATAACTACTACTTTTTTTTAAAGACGTCGGCAACCACATTCGTTTAGTATTTTGTAGTCATAATCCTTGAACAACTTCAACTACCACTTTAAACACATGCCTAAATATCTCTGTGAGAGGATATACTTTAGACACTTATGGTATTTTTATATTTCACACTACTACCCAACAATAACACCTCTAAATCCTCAGAGCAACCACTAATACCTCTACTCTGAATCGTGATAAAAAATTTAACTGACACGATGCGTAAGAAATGACCCTGTCGCTCTGCCTAAACACACTGCCTAATACATTGTATGATGCATCGCTATACAACACAAAGTTTTATGTACTATCTAGTAGAGACAACATAAATTCTTCTTCAATTCTTGAAAATTCACTCTATAATTTCCTGCCCATATAAATTCCACGGATTTCCTCGTCAATTTAGCTAACTAAGTAACTATCTTGATCTTCACACAACCCACATATTATTTTCTTAATAACTTTTTTTTTGCAACATCGATAAATAACTCTACCGTACAAACGTCTTGCAATTAAAAGAATAAAATTCTCACTTTGATTTCCTCAGAGTCTTAAGGTTTAAGCACTTTCTTTGACAATGACTTATCACCACCTGGTTTAACAACTTCAGAGTTTCATAAATCAAATTGGAAATAAATCCATTACGTGGCCTTTAATACCAACACGGCAATTCTATACATCAACTTAAAAGGAATCATTATTCACACCTTCTGATTTTTAGGGAATAGTCTAATTCTTCCCGAAGCGAATCTAGTTTCTAAATAAATTCATCATTCATAAATTAACAAGTGACGGTTAAATTAAATAACACGCAGCCATATAGATAGCTAATCGTAATCATACCTTGCATTGTGTTCCGGATCTTCATGTTGGATGATTGTTCAGTTGGTCGACACAGCAGAGTTGACTCTACAATAACCAGTTTGCCACTGCCCCCTTTGCTTCCACCTGCTTTTTCTACCACTTTCTTTGGGCAACTTTGAGCCAAGTGCTCCTTCGATCCACATGTGAAGCAGGCTCTCTTCCTCAGTCTTGAACATTTTGGTGCAATGTGATCCTTCGATCCACAATTAAAGCACACCCTTTTTCCCCTCAAACAAACTGTAATATTCCAGTTTTTTTTATGTTTTATGTAAATTATAAATATTTATTGATTTATATAAATATTTATTGGATGTGTTTATTATTGGATAAATAATTGTTCAATTTGATTAATTTGATTTAGTTAATTATTTATTTGTTAAATAATTAATGTGTTATGTGGATTGAGTTATGTGATTAAGTGATTTATTTAATAAATTGTTATTACATAAAGTCCGACAAATAACTATGTGATAAAGAGTTATTAAAATAAATTAAAGTAATTTTAATTTAGTTTTCCAAACAAGGTTTAAGTATATTAATCCTTTATTTTAAATGATTTGCCAAACAAAGCCTATGGCTTTTGGATTTCTTTTGGATTTTAAATTATTAATAAAATAAATAAAACAAAATATAAATAAAATATATATTTATAAGTTATACATTATATGTTTGATAACTGATATAATAAGTAGGCTTATTATTGCCATAGTAGTTTATTTTTTGTATACTTTTATCAGTTTTGGTTTACGCTCACTGTTAGTACCTAGTCTAATATTGAGAGACCAAGTGCGTGATTGTCCAAAACAAGTTATGTTGACAAGTATTTCTTAACAACAAAAAGGTATGTGTTTATATCCTTAATTTATGTTTATGTAGACATATATGTTTTACGTCATTAGGCCTAACGTCTCTGTGTTCTTCAACTTCACTGTGTATAAGGTTTTTACAAAATTCTTGTAAACTATGTTTTAGTAATTGTTATACTAGTATATATTGATAGGTGATTGTATGTTTAACATGTATATAAGATTTTGTGCTAATTACGTGTTAAAGAAAAAGGAAATTGGTTTTACAGTGAGTATATATGCACGTATATGATTTGTAAAATATCAAAATTAGTATATGTTAATTGTGAAATTGAACTGAGAATGGGTACTTGGTTATGAATGTAAATCACGTAGTACAAAGAAATCAATTTGGTTGTTAACAGTGGAATTTACGTTCACCGTACTTTGGATATCAACAATGGAGTTTTAAAATTTTGGTTTCATAGAAAAACAGTGTTTTCAAGGATTTAAGTTTCTGATATTGTTGGTTAGTTGTGTAAAATGTGTATGTATATGCTTCATAATGTTTATGTGTTATTTACGTGAAATTATACATGTTAATTGGTGTTAATTGTGTTAAAAATTAAGACAGTAGCTTTGGCTCTGTTCTTTGTTTTGTTTCTGTGAGTTTCAAATACTTCAAATCATAAAATTCACGCCCAAATATTAAGTTTCACATTTTAGCGCCTAAAAAGTCGCCTTGACCAGACTTCGCACCGCAACGCTGAAAGTCAAGATTGGACCTCATGGCCAGTGGCCGAGTCCCTATGTAAGTCTCGCGATCAAGCGCCACGTCAAGTATAGAAGACGACCTGATTAGTTTAAATTGTGGCCATGCATGGCTTTCACTTTATAGAAAGTTCAGAAATGACTTTTGTCTTGCACAAAAATCTGATATTTTAAAGGAATCATATATGATAAATGTTGAGTATGTATTTCTGGTATTATGGTATGTTAATACTATGAGTGAACATGGAATTACTAATTAATAAATATTGTTATTAGTTTTATTAGATAGAATTTGATTGTGCAATTTGATTACATGGTTAGACATTTAAACCATACGTGATGTAGCGTTGATTATGACTAATCATGTCATGTTAACATATATATATATATATATATATATAGGATAATTGTGATTTGGATTATAACGGTTTAATCTACACGCAAGGCAATATTCTAAATCCCTATCTTTTTACATTGAGCAAGTTTTCTAATCCTAAAGCTTCATTATGCAAATGCAAATTTCATATGCTATACTTTATTGAGTAAAGTATTTCCATTAAGCAACTTAATTATATCCAGTTATTCATGATGATACAAGCTTCCCATCTCCACACTTTCGTTGAGATACTTATTATGATTATGCAAGTTTTTCCTAACTCTAAACTTGTTATATTAGCATGCAAGTACCTTTATTCTGTTAACTCAGTTTATCGTTCCAATTATTGTTGTTATGCATGCTTGATATTAAATTCTAAGATGTAACCTTAGCTTAATGTTATTCAAAGCAAGGTATGATGTGTTATTCAATGGTTATGCTATTAGATTATCCCTAAAGCATGAACTTAGAACGAAATGTTTATTCAGTTATGATTATTCAATAACATAGTGATATTATCTTTTATTCAACTAATCCTTAGTTGATGTCCGTTGAATTCCAAATTACCTTTAAGTGTATCCAAACCAAATTGACTTTGGGGCGGACTTGTACTCAAAATACTGAAATGAACAACCCTATTTATAGGGGTTACGCTTAGTTTGGTACTTTGTGCTGAAATGTTTGTATACAATATATGTACGAAGGGTTGATCCCCCTAAGTACCTTGAAGTCATTATAGTCGTATGACTGTAAAAGTTAAAGTTGAAAGATTACTTATAACTGTGGACAAGGTTCGTTGTCATTAGACCCTCAGTTGAATGTTTAAGATGTTGATAGAATTTATTGTTCAATTCTATTGAGCCCCTGAATGGGCAAGGAATGTTTCAGTTCTATTGAGCCTTTGAATAGGCAAGGAACGTTTAAGTTAATAGAACTTATTATTCGGGTTCTATTGGAGGCCTGAATGGGCAAAGAATGTAAAAGTTTTATTCATTGATATTTCAAGTGAGCCTTGTTTGCTCACTCTTTTTATAAAATCCTTACATTCTAAAGACGGAAAGGGTGACGTACCTAGCACCAATAAAGGAAAGGGAAAGATGAACAAGTACTGAAGACTTGTAATAGTTTAATAGTTTTATTATCAGACTTTGGTTTAAAGATTGTAATGAAGTTTATTTTATTTTCCGCATGAATGATTGTTTGTAAAGGTTAGATAACGGGGGAAATTTTATTTTATGTAATTCCTGTATGGGCAAGTTTATTATTCAATTTTATTTATGATTGGGTAGTTATAAATGAATGTTTTGATTACGTGAACACCAAATCTTGAGGTAATGAAGTACCGGGATTTGGGGGTGTCACACAACCACCTACATGTTTCTTTCCGCAATTGCTACACGCCTCCACCTTCTTCTTTTCATTCCCTTGCTAATTTTCAAATATTCTATTATTATTGTTACAATTTCACATGTTGCTACTAATATGACTATCACCCACCTTATCATCTTCACTCTTCTTTCCCCTCTGCTCTTGATTATATGCCAGCGTATTACCTTCCCCGTCTACATCAATCGTTCTTTCCAATCCTGTTGTAAACAAATTTGGTTAGAACATCGAGATTTGATTATACAGCCAGAAATTTAGTTGATTTGTCAGTGCTCCCACCAGCACATTCACCAATTGTGGCACTGGATTTGTGTTAGTTTCTCTATTGTATGCATTTTCCTTGGGGCTCTGTTGACGTTGTTGTCTTCTTCTAGGTGGCATCTTACTATTTTAAACTTGAACTATTAGATCATTGTTCATCCATACATTAACATTTGCAACTTATCTTAACCACTTATAGATAGTACATAATATATCTTAATAAACAATGATAATACTTTATTCATTTATTACATCACCACATCACAAAATAGCCACACTGCTATTTATATTATTTATCCCGAAATAATAAAATTCTAGGATTACTTCATCACATCCCACTATTTAATTCAAAAGTTAGGATCCACATCTATTAATTTTTATTATAATTTATATATCATCTTATTATTTTTCTCGCAATCTATAAGAACATTCCACGTTGTACAACTTCATGGCGCTCTTGTTCCACGATACGAATTCTCAGGAGATTGGAAGATTAAATTCTAAGTTTCATCATTCGCTTGGCGCTCTTTGACTTGTCTTCAACACGATCTATGCATTTAGAAGCCTTCACCCATGCGTCTTCAGCTCTCGCACGCTTTACTAACTTCTTTCCCCAGTCATTCCTGCGCAAATCTCATTCCCAACTAATAACTATCCTCTTTAATATTTGTAGACACTCGAAATTTTCTGTACACCTGTCACTAACCTTGCAGGAGGACAGATTTGTCTTTCAAGAGAGAACTTTGGAAGACAGTTCATATTTGTTCCGGATACTACCAGAAGTTCAGCATCAACCCCGGAACACACACTGGGAATTACAATTCCAACCTCGGATATAACCCCGAGGCAGGCAGATCCAATACTGGAACACACAATGGAGTAGACCGATTAATCTCGGAGATAACCTCGAGGTATCCAGTCTCAGTCCCAATCATGGGAATAGCCACCAACCTTGGTGATAACCCCAAGGAATACAGTTTCAGCGATAACCCCAGAAATGCTTGTTTCAAATGCTACCAGCTTCAATCTCGGCGCTCACAACGAGATACTCAGTACCAACCCAGAGATAACACCGGGAGGACGGGCACACCTCCTAGATGACATTGAGGACCTTCAACAATGGCAGCAGTCCAATCTCAGTGAAGCCTTGAGCAACGTCTGCTTTATCAGCCCAAACCGGCGATAACATCGGTGAGGGACAACATCGTCATCTCACCAACATGATGCCACGTCACGTCGTTTCAACATTTCATCACATTTCTACACAAACGACGTCCCACAAGAGCCAAGGAAAATCAATCCTGAGTGACTATTGTGCAGGGTAACAGATGGAATTTGAAGCTTGAAGACCGGAGGGCATCGTCCCAACTTCAATGACTTCGTACAAACTCTAATCCCATGCCATGGTACAACTCTCGACAATGGCGGTCCGAAATAGGTCCTGTATACCTCAATCGGATGCCCGGATTGCACTTCTAAAGGTTCGAAGGACATTACAAAGGCCCTGAGTGCACGTCTTCTGAGATGACCCGACCAAAAAACCCGGCAACCCGGTAGCCTCTGTACACTGCATGGCTCCACCTCTATAAATAGAGTGTTTGGGGTGGCCATTTTGTAAGAGAAAACGGCGAGGAAGCCCTGCCTAATTTGCTCTGTACTCACCCCATACTAAGTGCTTTCTCATTTTAAACACTTGTGAGCTCATATATATAGCTACTTTTGTACCTACAAAAGCCAGTGTTTACCCACTTTAAAGATATAGAAGTCTTATTTGGCAGTCAACTGTAAGCCTTCTCACACACTTTAAAACCTTTCTCTTCATCTTTGCACACACCCTTCTTCACGTTGAGAGTCGTGTTTGCGTGTGTTTGCCTTAGACTTCAGGTCAAGTGGTTTCATTTTAGTTTGTATATATATATATATATATATATATATTTATATATATATATATTTATATATATGGACTAACATTATCGAGTTATGCCTCGATTGAGCCTGAGACTTGATGCGGGCGTTTATTTGCTTTTATATATATATATATATATATGATATCGTATGTGTCGAACGTTGTTCGATGAGCCTAGACTTGATGCAGTGCGCGTTCTTTGCTTTAATATATATATATATATATATATATATAAGCGAAGTAAACGCACTTGATGTAAAATCGAGTGCTCATCGTAATGAGTCCAACACACGCTTAATATATATATATATATATATATATATATATATATATATATATATATATATTCGTCCCACAGAGTTTACTTCGTGGTGGTGGTTGATCGCTTTCTGACTTTCTTTATGTTTCGTCCTTCCTGGAGTTCACTTCGTGGCGATTGATTGCTTTTATGCATGACTTTTTTACTTACATTTTGTCCCGCTTTAGAGTTTCCTCCGTGGTGGTTGATAGCTTTACACTTTATTTTATTTTGTCCCTTTGGAGTTTCCTCCGTGGCGATTGATAGCTTTTACTGACTTTATTTACATTTTCCGATCCCCCATGGAGGTGCTTCGTGGTTGGTGATCATGTACGTATATATATATTTACTGACTTTTATATATATACCGCTACTACTTTCATACAAATTATGGTATCATGTGCGCTTAGGAATCATGTGATCACTGATTCACTTATTGGATCTAGATTCGGTTCCCGTGATGGTCATTTTTAGCTGTAAGCAGCTTGTAAATTATTTTGTGGTGTCTGAATTTCCTCAGATGGTTTCCATACCCATGAGGAAGCCGGCATTATTTTGTATATTATTTTCGTACGGATGCCTCCCATCTGTGAAATAAAATCAATCAAGCTGAACACTTAATAAAATGGGAGTGTAAAAGGTCTCAATTACTATTGAGCATCAGGGTTTGAAAAACCTTTTTATAAAACATCATTTATATATCTTGCTAAAAAACTGAATTTTTACATAAATTCAAACCCTATGTATATAGGTGCGAACGAGGCCTCGAACTACTTCCAAATAATAGCACATTGGCCCACACACACACACATTCAGATAATAGTTTCTTGAAAAGAGGCGGTCACCATGGTAAAATGGATGTCAGGTGGTGCCTAACACCTTCCCTCCGCATAACCAAGTCCCTGGACCCTAATGAATCTCGGTTTCACCGACCCGTTTAGCAGTGTCACATCACTGGGTCAATGTGCAAACCTTTTCTCGGTTGTGTTGGTAAAACTATTTAAAAAACCAACTGACAACTCTTAACAGTCCATCGTCGACATTATACATGTCGGGCCTTTTTCACTTGTTTTTTCAAACAAATCTCACCTAAAATGAGAACACCAAAGAATAAGTAACGAAAAGGGACAATAAAAATCCCGACGTCGACAATATTCTAACCGTTCTGACTGAGCTAATATCCGCTCTACATCTGCAAATGGTACAGTAAGGTCTTGAGCCGCGACATCTTCTTGTGCTAACGTGGCTTGGTGTTTTACGGCAAGACCTTATAATTTCTCGACCTTCTTTTATAACTCAATGTTATGACCACACACCTTATTGGAGAATTCCCCCTCTCGCTTCATCCTTCACCTTTATCACCCCAACTTTATCCTCTCGTTCAAACTCAAGCCTATACCCAAGGTCTACAACAGAAATCAACGGGTATGGCTTTCCCAATACCAACCATACTCAGACTATACAACTTCTAAGGCTCCTAATCCTTATCATCCTTCGTCAATCTTTCTGACAACGAAGTTTTAACAACCCCAAAACTTGATATATATATATATATATATATATATATATATAATATATGCTACTCCTAAGTACTCACGAGCACATAAGTCATTAACACACAAGCACATATAGTCTTTTATCATTTTATCTTCAATGAATTTCCTTAATTCATTCCTCAGAACTCGATAAGAGTTTATCACCTCTAAGTTTTCGATCTCCTAGAAGGTTATAGCCTAAGTTTTCCCCACCTAAGGTTCATAACCTAAGACTTTGATACCAACTTGTGACACCCACAAATCCGGGTACTTCAATTCCACAGATTTGGTGTTCACTGTCCAATTAAATCATAACTAACTACCCATAAACAAAGGATATAATTAAACTCAAAAGCTTAAATAATAAATCTCCCATCAAGGGTTACATAATCTCAAGATAAATCCCAGGTCATCTAACCTTTAATACAATAATCAGTGGAAATTAAAACATGATCATAGTTAAATCTAATACATAAACTTCATAAATAAAAGATAAATTAAGCATTGTCATCTAATTAAGCACTTTGTCCTTGCCCTTGCTTGTAGAAAGCTCATCAACCTTCTTAACTTCATCTGCATTGTTTTGTGCAAGAGTGATTAAACAATTTCCCACAAGAAGGATAATATACAATAACGTTTTATGAATGACAATTAACTGAGCTTTCAATGGTAAGAGGTTATTATCGGAACAATAAACTTTAATTCAGCAACTATGAGTTCAAAGGAATAAGGAACATTAAATTAACAATAGATATCAACATCAAAGAATACACTGAGGGTCACAAGACCACGAACTCTATTCTAGGTTTTCAAGTATTTCTACTTCAACCTTTAATAGTCTAAAAGACTATAATCATCATCTTCGTCCTAGGTTATCAGGTGTTTTTACTGTAACCTTTAACAGTCTAAATGACTATATGGACCATCATTTCGTACTCCAGGTGATCAGCCCTTTGTACTATGTATTGTGCAAACATTTTAACGCTATTGCGTATTTCTAAAATAATCACCTAATAATAGGGTTGTTCATCTCAGCTTAGATCATCGGGTTCCGAACCAAATGAAGTTTGGTTGGAAATTAGCTTTCAAGAAATTCTAGATCTTTAGAATGCTCATCAACCAAGTACTGGTTGAATCAGATAGAAACAAATAACTATTCAAGAGTTTGATTATAATATCTTCATGAACAAGGTATATCGATGAATCAATAAGAGCTAGAGTATTAAAATTTTCTAAATTGAACAAATGTTATCATCGATAACATGCTTTCAAAATTTGTGTGAGTACATATGCAAACCAAAGGAAGTTTGGTTTAGGTTGACATCAAGGGAAATTTAGAGTTTAGAACATTCATCAACTAAGGATTAGTTAAATTGGTAAAGAATCGCTAGACAACTTAGAGTTTGGTACAATAATGTAAGATAGTACAATGATATTGGAGAATGAAGATCAAACAACAGCTATTAGTAGCTGAATAAACAACATTACTGACTTTGAATAACCAAAGTAATCTCGTTTGAAATAAAGAAATAAAGATTAACTAACTTGTTCAACAATTAAATGAGAGTTAAAGAATTCGCATGACAATAAATCGTCAGACAAGAGGTTAGAGTTAGAGAATCTGCATAAGTATAACGTAATAGTGAAAAGTAACCTTGCTGAATAATAAAGTAGCAAAGGTTAGGGAACTTGCCTCTTGCGTAAGCTATACAATTACAATTCACGTACTCCAATATCCTACATATTTTAGTGCAATCACAATATCTATTAGACATGTTAACATCCACTTCCAAAATAATACCCATTTCTAGCTAAACTTGTTAATTTAGTACAAGTCTTATGCTACTAGATAAATATCAGAAATTTCAAGTGTTAACCTTCACAACACTTGTTTACTATTCATTATATACACTAAGTTCTAACATATCACGCTCATAGCTTATAATTCATTTTACAAAGTTGAAATTATCAATGACATGACACGGTACTGAATGAACCTCTTTGATACATGTTTGACACCTTAACACAACCTTAGACCAAGCTATAGTGGTATTTCAAGGTCTACAAAGAGTAAAGCAGAATCTAACTGTCTCGGGGACATGGTATGGCGCAATTCGCCCATACACAAGCTTCGGGCCAAAGACTAACAAGACTGCAATTTTCAGCCTTGACACCGCCAAGATTCTTGCCAAAGCCTGAAACGAAACGGAAAGGCTATGAACGATGTGCGGACTTTAGCCCAACTAACATGAATTTCACCCACAAAACAGTGAATTTAACCCAAACAATTGATATATAACTATCACAAACATGTTTCCTCACATAATCAACCACTTAGAACAATTTAAAAACAACTTCAACTAATTAAATTCCTTAAATTCCATGTTTTCATACAAAAACACCATTTTTGACATTCTTCATATAATTCATCACTTTGATCACAATTCTTGTCCAAATCACTTCGTTCAAACTACGTTCTCTTCGTTTCTTAATGGACTAGCATAAACAAGACTCAATTTACAGTTTAACATACAAATTGGCCACTAAAATTGGTACTTTTCACAAGCCATATGAAAATATACACTGTTAATTATCTTTCCTACTTTTTGAACGAAATTAGCATACAATTCTTGCTTAAACACAAACTCTAATCATCATAAACACATATACTCATAATTACTAATTATATATCAATAATTCAACACATTAAAATCACTGAGCATGAAATTTTAAGTCGTAAACACCCATATATAAACATATATACATACATAATATTAAGGTTAAAGAAAATACCTTCAATTGACTTGTTAATTCTTGTTAAACACTGAAGTTTCTTGGTAATCCTTAGGTTTCCTCTCAATTCTCCCAACTCTCTCTGTAATCTTATACTTAGCAAAACTCAAGCCATTATGCGTAAAACATAAAATCGATATGGCCATAACCCCTATACTAAATATATCAGTTACAAGTAATAAACGTATATGTTATAATTATATTTTATTTATTATTTAATATATTTTATTTATAATTCAAATATTAAAAGAAATCCAAAATCCATAAGGCTTTGTTTGGCAAAAAGTCTTTAAAATAAAGACTTAATATATTTAAGTCTTGTTTGGTCAAAACTAAATTAAACTACTTTAATTTTATTTTTATAAACCATTTAGTTTATAATTTATAACCACATATGACTTATTTGGATTTCCATATCCAACATTAATAAAATAATCATACATACTATATTTCAAATAAATACTCCACTTAAATAAATATTACAAAATTATAATTTTATTTAAAATTTAATATACCACCTTAAATTATTAAATTGAAACAACAATATAACATTTCAAGTTATAATACAATTCTCCAAATTGTAAATTTAATTCATAAATATTTAATAACAATAATCACATCAACATCATTTAAAATATTTATTTAATTTAATAAATATAGCATATTAACATCAATTAAAATATTTATTCAACAATAAACACCTCAAATAAATATTTAGATAATTCAATATATATTTCAAATTTAAATTTGAAATTCCGGATTGTTACAAAAGTTCTTACTCGATCAAGGATTTCAAATTGGCTAATGAATCAAGGATTGAGCTTTCCTCTCTTTCCAAATCTTGTAACTCATTTCCATGGAGCAACACGTAACAACACATGTTCTCCAACATTGAATTCCACGTCCTTTCGATGAAGATCAGCATAACTCTTTTGTCGATCTTGTGAGTTCTTTATACGTTGCCGAATCATTTGAATCTTTTCCGTAGTCATACGTACCAATTCTAATCCCACCAACATTGCTTCACCCACCTCATCCCAGCATACTGGAGAACGACACTTCCTTCCATACAAGGCCTCGAACGGAGCCATTCCGATACTTGCTTGATAACTGTTGTTGTAGGAGAATTCGACCAATGGCAAAAACTTGTCCTAACTTCCTTTGAAGTCAAGGACACAGAGTCTTAATAGATCTTCCAGATTTTGAATAGTTCTCTCTGACTGCCCATCCGTCTTAGGATGATATGCCGAACTAAATCGTAAATCTGTGCCCATAGCTTTTTGCAAACTCACCCAAAATCGTGAAGTGAATCTTGGGTCTCGATCAGAAACTATGGATACTGGCATACCATGCAGTCTTACAATCTCATTTATGTACATATGAGCAAGACGTTCAAGTGAATAAGTTTCTCGTATAGGTAAGAAATGAGCAGACTTGGTCAATCTATCAACAATGACCCAAATTGCATCTATTCCTTCAGAAACCTTGGGAAGACCGGTAACAAAATCCATGGTAATGTGATCCCACTTCCATTCTGAAATTTCAAGTGGTTGTAATTGACCTTTTCTGCATTTGATGCTCCGCCTTGACACGTTGACACGTTAAACACCTTGAGATAAACTCTGTTATCTCTCTCTTCATATTGCTCCACCAAAATGTATGTCGAATATCATGATACATTTTGGTACTCCTAGGATGGATTGAAAATGGTTTTTTGTGCGCCTCCATCATGATTTTATACATTCAATCAGGGTCGTTAGGAACACAAAGTCTGGAGTTGACTCAAATTATTCCTTCTTCAGCAATTCTTGCTTCTGGAATAGCACTTTCTTCTTCATAGGCATCAGCTCCAGGTCTGTAGTTTGAGCAACTTTAACTTTATCGATTAAAGTCGGTTCTACTCATATATTTCCATCATCACATGGGTCCTTGGAGTCTTTATCTCTATCTCCATCCTTTGCAAATCATAAAATGGGCCTTTGCGTTGACAATATCGCACTCAAACCTGCATATGATGTGACGCCCCCAAAACAGGTAAACATCACCCATCTTGGGTCGCCAGATACAAGGTACTGAATATAAATACAACTTAATTATACAGTAGTCGTGTAAAATACGATAAAACATAGGCTGTGAGTTTTAATACAAATATTGTCATCTAGACAGTATCCACACTCAATGGAGTCCTCATTATATTTATTATCACACTATTTCACAGAATAGTGAGGACTACTAATGCACTATCTAGGGCCATCACTCTGTTCCCCGACTAGTCCCTGCTACGTTCTCATTTCCTGAAGTGAACAGTGAAAGAAAGGGTGAGCTCAACTAGCCTAGTAAGAAATATTATGACTAAGATAATACATAATAAATTATCGTTAGCCTTCAACATTCTTAAACTGATACAATATAACAAACATCAAGTTTAACTGCAGTGGAACAAACAATCCATTAGAAGAGTCAAGTAGAATATAATGTCTACTATCTCCTCTAGATTTAAAAGTCCATCGTTGATATTTTATTCCTGTAATACTCATTAACAGTTCTTTGTTATACTTAAGACAAATAGAACTTTCATCACTTATCTTCACCTGAACCACCAAAGATGTTAGTTAAATTCACAATTCATATTTATAATAATGTGAATTAACAGTTCCTTCTTTCCACAAAGGCTTAATAGAACGTTTACTCAATATCCTTACCCCAAAGGCTGAAGATATTCAAATGTAATAACAATGATCATACCAATCAGTTGTCTATCTTTGCACTACGGGCCAAAGATATTCAACTATAAAAACCAATGGTCAAGATCATACCAATCAATTGAATGTCAGTGCACTACAACCAAAGACATTCAATTGTTAACTAATGGTCATGATCATGCCAATCACATCATTGAATTATCCATGCACTATGGCCAAGGATATTCGTTAGTATCACTAGTGATCATGATCATGTCATACACCTGTCCATCTTCGCACTACGGGTCAAAGCTATTAAACAACATATCATTTTTGCACTACATGCCAAAGATATTCAACAACATATCATCTTTGCACTATAGGCCAAAGACATACAACTGTAAAACCAATAACCAACAGTATAATAAAGAATGGAATAATGAAAGAATTTCACCATGTATGCAGTACTTCACATAGACAGGTTATTCCAACATAATAATAAAGAATGGAATAATAAAAGAATTTCACCATATATGCGCAAGATTGCATGAGCGAGTTATTCCAACATAATAATAAATAATGGAACCAGTCCCGGCGTAACGCATACGATGTGATATTCCGACGAGAATAATAAAGAAGGAACGAACCAGGTCGCATTTAAATTATGACCGCGGGATATTCCAAATGAATAATAAAAATGGAATAACAACGAAATCACCATGCATGCGATAGATCAAGACAGCGAGTTATTCCAACAGAATAATAAATAACGGAACCAGTCCGGCAGAAAATGCATGCATGCGAGGATATTCCAGCGGAATAATAAATAATGGAACCCGGTCCCAAAGTAACGCACGCACATGATATTTCGACGTAATAATAAAGAACGAATATTAGAAGAATTTCACCATGTATGCGGTGCCGATATAAAAAGGTTATTCCAACGTAATAATAAGAATGGAATAACATAAGTTCTCTTCATGAATCTGAAAGAAATAATACCCTTACGAGTACAACAAATAATATCCCTACCTTAGAAAGAAGAGTCTTTGGATATAGAAGTAGTGAAGTAGCGAAACACTTTTCTTCTTTCTCTCTATAGTTTCTCTCTCTAGAGTTTCAGTGAATTCGTAAGAAATAATGAAGGAATGAGCTTCTATTTATAGGAGAATGGACTGAATAGTAACTAATTCATGAACGGTCCAGATTGATTTACTTTTAAACGAACAGTCCATATTGATTTACTATTAAAACTTAAAGCAACGGTCCATATTGATTCACTATTAAAACTTTAAAGCAACGGTCCATACTGATTCACTATTAAAACTTTAAAGCAACGGTCCATACTGATTCACTATTAAAAATTTAAACTAGCGATCCATATTGATTTACTATTAAAACTTTAAACCAACGATCCATATTGATTTACTAATATAATTTCAACCAACGGTCTGAAAAATTAGCACATCTCCTCATGGAATAATATTGTACCCAAAAATAATTTGGACCAAAAAGAAATATATCGTGAATAGTAACTCGTGAATAGTAACTCATGAATAGTAACTCATGAATAGTAACTCGTGAATAGTACTCCGACACAAAAAGTACCCCAAATACTCGAGTGAACAATACTAGATTGAATAATAACCGGGTATTTTATGACAACTTGTCCACTTTAAAAAAATTTCACATATCACCCTTAACTTTAAACTTTTATCAATTTAACTATTTACCAAAATAGAAAAATGGAATACATTTATTTCATAAAATTTGGGGTCTCACATATGACCTTCTACTCAATGCGTCAGCTACCACGTTCGCTTTTCCAAAATGATATTGAATAGTATGATCATAATCTTTCAACAGTTCAAGCCAACGTCGTTGCTGCATGTTGAATTCCTTTTGAGTGAAAAAATATTTGAGGCTTTTATGATCCGTAAAGATCTCCACCTTCTCCCCATACAAGTAATGCCTCCAAATTTTAAGTGCGAAAACCACAGCTGCCAACTCTAGATCATGAGTAAGATAATTCCTCTCATATTCTTTGAGTTGTCATGAGGCATAGGCTATGACCTTCCCATGTTGCATGAGAACACATCATAAACCTTTGCTTGAAGCATCACTATAGATGACATATCCCTTCGTACCAGATGGTATTGTCAAAACAGGTGCTGAAATGAGTCTCCTCTTGAGTTCTTGAAAATTCTTCTCACATTCCTCGCTCCAACCGAATTTTATATCTTTTCGAGTCAGTTGAGTTAATGGAGTAGCAATGCGAGAAAATCCTTCCACGAATCTCCGATAATAACCAGCTAAGCCTAGAAAGCTACGCAATTCGGTAACTGACTTAGGTTGCTCCCAGCTTTGAGTTGCTTCAATCTTTACCGGGTCAACAGATATTCTGTGATTTGATGTCACGTGCCCAAGGAATGCTACTTCCTCAAGCTTGACATCCGTATTTCAATAAACGAATAGATTTATGGCTTGATATGACAGTGATTGACTTTAGTGGTTTGGTTGCTTGAATTCGTATAATAGGTTGGTTAGGAATATGAAAACAAACAACCTTAAGAAAATAATCGATTTTAGCATGATGAGTAGTTAACCAATCAATCCCTAAAATCACATCAAATGCAAGTATTTTCAAAGAGATGAGATCGACAGGTAACGTGCGGTTACCGATTTGAATCAAACAAGACTTATAAATAGTGGATGTAATGAAGGTTTCTCCCAACGGAGTTTCAATAGATAAATCAAAGTCTAATTTCTCCGGAGTTAAATTTAAACGTTGAGCACAAGTAGGAGAAATAAAAGAATGGGTAGAACCGGTATCAAATAAAGTATACACTTCGCTAGAGTTTATGATTAGCTTACCCGTGATCACCTCGTTCGGATTCCTCGCTTTTTGGGAGGTTACAACAAACGCTCTCCCTTGAACTACCATTTTTATCTTGTCTGGGACGGCCTTTGATGCCTCCATCCCAACTGAACTTGACTTTGGTGCATGATAAAATTGGGCTAGGTGACCTTCTCTTCCACAATTGTAACATGTTTTGGACTGCTGCGTACAGTTTGGACTGATGTGTCCCTCCCCTCCGCATTTGTAACATACGACCGACGGTCATTCTCCTTCCTTAACAACAGGTGCTAGTGCTGACGTATTTCCATCATTATTGAATTTCCTCTTCTTGAAATTTCCACTTCTATTATCTTAGTCATGATTACCACTGAAGTGGTTACCATTTCTGGCATGTTGATTTCCACTACGTTTGTTGTCACCGCTTCGATGACTGCTACCACTAGTATTATCGATTTGTCGGCTACTCTCTCTTCATTGGGTTAACTCATTATCGCGCTCCAATAACTGAGCCCTATTTACAACATCTGAATACAAACACAGTTTGTGAGAAATTAGGTATTGTCGTATCTCAGGTTTCAAACCTCTTAGAAACATCCGCGTCATTCTCTCCTCATTATCAACCAAGTGGGACGCAAACCGGGACAACTAGGCAAACTTAGCTTCGTACTGTGACACGGTCATATTGTTTTCCTCTAGCTTGATAAACTCTACCTCTTTCATGTGACGAATACTTTCGGGAAAGTACTTGTCGTTGAACAGTTCTTGGAACTTCTCCCAATACATCTTCAGTGCGGCAGGTTGAGTACGCTTTATAGATTCCCACCAGTAATCTGCCTCTCCTCACAACATGAAGGTGGAAAAGGGAACCTTTCTCTCCTCGGAGCATCCCAAGACATCAAATATCTTGGTGATCTGCTTTATCCATGCCTCCGCCTTAAGTGGTTTTGGCTCTCCCACAAACTCCGGTGGTCCCAACTCCTTGAACTGCTTAGCGGTGACCATCCGAGAGTTGTCAGTGTTTCCACCTGCATTTTGAACAGGAGTCTCTCTCGCCTGATGTTGCATGACTTGCAGAAAGCCGCTGAACATTTCGTCGTTCATCATTTGGTTGGTGTTGTTGTTTACCTAAGGATTATTTCCTTCCTGATGCACATTATCCTGGGTATTGATCTGTAGTGACTCAACGGTCTCATGTGCTCCATTGCTAATCTCAACATTCTCGGATGTCATTTTCAAACACTGCCACAAAACAAGGGTTAATTGACATGCCACATATTTCCCTATATTCTGACCAACCAATTAAATAACAATTAAACTTAGGTAGGTCATACTAGCGAAGGAATTACACGTCTCTCCCCTCCTAGTTCTAGTCTCACATCTCAACCAGGGATCATATCCCTAATCTTTGATACCAACTGTGACGCCCCCAAAATAGGTATACATCACCCATCTTGAGTCGCCAAATACATGGTACAGAATTTAAATACAAACTTCATTAATATAGTACGACAAAACGTAGATGAGAGTTTCAACACGAATAATGTCTCGTAGAGAGTATACAAACTCAAATAAAGACTTCATTACAATTATTATCACACTATTTCACATAATAGTGAGGACTACCATAGCCACCATCTCGGACCATCACTCCATTCCCTGACTAGTCACAGCTATATATACGCATTTCTTGAAGAGAGCAGTGAAAGAAAAGGGTGAGCTCAACTAGCCCAGTAAGAAATATTATGACTAAGATAATGCAGAATAAATTATCATTAGCCTTTAACAATGTTAAACTAATAAAATATAATAAACATCAAGTTTAATTGCAGCAGGACAAACAATCCATTAGAAGAGTCAAGTAGAGCACGATATCTACTATCTTCTATGATTTAAAAAGTTTATCAACCGTTTTATCGCTTAGACTCAGCTTAATAAATAATCCACATCATTGAATCATCCCTGCACTACAGCCAAGGATATTCATTAGTATCACCAATGGTCATGATTATACCAATAACTGTCCATCAATGCACTATGGGCCAATGAGGACTTTTAGCGCATCATTTGTAACATTTCGGGTCATGATTATACCGAATAATCTCTGGTCATAATCATACCAATCAACAGCCCATCTATGCACTACGGCCAAAGATGACTTTCATCACAATATAAGCATGAGGATGATGACAATGATATAAAAATTCAATTTAAATGAGAACAAGAATAAACTTTAAAGATTTGTAATTCAATTTATCAAGAATTCAATAATGTCCAAATTGCCAACATGATACTGCTTTGTGGAGTAAAATTCAAGAATAATATTGTATCAAAAATAATTTGGACAGAAAAGAAATTAATTTTTGTCGTGAATAGTAACAGAGTAAATAGTACCCCATAAATAGTACTTCGGGAATAGTAACCCGTGAATAGTACCCCGACATGAAAAGATTAAAATTTATCTAGAATACTCAGAATAATATTTCCATGAAAAGATACTGGATGAAGCGCAAATATCAAGGATATTCTACTAATCTCATGGAGTATAGAAGCAATACTTATCAACATAAGCGTAGAATTAGAAATAGGAAACGAAATAATATTACTTACATACTACAGAGTATGGAAAAAAATATTATTTCTTACGAATATTGAACAAGAATAATATCACTTACGAATACAAAAGAAATAATACCCCTTACCTTAGTAAGAGATTGTGTGACGCCCCCAAAATAGGTATACATCACCCATCTTGAGTCACCAAATACGTGGTATAGAATTTAAATACAAACTTCTTTGATACAGTACGACAAAACGCAGCTGAGAGTTTCAACACTGATAATGTCTCGTAGAGAGTATACAAACTCAAATAAAGTCCTCATTACAATTATTATCACACTATTTCACATAATAGTGAGGACTACTATAGCCACCTATTTGGACCGTCACTCCGTTCCCCGACTAGTCCCAGCTATATTCTCATTTCTTGAAGAGAACAATGAAAGCAAAGGGTGAGCTCAACTAGCCCAGTAAGAAATATTATGACTAAGATAATGCATAATAAATTATCGTTAGCCTTCAATAGTGTTAAACTGATAAAATATAATAAACATCAAGTTTAACTGCAGCGGAACAAGAAATCCATTAGAAGAGTCAAGTAGAGCATGATATCTACTATCTTCTAGGATTTAAAAAGTTTATCAACAATTTTATCGCTGAAACTCAGCTTAATAAATAATCCACATCATCGAATCATCCCTGCACTATGGGCCAAGGATATTCATTAGTATCACCAATGGTCATGATCATACCAACAACTGTCCATCAATGCACTACGGGCCAATGAGGACTTTTACCACATCATTTGTAACATTTTGGGTCATGATTATACCGAATGATCCATGGTCATAATCATACCAATCAACAGGCCATCTATGCACTATGGCCAAAGATGACTTTCATCACAATATAAACATGAGGATGATGACAATGATATAAGAATTCAATTTAAATGAGAGCAAGGATAAATTTTAAAGATTTATAATTCAATTTATCCAGGATTCAATAATGTCCAAATTGTCAACATGATACTGCTTTGTGGAGTAAAATTCAAGAATAATATTGTATCAAAAATAATTTGGACATAAAAGAAATTAATTTTTGTCGTGAATAGTACCCCGTGAATAGTACTCCGGCATGAAAAGATTAAACTTTAACAAGAATGTTCAGAAAATATCATTGTGAAACGATACTAGATGAAGCGTAAATTCCAAGGATATTCTACTAATTTCAAGGAGTATAGAAACAATACTTAACAACATGAGTATAGAATTCAAAATCTGAAATGAAATAATATTACTTACATACTATAGAGTATCGAAGAAAATATTATTTCATACGAATATTGAATAAAAATAATATCCCTATATGAATACGAAAGAAATAATATGTAACGCCCCCAAAATAGGTATACATCACCCATTCTGAGTCGCCAAATACATGGTACAGAAACAAATACAACTTCAGTAATACAATTGTCGTGCAAAATACGACAACACATATATTGTGAGTTTGAATACAACTATTGTCTAATAGAGAGTATACAAACTCAAAAGGAGTCCTCATTACAATTATTGATACACTATTTTACAAAATAGTGAGGACTATTAAAACAACTATTTTAATCATCACTCCATACCCCTATAGTTCTCGCTAAATTCTCTCCTCCCGAGAAAAAATAATGGAACAAAAAGGAAAAGGTGAGCTCAACTAGCCAGTAAAGAATATTATGACTAAGATAATATACAACAAATTATTATTAGTCTTCAACAGGGAAAAATCTGATAAAATATAATAGACAACAAGTTTTAGATCAACAACTGCAGTAGAAATAGCAATCCATTAGAAGAGTCAAGTAGAAAAAGAATTATACTATCTTCTAAGATTTAAAAGTCCATCATCAATATTTTATCCTCAGAACATAAATAAATATACATCTTGAATCAAATATTCATCTTTGCACTATGTGGCCAAAGATATTCATTAAATATCACCAGGTTGGGTCATGTTCATCTCAACACTGCTCATTTTTTGCACTACTAAGTAAAGATATTCATTAGGTAATCATTCACCTTTGCACTACAAGCCAAAGATATTCATTAATATCATCATTGAGGACTGAGGATGATGAAAAATATCTTAAAAAAAACGAATCCAGTGAAACAAAAGGACAAACATTAGGGATTCGTATTACAGTTTATCCAAGTTCAATAATACTCCATAATAACTAAATTTGAAGCAGAATTCAAAAATAAAGATAAAAACATGGATACAATTAAAGATAGTAACCATAATAGACATTTTGGACAAAAAGAAGAAAATTTCATTTTTTTTGGTGAATAGTGTTGTATTCGTGAATAGTGTCGTATACGTGAATAGTGCCGTGTACGTGAATAGTGCCGTATACGTGAATAGTAACCTCGACATAAAAGGTAGAAATTCTACAATAAAATTCATACCAGTATTTCGGTATATAATAATGAAAGAATAACATCATTAGGAAGAAAATAACATCCCTTACCTCAAAGAAATCGTATTTGGGAATGGAATATCGGATATGATGCTGAATGAAACTTGTACTGAATAGAAACTCAAAAAGTATCTAAATACTCACAAATATGCATGATAATATAGAGAGAAAGAAAACGTTTTTCTTTTGTGATTTTTAATTCTAACTTAGCCCTCTATTTATAGGAAAATGTTAGCACGCCGAAACAGACTTGACCTGCTACATGATGACTTTACTTGCTATTATTGCCACCCACCACATTTGAAATTTAATTTGAGCACATTTCTCACCAACCAATAGTGGGGCCCACCAATTCTAGAATTTTCCACCAAAATGATAAATTCTGAAACTTCAATAATTTTTGAACCAGTCACCTCTTAAAATTCCTAACAAATCATGCGTTCATTTTTAACGGTTCAAAATTTGTGGACATATACTCAACTTATATATGTATAACATATCCAAAAATCACAACGATCCAACGGCCGGATTAAAAATTATAACTCACGCAATATATCTCAAGAACACTGGTTTAAATTTTAATACATCCATTCCGATAAAATACTGATAAAACACCTCAACATTAATTCCTTCATTTATAACCACATAAATAAATTCATCATTTAAATCTGCATCAAATAAATATTTCCTTATCATAAAAATCAATAATTAATTATTCACAAATAATATTACAAAATCACATTTATGACAACCAGGCAGTTCCAAGGAAAGAGGGGGCTTTCCGATAAGGATTTCTCCTTACTGGCGCGCAATTAGGTGACCAAACCTCTCCTTGACAAAACTTTCTAGACATTGCCAATAATTCTATCTCATAATATTATTCAAATAATATGAATTATTGATCCGATAATGGGAAATACTGGACAGTGACAATTATTGAAACAACAATAATATAAAATATAACGCAGCAATTATTGAACCAATAAAATAAAATATTGAACAGTAATTACTGTAAAAATTATTGAGTAGTGTCTTCTTACATAAGAATTAATAATTCAAAAATACTGTGCAAAACTGTGTCCTACTGTGCAACCACGCGTATTACTATATTTTAACCACCGGGTATTCCAACAATGTTAACTGTAACAACTACGCCGTTATTTGTAAAAACTTAAATTTGTCATTTTCTTCATCCGACCGTTATCCGTTATGGGGCCCACAAATAGTTGTGCCGTCGTACGAATATTCCCCGACAAAAAGAATATTCCACGACCAAACGAATATTCCCCGACAACAATGAATATTTAAAAACCACTTGCTTATTTTGCAAAATTTGCACATTTCACCCATAACCAAAGCATTATATCAAATTAACACCTAATTATTCACAATAATAATTAGAGGAAATTCAATTTTATTTATAATAAGTTGGGGTCTTACAACATCCCCTCCTTATGAAATTTCGTCCTCGAAATTGACGTACGTACCTGGTGTTTCGAAAAGGTGAGGATACCTCACTTTCATTTCTGATTCCAACTCCCAGGTCATTTCTTCAATAGCATGGTTCCTCCACAAAACCTTAACTTGTGGTATAACCTTCGTGCGTAGGACATGCTCTTTCCTATCAAATATCTTAACAGGTATCTCCTCGTACGTTAAATCTTCGGCTATCTCGTCCGGTTCTAACTCAATAATGTGGTTCGGGTCTTTAACTTTTTACCGAAGCATAGATATGTGAAAAACATTATGAACACGAGACATGCTTGGAGGTAATGCGAGTCTATAGGCCACATTTCCTATTCGGTCAAGAATCTCAAATGGACCAACAAATCTTGGATTGAGCTTTCCTCTCTTTCCAAATCTTGTAACTCCCTTCCATGGTGCAACACGTAACAATACATGATCCCCAATATTAAATTCTGCGTCCTTTCGATGACGATCCACATAACTCTTTTGTCGATCCTGCGCCGTTTGTATACGTTATCGGATCATTTGGATCTTCTCTGTAGTTATGCGTACCAATTCTGGTCCCAACAACGTTGCTTCACCCACCTCGTCCCAGCATACTGGAGAGTGACACTTTCGTCCATACAATGCTTCAAATGGAGCCACACCTATACTTTCTTGATAACTGTTGTTGTAGGAGAATTCCACCAATGGTATGTACTTATCCCAACTCCCTTTGAAATCTAGGACACAGAGTCTTAATAGATCTTCAAGAGTTTGAATAGTCCTCTCTAATTGCCCGTCCATTTGAGGATGGTATGCCGAACTAAATCATAAATCCGTGCCCATAGCTTTCTGCAAGCTAACCCAAAATCGTGAAGTGAATCTTGGGTCACGATCCGAAACTATGGATAATGGCATGCCATGAAATCTTATAATCTCATTTACGTACATACTAGCAAGACGTTCAAGGGAATAAGTCTCCCGTATAGGCAAGAAATGAGCAGACTTGGTTAATCTATCAACAATAACCCAAATCGCATCTATGCCTTGAGAAATTATGGGAAGACCCGTAATGAAATCAATGGTAATGTGTTCCCACTTCCATTTTGGAATCTCAAGTGGTTGCAATGGACCCTTAGGCACTTGATGCTCCGCCTTTACACGTTGACAAGTTAAACACCTCGAGATAAACTCCGCGATCTCTCTCTTCATATTATTCCACCAAAATGTATGTCGAATATCATGATACATTTTGGTACTCCCAGGATGGATTGCAAATGGTGTGTTGTGTGCCTCCATCATGATCCTATGCTTCAAGTCAGAATCGTTAGGAACACAAAGTCTGGAGTTGACTCAAAGTATTCCTTCTTCATCGATTCTTGCTTCTGGAATAGCACCTTCTTGCACTTTCTTCTTTATACGCATCAGCTCCATGTCCGTAGCTTGAGCAGCTTTAACTTTATTGATTAGAGTCGGTTCTACTCGTATGTTTGATATCATCACGTGGGTACTTGGAGCCTTTACCTCTATCTCCACCCTTTGCAAGTCATATAAAATGGACCTTTGTGTTAACAACATTGCACACGTACCCGCATATGATCTTCTACTCAATGCGTCAGCTACCACGTTTGCTTTTTGGGAGCTGTCGTTTACACTCCTAAATTAACCTCACTTTCACTTTACAAATTTAAACAATTAGCACAATAGTAAGCAAGGATCGATCCCACAGAGAGTGATTTTTTTATATTTATCCTATGATTTCTAATGAAAAGGGGATTTTGAATTAATTAATTAAATTAACAAGAATAAACTAATAAGAATAAACAATAAATAAAAAGCTTCAGTTCTTCAGTTCAGTATCACCTTTTTACAATAATAGATTAATCAAGTGTAACATTATTTACCCTTCAATGAAACTAATAGCCCTAGGTAACAACAAGCTCTGCTACCCGAAACTCCACTTAGATTGTCACTCAATGAAACAAGCTCTTCACAAGATTCTAACAATTATATAACCTAGAATAAGCTCTCTAGATTTAATATAATAGCAACATTAAGAACTAGGGAATTAGACTATTTCAAGCAACAAACACATAAGCTCGGATTGTTTAACTTGTCTTCTGATAATCATAGCAATACTCAAAAGCTTGTCCACAATCAGGTATTACTAATTACTACTTGTGATTAGAAACAATATCAATTACACGTAATATTATTCCTAGATCTAGCATATGATATTTGTTAACCAACTCAATCCTGCAGAAATCAAATCATAACTAGTTTCCATAAAGAAATAGAATCTAATTTGGAAATAAATCTTAGTATAAAGTAAATCCTAAAGCTAATAGAAATAATAATCCCATTCCATGTTGAAATCTATCAAAATCTGCATTTAGAAACTTTCCAAAAATCCAAGGTTTTCCAATTTTCGCGCTCAAATTCGCTGGGGCGAATTTCCATTTTCTGCTGCGACATCCGTTGGTAAAACGACCATAACTTTTGATCCGGAAGGAGTTACGGGACCTGCTACCTATCAAAACGAAGATATCGACGAGATCTACAACTTTTATTCTTTGAGATTTGACAGAATCTGGCTCCATCAAGGTCGAAATCGGGCTTCAAGTGACTGCTATGCAAATTCCAACTTCCAAACTTCGAGGTTCAACTTCCGTCTGGTAAAAAGATCATAACTTTTTCATATGAACTCCAATTGGGACGATTCAAGATGTTCCGGAAAGCTAAGAAAGAGCTCTACAATAAAATTCAAGTCCCAAGCCAATACCATGCATCCAACTTTAATGCTAAAAACCCTGCAATTTTCTTTTTTTCCTCATTTCAGCTCCAATTCTTCCTGAAATCATTAAACACATTAATAAGCTCATATACACATGAAACATGCAATAAAACTAAATATAATAGAATAAAAATAAATAAATAATATGCACTCATCAAATTCTCCCACACTTAGCCTTTTACACGTCCTCGTATAAACCAAAAGTTTAATTTCTAGAAAAATTCTATTCAACCATCATGTCAAAAGATTTCAAGGTAAAAATCTTGATTATCAATACTAAATTTGCAAAAATCTGATCAACGCCTTATCAATCAATTCACAATTACCAACCTTACCTTTCACCAATGAATTTCATTAAATCAAACTATAACCGCATAAGTAACTTTTCCAAAATCATCATACTTACTTTACTTAGTTACCATGGAGCAAAAACAGTGCACACTAACTCACAACCAAGAACAAATTTTTCTTGCTTTTTAAGTTTTTGCATAGAACCTTCTTTTTAGCACATATGAATGTATTTTTATGCTTCTTTTTTTCGTATATTTCTTTTTCTTTTCTTGACATGTGCAATGTCTCCTTTTCTTAGGCTTTTCAGAGTTACCCATTAGCGAACTTTCCACCAACGACTCCCAAACCAGATGATCTTAGGGCGCTAGGTGTAGAGACACCCCTAAGGCTTACTTATTCAAGTACAAAGGCCACAAAAGTCGACTAGTCAAGCTGTTTTTATCCATCGCACTTTTCAGCGTGAATACCGATACTTTCCGAGGCTTAGATACCCAGTTATTTCGCACAATGGACATTGAAGCAGATTTTCAATTCTTTTTTTTTTTCATTCATCATTATTTCATATGGTTCTGCAACAACATAAGCAAGTTAAACAGTTCTAAGTCATGAAATCAGTGCACATAGACAAACACCACAAATAACTTAGCCAAATAAACATGTTTCTCATATTCAAGTACTCATGTATCACAAATTCAATTTAAATCAATTACTATGGATCGTGGCTTAGTTTTCATCATTCATTAACCAACTAAGCATTAAATAGATTTTGAAATGTAGCATTAATTTTCAATCTTTGACTTTAATCTTTTTAACACATAGCCAGATAGAATCATGAAATCAAAATTTTCAAAAAGTTTCAAAAGCATTAATTTTTTAAATTTCCCATCAAAATCGGATCAATATTCCTAAATAAAATAAAAACCTAAATCTTCCCCCCACGCTCAAACCTTACATTGTCCCCAATGTAAGAAAATCATGCAAAGAAGAAAATACTACTAGCTAACATGCAAAAAAAAAAAAAACTAAGAAGTGAAGGGATAGAAAAATCAAATCTGAGATCTTGGGTTGCCTCTTAAGCAGCTGCCCTTGTTTATCGTCATTAGCTTGACATCATCCTTCTCATTCTATGTAATTGGACTTGTGAACTTCAAGTGGACTGGTAACATCTTTAATTCTTCATTAGGAGCATCCTTCATATCCTGATTTTGCTCCATTCCAGCCCTCAAATCCTCCTTGTATATTTGCTCAAGAGATTCCTGCACTGTAGAGTCAACAACATCAATAGCAAAAATAGAATTAACATTACCAAGATACCTCTTAACTTTATATATGTTGAACTGGACATGTACGTCGTCTAATTCCACGTGTAAGGTCCCATGGTGTTTATCATCGTGTGTTATTGCTGGTACAAGAAAATTATCATCATCTATGTCCTCCTTATAGAAATCTGCAGGAATTATTAATTCTTCCATCTCTACCTCTTGTTCATCATTTTCAGACTTTGAATACCTGATTTCTTCAAATTTAGCAGTAGTCTCGACCACATCCAAATGGTTTCCACTAGTGAACTCCTTCTCATCTTTAAGTTCTTGTTCCCTATTCGCCATTTCTTCAAGGAACTTTTTATTAGACTCTGTATACCACATTGAATTTTTTCCAACTTTCCAATTCCTTGTTAGAACTTGGGGAAAAGGTAGTTTCGGTTCATAAGCAGGAAGAGGTGGAAATTTGTGCTTGAGTACATCACTACTGCCTATTTCACTATTGTCGGACTTACTTTGTATTGACTTTTCTTGCTGTTGATCCTCTGCACCACATCTCAATGTTATAGAACTTACATTTTCAATAGTGTGAGAAAGTGACCTTCCTACTGTGGTTGCAAGTTGACCAACTTGGTCCCTCAGATCTTGAACAGAAGTTCTTGTCTCCTGCTGGAATTGTTGTGTCTGACATATGAACTGTTGTGTTTGGTTCATGAATGCCTTGAATATATCCTCCATGAATGTCCCAAAATTGACAGGTACTTCTTGGTTTTTTGTGTGGTATTGAGGTTGAGCTTGCTAAATAACTTGTGTATTCCTTGCAGCCATTTGTCGAACCAAAGCAGTTAAATCAGAAATCTGTTGCTCTAAGTCTCTCGTGCTTACCCCATTTACCCTTTGTAGTGTGTGATCCATCTTAGTTCCATACTGCAGTGAGTTAGCTACCATGTTTGTAATTAAGTTCCTTGCCGCTTCTGGAGTCTTGTCTACCAGTGCTCCTCCACTTGCTGCATCAATCATGCTTCTTTCCATTGGTAGAAACCCCTCATAGAAGTACTGGATCAAGTAATGTTCATCAATTCCATGAGGTGGACAGCTGGAACACAACTTCTTGAACCTTTCCCAATACTCATAGAGATTCCCTCCATTGAACTTCCTGATTCCACATATCTCCTTTCTTATATCGGTAACTCTTGATGCAGGAAAATACCTCTCCAAGAATAACCTTTGCATATCGGTCCATGATCGTATTGATCCGGAATAAGTAGATAGTATAACCATCTTTAGCCAAATCTGCTAATGAGAATGGAAAAAGTCTAAGCTTGATCTGCTCCTCTGCCACTCCTTGTGCTTAGATCGTGGAACACACCACATGGAACTCCTTTAGATGCCTATATGGATTTTCACCTGTAAGACCACGAAAAGAAGGCAAAAGATGAATTAGTCTAGAGTTAAGTTCAAAAGTAACATCTAAAGTAGGATACTCAATACAAAATGATGATTGATCAAGATCGAGAGTATCCAGTTCTTTTAAAGTCCTATTTTTGTTTGGCACCACCATCTTTTTCTCTTCAAGTGATGGAATAAGAGTTTCTTCTATATCTCTGCAGTTTTCTATCTCTTGAACAAAATTTAAGTCAATAGAGTGAGAGGATTAAGTTATAAAATAAAAACAAAATAATAAATAATAAATAATAAAAATAAACGAAAACAAAGAATAAACAAAACAAATAACACTCCCCGGCAGCGGCGCCAAAATTTGGGAGCTATCGTTTACACTCCTAAATTAACCTCACTTTCACTTTACAAATTTAAACAATTAGCACAATAGTAAGCAAGGATCGATCCCACAGAGAGTGATTTGTTTTATATTTATCCTATGATTTCTAATGAAAAGGGGATTTTGAATTAATTAATTAAATTAACAAGAATAAACTAATAAGAATAAACAATGAATAAAAAGCTTCAGTTCTTCAGTTCAGTATCACATTTTTACAATAATAGATTAATCAAGTGTAACATTATTTACCCTTCAATAAAACTAATAGCCCTAGGTAACAACAAGCTCTGCTACCCGAAACTCCCCTTAGATTGTCACTCAATGAAACAAGCTCTTCACAAGATTCTAACAATTATATAACCTAGAATAAACTCTCTAGATTTAATATAATAGCAACATTAAGAACTAGGGAATTAGACTATTCCAAGCAACAAACACATAAGCTCGGATTGTTTAACTTGTCTTCTGATAATCATAGTAATACTCAAAAGCTTGTCCACAATCAGGTATTACTAATTACTACTTGTGATTAGAAACAATATCAATTACACGTAATATTATTCCTAGATCTAGCATATGATATTTGTTAACCAACTCAATCCTGCAGAAATCAAATCAGTTAAGCCAAATAGCATTTAGAAATTAAATCAGATTATCAAGAATGAATTTCATGTGAGAAGGAATAAATAATGAATACTCAATTAACCATTAATTATAAATAAGGTTCAACATCCCTTAAAACTGAATAAAAAGAACTTAGCTCATGTCTTCAATCCTCCAATGTTGTAGATGATTCAATGTAGTAGATGATTCAACGTAGTAGATGATTGAATGAATAAAACCCTGACTAGCATCCTCTATTTATAGTGCTAGACAGAGTCCTAAATCCTATAGGAAGTAGAAATCCAAATCTTAAAAGGAATTGCAAATCATAACTAGTTTCCATAAAGAAATAGAATCATATTTGGAAATAAATCTTAGTATAAAGTAAATCCTAAAGCTAATAGAAATAATAATCCCATTCCATGTTGAAATCTATCAAAATCTGCATTTAGAAACTTTCCAAAAATCCAAGATTTTCCAATTTTCGCCCTCAAATTCGCTGGGGCGAATTTCCATTTTCTGCTGCAATATCCGTTGGTAAAACGACCATAACTTTTGATCCGGAAGGAGTTACGGGGCCTGCTACCTATCAAAACGAATATATCGACGAGATCTACAACTTTTATTCTTTGCGATTTGACAGAATCTGGCTCCATCAAGGTCGAAATCGGGCTTCAAGTGACTGCTGTGCAAATTCCAACTTCCAAATTCGAGGTTCAACTTCCGTCTGGTAAAAAGATCATAACTTTTTCATATGAACTCCGATTGGGACGATTCAAGATATTCCGGAAAGCTAAGGAAGAGCTCTACAATAAAATCTTAGTCCCAAGCCAAGACCATGCATCCAACTTTAATGCTAAAAACCCTGCAATTTTTTTTTTCCTCATTTCAGCTCCAATTCTTCCTGAAATCGTTAAACACATTAATAAGTTCATATACATATGAAACATGCAATAAAACTAAATATAATAGAATAAAAATAAATGAATAATATGCACTCATCACTTTTCCAAGATGATATTGGATGGTATGATCGTAATCTTTCAACAGCTCGAGCCAACGTCGTTGCCGCATATTGAGTTCCTTTTGGGTGAAGAAATATTTGAGGCTTTTATGATCTGTATAGATCTCCACTTTCTCCCCATACAGGTAGTGTCTCCAGATCTTCAACGCGAAAATGACTGCTGCCAACTCCAAATCATGAGTAAGATAATTCCTCTCATATTCTTTAAGTTATCGCGAGGCATAGGCTATGACTTTCCCATGTTGCATGAGAACACATCCTAACCCTTTGCATGAAGCATCGCTATAAATAACAAATCCATCCGAACTAGATGGTATTGTCAGAACAGGTGCCGAAATGAGTCTTCTCTTGAGTTCTTGAAAACTCTTCTCACAATCCTCGCTCCAACCGAATTTTATATATTTACGAGTCAGATGAGTTAACGGAGTAGTGATTCGAGAAACTCCTTCCACGAATTTCCGATAGTAACCAGCTAAGCCCAGAAAGCTACGTACTTCGGTCACCGACTTTGGTTGCTCCCAACTTTGTATGGTTTCAATCTTCGCCAGGTCGACAGATACTCCATGTTTCGACACCACGTGCCCAAGGAATGATACTTTCTCAAACCAGAACTCACATTTCTTCAGCTTGGCATACAACTTGTTATCAAGGCTTTCTGTACCAGCTTCAAATGGTGCTCATGATCTTCACGGCTTTTGGAATATATGAGGATGTCATCAATAAAGACAATAACGAACTGATCTAAATATTCTTTGAACACACGGTTTATCATATCCATGAAAGCAGCAGGAGCATTAGTTAATCCAAAAGACATGAGTAAGAATTCATAATGCCCGTACCGAGTTCTGAAGGCAGTCTTCGGAATATCCTTAGTTTTAATCTTAAGCTGATGATATCCAGAACGATGATCGATCTTTGAAAAGAATTGTGCTCCTTGCAACTAGTTAAACAAGTCGTCTATGCGAGGTAGCGGATACCTATTCTTGATAGTGACATGATTCAATTCTCGGTAGTCGATACAAAGTCGCATACTACCATCTTTCTTCTTTACGAATAAAGCGGGGAGCACCCCAAGGAGATGTACTAGGACGAATGAAATCGATGTCCAACAACTCCTGTAGAGTGGACCTTTAACTCCACGAAGTTCAATAGGAGCCATTCGATATGGGGTTTTAGAAATGGACTTTGTACGAGTTCAAGGTCAATAAAGAATTCAACTTCACGTTACGGGGTAGACCGAGGAAGTTCTTCAGAAATACGTCGGAAATTCACTAACAAAAGAAATATTATTCAAATCGGCGTATTTTTGTTCAAGTTAAATGACATGGGCTAAGAAAGCTTGACATCCGTTTTTCAATAAACGAATAAATTTTATGGCTTGATATGACATTGATTGATTTTAGTGGTTTGGTTGTTTGAATTAAGATAACAGGTTGGGTTGAAATATGAAAACCGACAACCTTACGAAAATAATCAATTTTAGCATGATGAGTGGTTAACCAATTAATCCCTAAAATCACATCAAATGCAAGAATTTTCAACGAAATAAGATCAACAGGTAATGTGATGGTACCAACTTGAATCAAGCAAGATTTATAAACAGTAGATGTAATGAAAGTTTCTCCTAACGGAGTCTCAACAGATAAGTCAAGGTCTAACTTCTCCGGAGTCAAGTTTAAACGTTGAGCACAAGCAGGAGAGATAAAAGAATGGGTAGAACAGATATCTAATAAGGTATAAACTTCGCAAGAGTTTATGATTAGCTTACCCGTGATCACCTTGTTTGGGTTCCTCGCATTTTGGGCAATCACGACAAACGCCCTTCCAGGAACCACCGACTTTGACTTGTCTGGGATAGCCTTTGGAGTCACCATCCCCGTTGAACTTGGTTTCGCAACTAGACAATCTCTAGCTATATGACCTTCCTTTCCATAGTTATAACACACATTGGATTGTTGTGGGCAGTTTGGGCTGATGTGTCCCTCTTTCCTGCATTTGTAACAAACGACCGGTGCTCTTTCTCCTCCCTTAGAAATAGTTGATGTTTGTGCTGACGTCTTCACGTTATCATTGTTGTACCTTTTCCTCTTGAAATCTCCTCCTGACTCGCTTCTTCTATTTTCATGGCCACGATTACCACCAGAGTGAGTTCTTTGCTTTTAATCCGAATGATTTCCTCCCCGCTAGTTGTCATTGCTCCTATGGCCGCCAACCAGTATGATCTCGGTTGTGGTCCCTTGGTTGAATATACTCATTATCTCACTCTAATAATTGAGCCCTGTTTACAACATCTGAATATAAAAAAAATTATGAGAGATAAGATATTGTCGAATCTCGAGTTTTAGACCTCTCAGAAACATCCTCGTCATTTGTTCCTCATTCTCGACCAAATGAGGTGCAAACTTGGATAATTCTGCAAACTTACCTCGTCTTTGGGACACATCATGTTGTTTTGTTCGGTCGATAAACTCCACTTCCTTCATATGACGAATACTTTCAGGAAAGTACTTGTCATTAAATAGTTTCTGAAACGTTTCCCAAGACATGATGAGTGCGACAGGCTGGGTACGCTTCACAGACTCCAACCAGTAGTCTGCCTCACCGCGGAACATAAAGGTGCCGAATGGAACCTTCTGTTCCTCCGGGCATCCCATGACATCGAATATCTTGGTAATTTGTTTGACCCACGTTTTCGCCTTGATCGGATCCGACTTTCCAATAAATTCTGGTGGTCCCAACTCCTTGAACTGCTTGGCTGTGACAAGTCGTGCATTCCTATCATTTCCACCCGTATTTTGTGTACGAGTCTCCCTCGTCTGATTTTGCATGAATTGCAAAAAAACTTCTAAACATTCCATCATTCATCATTTGTTCGGTAGTGTTGTTTACAGGAGGAATATTGCCTTCCTGTTACACATTCCCCTGGGTGGTGATTAAAGGTGTCTCCATTGTCTCATTCACTCCATCGTTAATATTTCCATTGCCATTCTTAAATCTTGCATAAAAACAAGGGTTAATTAACAAATTAACATATCACATATTAACCATATGCTCTGACTGACCAACCAAATAACAAATAAGGTCATACTAGCGAAGGAATTCCCCGACTCTCCCCTCCTAGTTCTTGTCTCACATCCCAGCCTGGGATCATATCTCTAAGCTTTGATATCAACTGTGATGCCCCCAAAATAGGTATACATCACTCATTCTGAGTCACCAAATACATGGTACAGAAATAAATACAACTTCAGTAATACAATTATCGTGCAAAATACGAAAACACATATACTGTGAGTTTGAATACAACTATTGTCTAATCGAGAGTATACAAACTCAAAAGGAGTCCTCATTACAATTATTGATACACTATTTTACAAAATAGTGAGGACTACTAAAACAACTATCTTGAATCATCACTCCAAACCCCAGCTAGTTCCTGCTAAATTCTCTCCTCCTGAGAAGAACAATGGAACAAAAAGGAAAAGAGTGAGCTCAACTAGCCCAGTAAAGAATATTATGACTAAGATAATATACAATAAATTATCATTAGTCTTTAACGGGGAAAAATCTAATAAAATATAATAGACAACAAGTTTTAGATCAACAACTGCAGCGAAAACAACAATCCATTAGAAGAGTCATATAGAGAAAGAATTCTACTATCTTCTAAGATTTAAAAGTCCATAAATATTTTATCCCTGTAACATCAATCAATATACATTTTGAATCAAATATTCATCTTTGCACTACAGGCCAAAGATATTCATTTGTATCACCAGTTGGTCATGTTCATCTCAACACCTGTTCATCTTTGCATTACGGGCCAAAGATATTCATTAGGTAATCATTCATCTTTGCACTACAAGCCAAAGATATTCATTAATATCATCATTTGATGAAAAATATCTTAAAGAAAACGAATCTAGTGAAACAAAAGGACAAATATTAGGGATTCGTATTACAGTTTATCCAAGTTCAATAATACTCCATAATAACTAAATTTGAAGCAGAATTCAAAAATAAAGATCAAAACATAGATACAATCAAAGATAGTAACCATAATAGACATCTTGGACAAAAAGAAGAAAATTTCATTTTTTTGGTGAATAGTGTCGATATCGTGAATAAATAACCCCGAGCACAAAAGGTAGAAATTCCACAATAAAATCCATACCAATATTTCGGTATAATAATATTGAAAGAATAACATCATTAGGAAGAAAATAACATCCCTTACCTCAAAGAAATCGTACTTGGGAATGGAATATCGGATATGATGTTGAATGAAACTTGTACTGAATAGCAACTCTAAAAGTATCTAAATACTCACAAACTACGCATGATAATATAAAGAGAAAGAAAACGTGTTTCTGGTGTGATTTTCAATTCTAACGTAGCCCTCTATTTATAGGAAAATGTTAGCACGCCGAAACAGACTTGACCTGCTACCTGATGGCTTTACTTGCTACTATTGCCACCCACCACATTTGAAATTCAATTTAGCACATTTCTCACCAACCAATAGTGGGGCCCACGAATTCTAGAATTTTCCACCAAAATGATAAATTCTGAAACTTCAACAATTTCTAAATCAGTCACCTCTTAAAATTCATAACAAATCATACGTTCAGTTTTAACGGTTCAAAATTTGTGGACATATACACAACTTATATATGTATAACATATCCAAAAATCACAACGATCCAACGGTCGGATTAAAAATTATAACTCACGCAATATATCTCAAAGAACAATTGGTTTGATTTTTAATACCTCCATTCCGACAAAATCTTGATAAAACACCTCAACATTAATTCCTTCATTTATAACCACATAAATAAATCCATCATTTAAATCCGTATCAAATAAATATCTCCTTATCATATAAATCAATAATTAATTATTCACAAATAATATTACAGAATCACATTTATGACAACCAAGCAGTTCCCAGGAAATAGGGGGCTTTGCGATAAGGATTTCTCCTTACTGGCGCGTAATTAGGTGACCAAACCTCTCCTTGACAGAACTTTCTAGACATTGCCAATAATGCTATCTCATAATATTATTCAAATAATATGAATTATTGATCCGATAATGGGAAATCTTTAAGCGTTGACAATTATTGAAACAACAATAATATAAAATATCAACGCAGCAATTATTGAACCAATAAAATAAAATATTGAACAATAATTACTGTAACAATTATTGAGTAGTGCCTTCTTATATAAGAATCAATAATTCAAAAATATTGTGCAAAATCGTAATGTATTGTTAAACGACACGCATATTATTATTATTTTAACCACCGGGTATTCCAACAGTGTTAACGGTAACAACGACGCCGTTATTTGTAAAAACTCAAATTTGTCATTTTCTTCATCCGACCGTTATCCTTTATGGGTCCCACAAATAGATTTGCCTTCGTACGAATATTCTCCGACATAAAGAATATTCCACGACCAAATGAATATTCCCCGACAACAATGAATATTTTATAACCACTTGCTTATTTTGAAAAATTTGCACATTTCACTTATAACCAAAGCATTATATCAAATTAACACCTTATTATTCACAATAATTGTGACATCCCAGATTTTTAGAAATTATAAATGAGAATTTTATAAATAAAAGTATTATTTATGAGATATGTTGGGTGTGAGTCTGTGTATGTCATATATTGTAGAATATGTGAATTGATGTGAAGAGAATGTTATATATTAATTTTGATATATATAAATATTTAATTGAATTTTTTATTGAGTTAAATAAATAAATTTTATTTTGATTATAGACTAATGTAATTAAGTGTAGCAAATTAATTAAATGAATATTTAGTATTTAATTTAATTAATATAATAATTTTATGTTATAGTTCTAATTTAATTGAGATAATTAAATTAATTTGAGTTATGTGATGATTCTTACACAAAATTATAATTAACAAGTAAATATAATTATGTGACAATTTGATGAGATTGATTGATGTTAAGCTATTGATTAATTAAAATAATGAGTATTTGTCAAACATGGTCTTAGGCTTTTCAAGTTCAAATTGGTGTAACCTATGTATTAACTAGTAATTAGTATATCTAATAATTACTAGGAGTTACATATATTATATATTACTAGTATTGTATATTATATGTATATACTACAAGTTAGTATGTTAGTTTTAGAAAACAAACCAAAGAAAGAAGAAGAGAGTTAGAGAGAGTTGTAGGAGAAGAAGAAGAGGAAGAAAAAGAAGAAGAAGAAAAAGCTTTGAGAAGACAAAACAAGCCCCATCATCATCATCTCCATCTCTCTCTTAAATTCATACTAATAAAGTTATAATCTAAATTCCTTGTTTTAATTATATTTTTATGTTCTTCATAATGTAGATAATTGTTATGTAGAAGTTGTATTGAGAAATTGAGAGAGATAGAGAGAAATAGAGGAATTGAGATGAGCTAGAAGAAGAAGAAGAAAAAAAAAAGCTAGAAGAAGGTAACTTCTAAACTCTTATTTAATCCTTGATTTTTTTGAGTAGATTTATGTTCTAGGGTAGTAGATCATGCTTAATCTGTTTGTATTGGTTTAATCTTGGATTATCAAGAATCAAACAAGAGGATTCAAGAAATAAAATAAAATGGAAAGAAAATTTGAAGAACAAAATTCGTAGGTTTTTAGTAATTGTGGACATATCTTGTGAAATTCATACCTCTTTGGGTATAATGAGTTAGAAAAGGAGTCTTATATCAAATCGAAGATATGGAAGTAAGCTATATTCGGAAAGTAGAATCACATGAAAACTCTTTGTAGATTTCTTGCAATGTCTGTTTTAGTAAGGCTGGTCCGAAGGTAAAATAATCTGTCCAGAAAATCAAAACTGTTACGGTTTCTGACTTTGAAAAATTCATATAAATTTGTGTGTTTTGAATTTGAAGAAACTTAAAACTAGAACGTTGTAGATATGGAAGTTTACTAGCTAGACACGCAAGATTGAGCCATTTTATGGGCCGGATCATGTCCGAAATAAATTGTTTAGTAAGGATGTCCAGAAAATGAAATTTTCTAGACTAGTTGATGAATTACAGAATCTGGTTTAGATGGATAAGGGTCTGACTTTAAGGCCTAGATGAGGTTGTGGTACACTGAGTAAGGGTTAATTCTATATAAGAAGGAACAAAAATGGACATGTAACGAACGAGTTACGTTAAAAACGAAAACAACGTTTTGTTAAAGAAATTGTGAAGATGAGTTTTATAATTCTGTTTGAATTAAGATTTTGGGTGATGATATACTTTGATGATTAAAAATATGTTTTGACATATATAATGAGTATAGATATGTGTTATCATATTCTATGCATAATTAATCATTTAAAATCAAGAGTTGAGATAAGTTAATGTGTGCACATAACGTGCTCGATAAAATGCCTAAGAGTAATAGTGTTTCTAAACTTTGGTATACAAAGTGTCTATCTAATGACTAATATTGGATGTTATGTGCATCTGAGTATGAAAAGATGATAATACAAGAATAATAATGGAAAGAGATTGAAAAGGGCGATTTTTGATTTATGAAGAAAAATTAAACATGTAAACAATGTGTTGAATATGCATTTTTGAAACCAAAGTGGTATAATAAAATGGTGTGATATACGCACATTAAATTACAAGTACGATAGTCTAGCATGTGTGGTGATGAAAATGAAAATAAAACCGAGTTACATATAAAATAGTTAGATGTCTATAAAGACATTATAAAGGATAATAAGATAAAGTAAGGTCTTAGAATAAACTTGACCATGAGATTGAGTATTGATTTTATTTATTATCAATCTCATATACTGATTATAAGGTTGTGCAAGGAATGCGAAGTATTAGCGTGTTGGTAAAAGCGCCGAAAAGCAAGTCTTTCAGTTCCTTTTTGCTATGTGAACTTGATGATGAACTGCTTTAAAATTTTAGTGTATGATGTATTGTATATATCAAAAGTATGAAATGTGAAAGTCAATCTATGACTATGATGATTGAGCTATGAATGATGATTGAGTATGGAACTCAATCTTTATAGTTGTTATGTGAACTACAACATGTATGCTATGTTTGTTTTATGATTATTTGTATAGGTTGAGCATGTTAATATGTGCTTTATGATGCATGAAAACTTTTAGATTTTGCTGGGCTGTCGAGCTCAACCTTGCAAATAACCATTTTTACAGGTCAAGGATTGAAGGTAACACTATGTTCTACTTGAATGACGTGGATCATAAATAATACACGGAGATTAATATTTTAACAAAAGTTGTTATTTCTTTATACCATGATTAAGATTCATGAAATGTACTAAATGTTTTATGATGTATAATTTTATGTTGAGTTGTAAAGCTAAAGTTAGAGTTATCTGATATGTAAAGGTTATCAGATTGAAATGTAAAATTTTATATAATAACAGTGATAAAGTGAATCATAAAATAAGATTGATTCAAAGACATGTAGATGATAAAGGTTTGATTCAGGGAATTAAAGTAAGAAGACATAAAAGTTTAAATCATTCCGTTATTTTAATGTTTAGCATCGAATAATGATGTAAAATCAGAAGGTAGATGTGTTATTAACGACCAAAGTTGAGAATTAAATTGTATGAATTTTGGGGAATCGTTATGATTGGTATCAAAGTCAGAGTTATAAACCTTAGGTAGGGGTGGGTACCTTAGGCTATAACCTTAAAGAAGGAAGCTGAAGATAATGAAAGAATAAGCTCAAATAGAGTTTGAACAATAAGAAGTAATGTAAGAAACGTATAAAGAAGGGATAAAACTTGCGTGAAATAATTCAAAGAAGAATCTCGCAGAGTTATAAGGAATATGAATGTGGGGTTACCCAACTGCAATAATAAGGATGTAAGGTGATAACAAATAGACAATGTCTGTAAGAAGAGAATGGTAAGGAAGTTAAGAATAGAGAGTTATATTTAAGTATGGTGCAATTGTACTCTTTAGTAGTTGATGTATGGTATCTGGGCTAAACGATTCCTTCATAGAGCGGAGGTATATACGAACTAGTTATTCTGAACCTAGTTTGTTGGTTGTTTGTGGGAAACCACTCAGCGTACCAAATTGAAACTGTTAGAGACTCAATGTGTACCAAGTATAGAAATGGACACGTATGATGAGAGTGTAGAACTTGAATGAAATTTTGAGAGATGTAAATGAAGTTGAAAATTCTTAAAGTAGGAATTGTTATATAAACAAGAAGATTCAAAGAAGAAACTTGAAGAGATATGTAGATAAGAAATGGGAGTTACCTAACTCCAATAGCCAAGATAACGAATAATGTCGTAAATGAAAAGAAAGAAAGGGGATCGTAAAACAAAACGATCACAAGTTAACCAAAGAATTTTAAGAGAGATGATTATAGAATAAGATTACGACGTGATCTGTTTAAGTTATAAAAAGGAAGATGGTTGTAATGGTTGAATGATTATAGCTTGATGCTATAAAGATAATGTACTATGATAGTACGAGATAAACTCATGAAGAGTTATAGATAATGTGATACGAGGAATTCGTATCGAGCAAAGAGCAAGTTATAAGCAAGATAGAGTTAGGAGGGATTTCAATTGAGGACTCAGGTGGTAGATGAGTTGTACAAACCTTTGTATGGGTGAGGGTTTTGTGCTTGCACTCAGTTTATCACATTGATAATCATTAGAATGTTTATGTCGCGCTATTTGCTATATGCCTGTTGAGAAGGTGATTCTTTTCTCATGTGTATAACAAATAGGTAGAGTATAGTTAGAGAATATTATCAGGTTATGTACGAGTTCTTAAAACTCATACTTATGGTAGGTTCGTGACTCATAATTATATGGTATATTTTTGAACCCCTCAGCGAATGGACGCCTATGGTCTGACTAGGATAAGTTCTTAAACTCATATGATTGTGGCAAGTTCCTGTACTCATAACGTGTGGTAAGTTTGACGAACTGGGTATAAATAAGTGTGAATAGAGTACTGAGGATGATAGGAATAGATAGACCTATTAAGCAATGGATCATTATAGAAAGTGGAGTTGATGGTGGAAGCATAGGTATTCTAAATCTACTAGCTATGCTAGACTTTCGAAATTTATTGACTTCGTGCTGATGTTTACACTTTTATTTTCTTGAAAAACATTGGATCAACTGATGGATCCAATGAGTTTTAACAACAATACTGTTAATCGTATGTCTATGCTAATTGCTTCGGCTAGACAAAAATGATTTGCAATATTTCAAAATGTATTTTATATCATTAATGCATCATGTAACCTGGTGCAAAGATGATAAAAATGATGGAGTCATCAATGCGATATACTAGTAGTGTTGGATGTGATCTAAGGATCATCACCCCACTATGGTATGATGTAGTATGATAAAATCACCAAATGACGGAATCCTCAAATCTGATTTGTAAATACAAAGGCGGTATCATGACGTCATAAAAGATTTTTGAGATTTCTTTAAGATATGAGAATACATATGTATGTATGTATATGTATATTTCGGTTGATGTCCGAATTGTAGTAGAGGTCTATGCTATTTGATTCAAATTTAGACAAATATTGAAAGATGTTCATGAAATTCAAGAGTTTCTTGAGAAGTTATGCCAAACCAAATTATTTTTAAAAGCGGATTCGTGTTGAAAAAGTGAGATGAGCAACCCTATTATTAGGGGTTATGCTTTAGTTTTATACTTTCATACTGAAATGTTTGTATACAATACATGTACAATAGGTTTATCACCTAGAGTACTTGCGGAGGTGTTTTCGGTCTTTGTGATTGATAAACATTACGCCAAAAGGGTTTAAAGTGTGAAGAACCGGGGGTGAAGCACTATTAAACCTAGAGAATAGAGTTCATGGTCTTGTGACCTCGGTATGATTTGGAATCTTTAAATTCTGAGTTATTCATACTACTTCCCAATTATTGAACAATTATGGAGGATTCTTGTTATTCTGCAAGATGGAAGTGAAAAAGGAAAGTATTCCTTAGAAAGAAGTAAGTCGTAAAATGCGACACTGAATGATGGATATGTTGAATAAGTGAGAAAAGAAATTTTGAAGTGAGAAGGATGTGAGTTATCAAAGAATAATGTGAAACTTTTAATAGAAAAGTTTAATAATTGTAGAATGATGTTTGTGGAAAGAAAGTGGTTATAGAAACCAATGAATGAATGAAGTAGTGACGTAAAAATCTACTTTGATAGATTGAATGAATAAAGATTAATAAATAAAAAAATAAAAAAATCGAGGACGAAATTCTTAGAAGAATGGGTGAATGTAATGTCCCGAGAGTTTGATCATATAATATATGATAATGATCCTTAGAGAAAGATAATGAATGGGTCAAAGAATATGTAATACTCAAATATAATTGAGTCTAAGTAAATATTATGAAATAAAACTTATAAGAATTTATTATCAAGAATGGTGAGAGTAGAAAATATAAAACCTATATTAAGGTAATGTGTTGAAGTTATTCAATGAATAGATTTGAGGAAAACCTGAGTAAGGTAGGGTTTCGGTGATTCCGAGGACGGAAACCTTATAAGGAGGGAATGATGTAACAACCCAGATTTTTTAATTAAATATTTAAATATTTATTGAATTATATAAATATTTAATGGTTGTGTTTTTCGTTGAATAAGTATTTGTTTAATTGATTTGATGTGATTTGATTATTTATTTGTTTAATAAATAATTAATGAGTTAAGAAAAGTAATTATTTTGAAATAGTAATCTAATTTAATTTAATAATTAAGTTAGAGAGTTTATAATGATTAAATAAATTATTATATTATGCAATGAATTGTTATTAGAATTAAATAAATTAAGTATGAAAACTTAATTAATTAGAAGTGTGACAAATAGCTATATTATAAATGGTTATTAAAATAAATTAAAGTAGTTTTAATTTATTTTGCCAAACAAGGCTTAAATATATTAAGTCTTTAATTTTAAAGAGTTTTGCCAAACGGAGCCTTATGGCTTTTGGATTTTTTTTAAATTTGATTTATTAATAATATAAATTAAATAAATAATATATATAATATATATATAATAATTTTATAACTGATAATTGATTGGGGGCAATTATTATAATGTCAGTTTTTTTTAAACGTTTACTTTAGTTTTATGTTGTGTTACGTATATTATATTTGGTTAAGTCTAAGAAAGAAAAAAGGGAAATTGTCTAAGGAAAGAAAAGAGTCTGAGAAAGTTCAGAGAGAGAATTTGAGAAAGGGCTGGGATTTCAAAAGCAAGTTCAGAGTAGCGATTCTCAGTGAAAGGTTTTCTAAAAGCAACAAAAAGGTATGTTTAATAATCTTAAGATAGGTTTTATAGTATAATTATTTAGCCTCTGTGTTTCATGAAACTCAACTTCATTGTATATAAGTTTTACAAAGGTTGTCTGTAAACTATGCTTTACTAAATGATTATGAAATCATGTGTTCTGGTAATAACTAACATGTATATATGTATATATGTGTGGTATGCTAAATTAAGTTCATAGAGAAAGAGAAATTAGTTTTTACAGTAAACATTCATGTATGAACGTGGTTTGTAGAAATATCAAAATTAGTATATGTTAATTGTGAAGTTATGAAATTGAAGTGTGATTATGTTAATTGGGTATGAAATTCAGAGAATCATAGTCTTAAGGAATCAAAAATTGGGTTATAAACTGTGATTACCGTGTTCATAGTGTCTAGAAGTATAAAGATGGACTTTTTGGGTTTAAAATATGGTTTTCAAGGAATTAAGTTTTCTGTGATTGTTGTTTAGTGGTTTAAATTAGTATATGCATGTTGGGTAATGTGTATACGGTTAATTGGCATAAGTTATACATGTTAATTAGTGTTAGAAATTAAGTTATAGACATTAGTAAATTTAGTTGTTACTGTTTAGTTTTCTTACGCCCAATACCAAAATTCATTGCTTGAGCAGCTAAGTTCATGCCCCAGCGCTAAAATTAGCGCCCCAGTGCCAATCTCGCGCTGTGGCGCCACTGGTTAGCCTAGTTCTCGCTCCGCGGCGCAGGGACAGAAGTCTGAGTCGGACAGTTTTGGCCTCCTGTAGTAAAATCGCCATAACTTTCTCATACGAACTCCGATTAAGATGATTCAAGATGATCCAGAATGAGGACGAGTAGACCTACAACTTTCATGCTTTAAGTTTTTTAATTTGAGGTCTGTAACAGTAGTCAAAATGGTCATCTTTAGGACTGTTATGTTTTCGGGGGCAATTGGAGGGCGTCAGGCATGCACATATGCATGTGTAGTGCTCCTGACCATAAAAGATGATGTCCTAAGTTATAAAACATGTATGTTAGTAAATATAATGATGCTTAACATTAATAAATAATGTATTAGATAAGTTATAGAAGCATAGTAAGCATACACAAGAAAGGCAAATCGGGCGTGTGACGAATGAACGTCGAAACGTCGTGCCAAGTGTTAACGAACTTAAAAAGTGTTTCAATTCAATTGAAATGAATATTATAGGATATGAAATGGGTTTAATATAAAACCAATAAGTAGTCCTAGCAAGACTTAAGCACTTGAATGGACTTCGATTATGAAATATAGTGAGTCATAAGTCAAAAAGTTAACACAATCTAATTGAACATTGTGTGCTAATTAATAGGAATGATTATGAGATATGGAGTAGAGTTTACATTACAATTACTATGTGTTGTTATGTGACTAATAGTTGATGTGTATGATTATATAATTGTGTAGGGCATGTGAAGTGCAGATAACTGTAAGTTGTTAAACTATTATTGGTAAACAACGATCAAGGCAAGTCTTTCGGTTCCTATTTTCTATGTGGACTTGATGAACTGTTTTAAATTGCATGATATGTTATACATGTTGAAATCATGAAATGTTAAAGTCAATTTGTGACTGCATTGTTTTGGTTAAATAAGGAGTATTGAGTAAGGAACTCAATCTTTATATTTGCTATGTGAATTAAAAGCATGTATGCCATTTACTTTAATGAGATGTATATCGAGCATGTTATTATGTGCTATGTGATGCATGAAAACTGTTAGACTTTCTTTGGGTCAAGAGCTCACTCTTGCAAATAACCACTTTTGCAGGTCAAGATTTTAAGGTAAAGATATGTGCTAAGTGAGTTATAGAGATCTATATTCACGAAGATTACTTATGTTTTATGAGAAATGTATTTCATATTTTTAACGGAACATGTTGTTGAATTGTAAGTTGAGCTATCCAATGTATATGGATATTTAGTTATGATGTAAGACTTTGTATAGTCATTTTGTTGTAACGATTCATGATATAAGATTGAATCAAAGAGATGTAATGTAAAGGTTGCGATTCAGGGCAAGAAAGAAGGAAATGTATAAACATTTTAAATATTTCGCAATTTTAGTGTTTTTAATATCAAATAATGATGTAAAATTAGAGATTTAATGTATGGTTAACGGCCGAAGTTGAGATTTAAATTGTATGGATTTTGGGGTCGTTACAAATGATGTGACATCCCAGATTTTTAGAAATTATAAATGAAAATTTTATAAATAAAAGTATTATTTATGAGATATGTTGGGTGTGAGTCTGTGTATGTCATATATTGTAGAATATGTGAATTGATGTGAAGAGAATGTTATATATTAATTTTAATATATATAAATATTTAATTGAATTATTTATTGAGTTAAATAAATAAATTTTGTTTTGATTATAGAGTAATGTAATTAAGTGTAGCAGATTAATTAAATGAATATTTAGTATTTAATTTAATTAATATAATAATTTTATGTTATAGTTCTAATTTAATTGAGATAATTAAATTAGATGAGTTATGTGATGATTGTTACACAAAATTATAATTAACAAGTAAATATAATTATGTGACAATTTGATGAGATTGATTGATGTTAAGCTATTGATTAATTAAAATAATGAGTATTTGTCAAACATGGTCTTAAGATTTTCAAGTTCAAATTGGTGTAACCTATGTATTAACTAGTAATTAGTATATCTAATAATTACTAGGAGTTACATATATTATATATTACTAGTATTGTATATTATATGTATATACTACAAGTTAGTATGTTAGTTTTAGAAAACAAACCAAAGAAAGAAGAAGAGAGTTAGAGAAAGTTGTAGGAGAAGAAGAAGAGGAAGAAGGGAAAGCTTTAAGAAGACAAAACAAGCCCCATCATCATCATCTCCATCTCTCTCTTAAATTCATACTAATAAAGTTATAATCTAAATTTCTTGTTTTAATAATATTTTTATATTCTTCATAATGTAGATAATTGTTATGTAGAAGTTATATTGAGAAATTGAGAGAGATAGAGAGAAATAGAGGAATTGATATGAGCTAGAAGAAGAAGAAGAAAATAAAAAGGCTAGAAGAAGGTAACTTCTAAACTCTTATTTAATCCTTGATTTTTTTGGGTAGATTTATGTTCTAGGGTAGTAGATCATGCTTAATCTGTTTGTATTGGTTTAATCTTGGATTATCAAGAATCAAATAAGAGAATTTAAGAAAGAAAATGAAATGGAAAGAAAATTTGAAGAACAAAATTCGTAGGTTTTTAGTAATTGTGGACATATCTTGTGAAATTCATACCTCTTTGGGTATAATGAGTTAGAAAAGGAGCCTTATATCAAATCAAAGATATGGAAGTAAGCTATATTCTGAAAGTGGAATCACATGAAAACTCTTTGTAGATTTCTTGCAATGTCTGTTTTAGTAAGGTCAGTCCAAGAAGGAAAATAATCATCCGTAAAATCAAAATCATTATAGCTTCGACTTTGAAAAAATCATATAAATTCGTGTGTTTTGAATCTGAAGATACTTAAAACTGAAAAGTTGTAGATATGGAATTTTACTAGCTAGACTCACGAGATTGATCCATTTTATGGACCGGATCATGTCCGAAATAAATTGTTTAGTAAGGATGTCCAGAAAATGAAATTTTCTAGACTAGTTGATGAATTACAGAATCTGGTTTAGATGGATAAGGGTCTAACTTTAAGGCCTAGATGAGGTTGTAGTACACTGAGTAAGGGTTAATTCTATATAAGAAGGAACAAAAACGGACATGTAACGAACGAGTTACGTTAAAAACGAAAACAACGTTTTGTTAAAGAAATTGTGAAGATGAGTTTTATAATTCTGTTTGAATTAAGATTTTGGGTAATGATATATTTTGATAATTAAAAATATGTTTTGACATATATAATGAGTATAGATATGTGTTATCATATTCTATGCATAATTAACCATTTAAGATCAAGAGTTGAGATAAGTTAATGTGTGCACATAACGTGCTCGATAAAATGCCTAAGAGTAATAGTGTTTCTAAACTTTGGTATACAAAATGTCTATCTAATGACTAATATTGGATGTTATGTGCATCTGAGTATGAAAAGATGATAATACAAGAATAATAATGGAAAGAAATTGAAAAGGGCAATTTTTGATTTATGAAGGAAAATTAAACATGTAAACAATGTGTTGAATATGCATTTTTGAAACCAAAGTGATATAATAAAATGGTGTGATATACGCACATTAAACTACAAGTACGATAGTCTAGCATGTGTGGTGATGAAAATGAAAATAAAACCGAGTTACATAGAAAATAGTTAGATGTCTATAAAGACATTATAAAGGATAATAAGATAAAGTAAGGTCTTAGAATAAATTTGACCATGAGATTAAGTATTGATTTTATTTATTATCAATCTCACATACAGTGTAGGTTGTACAAGGACGCGAAGTATTAGCGTGTTGATAAAACGCCGGTAAAGGCAAGTCTTTCAGTTCCTTTTTGCTATGTGAACTTGATGATGAACTGCTTTAAAATTTTAGGGTATGATGTATTGTATATATCAAAAGTATAAAATGTGAAAGTCAATCTATGACTATGATGATTGAGCTATGAATGATGATTGAGTAAGGAACTCAATCTTTATAGTTGTTATATGAACTACAATATGTATGCTATGTTTGTTTTATGATTATTCGTATATGTTGAGCATGTTATTATGTGCTTTGTAATGCATGAAAACTGTTAGATTTTGCTGGGCTGTCGAACTCAACCTTGCAAATAACCATTTTTGCAGGTCAAGGATTGAAGGTAACACTATGTGCTACTTGAATGACGTGGATCATAAATAATACACGAAGATTAATATTTTAACAAAAGTTGTTATTTTTTTATACCATGATTAAGATTCATGAAATGTACTAAATGTTTTATGATGTATAATTTTATGTTGAGTTGTAAAGCTAAAGTTAGAGTTATCTGATATGTAAAGGTTATCGGATTGAAATGTAAAATTTTATATAATAACAATGATAAAGTGAATCATAAAATAAGATTGATTCAAAGACATGTAGATGATAAAGGTTTGATTCAGGGAATTAAAGTAAGAAGACATAAAAGTTTAAATTATTCCGTTTTTTTTAATGTTTAACATCGAATAATGATGTAAAATCAGAAGGTAGATGTGTTATTTGCGGCCCAGGAAAGAGGGGGCTTTCCGATAAGGATTTCTGTGACAACCCCAAAATAGGTCCATTCCATCCAACCCATTCTGAGTCGCCAAATACATAGTACAGAAAACAACTACAACTTTATTACAACAATTGTCATGCAAAATACAACAACATAAATGCTGTGAGTTTTGATACAAATATATACCAACTGTGACTCATGTCCCAACCTTGGATAGCACGTCACAGTGACACCTTACATAAAGGTATACTAAAAAGCTGCTTTTAGAAATTAGAATCTTTGGAAAGTGCTCAAGAAACCTTCGTATATGGGAGGCCATGCGCCTAGGTTATGATCGATATCATATGGCCCACGTAATTATCCTTGGTTGATTAATAGACCCCAAAGAAAAATGAGAAGATTGCTATCATATTCTTCCCAATAGTGAGTCTTCTCTTGACTTATCATTATCTCCACTTGTCTCTAATTGAGAATTATATTTCAAACAAACACCAAGATTATATAGGTAGTGCTCAGAATATACTCAAGAAGTGGATGAGCACAACCTGCCTTATGATGACACGAGGTTGTATGTCATTAGACATCTTGTATGATAGTGGCAAAACACCCTTCCAACGTTGGGTTTGCCTTTCACCCTAGTTGATTCGCCAAATATAACTACTAAATGATGACCACCGCTCTATTCCCCATTACCCCACTCGACTAATTACCATTTACACTCTTATTACCTGAAAGGAATTGTGAAGCAAAAGAGTGAGCACAACTAGCTCAGTAAAGAATATCATGACTAAAGATAATTAAATTATCAATAGCCTTCATCAATAATAAATTAGAGATTTAGAACATATGGTAGATAATAAAAATTTCAACCATAGTTGCAGCGGAACGAACAATCCATTAGAAGAGTCAAATAGACTATAAAGTCTATTAACTTCTCCATGTTAAAAATCCACCAACAATGTTTTATCCCTGTAACATCAATCAATAATTCTGGTCCACAATCATATGAATAACTCATAATCATAATTGTAGTTCTAAATTCCTCTTCTCATCCAAGACGAAGATAATTTTCATCACCTATCTTTACCTGAAACATCAAAGATCATGGTTATACCAAATCACGCCTCGCTTATAATCATATTAACAATTTCATCTCTTTCCACGGGCAAAAGATATTCATCAACAGAACCATCTTTGCACTACAGCCCAAAGATATTCAACAACAGTCATCTTTTGCACTACGGGCCAAAGATATTCATCAACAATTCATCTTTACACTGATGTGCCAAAGATATTCATCAATGACCATCTTTACACTACAGGCCAAAGATATTCAACAACAGTTCATATTTGCACTACAGGCCAAATATATTAATATCTCAAAGAAATATATCATCATTTCAGAATTTATATAAACAATAATTATAACCATGTTGATCATTTCACCTTTGCACTTAAGATAAAGATATTCAATTATAAATTCAATGGTCATGATCATACCAGTCAACAATTCAACTTTGCACTACTGGCCAAAGAGAACCCATAGTCATGATCATACCAATAATCTACCCATCTTTACACTCAAGTCAAAGAGAAATTAATATCATCTTTAGGGTTATAAAAATGTTATATATGATAATAAAAAAATAATATAATCAACATATAGATTTAATCTCAAGAGTAATATTCATAACTCAACTATAATTTGGTCAGAAAAAGGAACCAATTTTGTCGTGAATAGTAACTCGTGAATAGTAACTCATGAATAGTAAACCCGACACAAAAAGTTAGAAATTCCACAATAAAATTCATACCAATATTTCGGTATAATGATATTGAAATAACATTTCTTAAACTTATAAACAATTTATTTTAATTGTTTACACTTTACTAAATAATGTATTTAATCATCATAAAATGCCAAACTCTTCAAATTTTATCACCAATAACCAAAACCCTCATTAAAAATCTGCATATAACTCATATATGATTCTCAAGCCATAAAATCATATTTTTCCAATTTTCTTACTTCACATAACATATTTAATTCATTTACTCATAATTAGACCATTTTCATGAAAAATACCAAATCAGTTTCAAAAATATTTCTTTAATGGGATTTAGCAGAATATAATCCCATATTGAACATATATTTTTCTAAGAATTTTTAAAATTCATTTACTATTTTTCATATGGCCAAAACCGCCGAATATTTAGACATTTATCATAAATTGTACTTTTATCCAAAAATTCCGAAATTTACAGAGTACGCTGAGATTATATAGATGTACTCCCAATAAAAATTTCATCAATTTTGGAGTTAACCACAAGGAGTTATAAGCGATTACTTTTAAAATAGTCTTTTCTCATAAAATTCATAACTCTTAATCTATACATCCAAAAAACGTCATTTTTTGACATAATCAATAAAACTCATCAAATTATCATTTTAAATTTTTCCAAAATTTTCTGAAGGTCGGAAGAAGTACGAACTGAAAAACATAATAACCCTTAAAATCCCTTACCTCAAAAGAGCAGTACTTCTGACTTGAATATCGGATATAATGCTGAGAAACACTCAAGATATCTAAATACTCACAAAAATATGCTTGATAATATAGAGAGAAAGAAAACTTGTTTCTGGTGTGTTTTTCAATTCTAACATAAGCACCTATTTATAGAAAAATGTTAGCACGCCGAAGCAGACTTGACCTGCTACCTGATGGCTTGACCTGCTACTATTCCACCCACCAAAAATCATCCATCTTCTCCAACAAGCAAAAGTGGGGCCCACCCATTTCTAGAATTTTCCACCAAAATCATTTATAAACCTAATTTCCGAATCAGTCACCTCTTAAAATTCATAACAAATCATTCGTTCATTTTTAACGGTTCAAAATTTGTGAACATATACTCAACTTATATATGTATAACATATCCAAAAATCACAACGATCCATCGGTCAGATTAAAAATTATAACTCACACAATAAAGCTGTAAGAACACTGATTTGATCTTTTAATACCTCCAATCCGACAAAATACTAATAAAATACCTCAACATTAATTCTTTCATTTATAACAACATAAATAAATCCATCATTTATATCCACATCAAATAAATATTTTCTTATCATATAAATCAATAATTAATTATTCATAAATAATATTACAGAATCACAATAATGACAACCAGGCAGTTCCCAGGAAAGAGGGGGCTTTTCGATAAGGATTTCTCTTTACTGGCGCGCAATTAGGTGACCAAACCTCTCCTTGATAGAACTTTCTAGACATTGCCAATAATGCTATCTAATAATATTATTCAAATAATATGAATTATTGATCTGATAATGGAGATACTGTGCAGTGACAATTATTGAAACAACAATAATATAAAATATCAACGCAGCAATTATTGAATCAATAAAATAAAATATTGAACAGTAACTACTGTAATAATTATTGAGTAGTCACCTTCTAATTCAACATCAATAATTCAAGAATTCAATTAATCTGGTATTCCAATGTGTTAATGGTAACAACTACGTATTATAACCTCTTTTCTTCTCGATTTTAACTTTTCTATATTCCCTGGCCGTAAAAATCAATCAATATTGTTATTTAAAAAACTTCAATTTGTCATTTATCTTCATCCGATAGAAATTGAACTTTGTCATCTGAATTATTGATTTAATAATATAAAAAAATATTCCACAATTATTAAACGAATATTCCCGAAATGATATATTTATAACCATTGCGTGATAATAATTTCAATCAATAATATGAGATATACTAAATAGAAAAATTATACTTTTAGCAAAAATTGAGTATAACTCGAGTGGCTTTACGTGAAAACATCAATAATCAATATCGTCAATATTGCTACTATGCAACCACGCCAGACATTGATTTATTTTTACCACCGGATATTTCAAATAATTGAATCAATAATATGAGATAAAAACTTTCGTAGCAATAATTGTTATTTTTATAAAAAGATATTTTTGTCGTTTTCTACTCCTCGATAATAATTCTCATGGTAAAACTTTCGCCGTTATTTTTATAAAAGATATTTTAATGATTCCACTTTCAATAATTGTGCCATCGCATTTAATATTCTCCTCGACAAAAAGAATATTCCCCACCAAACGAATATTTTATAACAACTTACTTTACTTTGCAAAATCTATAAATATTACTCACAACTATAATATTATATCAAATCCACACCATAATATTCAAAATGATATTTAGAGAAAAATAAACTTTATTTATGAAAGTTGGGGTCTTACAACCTCCCCTTCTTATGAAATTTCATCCTCAAAATTAGGGTACATACCTGGTATGTCGAATAGGTGAGGATACCTTGACTTTATTTCAGATTCGAACTCCCAGGTCATTTCCTCAACATCGTGGTTTCTCCACAAAACTTTGACTTGAGGTATAACCTTGGAGCGTAGAATATGTTATTTCTTATCCAAGATTTTAACAGGTACCTCTTCGTACGTTAAATCTTCCGCTATTTCGTCTGGTTCTAACTCAATAATGTGGTTCGGGTCATCCACATATTTACGTAACATGGATATATGAAAAACATTATGAACACGAGACATACTTGGCGGTAAGGCGAGTCTATAAGCCACAATTCCTACTCGATCAAGAATTTCAAATGGGCCAATGAATCGAGGATTAAGCTTTTCTCTCTTTCCAAATCTTGTAACTCCTTTCCATGGAGCAACACGTAACAACACATGTTCTCCAACATTGAATTCTACATCCTTTCGATGAAGATCAGCATAACTCTTTTGTTGTTCTTGTGAGGTCTTTATACGTTGTCGGATTATTTGAATCTTTTTCGTAGTCATACGTACCAATTCTGGTCCCAATAATGTTGCTTCACCCACCTCATCCCTGCATACTAGAGAACGACACTTTCTTCCATACAAGGCCTCGAACGGAGCCATGTCGATACTTGCTTCATAACTGTTGTTGTAGGAGAATTCCACCAATGGCAAGAACTTGTCCTAACTTCATTTGAAGTCAAGGACATAGAGTCTTAATAGATCTTCTAGAGTTTGAATAGTCCTTCCAACGCCTCATCTTTTGAGGATGATATGCCGAACTAAATCGTAAATCTGTGCCCATAGCTTTTTGAAAACTGACCCAAAACCGTGAAGTGAATCTTGGGTCCCGATCAGAAACTATGGATACTGGCATACCATGCAGTCTTACAATCTCATTTATGTACATACGAGCAAGACGTTCAAGTGTATAAGTTTCTCATATAGGTATGAAATGAGCGCATTTTGGTCAATCTATCAACAATGACCCAAATTGCATCTATGCCTTTGAGAAACCTTGGGAAGACCCCAAGAATAAAATCCATGGTAATGTGCTCCCACTTCCATTCCGGAATTTCAAGTGGTTGCAATGGACCTTTTGGCACTTGATGCTCCACCTTTGACACGCTTGACACGTTAGACACCTTGAGATAAACTCGCTATCTCTCTCTTATCATATTGCTCCACCAAAATGTATATCAAATATCATGATACATTTTGGTACTCCTGTGATGGATTGCAAACGGTGTGTTGTGCGCCCCATCATGATTTTATACTTTAAATCGGGTCGTTAGAACACAAAGTCCGGAGTTGACTCAAGTATTCCTTTTTCATCAATTCTTGCTTCCGAATAGCACCTTCTTGCACTTTCTTCTTCATACGCATCACTCCAGTCCCGTAGTTTGAGCAACTTTAACTTTATCGATTAAAGTCTGCTCTACTCAGATATTCATCATCATCACGGGGTCCCTCGAGTCTTTATCTCTATCTCCATCCTTTGCAAGTCATACAAAATGGGCCTTTGTGTTGACAATATCGCACTCGCATTCAAGATATGATCTTCTACTCAATGCGCCACCTACCACGCTCGCTTTTCCGTGATGGTATTGAATAGTATGATCATAATCTTTCAATAGCTCAAGCCAACGCCGCTGCCGCATGTTGAGTTCCTTTTGAGTGAAGAAATATTTGAGGCTTTTTATGATCCGTAAAGATCTCCACCTTCTCCCCATACAGTAATGCCTCCATATTTTAAGTGCGAAACGACAAATGCTAACTCTAGATCATGAGTAGGATAATTCCTCTCATATTCTTTTGAGTTATCATGAGGCATAAGCTATGACTTTCCCATGTCATATGAGAACACATCCTAAACCTCGCCTCAAGCATCATCAGAGATGACATATATCCTCCATACTGATGGTATTGTCGTAACAAAATAAATGAGTCTCCTCTTGAGTTCTTGAAAACTCTTCTCACATTCCTCGCTCCAACCGAATTTTGTATCTTTTCGAGTCACCGAAGTTAATGGAGTAGCGATTCGAGAAAATCCTTCCACGAATCTCCGATAATAACCAAATAAGCCCGTAAAAGCTACGCATTTCTAAGAATCGACTTAGGTTGCTCCCACTTTTGAATTGCTTCAATCTTTGCTCGGGTCAACAGATATTCCATGATTTGATATCACGTGCCCAAGGAATGCTACTTCTCAAGCCAAAACTCGATTTCTTCAACTTGGCATATAGCTTGTTTTCACGAAGCTTTTGGAGTATTAGCCTCATGTGTTGCTCATGATCTTCATAGCTTTTGGAGTATATGAGGATGTCATCAATAAAGACAACAACAAAATGATCCAAATATTCCTCAATACTCTTGCTCATCATATCCATGAAGGTCAGCAGGAGCATTAGTCAATCCAAAAGACATGACTAGAAATTCAGTAATGCCCGCATCGAGTTCTCGAAAGCGCCTTTTGAATGTCATCGCTTTTAACTTTTAATCGATGATATCCTAACGAAGATCGATCTTTAAAAAGAATTTAGCACCTTGCAACTGGTCAAACAGGTTATCAATTCGAGGTAACGGGTACCTATTTTTGACGGTGACATGATTCAACTCCCGATAGTCAATACAAAGTCGCATACTTCTATCTTTCTTCTTTACGAATAGTAATGGAGCACCCCAAGAGAGACGATTAGGACGAATAATGAAACCGATGTTTAACAATTTCTAGAGTTGGGTTTTTAACTCCTCAAGTTCAATAGAGCCATTCGATATGGGGCTTTGAAATGGGTTTTGTACCGTGTTCAAGGTCGATACAAAATTCATTTTCACGCCTGGGGTAGGCCAGAAGTTCTTCAGAAATACGCCAGAAATTTATTAACAATAGAAATATCATTCAAAACCGACGATATATTTTTGTTTAAATCTGCGATATGAGCTAAGAAAGCTTGACATCCGCTTTTTCAATAAATGAATAGCTTTATGACTTGAGATGACAAAGGATTGATTTTAATGGTTTGGTTGTTTGAATTCGCATAATAGGTTGGTTAGAAATATGAAAACTAACAACCTTACGAAAAAAAATCAATTTTTGCATGATGAGTAGTTAACCAATCAATCCCTAGAATTACGCCAAATGCAAGTATTTTCAATGAAATAAGATCGACAGTAATGTGAGGGTACCGATTTGAACCAAACAAGACTTATAAACAAAGGATGTAATGAAGGTTTCTCCCAACGGAGTCTCAACAGATAAGTCAAAGTCTAATTTCTCCGGTCAAATTTAAACGTTGAGCGCAAGTAGAGAAATAAAAGAATGGGTAGAACTGGTATCAAATAAGGTATAGACTTCGCTATAGTTTATGATTAGCTTACCTGTGATCACCTTGTTCGGATTCCTCGCTCTTTGGGAGGTTACGACAAATGCTCTCCCTTGAACTACCAGATTTATCTTTTCTGGGATGGCCTTTGATGCCTCCATCCCAGCTGGACTTGACTTTGGTTCACGACAAAATTGGGCTAGGTGACCTTCTCTTCCACAATTGTAACATGCTTTGACCGCACAGAGATGCTTTGACTAATGTGTCCCTCCCTCCGTGATTTGTAACATACGACCGGCGGTCGCTTCTCCTTCCTTAACAACAAAAAGTGTGGTGTCGACGTCTTTCCATCATTATTGAATTTCTCTTCTTGAAATTTCCACTTCTATTATCTTGGCCATGACTACCACCAAGTGGTTACCATTTCGCATGTTGATTCCTCCACGCTTGTTGTCACCGCTTCGATGATCGCTACCAATCGGTATTATCGATTTGTCTACCGCTTTCTCTTGGTTGGGTTAACTCATTATCGCGCTCCAATAATCGAGCCCTATTTACAACATCTCAATACAAACACAGCTTGTGAGAAATTAGGTATCGATGTATCTCGTGTTTCAAACCTCTTAGAAACATCCGCCATTCTCTCCTCATTATCAACCAAGTGGGATGCAAACCGGACAACTCGAAAAACTTAGCTTCAGATCGTGACACTCACCATATTGTTTTGCTCTAGCTTGATGAACTCTACCTCTTTCATGTGACGAATACTTTCGAAAGTACTTGTCGTTGAATGCTTCTTGAACTTTTCCCAAGACATCTTCAATGGCAGTGTTGGGTACGCTTTTACTGATTCCCACCAAGAATCGCCTCTCCTCGCAAATACGGAAGGTGGCAAAGGAACCTTTTTTCTCCTCGAGCATCCCAAGACATCAAATATCTTGGTGATCTCGCTTTATCCACGCCTCCGCCTTTAAGTGGTTTTGGCTCTCCAATAAACTCCGTGGTCCTAGCTCCTTGAATCGCTTAATTAGCGGTGACCATCCGAGAGTTTCCAGTGTTTCCACCTGCATTTTGGACATGAGTCTCTCTCGCCTGATGTTGCATGAATTGCAGAAAGCCCCTAAACATTCTGTCGTTCATTATTTGGTCAGTGTTATTGTTTATATGAGGATTGTTGCCTTCCTTATGCATATTTTCCTAGTTATTGATCGTTGGTGATTCAACGGTCTCATGTGCTCCATTGCTATTCTCAACATTCTTGGATGTCATTTTTAAATACTGCAACAAAACAAGGGTTAATTGACATGTCATATATTATCCTTATATTCTGACCAACCAATTAAATAACAATTAAACTTAGGTAGGTCATACTAGCGAAGGAATTACCCGTCTCTCCCCTACTAGTTCTAGTCTCACATCTCAGCCAGGGATCATATCCTTAAGCTTTGATACCAACTGTGACGCCCCCAAAATAGGTATACATCACCCATCTTGAGTCGCCATATACATGGTATAGAATTTAAATACAAACTTTTTGATATAAAGACGACAAAAATGTAATGAGAGTTTCAACACGGATAATGTCTCGTAGAGAGTATACAAACTCAAATAAAGTCCTCATTACAATTATTATCACACTATTTCACATAATAGTGAGGACTACTATAGCCACCTATCTGGACCATCACTCCGTTCCCCGACTAGTCCCAGCTATATTCTCATTTCCTGAAGAGAACAATGAAAGCAAAGGGTGAGCTCAACTAGCCCAGTAAGAAATATTATGACTAAGATAATGCAGAATAAATTATCGTTAGCCTTCAATAGTGTTAAACTGATAAAATATAATAAACATCAAGTTTAACTACAGCGGAACAAGCAATCCATTAGAAGAGTCAAGTAGAGCATGATATCTACTATCTTCTATGATTTAAAAGTTTATCAATCATTTTATCACGAGACTCACTAATAAATAATCCACATCATCGAATCATCCCTCGCACTACGGCCAAGGATATTCATTAAGTATCACCAATGGTCATGATCATACCAACAACCATTCCATCAATGCACTACGGGGCCAATGAGGACTTTTACCACATCATTTGTAACATTTTGGGTCATGATTATACCGAATGATCCCCTCGGTCATAATCATACCAATCAATAAATTCATCTATGCACTACTACCAAAGATGACTTTCATCACAATATAAACATGAGGATGATGACAATGATATAAGAATTCAATTTAAATGAGAGCAAGGATAAATTTTAAAGATTTATAATTCAATTTATCCAGGATTCAATAATGTCCAAATTGTCAACATGATACTGCTTTGTGGAGTAAAATTCAAGAATAATATTGTATCAAAAATAATTTGGACATAAAAGAAATTAATTTTTGTCGTGAATAAGACTCGTGAATAAGACTTCATGAATAAGAACTTCATGAATAGTAAAGATGAAAAGATTAAACTTTAACAAGAATGTTCAGAAAAATATCCTTGTGAAACGATACTAGATGAAGCACAAATTCCAAGGATATTCTACTAATTTCAAGGAATATAGAAGCAATACTTAACAACATGAGTGTAGAATTCAAAATCTGAAACGAAATAATATTACTTACATACTACAGAGTACTGAAGAAAATATTATTTCATACGAATATTGAACAAAAATAATATCCCTATATGAATACGAAAGAAATAATAATTTTTTACCTTAGTAGGAAATTGGCTACTAAATAGTGTAGTAATGTATACTCTTCTTCTTTCTCTCCGATTCTCTCTCTATAGAATTCTCTTGTGATTCGTAGTGAATTGGTGAGAATGAAAGAAGAATTAACCTTCTATTTATAGAATATTTCTAGCTTAGCCCTTGCAATATGAAAAGGCAAGTGGCTTAACGACTGGTGATGTGAAAAGAAAAGTGGTTCAATGCCTGTAGTGTGAAACAACAAGTGGTTCGACGCCTATAATATGAAACGACAATTGGTTCGACGCCTGTAATGTGAAACGACAATTGGTTTGACACTTTTAATGTGAAACGACAATTGGTTTGATGCTTGTAATGTGAAACGACAATTGGTTTGATGCCTGTAATGTAAAACAACAATTGGTTCGACGCCTGTAATGTGAAATGATAATTAGTTCGACGCCTGTAATATAAAATGGCAAGTGGTTTGACGTCTGGTAAAGGCAATTACTATTGACGAAAGTGACTCTTAGATGATGACATATAGGCCCCCATAAAATAAACCAAACTTACCACAGACTTCTTATTTATAACAAGGATTGAATAAATATTACCACAAATCATTTTATCTTCAATCAACACATATTTAATCTTTCAACAATTATTCATCATTAATATTATAACTCACAATATTTAACAACCAGATCATTCCTAGGAAAGAGGGGGCTTTCCGATAAGGATTTCTCCCTATTGGCGCGCAATTTAGTGACCAAACCTCTCCTCGATAGAACTTTCTAAACATCGTCAATATTGCAAATAATAATATGAATAACTTTGTCGCCTCAATTATTGATTTAATAATATAAAATATTATGCGATGATGATATCGTGATAATAATTGAATCAATAATATGAGATACTATGCAGAATTATCGAGTAATAATTGAGTATAACCGAGTGGCTTTTCACGTAGCATCAATAATCAATACCGTAAAGCATCAACAATCAATACCAGATACTATATTTTTACCACCGGTATTTCAACAGCTTAACGGTAGAACTTTCGCCGTTATTTTTATAAAAAGATATTTTGTCCAACCGGACTAATAATTTCAACACCAATGATTAATCGCATTTAATATTCTCCAACCAAAAAAGAATATTCCCCACCAAACGTAATATTTTATAAAAACTTGCTTTTTGTCTATAAATATTACCCACAATAATAACATCTCCTTTTACTTTTATACCATGAATTTACTATAATGATGTTACCATTCAAATTATAAAAAAATGTACTATTATATAATCACATCATACTACTATAATGTAATATTATAATAATATATTTGAATGAATTATTTTATCAGAAAAAAAAATACCAACTTTCAACAAATGTCACATGCTAAAATTCATCAGTTTAAATCCACATTGAATAAATATTTTCTTATCATATATATCAACAATTAATTATTCACAAATAATATTACAAAACTACAATATCGACAACCAGGTCGTTCCCAAGAAAGAGGGGGCTTCCGATAAGGATTTCTCCCTATTGGCGCGCAATTAGGTGACCAAACCCCTTTCCTCCACAGAACTTTCTAGACATTGTCAATAATGCAAATAATAATATTATTCAAATAATATGAATTATTGATTTGATAATTTGAAATATTGTGCAATGACAATTATTGAATCAATAATATAAAATATCAACGTAGCAATTATTGAATCAATAAAATAAAATATTGAACAGTAATTATTGTAACAATTATTGAGTAGTGACTTCTTACATAAGCATCAATAATCCAAGATATTGTACAATCACCGCAGCTACTATGCAACCACGCCAGATTCATCGTACTTTTATCAACGGGTAATTCAACAGATTAACGGTAAAAAACTTTCCGTTATTTTTTATAAAAGATATTTTTTCGCTTTCTAACTCCGAAATAATAATTACATTTGTGGGGTCCACTAAATGATTGTGTCGTCGTATTTAATATTCTCCGATAAAAGAATATTTCCTACCAAACGAATATTTTATAACAACTTGCTTACTTTGCAAAATTTGTAAATATTACCTACAACTATAACATTATAACAAATTCACACCTTAATATTCAAAAATATAATTCGAGAAAAATTAATCTTTATTTATGAAAGTTGGGGTCTTACACTTGACACATTTCTTCACATAATCATTTGCCTTTTGAAATAAGGTCAACCAATAATACGCATGCCTTATCAACTAATACGCCAATGCCTTGCCCCCACATGATTCCCGCATATCCCTTCATGCACTTCCTAAAGAGCATAAGATGCCTCCAAAGGTACCATACATTTTAATAAAGGAGAAAATGAATCCGTCTATAGATATCTCCATCAATCAAACAAAAAATATGAACTCATGTGCTACACTTTCTTCGCCAACATCCAATCCGAAGACAACTTTCCCTCACTAAGGTAATCTAGATACAGGGTAAGCCAACTGTGACGCCCCCAAAATTAGGTATACATCACCCATTCTGAGTCGCCAGATACATAGTACAAAATTCAAATACAACTTCATTTATACAATCGTTGAGTCATCAGTATAGAATACGACCACGCTTAATCGTGAGTTTTAATACAAATGTATGTAACTCTCATGGTGCCTCGACCACAACCTTACAATGGTACTTTACATAAAAGTATAGTCAAAAACTGTTTTAAAAATTAAAAATTTTGGGAAGTGCTCAAGGAAACCTTCGTACATGGGAGGCCATCTAGGTTATAATAGATATCATATGGCCACAGAATTATCCTTGGTTGACCTAATAGACCCCAAAGAAAAACGAGAAGATTACTATCATCTTTTTTCCAATGGTGAGTCTTCTCTTGACATATAACTATCTCCACTGTCTCCAAGTGAATATTATATTTCAAAGAAACTCCAAGATCATTTAGGTAGTGCCCGTAGATATACTCAACAAGTGGATGCGCACAACCTTGTCTTATGATAACACGAGGTTGTATGTCATTAGACATCTTGTATGATAGTGGCAAAACACCCTTCCAAAGTTGGGTTCACCTCACCCTATTTGATTCACCAAATATAACTACTAAATGTTGTATAGAATACAACACACTTTTCTATCTTTGCTTAGGAGAACCTCCACGCCTAGAGACCACCGTTTCTATTCCCATTATTCCCACTTCGACCCTAAGTGACACTCTTATTACCCGAAAGGAATTATATGAAGCGTAAAGGGTGAGCACAACTAGCCCAAAGAAAGAATATCATGACTAAAGATAATTAAATTATCAATAGCTTTCATCAATAATAAATCGAGATTTAGAACATATGGTAGATGATAAAACTTTTCAACCATAGTTGCGTGAATCGAGCAATCCATTAGAAGAGTCAAATAGACCATAAGGTCTATTATCTTCTCTATGTTAAAAGTTCACCAATAATATTTTATCCATGTAAAATAAATCAATCAGCCTCATCCCACAATCATATGAATAACTCATAATCATAATTGTGGTTCTAAATTCATCTTCGCAACTAGGACGAAGATAATTCTCATCACCTATCTTCACCAAACATCAAAAATCATGGTTATACCAAATCAGAATTCCTGCTCATAATCATACTAATAAATTCATCTTTGCACCACGACCAAAGATATTCATTAACAATTCATCTTTACACTACATACCAAAGACATACAACTGTATTTTAGAAGAGTCAAGTAGAACATTATATCTACTATTTTCTACGCATTTAAAAGTGTATAATAAATATTTTATCGCTGAGACTCAGCTTAATAAATAATCTACATCATCGAATCACCCCTGCACTACGGCCAAGGATATTCGTTAATATCACATCCATGAATTTATATTTCATCGCTGAGACTCAGCTCGATAATCAACCCATATCACTGAATTATCCATGCACTACGGCCAAAGATATTCATTATTATCACATCCATGAATTAATATTTCATCATTAAGACTCAGCTCAATAATTAATCCACATCATCGAATCATCCCTGCACTACAGGCCAAGGATATTCATTAGTATCACGACCACGAATTATCCATGCACTACGGGCCAAAGATAATCGTGTTTTCATCAACGGTCCTGATCATGCCATAAAATAATTCATCTTTGCACCCTTGGCCGAAGAGAATTCATAGCCATAATTATACCAAAAAGTTGTCCATCAATGCACTACAGGCCAATGAGGACTTTTTCCACATCATTTGTAACATTACGGTCATGATTATAACGAATAATCCCTGGTCATAATTATATCAAGTCCATCTATGCACTACAGCCAAAGATGACTTTCAACACAATATAAGCATGAGGATGATGACAATGATATAAGAATCAATCAAATGAGATAAAGGATAAATATTAAACATTTATAATACAATTTATTCAGCGTTCAATAATAACCAAATGTTATCAATCACTTAATAATCTCATAATCTAATATCATTAATATTATAGCAATATTTTAATCATTCTTAAACTTATAAACAATTTATTTCAATTGTTTACACTTTATCAAATAATGCATTTAATCATTCAAAAATGTCATACTCATAAGATTTCAACATCAATGATCAAATCCCTCATCAAAAATCTGCATATACCCTATATAGGATTCTCAAGCTATAAAATCGTATTTTCCAATTTTATTACTTCACATAACATATTTAATTCATTTACTCATAACTAGATCATTTTAATGAAAAATAACAAATCAGTCCCAAAAATATTTCTTTTCTGGGATTTAGCATAATATAGTCCCATCTTGAACATATATTTTTCTCAGAATTTTTAAAATTCATATACTATTTTTCATATGGCTAAAACTTCCGAATATTTAGACATTTATCATAAATTGTAATTTTGTCCAAAAATTCTAAAATTTATAGGGTATACTCCTGTTATATACATGTACTCCCAATAATAATTTCACCAATTTTGGAGTTAACCACAGAGAGTTATAAGGGTTTACTTTTAAAATAGTCTTTTCCCATAAAATCCATAACTCTTAATATATGCATCCAAAAATCGCCATTTTTGGACACAATTTAGAAAACTCATCAAATTATCATTTCAAATTTTTCTAAAATTTTTTAGAGTCAGAAAAATTACGAATCTGCCCCTGGCAGAAACCCCTTGTTAATGAAAATACTATTCGTATGAATACGAAGGATCATTCACCATGCATGTGGTAATCCACATAGACAAAGTTATTCCAACGTAATAATAAAGAATGGAATAATGTATGATTCACCATGCATGTGATAGATCGCACTAACAAAAGTTATTCCCAATAGAATAATAAATAATGGAACCAGTCCCATGTAAACGCATTGCGACGTGATATTCAAACGTAATAATAAATAATGGAACCGAGGTCCAACAGAACGCATTGCATACGCACGATATTCCGACGAGAATAATAAATAATGGAACCAGTCCCGTAAAATCGCGCATGCATGTGATATTCGGCGTAATAATAAAGAAACGGAATATTAGAAGAATTTCACCATGTATGTGGTACTTGCGCATAAACAAAAAGTTATTTCAACATAATAATAAAGAATGGAATAATGTAAGAATTTCACCAAGTATAGGGTAGTCCTCACAGATACAAAGTTATTCCAACGTAATAATAAATAATAATAATATCCTTTACGAAAGTACGACAATTATATCCCCTACCTTAAAAAGAAAAGTATTCCTGATTGGTAGTATGAATATACTTGAAAAAAAATTGCACTACGCCAAAGCTTTCTTAAACTATAAAGAAATACGCCAAGATTATAGAAGAAGAACTCTCTATAGTTTCTCTCTCTAGAGTTTTAGTGAATTCGTAAAAAATAATGAAGGAATGAGCTTCTATTTATAGAAAAATGGATCAATATAAGAATTAACTCATGAACGGTCCAGATTGATTTACTTTAATCGACGGTCCATATTTAAAGCAAAATCTTTTAAATAAAATATAATATATTCTATTTATAATCTAATAAAACGAATAACTTTATAAAAGATTTTACTATGCAAACACTATCCGCATAATTATGCAAAACACTATGCATAATAAAATATAATATATTCTATTTATAGAATAACTTTATAAAAGTATTCTGTTTTATATAAAAATATTTTACTATGCAAAATACTATGCAGACACTATGCAACACTATGCATAATAGAATATAATATATTCTATTTATAGAATAACTTTATAAAAGTATTCTGTTTTATTACATTAATAATACCAATAAAATAAAACTGAGTGACTTATCACATAAGCATCAATAATCAATACCGTGCTATTTACCAAAATAGAGAAGAAAAAAAATTTTGAATACTTTTATTTCATAAAACTCGGGGTCTCACACCAACAATCCGATCTATCTATTACAATGACCCTCTATTTCTGAATGCTCAGGGTATCCAGAACCTCCAAGTACACCGACCTATCGAATGAGCCTACATCTGTCATGGCTAGTTTTGAAAAGGCATTGACCATAATATTATTCGCTCGATCCACTCCCTGAAAAAAGTAAGAGTTGAAATAATGTAGATGACTCTTAACTTTACTCAAATATTTGGTCATTAGTGCCCTCCGAGCCTTATACTCCCATACTATTTGCTTAAAAACTAATTGTATGTCACTAAATAAAAGTAAATGGCGAACCTCCAAACTCTTTACCAACTGTAATCTCGCTAGGATTGCCTCATACTCTGCCTCGTATACTTTTTCTCGTTATTAGTAGCCTTGAACCAGAAGCATATTGCCTTCTGGAATTAGTGTACAAATAATAAATAGTTGACTTAACGCAGGAAAAATAAAAAGTTGAACAAAAAGAAAGGTGAACAAAAAAAAGGGTATGAAGAACCAAATTATATATATATATATATGAGGCATGATTTAGGACTGAATTCGTTATTATATAAGATCGTAATGACAGAGGAATAATTACTACCTATTCTATGGTCCCGGGCCCCTTTAAGCTTACGAACTTTTTGATCCTGACATTGTTTTAGAACCAACTCATCTATCATTATTTAATTTTTTAATTGATATATTCACAACACTTTTTGATATTTTTATATGAAAAATATCGTTAATGTATAGCGACGGTGAAAACCGTCGATATAGGATATATAGCGATGATTTTCATGTGAAAATATCAATTTCTGTTGTGGATTTATCAGTTTCTTTTAATTTTCACTTATCATATGTATTTGATGTGTTTTGTATTAGCTCTAAAACCATTTTATCATATATATATATATATATATATATATATATATATATATATATGTGTGTGTGTGTGTGTGTGTGTGTGTATGTGTGTGTGTGTGTGTGTATGAATATGGGAAATGATCCATCACAAGCATTTGCTATTAGCACTATTCCAGTAAACGCATCTTACACCGTTAATTCAGATATTCAATGGCCTAGAAAGATTTTTTTTTACTGGCGGCAGGTAGGAGTAATGACTAGATAATTATTTTTTTTCCTGGTCATATGAAGTGTGACGCCCCCAAAACAGGTATACATCACCCATCTTGAGTAGCCAAATACATGGTGCAAAATTCAAATACAACTTAATTATACAACATGAGCTGTGAGTTTTAATACAAATATTGTCTTCTAGACAGTATTCAAACTCAAAATACGACAAAACATAATCTGAGAGTTTTAACACGAATATTGTCATCTAGACAATATCCACACTCAAATTCAATTTTATTACATTTATAATCACATTATTTCAAAGAATAGTGAGGACTACTAATGCTATCATCTGGACCGTCACTCCGTTCTCCGACTAGTCCCTGTTTCGTTCTCATTTTCTGAAGAGAACAATGAAAGCAAAAAGGGTGAGCTCAACTAGCCCTAAGAAGAAATATTATGACTAAGATAATGCGTAATAAATTATCGTTAGCCTTCAACAAAGGTTAAACCGATACAATATAACAACCATCAAGTTTAATCTGCAATGAACAAGCAATCCATTAGAAGAGTCAAGTAGAGAATAAAATCTAATCTCTTCTATGATTTAAAAGGTTTTTCATCACTTTTATCATTGAGACTCGAAATAATAAATAATCCACATCATCAAATCATCCATGCACTACAAAAGAGAGGATATTCTTTAAGATCACGACCACGAATTATTCATGCACTACGCCAAAGATAATCGTGTTTTCATCAACGGTCCCGATAATGCCATAAAACAATTCATCTTTGCACCCTTGGCCGAAGAGAATCCATAGCCATAATCATACCAAAAATTGTCCATCAATGCACTATGGGCCAATGAGGACTTTTTTTACATCATTTGTAACATTACGGTCATGATTATACCGAATAATCCCTGGTCATAATCATACCACAGATGACTTTCAACATAATATAAACATGAGGATGATGACAATGACATAATAATTTAATAAAACAAGTTCAAGAATTAATTTATCCATAAACCAATAACGTCCAAATTGTCAACATGATACTTCGTTGTGGAGTAAAATTCAAGAATGCTCAGAAGAATATTTCCATGAAAAGATACTAGATGAAGCACAAATATCAAGGATATTCCACTAATTTCATAGAGTATAGAAGTCAAATCTTTAACCAACTGAGTATAAGAGAATATATGAAACTGCAAATGGATATTAAATCGCCATGCGAATCCACTTAGATGCATCATTTCCACAATTTAATAAGGAATGAATACAAAGGATCATTCACCATGCATTTGATAATTCACATAGACAAAGTTATTCCAATGTAATAATAAAGAATGGAATAATGTAAGAAATCACCATGCATGCGATAGACCACACGCATGTGTTATTCCAATAGAATAATAAAGAATGGAACAAGGTCATGCGTAAACCGCACAGACAGGATGTTCCAACATAATAATAAAGAACAGAACTAGGTCATTCGTAAACCGCACAGATAGGATGTTCCAACAGAATAATAAAGAACGGAACCAGGTCATGCGTAAACGCACAAACAGGATGTTCCAACAGAATAATAAAGAATGGAATAACAACAGAATTCACCGGCATGCGATGTAATCAAGATGCATGTGTTATTCCAATGTAATAATAAAGAATAGAATAACAGAAGAATTTCACCATGTATGCGGTACTTCGCATAGATAGGTTATTCCAACATAATACTCCCTCCTATTCAGATTAAATGACATTTTAGAGTTAAGCACAATTATTAAGAAATAATACAAAATGTCTTTTGTGTCCCTAATTAATTATTTATCTCTCCATAATAGTCTCTTCTCATTCTCCACAATTGTCCCTAATTAATTATTTCTCTCTCCACAATTGCATTTACTAAGCATATTAAATAGATGGGTAAATTAGGAAAAAATAGTGCAAGATTGCATAGAGATTCTAAAACGACACTTCTATAGAATAAAATTAAACTTCCTAAGACGTCATTTAATCTGAATAGGAGGGAGTAATAAAGAATGGAATAACAACCCTTACGAGTATTGAAAGAAAATAAATCTCTTCATGAATACGAAAGAATAATACCCCTTACGAGTACAACAAATAATATCCCTTACCTTATAAAGAATAGTACTCAACCTGGTAGAAGGGGGGATATACTTGAAGAAAACTTGCACTACGCTCAAAGCTTTCTTAAACTCTAAAAGAAATACGCTCAAGATTATAGAAGAAGAATTCTCTCTCTAGAGTTTCAGTGAATTCGTAAGAAATAATGAAGGAATGGGCTTCAATTTATAGGAGAATGGACTGAATAGTAACTAATTCATGAACGGTCCAAATTGATTTACTTTTAAACGGACAGTTCATATTGATTTACTATGCAGAATACTATGCAGGCACTATGCAACACTATGCATAATAAAATATAATATATTCTAATTATTGTCTAATAAAACAAATAACTTTATAAAAGTATTCTGTTTTATATAAAAAGATTTTACTATACAAAATACTATGCATAATATAATATAATATATTCTATTTATAGTCTAATAAAACAAATAACTTTATAAAAGTAATGCTTTTTATATAAAAAGATTTTACTATGCAAAACACTATGCATAATAGAATATAATATATTCTAATTATTGTCTAATAAAACAAATAACTTTATAAAAGTATTTTGTTTTATATAAAAAGTTTTTCTATTTTATTACATTAATAATACTAATAAAAAAAAATTATATATAATATATATATATATATATAAACTTTCGTGACTTCATAAAAAGATACCTCAATTTATTTAACAACATTTATCATCATTATTATAATTCACAATATTAATCGACCAGGCCGTTCCTAGGAAAGAGGGGGCTTTCCAATAAGGATTTCTCCCTATTAGCGCGCAATTAGGTGACCAAACCTCTCATTGGCAGAACTTCTAGACATCGTTAATATTGCAAATAATAATATTAATAACTTCGTCGTCTCAATTATTGATTTAATAATATATAAAATATTGACAATAATTGAATCAAATAACGTGAGATACTATCAAAGAATTCTTCAGAAAGCAATAATTGAACAAAACCGAAAGTGACTTCTCACATAAGCATCAATAATCAATACCGGTGTGCTACTATGCAACCACGCCAGACATCAGACTTTTACTACCAAGTAGTTCAACAGTTTTAACGGTAAAACTTCCGACGTTATTTTCATAAAAATATTTTTGTCGTTTTCTCAATCCAACAATAATTTCGTTATGGGGTCCACCAATGATTGTACCGTCGTACGGATATTCCCCGACAAAAAAAGAATATTCCCTGACCAATCGAATATTATACAACAACTTGAATACTTTTCAAAATTTATAAATATTACCCACAACTATAACACTATCTCAAATCCACACCATAATATTCAAAAAAATATTTCGAGAAAATTAAATCTTTATTCATAAAATCTGGGGTCTCACAATCTCCCCTCCTTATGAAATTTTACCCTCGAAATTTACGTGACGCACTGGTATGTCAAGAGGGTGAGGATACCTTGACTTTATTTCAGATTCTAATTCTTGAGGTATAACCTTTGAGTGTTGAATACGATCCTTCTTATCTAAGATTTTAACACGTATCTCCTCATACGTTAAATCTTCTGCTATATCGTTTAGTTCTAATTTAATAATGTGGTTCGGGTCGTCCAAATATTTACGTAACATCGATATACAAAAAAAAATGTTCTAAACACGCAACATACTTGGCGGTAAAACGAGTCTATAGGCCACAGTTCCTACTTCATCGAGGATTTCAAATGGGCCAATTAAATTGAGGGTTGAGATTTCCTCTCTTCGTCGATTCTTGCTTCTAAAATAACGCCCTCTTGAACCTTCTTCTTCACATTCATCAGCTCCGGGTGTGTAGCTTGAGCGGCTTTAACTTTATCGATTAAATTCGATTCTACTCGTATATTCATTATCTTTACGTGGGTTCGTATATTCGCACTTTGTAATCAAGACACGATCTTCTACTCTCGTACGCGTTAGCTACCATGTTCGATTTTCCTACGATGGTATTGAATGGTACGATTGTAATCTTCAATAGCTCGAGTCAACGCTTTTCAGCGCATATTACGTTCATTTTAGTTGAAGAAATATTTGAGGGTTTAAGAAATGGGTTTTGTACTAGGGTCAATACAAAATTTGATTTCACGCTCTAGGGGTAGGCTAAGAAGTCTTCAAGAATACGTCAAAAAATTTATTAACAATAGAAAAGTCATTCAAAACTGTGACCCTCATCCAAGACTTGGATAGTACGTCACATTGATACCTATCAACTTATCATTCACGATGTCGCCTACAGAAACTCTGGCTTCGGTGCATTCCACACAAGGAAGTCAACAACGAAAGGACCGGGGCTCTTTACTTATGGCTTGATATGACAATGATTGATTTTAGTGGTTTGGTTGCTTGAATTCACATAACAGGTTGGTTAGGAATATGAAAGCTAACAACCTTACGAAAAGCATGATGAGTAGTTAACCAATTAATTCCTAAAATCGCATCAAAGGCAAGTATTTTCAAAGAGACAAGATTGACAGGTAACGTGAAAGTGCCAATTTGAATTAAACAAGATTTATAAATAGTGGATGTAACGAAGGTTTCTCCCAACTGAGTTTCAACAGATAAATCAAAATCTAACTTCTCCGGAGTTAAATTCAAACATTGCACACAACTAGGTGAAATAAAAGAGTGAGTAGAACCGGTATCTAACACGGTATAGACTTTGCAAGAGTTTATGATTAACTTACCCATGATAATTTTATTCAGGTTCCTCGTCAAAAAAACGCTCTCTCTTAAACTACCGGCTTTGGCTTGTCTGGGATATCCTTTGGCATCACTATCCCAGCTGGACTTGACTTCACCATATGGCAAAATCGAGCTAGGTGACCTTCTCTTCCGCAATTAAAACATACTTTGGATTGCTGCGTACATTTTGGATGGGTGTGTCCCTCCTGTCTGCATTTGAAACATACGACCGGTGGTCGTTCTTCTTCCTTTGAAATGAGTGTTGGTGCTGCTGTCTTTCAATCATTATTGAACCTTCTCTTCTTGAAATTTCCACTTCTATTATCTTGGCCATGATTACCACCGAAATGGTTACCATTCATGGCATGATAATTTCCCCCATGATGGTTATCATTGTTCCGATGACCGTTGCCACCGGTACGATTATTATCGTGTTGTTGGTCGTTGCCTTTTGGTTGTGCTGATTCATTATCGTGCTCTAATAATTGATCCTTATTCACAATATCTGAATATAAACAAAGTTTGTAAGAAATGAGGTATTGACCTATATTGGGTTTCAAACCTCTTAGAAACCTTCGCATCATTCGCTCATCATTATCGACCAAATGGGATGAAAACCGAGACAACTCGGCAAACTTAGCCTCGTATTGTGACACGGTCATATTATTTTACTCCAGCTTGATGAACTCCACCTCCTTCATATGACGAATACTTTCAGGAAAGTACTTGTCGTTGAACAATTCTTGGAACTTCTCCCGAGTCGTGCCAGTCGGGTACGTTTTGATTCCCCACCAAAGATCTCGCCTCTTCAAATATCTTGGTGATCTTGCTTTAACCACGTCTCTCGCCTTAAGTGGTTCTCGCTTTCCCAAAAACTCCAATGGTCCCAATCCTTGAACCGCTTAATGACCAACCGTGGGTTGCCATTATTTCCACCTATATTTTGAACAGGAGTCTCTCTTACTTGATGTTGCATGAATTGCATAAAGCCTCTGAAAATTCCATTGTTCATGATCTGGTCAGTGTTGTTAGTTCCAAGTTGGCACAATAGTTATCTAGAAGGGGGGGTTGAATAGATATTTAAAAATCTTTTCGTTTTAAACTTGTTCTTTGATAATGATTAAAACTTTGCGGAATAAATGTTTGTTTTAATCTTCTTTACCAAGAAATGGAGTAATGAGGGTGAGGCAGTTATGGCAGTTATAATAGATATAGAAGTTATGATATGAATTTAAATGACACAGTTGTTTTTAAGTGGTTCAGAGCACTTAAAGCTCCTAGTCCACTCTTCTACTCAACGAGTAGGATATCCACTAAGGATGTATGTTATAACTTCTGAATCACACAGATTCCTTCTAGACCAAAGCCAGCTTCAGAACTTCTTAGTTCACTCTTGAACTCTTCAAGTCCAAAGCAGACTTGGATTTCTTACGATTCAAGATAAACTCTTCAAGTCCAAAGAGACTTGGTACTCTTCTTCATTTGGTTGATAATGTTGTGTTCTTGATGGTTGCTACTCGATTGTTTGTGTAAGCACTTGTTCTAAAGAACCGAGTAGTGAGCAAGCTTTGCAATATCTCGGATCGTAGAGTTGAGCTTGAGAGAGATGTTCACGCTTGTTTGTTTAATGCTTGCTTAATTCTCTCTCATCCATCGATATATATATATGTGATGTTGAAAACTATCCGCTTGGATCCATCCGTTGTGGCATTAAATGTGTCCGAACTTTCTCAGATCATGATGGAGACATTTCAGACATCTTCAATTACGCATTACGGCCCACCGACACCGCAGTCGCTTTCTCACCTACCACCTGAAAAGGTGTTTTGTCCCTCTTACCCATGGTACTATCCTTAGCTTCTTCAATACGCTTCTTTGTTACATACTAAGGATATTTCATATATTCTGGGACTGCTGAGCACTGCAGCATCTGGGATCCATTCCTCACTTGTTGAAAACACAGATCATGAGGCTCAACGTTTTCTGACATGAGACAGATGATGCTCTACGATTTAGATCGTGGTGTTCTACGATTTAGATCATAGCGTCTTTGACATCTTTGCACACTACGATGCTATCAGTCGAGAGCACTACGATTTCCCTTAAACCCTTGCACACTACGATCTTCACTTGCTCGTGTTGTTGACTCTACGTTCCCGAGAGCACACTACGATCGTTGACTATAAACTTCATGTTTCCTTCAGCATACTACGATCGTGGAGTTGGCTCGATAAACGTTGGGACCACTCTACGATTTTCGAAGAGTCCCCTTCAAGGCAGGCACACTATGATCTTCAGGATCTACGTTTTCTGCCTTGACTCCTGCAATGTTGATCATATTGATGCACTATAATTTCTTCAAGACTAATCTATTACATCTTAAGATCAACCTAACAGTTTTGATCTTTCTATCTATACATTCTTTATCAGAATGGTACATGTTGAAAGATTAGATCAACCTAACAATTTTGATCTATCACTAAGTACTTGTACATATATTCATTTAAGGACCTTAGAAATAATAATGAACATATACATTAAAACATCAAATCATAATATGCATTCTCCCAACAATCTCCCCCTATTTGATGTTGACATAACCAAGGAGATTTGTTGTCATGATTATTAGTGACTAGATGCATTTGCAGGAAATTTAAACATGACTTAGTATTTCAATGAGCAGCTGAAATTTCTAGAGAATAAGCATGAATTTATTGATGATCAGAAGATATTACAATTCAGTATTACATCAATAGGAAATTTAAGTTTTAACTTATCTCTGTTTCCTTGACCTCTTTAGTGGAGGTGGGTTGGCATACTCCTCAAATTTTCTTTTTCTTTGAGCTTCCTCTTTTCTGGCTAACTCTTCCAGCTCGCTTAGACTTAGTATTGGATTCTCCTCATGCCTGTGCATGAATGCAGGATCTCCAGTTGGCATTCTTATCCGTACAGTAGACACATCTTGTGAGCTGGGAGTTGACTCTTGACGGTTTAATGGTATAGCCATTATAATTCCCTATTGATCATATCGTTGAGTTTGACTGTGGAATTGTCTTGCAGGGGGACTTCGTGATGGTTGAGCATGAAATTGTCTTCTTCCCCTTTCTTGAGTTCCATGTGTAGGGTTTCGACACAGAAACGCACAGCGGAAATAGAACAATTTAAACCAAATTCGAAACCCTAAACAGGATCCATGCGAAAAATAGTTAATTCAGTGGTTAGAAATTATACCTATTAAGAAAGCGATTAAACGATGAGGTCGAATCTCCAACGCAATTCGAACGAACTGCGTCTCTACGGTATCCACACGAACACTCCATTAATCGTCCTACGATCTGCAGAAAAAGGAATCGCGGTACTAGCCACCAAGGATGAGGATTTACGAAACTATTTTCTCTAGTCTCTCTCTAAGAGCGGCTAGGGTTTTTTTTTTTGATTAACTTTCCAAAGACGCTGATATATCATATATATAGCAATAAATCGGAATTAATCAAAAACCCTAATCTAATTAAAATAAAATCTGAATTTATATATATATTATATCTTAATTAAGTCTTACTTAATTAATATATATACATATACAAAGCATCCTTTTAATTTAAATTCGTGATTTAAATACTATCAATTATATTGATATATTTAGATCCTTACAATTTAAATTAATTCCCTTTTAATAACGTTCTTTGTGTGTGACCCTATAGGTTATTATTACGTTGGCAATAATTTTAAAATAATATTATAAAATTATAAACTGTGAGCGGCATCTAGTAATGCATCACTGCTACCCAAGTAATAATAAGATCGATGATTCGATGCAACCATTTCGTGACCAATGTTTTAATATAATTTAATCCTTTTAAACTTAATATCCTAGATTGAACTCGAGTCATGGAATGTGTCATACTCTTCATAATTTAATCTGAGTTTTCTTGATCAATGAGTAGACTATATGAAACAAATCAATATTTGAGCATGGCCATGCATTTCATAGTCCTACTCAATCAAGAGGCCTATGGATATCACCCCTAATATATAGGATGGTTAAATTCCATCTAGATCACTCATATTCCTCACACGATTCATAATGTACCCAATAATCACCTTTATAGTCCACCCTATTAAAGGTGACATTTGATGATATCAAAGTACATAAATTCTCGTGTAGAAATATAGTGATTTCAGGTCGGAGGACCATTACATCATTGTCACTATGAGAATCGCTAATGACACTTCGATGCTCCACATAGAATTCTCATGGTGGGTCCGTTTCAAGACATCGTTCTCTAACACATACCTATGCATTGACTTAATATCTCATATATTTATGACCAATGAGATTTGGTCATCAGTCAATCCACATACTAGTCTCAATGCATCATTGTTGTCCTATCAACAATGGTACTCGACTAGGGACATTTAAGAGCAATGATACTAATTGTAATTATATAATCTCATGTTCAAGTCACATACTTGAAACTATATAAATTGTATCACTATTCTAAGGAATTTTATTATGTTAACATTTATATAACGCAGTAAATAAAACCATAATAAAATCATTCATTTATTTAATCAAATATAATATCAAAATGTTAAGCAATTATATCAAGTAATTGGCCTCTAGGGCATAAACTCTAACACCATGACCTCATCTGCCTCTGCCTTGGCCTCCCTGACCTACTTGATCTCCTTTCCTTTTATTCTCCCCCTTTATGTCAGCATCAAGGGTTCGAATATCTGCAGACAGTCGATTAACTCCTTGGACAAGCTCGTTCAGTTGGCTTTGGGTTTGAGCGATGTCCTCCCTATTTTCCTTGATCTGTTTTTCAGATCTTGCTTCTTTATTTTGGAGAACTGACAGAATCATATCGTTATGTTTCTCCTGATTTGCATAAGATTTCTGGAAGTCGTTGACAGAAGCATTCAAGTTGAGGATGTTATCCAGCATAATTTTATGTTGAAGGTCTTGGTGTTTCGCATTTCGAGTCTGACTCTCTTTCTTTGGGCAAACTCTGAAGTGGATCTCATCTCTCGTCTCACATACTCTTGAGTAATCTCTTTGATAATTTCTCTTAGCCTCTTTGTAAGCTCGGTATTCATAGTGCTGTGGAAATTATTTGTGTATGTGATCATTTGATTCAAATTTTATATTGATGAGATCAGAGTGAGTTTCCAAACTTGCTTCTATAGACTTGACCATTTTCTCAGAGGTGTCTTTCAAGTAATCCTTGGTAGGCAGGCTTGGGAGAGTATCATTTTCTTGAGGATTGTTCATTAGAGGGGTTCTCGGTTGAGATTGACCTTGCAAATTGTAAAGAACGAGATCAAGACTGAAGTAGTCATGTGATGAGGAGGATGGTATATCAGCTGGAAGGGCTTGGGTTTGGATGTCTGGGATAGGTGACTCTACGATTTCAATGTTGGATTCTACGATGTGGCTGGAGTCTTGAATCGTAGAGTTGGTGATTTGTGGAAGCAGGGTAAGGTTGACTTCTTTAGGTTCTTCAGTTACAGAATTTTGAGATTCTGTAACTGGAAATTGATTGAGTGGGTGAAGAATCACTTCCATCCATCGAGGAAATTCATAGAATTGACTAAATGAAGATGATGGCAAGTGATTAACTTTGAAGAGATCAGGAATAGTCAATACCTCAAGTTTATCCTTGGATGAGGAATGGTTGGTAGCGCTTTCTTGGCAAAGATGACTTTCCCTGGAAATCCATTAGCCAGAACTGAGATTGCTGGATATTCCTTGAAGCTCCAGAACATGTGATCCCATGAGTTCAGGATTTGAGCTTGATGGTATGCCATCATGGGTAGGTAGGAAAACAGTTGAGTGTACAGATAGCTCCTAAATCCATCTTTCCCTACACCAGTGATTTCAAGCTCATCATCATCATTTTCTTCTTCTTCTTTGGTCTCTTCTGAAGATTCCATTATCTCAATGGTCTCTGGAAAGTTTGGCATTGATTCAACTTTATCTTGGGCAGGAACCTCTTCTTCTGCCATTGGGATATCATGAGGCTCCCCCTCAGCATGGTCATCCTCTTGTAGATTCGTAAAGTCCCCTCACCGAACATCTTCTCGAGTCAGAGAGACTCCCCCTCACCATGTATACTCAATCATGAGAATTTCAGGGATGTCCCCCTCAGCTGGAGTACTGTCCTCTTTATTTGCTTGGGGTTGTTCCTCTTTTACAGCCACACTCTTGGCTTCCTTTTTCAGCACCTTTTCATTCTCAAGAATATACTTCTTGACCAGCTTTCTTTTTGCTTTGTTGGATTTAGTCACAACTTCTGGACTCTCTTGAGTCTTAGCTTTGTCATGTTGAACAGCCACTCTTCTTGAAGCAGCTTCTTCCATTTCTACCACACTTGGCCTGGTTTTAGAGAACAGCAGAGACTCTACGATCTTTCCCTACACCAATGATTTCAAGCTCATCATCATCATCATCTTTTTCTTCTTTGTTTTCTTCTGAAGATTCCATTATCTCAATGGTCTCTGGAAGGTTTGGCATTGGCTCAATTACATCTTGAGCAAGGACCTCTTCTTCAGCCATTGGGATATCATGAGGCTCCCCCTCAGCATGAACATCTTCTTGGAGGTTTAGAAACTCCCCCTTAGCTGGTATATCTTCTTCTAAGTTTAGAAAGTCCCTTCATTGGAACATCTTCTTGAGTCAGAGACTTCTCCCCTCACCGTGGTGTATACTCAATCATAAGAATTTAAGGATCTCCCCTCACCGTTTGAGCAATCGCCTTCTTCGTTTGCTTGGGGCGCTTCTACTTTTGTAGCCATACTCTTGGCTTCCTTTTTCAAAGACTTTTTCATTCTCAAGAATATACTTCTTGACCAAATTTTTTTTCTTTTCTTTTTGGTTTAGCCACAACTTCTGGACTCTCTTGAGTCTTAGCTTTGTCATTTTGAACAGCCACTCTTCTTGAAGCAGCTTCTTCCATTTTTGCCACACTTGGCTTTGGTTTCGTAGAGAATGCGAGAGACTCTATGATCAAGAAACCGTTGGTCTTTTGGACTTATGACCGCTTTTTGTTCTTCTTTAGGATCTGTGATATGGTGGCTTGATCCTCTTCACTTTCGTCTTCTTTGCTGCTTCTTCTTTCTTAGCCTCCTTAGAGTCTCTATATCGAGGACTCTCTACAGAATGTCGATTAGAGATCCTCGAGGCTCTTTGATTTGTCTTGCTTCTTAGCTTTCTCTTGCCTTGCTTTTTCGCAAGAGCAGAGGGGGTTCTCCTTATCCGCTTTTCTTCTTCAACCTCCCCGACAATGTATATGTCTCCCGGAAAGCCTACCTCCTTTAGTTCCCAGCTTTTCCCAATCGGACTCTGTCATCATTCAACATACTCGAGTAGGGTTTCTCTTCCAGTTCTCAAACAACTGGCTGGGGTCATTCTTTGATTTGGGTTGATGGCTTCTCCTTCATCATCCCGAATTTTGTCACCCAGTGCAGATTGCAGAATGATGCTTATGAATCTCTCATACAAGATCTTCGAGTGCTCTTTGATTTCTTCGAGTTGACGATCCACTTGCCGATCCACTCGAGCAACATGTTCCCCATTATTGAGTTGTGTACCATAAATCATGGCCGTCATGAGCTTAAGTTGAGTCTCATTTACCGAGTCATGACCTCGAGCTCTTGCAGCAGATGCATTTCCCAATAATGTCACCAAAAAATTGCATGACTTTGAGGGAACTCCTTCTTTTTGTAGCCTTTCACGGAGGGATTCTTCTTGTGGTGCAATTTCTTCAATCCTCTTGAAGCTTATGTTTGTCTAGAAATGGGTGCCCTTCATTCTTAAAACCTAGGGCCAGATTGAAGTCCTCTTCCCTTAGTCTTATTTCTACTCCCTTTACTCGAGTAGTGATGGTTTTGTGTTCGAACACACCATTCTTGTAGAACTCCTTCACTAGCTTGGGATAGATGAGGGTGTCGGTGCTCAACGCCTCTTCGAGACCCACCTTCTTAAGTAAGGCCAGCGTCTTGTGAAATTTTGGTGGAGCATTCTTGAACTCGTCGAAGTAGAGTCTGTAGCCTGAAACCACATTTAAAGCAGCCATTGATTCTGTAGTTGGAGGTGAGATACGACTGAACTTTCTGCTGATTTAGGGTCTCGCTTTTGAGAGAGAGAGAGAGATGAGAGAGATAATCTTTTGAACTTCAGATTTCAAAAACATGATTTCAATTTGTACTTGTAACTTCCCTCTCTCTTTTTCACTTAGTGGGACTGATAAGTGGATTTTTTATACACTTATCCGGTATCTTTTACTTGAATTAGTTGCTTATATTCATGTGTCTTAGTTACTTTTCATGCATTCTGTGTTCATTTTGTAGGTTATACGTTTGGGAGCGGTGTGAGCGATTATTGGTAAGGAAAAGCAAAGAAAATGCAAAGAAAAGGCAATCCGGACATCATTTGGGCTTTCATGTTAGTTCATGTTCTTGGCTTGGAACTTGGACTACATTGTAGTGCGTCTTCGTAGCTTTCCGGAACATCTTGAATCGCTCTAATCGGAGTTCAGATGCAAGCGTTAAGATCGTTGTACCAACGGACGCCAAACTTCGCTGTTTTGGTTAGCCATTTTCATAGCAGTCCCTTCCAGCACAATTTCAGCCTTCATCCGTGCATTATTTCTCAGTACTCGAAGAATGAAAGTTGTAGATCTCGTCGATATCTTCTATTTGATAGGTGGCAGGCCTCGTAACTCTTCTCGGATCAAACGTTATGGCCATTTTACCAGAGCACACTGCAGCGGCGAAAAATCACCACATGCGGCGCGCGAACTTGCATGCAGCATGACTTTCAAAGAGCAAAAAGCGCGATTTTCATCTTTTGCGCGGCCGCGCCCAACTTAGGCCAATTCTTGCGTGGCCGCGTGACTTCGGGTGTTGACCAAAGCTGACTTTTCATTAAACAGTGCAATTGAAGCGTAACAGAGAGAGGGATTCAATTAGGGCTTATATATTAGACATATTTTCATCATATAAAGAGAATCCACCCCTTGGGGGCGAGGGCTATCATTATTTTCTTTTCTTCTCTTTCTTTTTAGATTAGATTAGAACCCTAGAATAACTAAGATTTGGGGATTGAAGCAATTGAAGATCCTTGAAGGTTCAGAAGTGAAAGAAGAGAAGAAACTCAGATTTGCTATTCTTAATCCCTAACTCTCTTTACTTCTATTTGTATCTTTCAATGTATATTCAATTGTGGATGATGGATTTTGATTCTATAATGAGCTAAACTCTATTTTGAGATTACAATGGAATCTATTGCTTAGTTTATTTCGATATACTTCATTGTTAACCTTATTAATTGTTATGAGATTGTCTATTAAGATTCACGCTTATTTGCTTAGTTGATTGGCCTTCAATTACTGTGATAACCCATATGAACTTGAAAGACGAAGTATGGGTTTAGATTTGATCTTGATAGCTTGTGTTTGTATGTTCTACATGGTGATGGAATATATGATTAGTGTGCTAGATAGACATATACTTCAAGCACCACTCAGTAGTCAATTGAGGACTTGGGTTTCAAACCCTAATTATTTGTAAATCACATAGACATATAGTGGTTTAGGTAATGTGGGTGTTCATATGTATTCTATCAATTGTGGATTATATGTGATATGAGTATGGTACATCGAGAGATGGCTATATTTCACTTTCGTGTTCTCGACTAACAATCCGTTATAATTAATTTGGTTTAACTAGAAGTGTGTTGATTTAAATGATGCAATAGGGGAAATTGTAATCTCATGTCTTTATTATCTAGTCTCATTCTAGGGGTAGTTAGTACTATTTAATTTCACAGTTTAAATATAAAAATTCAAAGCAATCATTTAAATAAGACTGAAATGGTTATGGGCTAATGCTTGGTGAACTTTATTAATTAATTCTCAGTGGGAACGATACTTTACTTATTCTTTATTACTTGTTGACCACGTATACTTGCGTGTTGTGCGTAACTAGAATTTACCTAACAAGTTTTTGGCGCCGTTGCCGGGGAATTATTTTAATAATTTTTTCCAACATTAATTTCAATCAAATTGGTCTTAATTTAAACATTTTTTTATTTTGTTTTAACTATCTTCTTATATTTCTCTCTTTTCAGGTACCATGGATGACTTTGTTTATCAATGGCCTTATGCAAAGATGATTCACCCAGGGACACGACGAGCACTAAGGGACTCAATGTATTTTCTATATTGTCGGCTGAAATTGCAACACTTTCGGAGAGGTTGGATATTCTTGCAACGCACTTTTCGAGAGATAGTAGTTACATGTGAATCTTTGTCTTGGCGAGCATCCGAAAGTATCGATTGCAACATCAAGGTTGGACAAGTGCAGTTTGGGGGTGATTACTTCAACAACGATGTTTATCCTGATTATCAACAAGGTTGGGGGTATCACCCAGATTATGAACGGAGTTATAACTATCCCAACCAATACTGCATCCCAAGTCCAACACATCCATCGATTTTTCATATCCACCTTCAACGCAACAAGAGGAAAATTCAAGGTTGAAGGAATTCATGTCAAAAGCATAGCGAGACCATGAAGAGATGATGATGAGTCGAGAGTTATCAAGCCAAAATCTTAACAAATGGATGGAACAACTCATTAACTCCTCAATGAATGGTTCTCAATGCATGGATTTCGAAACTGAACAAGATAATTCAAGAATGGAGAATTTGTGGTTCAAGTTTGTAGCATCAACTGAGGAGAAGATGATTGAGCAAGAGAGGTCAATTCGGAATCTGCAGAATCAAATGGATCAAATACTCGAAACCTTGAGCAATCGCCCTCCAAACAATTGGTGTTATGACATAGATGATGAAACTGATGGAAAGCCAGAAGTGTGCATGCCACTGGATGAACTAAAAGGAGTGGACGTTGAGGATACAACTGGGGGTTTGGAAAATGAAGAACATCATATCACCTAAATTATAACCCAAGTACCTTCTCGACCAGAGTTGCAAAATCCAGTGAGTTTTGCACACCCATGTCCTCTAGGTAGTCACATTCAAGGAAATGAGCAGTATGATAAAGATGTCTCATATACACCATGGTGGGATGAAGAAGAAAAAATATAGAGGAAAAGTTCGTTGTACTTTCCATGCCTCAACGCAACAATTTATTCCCAATTACAACGTAGAGACACCTAGCTATGAAGTGGAGCTAGAGACATCATGGATGATAATTACGCTAGATTGCTTCAATTCACGACCATTCGCATGATGGGGAATCTATCAAAACACATAAGCGGTTCTAATGGATGGAGGGTTCTTAGCTTATCGTGAGAGGAATTGGATAGCGGTGTCAAGAAAAGAGTCCAAATAACTGAATATAAACCAAAGCGCTCGATGGGAGGCACCCCATCCAATCTTTCTCCCTCCTTGTTTAATTCTTATTTACATTGCCATATTTAGTAGATGTTAGATAGTGGTAAATCTTAATAATAGCTTTATTGTTTCTCCTCTCAGGTTAAATCCAATTGCTATAAGTATTCGTGGATCAAATGTAAGTCAAACCAAATCAAGCGTAACCAGAGTTGCGAGGTTGCACCTGCAGAAGAGGCTTGAGGATGCGCGCCCACGCAAGCACCCTACCGGGACAGACTTTTGCACATCGCAAGTTATGAGTCATTCTTGCCATGAGGATCGTGATAGGAGGAGCATGCCACAAAAAAATGCTGATGCCTGATTGATGTTGAATGCTTTATTTAATTTCAAATCTCAAGCATTCAGACAGTTAAAAGCCCACACTCAGTCTCCAACTATAGAATATCTCAAACTTAGCCATCGCCTGATATACCATCGGATCATGAGGAGGCGAACGGAGATGACATTGCCACTTAGGGGAGTATTCTTTCACTTTTAATTACAATGAGGGCATTGTTTATTTTAAGTTTGGGGGTATTGGGTCGTAGTGAGTAGTTGTTGCATATAATTAGTTGCATATAGTTTGACTGCATGTTTAAGTTGCATAGTAGGGGCATTGTAGTATGAATTTTTTTTATTTTTCTTTTGTCTTGTTTACTTAGTATGTGTGTAGTTGCATAACATTGCATAATCCCAGGCTTTTAGTTAGTTGAATTCTAATTTGGCCAATGATGACATAGAAATTTGATAGATTTTTGAATTTAGTGGATATCTTGAGCTTAGTTATAATTTTATACAGGATATAATTCATGCTTGTTGTTTAGATGTTACCAAGTAGCACGACAATGTTCCCATTTTCTTGTTAGTTAAGATTAGCATGCTTGTCTGCTAAGAGGAAAATGTTGTTTTTAATGATAGAATTGTGTAGGAAGTGAGTAATGACTATGAAGACACTTAAACTCAAGTTTTGCGGAACGCATGGGTATGCTTGCTTTATAAAAAAAATAGAAAAAAAAATATTGAATAATTACCGTGGGTAGTCTTATTTGGGGCCTTTGTTACTTGAGTAAAATGCATCGAGGGGATTGTCTCTACACCTAAGCGCCTACTAAGGTCTTAATGGTCAGGAGTCGTTGGTTGAAAGCTCATTAAGGGGTAGCACTGTTAGCCTAATCGAATGAGACATTGCACAGTCATGGGATATATATATATATATATATATATATATATATATATATAATCAATAAACATCGCAGAAAAGTGCGAAAATCGCCCTCGCGAGTAAAAATAAAGTAGAATAAACCCTTTGCTAAACCTTAGTTTGTACTTAAGTGTTGGAGTAGTTCTTGTTTCATTTGTATGCATAGTTATTGATTTAAACTTTAATTTTCTGCCTTAAGCAATAAAGCATATGGTATCTTCAACTTTGTCAAGCTTATCTCTGAACACATCACACACACACATCATCTTTATAGCAGGTTAGGATTATATGATTGTATGTCATTATGCCTTTAGCTTAGTTTGATACTTTGTTCTTGGATCTTGATATTTCTCTGAGGCATATCGTATTGGAATTCATAACATGACTGGAATCTGGGGATTCATTTTCATAGTAGCATAGCTTGCATAGCATATAGATTGCATTATATTGTGTTGCTTGGGGACAAGCAACGGTTTAAGTTTGGGGGTATTTGATAAATGGATTTTTTATACACTTATCCGGTATCTTTTACTTGAATTAGTTGCTTATATTCATGTGTCTTAGTTACTTTTCATGCATTCTGTGTTCATTTTGTAGGTTATACGTTTGGGAGCGGTGTGAACAATTATTGGTAAGGAAAAGCAAAGAAAATGCAAAGAAAAGGCAATCCGGACATCATTTGGGCTTTTATGTTACTTCATGTTCTTGGCTTGGAACTTGGACTATATTGTAAAGCGTCTTCGTAGCTTTCCGGAACATCTTGAATCGCTCTAATCGGAGTTCGGATGAAAGATTTATGATCGTTGTACCAACGGACGCCAAACTTCGCTGTTTTGGTTAGCCATTTTCATAGCAGTCCCTTCAGCTCAATTTCAGCCTTCACTGTGCATTATTTCTCAGTATACAAAGCATGAAAGTTGTAGAACTCGTCGATATCTTCGATTTGATAGGTGGCAGTCCCCATAACTCTTCCTGGATCAAACGTTATGGCCATTTTACCAGAGCACACTTTAATGAAAAATCACCCACGCGCGCCTGCATGCTCCGCATGGCATGGACTTACATAGAGTAAAAGCGCGATTTTCACTTTAATGCAAATTGCGTACCAACTTAGGCTAATTCTTGCGGCGTGTGACTTGAGTGTTGACCAAAGCTGACTTTTCATTAAACAGTGCAATTGAAGCGTAACAGAGAGAGGGATTCAATTAGGGCTTATATATTAGACATATTTTCATCATATAAAGAGAATCCACCCCTTGGGGGCGAGGGCTATCATTATTTTCTTTTCTTCTCTTTCTTTTTAGATTAGATTAGAACCCTAGAATAACTAAGATTTGGGGATTGAAGAAATTGAAGATCCTTGAAAGTTTAGAAGTGAAAGAAGAGATGAAACTCATATTTGCTATTCTTAATCCCTAACTCTCTTTACTTTTATTTGTATCTTTCAATGTATATTCAATTGTGGATGATGGATTTTGATTCTATAATGAGCTAAACTCTATTTTGAGATTACAATGGAATCTATTGCTTAGTTTATTTCGATATACTTCATTGTTAACCTTATTAATTGTTATGAGATCGTCTATTAAGATTCACGCTTATTTGCTTAGTTGATTGGCCATCAATTACTGTGATAACCCATATGAACTTGAAAGACGAAGTATGGGTTTAGATTTGATCTTGATAGCTTGTGTTTGTATGTTCTACATGGTGATGAAATATATGATTCGTGCTTAGGATAGACATATACCGAAGCACCACTCGTAGTCAATTGAGGACTTAGGTTCAAACCCTAATTATTTGTAAATCACATAGACATATAGTGGTTTAGGTAATGTGGGTGTTCATGTGTATTCTATCAATTGTGGATTATATGTGATATGAGTATGGTACATCGAGAGATGGCTATATTTCACTTTCGTGTTCTCGACTAACAATCCGTTATAATTAATTTGGTTTAACTAGAAGTGTGTTGATTTAAATGATGCAATAGGGGAAATTGTAATCTCATGTCTTTATTATCTAGTCTCATTCTAGGGGTAGTTAGTACTATTTAATTTCATAGTTTAAATATAAAAACTCAAAGCAATCATTTAAATAAGACTGAAATGGTTATGGGCTAATGCTTGGTGAACTTTATTAATTAATTCTCCGTGGAAACGATATTTTACTTACTTTGTATTACTTGTTGACCACGTATACTTGCGTGTTGTGCGTAACTAGAATTTACCCAATAGGGACAGGTTTCGATTTTTGCTTGGCTCTACGATTTTGACTGTGCAGGAATGTACTGATTTGTCCTTTGTGCCTTCAGAGCTGAGGTGACTTTGGCATGACTACGATTGTAGAGGTAGTCTTCGCTCGCTGAGTCCGTCTCCCCGCTATCGCCGAGTCCGTCTGCAAATGGCTGAGTCCGACCAAGATTTGTTGAGTCCGTCCACGATCGTCGAGTATGTCCTACGATCGTCGAGTCCGTCCAATCCTTGTGATGAGTTTTTGATAAAGCATTCTTTTAAGGCAAATGGAAGGGCCAACCTCTTGGAGATTCAAGGGTTAGGTTTGTTCCTCGAGCCACCTCTTAGAGAGATTGCCTTGTTATGAAGCTTGTCATCACAGGATGAGCTTTTGTCATCGTTGAGTTTGCACTAAGATGGTTGAGTCCTTGCTATGATCGTTGAGGTAGTTGTCTGTTCAGCTCTACGATCGTGAACTTCCCTTAATCATGTCTATAATTTTGAGTTCAGCCTTTGTATCTGTCATAGTTAGCACAATCTAGAGCATATATTTCATGGTTGTAGATTTAGCATTCCTAGATCACTTATTAACTTATTAAATCTGGATTCATCTAGTGGTTTTGTAAAAACATCAGCAAGTTGATTTTTAGTAGGGATATATTGTAAAGATATAGTTCCATTTTGCACATGATCCCTAATGAAGTGATACCTTATTTCTATATGTTTGGTCCTAGAATGCATGACAGGATTATGAGTTATTACTATGGCACTTGTGTTATCACAGTGTATTGGAATAGATTTGAAATCAAACCCATAGTCGACTAGTTTGATTTCTCATCCATAGGATCTAAGACAAAGAATTGCCAAAGAAAGAATATATTCAGACTTTCTGCAGCTAAAGTAGACACTAAGTTTTGCTTTTTGCTAAACCATGACACAAGTCTATTTCCAAGAAGCTGACAGGTGCCACTGGTACTTTTTCTATCAATTTTGCATCCTACAAAATCAGCATCTATGTATCCTATTAGTTCAAATAAGGATTCCTTGGGATACCACGTACCCCAAGTAGGTGTACCCTTGAGATACCAAAGATCCTCTTTACAATAGAATAAAGTGTGACTCTTTAGGGTTAGCACTGAAATATAGCACATATGCATGTTGCAAACATTATATCTCGGTTCTCTCTTCGCGCTTAGGTATAAAAGAGACCTATCATACCTCCTGTATTGAGTGATATCAATACTTTTACCTTTCTCATCCTTGTCAAACTTGGTTGCAGGAGCAATTGGTGTTTTCATGGGAGAGGTTGATTCCATGCCATACTTCTTTAGTAGGTCTTTGATGTACTTGGCTTAGTTTATGAAAATTCCTTCTTCACCGCTTTTACTTGCTTGCAGTCAAGGAAGAAGTTCAGCTCACCCATCATGCTCATTTCAAACTTGCTCTGCATTAGCTTAGAGAATCTCTTGCATAACTTTTCGTCAGTAGAACCAAAGATAATGTCATCATCAACACAGATTTGAACTAGTAAGACTTTGTCTTTATGCTTTCTAAGAAACGGTGTGGTATCTACTCTACCTCTAGTGAACCCATTTTCGATTAAGAAGTTAGTCAGTGTTTCATACAATGCTCTAGGTGCTTCTTTAAGACCATATAAGGCTTTATCTAATCTATAGACATAATTGGAAAGAGATGGATTGATGAAACCTGGAGGTTGCTCTACATAGACTTCTTCTTGGAGTTCTCCATTTAGAAATGCACTCTTGACATCCATATAGAAGACTTTGAACTTCATGTGAGCCGCAAAGGCAAGAAAGATTCGATGGCTTTAGTCCAGTAACAGTGCAAATGTCTCATCGTAGTCGATACCTTCTTCTTGAGAATAACCCTTTGCTTCTAATCTTGCCTTGTTTCTGGTTATGACCCCATCTTCATCCATTTTGTTTCTGAAGACCCACTTAGTTCCTATCACAGGATGGATATTTGGTCTTGGTAACAATCTCCATACTTTACTTCGTTCAAATTGGTTGAGCTCTTCCTGCATTGCTTCTATCCAAATGAGTCTTCCATAGCATCCTCTATCTTCTTTGGCTCTATTTGTGATGTGAAGCTTAGATAAAAACATTCATTCTGAGTAGCGGCTCTTATTTTGACTCTAAAGACTCGGATCTCCAATGATTAGATCCTCGAGTGATCTCTTGCCCATCTCATTACCGGGCCAGGACATCTGCTTGATGCCTTCCCTGCCTTAAATCTTCAAGGTCTATTTCTTCTTCTTGGAGTGGAGGCTCATTGTCTTGGATGGACCTCTCTCACGATTTCATTATCATGCTTTCTACGATTTCACTATCCGCACTACGATCGTAGTGTTGAGCTCGACAATTTCATTCAGTAGTGTACGCACTATCGATCGTAGTGTCTTGAGGCACTGCTTTGTCTAAGTTAGTTTCATCAAAGATGATGTGTATTGAGACTTCGACATTCAAAGGTCTCTTCTTAAACAACACCGTAAGCTTTCTTTGCTTGTGGCATATCCAAGAAAAATTCCTTCATCTGACTTGGGTTGGAATTTTGTCAGATACTGTTTTCCATTGTTGAGAATATAGCATGCACAACCAAAGACATGGAAATAGCTGACATCAGCTTCCTTCCTTTCCACAGTTCGTAGGGTATCTTCTTGATCGTAGAGTGAATTAATGATCTGTTCTGTGTGTAGCATGCAAGGTTGATGACTTCCGTCCCGTATATTCAGCAGACTAGTCACCGCTAGTAGAGTCCTTCCAGCCTCTATCAGGGTTCTGTTCTTTTTTTTAGCAACTCCATTTTGTTGAGGAGTTCGTGGAGCTGAGAAGTTATGACTGATGCCATTGTCTGAGCAGAACTTGTCTATTTTTGAGAAATCGAATTCTCTTCCATGATCACTCCTTATGGCCTTGATTTTCTCTCCTTTGTCGTTCATCACCAGTCTGAACATCTTGATTAATTCGGAGCTTGTATCATCCTTTGAGGTTAAGAAAAATACCCATGTGAATCTGGTGTAGTCGTCGGCTATGACTAGAGAGTATCTTTTTCCACCAAGACTAGTTGTTGGGATTGGCCCAAAGAGATCCATATGGAGAAGGTGCAGGGGTTTGTCAATGGAGTTTGCAGTCTTGCTCTTGAATAAGCTTCTGGTTTGCTTTCCAAGCTGGCAGACATTGCATGGCCGTTCCTTTACATCTCTGACTAGACATTGGTTGTTGAGAAATGTTACTTGGTGACCATTGTCGCAGAGTTGGCTGAAACTTAGAAGGTTGTGTTGGAGTCCTTCCACATAAGCTACTTTGCTTTGAAAGATATCGCACCATTGCCAGCAGAGCCAAATCCTCTTGTCTTCGCTTCGAGCCAAGTATCTCCAAAGATGACCGAGGACCCTCCTTTCTACATAGTTAGATAGTAGAGCTTTGTTCCTGTCATATGCCTTGAGCATCCACCGTCCAGATACCATGTTGAGGTCGTGGAGCTCTTTTCTGTCAAAACATTTGAACCTTCATTTTGGTACCCATATTTGCATGGGTCCTTCATTGTTAGTGCCTTTGGGTCTCACATGCATGGAGTTATAATAACACTTTGTAGCCCTATGACCATATTTATCGCATATGAAACATCTATTATAATGCATGCCCAAAAAGTGTGTGATTCATCTTCCACTTGACTTATGTGGTTCCTTAGTTAACCTTCCGTTAAACCGATTCTCTTTCTTCCACATGTCCTTAGGTTTCATAAATAGTGATGAGTGTGCCTTACCTCTATTGTACCTTCCCAATTGATTCGTAGAGTTGGTTTTGCTTGACTATACGATTCTTTGAGGTTGGTCAGTAGAGGTTGGGTTACTCTTCTCCTTTATGAAACCCAGATCAGCGTGAGATCCTTTACTTCTCTGAATATAACTAGAAACAGTAGAACAAGGTTGAACTTGCTCTTCCAACTGTGAGGATTTCACAAAGGTAATGCCTCTACCAATACTTGAGGCATTACTAGTGCTAGTTTCTATTGTCTTTTCCACACAAGGTTCTGAGATGAATTCCCCAAAGCCTAGACCTATTCTCATTTAATATGCTTCTCCCACTGAGAGAGCGCAAATACCCATGGATGATGAGGATTTGTTCCATGCGAGAGATAGTCTTCTCTAGATCCTCAATTTTAGAGGTTAGCTTAGACTCTCTTTGTGCATTGAGTGTGTTTATCTGCTTTTAAAGTTTCTTTCGCATGACCTCAAGCTTGGACGTAAGATTGGTACTTAGAAAAGGTTGCTTTCAAGCTCTTCTTGAACTCTCTTCTTTCCTCTTGAAGAAGTGAATGATCTTTAGACAAGACTCGAACCACTTCATGTATTGATGCGGAATCGATGGTTATGCCATGCAAAGCGCCTTAAGTCACTTATATCTACATCAGAGAATTAAAATCAAATACCTCATCGAGAATTACATCATGTATGTTTAGGCTTTGTTTGTCCTTTGCATGTTTGGCCATTAAGCTACAGATTGGCCATATGTGGTTCTTTTTTTATCTCCTGAGTCCGCATTTGAGTCATTATCCTAATCACTCCACGATCCTCCGTACACTGTGCCTTTGTCTCTTTTCTAAGGCCTCTTGTTCCTTTGTATTCTTTCTTTGCATGAGATTTCTTCTTTAGTTCTTCTTTGATAGGCTTGTTGCGATTGGTAATGAAATGACCAGGTTTCTTGCAGTTGTAGCTTAAATCATTCATTTGTTCTGGTCGACGTGAAGTCTTGACTTTCTTTGGCTTGCCAGTTCTTCCTTGTCGCATGAACCTTCTCAGTCTCTTTACCAGCATAGCAAAGTCATCGTCTTCATCATCATCAGAGTTAATCTCAATGATGACTTTTGATACACCTTCATTTGCCTTGAGAGCAACACCCTTATCCTTTCTTCTTCCTTCTGATAAGGTTTCGACGCGTTGGGTTAGCTCCAGTTCGTAGGTCAGGAGATTTCCATATAGTTGTTGAAGTTGTTAGTTCCTAGTAGGCACAAGTTATCTAGAAGGGGGGGGGGGGGTTGAATAGATATTTGAAAATCTTTTCCTTTTTAAACTTGTTCTTAGATAATGATTAAAACTTAGCGGAATTATTATTTGTTTTAATCTTCTTTACCAAGCAATGGAGTTATGAGCGAGTAAGGCAGTTATAGCAGATATAGCAGTTATAGCAGATATAGTATGAATGTAAACGACACAGTTATTTTTAAGTGGTTCAGAGCACTCAAAGCTCCTACTCCACTCTTCTACTCAACGAGTAGGATATCCATTAAGGATGTCTTTTACAATCTTCCGAATCACATGATTCCTTCTAGACCCGCCAGATCTGGAACTTCTAGTTCACTCTTGAACTCTTCAAGTCCATCGACTTGGCTTTCTTCTGATTCACTATGAACTCTTCAAGTCCAAAGAGACTTGGTACTCTTCTTCATTGATTGATAGTTGATAAGTTCTTGATGGTTTCTACTCGATTCTTTGTGTAAGCACTAGTTCGTTAAGGCCGAGTAGTGAAAAAGCTTTGCAATATCTCAGATCGTAGAGTTGGGCTTAAGAGAGATGTTCACGTTGTATGATTAATGCTTGCTTGACTTCTCTCTCATATGTCTGATCTGTATATATGTGATGTTGAAAACTATCCGTTGGATCCATCCGTTGTGGCATTAAATGCGTCCCCGAACTTTCTCTGATCTTTGTGATGGAGACATTTCGCATATCTTCCGAATTCAAATTATTCGCCCACCACCGATTCTGCAGTCGCTTTCTCACCTACCACCTAAAAAGGTGTTTTGTCCCTCTTACCCATGGTACTATCCTTAGCTTTTTCAATACACTTCTTTGTTGCATACTAAGGATATTTCATACAATCTAGGGTGATGATCACCGCAAAGATCTCGGGATCCATTCCTCACTTGTTGAAAACACGGATCATGAGGCTCGGCGTTTTACGACATGAGGCGAGATGATGACGATTTAGATACGATTTGGATCGTAGTGTGGTGTTCTACGATTTCCTTAAACCTTCGTTTCACTACATTAGTACATCTTCTTCTCTTGCTCGTGTTGTTGACTCTACATTCCCGAGGAGCACACTACGATCGTTGACTTGTAAACTTCATGTTTCCTTGAAAGATACTACAATCGTGGAGTTAACTCTCGCAATCGTTGGGATCACTCTACGATATCTGAAGAGTGTCCTTCAAGGCGGGCACCTACGCGATCTTGAGCTTTACGTTTTTGTCTTGACTCTGCTGAATGTTGATCGGATGGATGCACTTCGATTTCTTCAAGACTAATCTATTACATCTTAAGATCAACCTAACTTTGATCTTTCTATCTATACATTCTTTATCAGAATGATACACGTTGAGAGCTTTAGATCAACCTAACAATTTTGATCTATCACTAAGTCCTTGTACATATATTCATTTAAGGACCTTACAAATAATCATGAACATATACATTAAAACATCAAATCATAATATGCATTCTCCCAACAATCTCCCCTATTTGATGTTGACATAACCAGGAGATTTGTTGTCATGATTATTAGTGACTAGATGCATTTGCGCGGGGAAATTTAAACATGACTTAGTATTTCAAAGGCGGAAATAAAATTCTAGAGAATAAGTATGAATTTATTGATGATCGAAGATATTACAATTCAAATTACATCAATGGGAAATTTAAGTTTCAACTTATCTCTGTTTCTTTGACCTCTTTAGTGGAGGTGGGTTGGCATACTCCTCAAATTTCTTTTCCTTTGAGCTTCCTCATTTCTTGCTAACTCTTCCAGCTCGCTTAGACTTAGAGCTGGATTCTCCTCATGTCTGCACATGAATGCAGGATCTCCAATTGGCATTCTTATGCGTACAGTAGTCACGTCTTGTGAGCTAGTAGTTGGCTCCTGATGACTTAGAGGAATAGCTGTTACAATTTCCTTCTGACTAGATCGTTGAGTCTGATGATGTGATAGTCTTGCAGGAGGGCTTCGTGATGTCTGAGTATGAAATTGGCTTCTTCCCCTTTCTTGAGTTTCATGACCTCTTCCTCTGCCTTGGCCTCCTTGATCTCCTTTCCTTTCTTATTCTCCCCTTTATGTCGAAGATCAAGGGTTGAATATCTGTAGATAGGCGATTAACTCCTTGGACAAGCTCGCTCAGTTGGCTTTGCGTTTGAGCGATGTCCTCCCTATTTTCCTTGATCTGTTTTTCAGATCTTGCTTCTTTACTTTGGAGGGCTGACAGAATCATATCATTATGTTTCTCCTGATTTATATAAGATTTTTGGAAATCGTAAACAGAAGCTTTCAAGTTGAGGATATTGTCCAGCATAATTTTATGTTGAAGGTCTTGGTGTTTCTGCATTTCGAGTACAGCCTCTCTTTGCTTGATAGCAATCTGGAAGTGGATCTCATCTCTCTCTGACATACTCTTCAGAATCTCTTTGATAATTTCTCTTAGCCTCTTTGTAAGCTCAGTATTCATAGTGCCGGGGAAATTATTTGCAGCTGTGATCATTTGATTCAGTCTGATATTGATGAGATCAGAGTGAGTTTCCAAACTTGCTTCTATAGACTTGGCCATTTTCTCATAAGTGTCTTTCAAGTCATCCTTGGTAGGCAGGCTTGGGAGAGTATCATTTTCTTAAGGGTTGTTCATTGGAGGGGTTCTCGGTTGAGATTGATCTTTCAAATTGTAAAGAGCGAGATCAAAACTGAAGTAGTCATGTGTTGAGGAGGATGGTATATCAGCTGTGACTCTACAATTTCAATATTGGACTCTACGATGTGGCTTGAGTCGGGAATCGTAGAGTTAGTGATTTGAGGGAGCAGGGTAAGGTTGACTTCTTACGGTTCTTGATTCTGAAATTTTGGGATTCTCGCAAGAATGAAACCCGATTCTTGGATTGAGAATCACTTCCAGCCATTTAGGAAATTCATAGAAATAGCTAAATGAAGATGATGGTAAGTGATTAGCTCTGAATTTGATAGGAATAGACAATACCTCAAAGTTGTCTTTTGATGAGGAATGGTTGGTTAACAGCTTCTTGGCAAAGATGAGTTTCCCTGGAAATCCATTAGCCAGAACTGAGATTGCTGGATATTCCTTGAAGCTCCAAAACATGTGATCCCATGAGTTCAGGATTTGAGCTTGATGGTATGCCATCATGGGTAGGTAGGAAAATAGTTGAGTGTACATATAGCTCCTAAATCCATCTTTCCCTACACCAGTGATTTCAAGCTCATCATCATCATCATCTTTTTCTTCTTTGTTTTCTTCTGAAGATTCCATTATCTCAATGGTCTCTGGAAGGTTTGGCATTGGCTCAATTTCATCTTGAGCAAGGACCTCTTCTTCAGCCATTGGGATATCATGAGGCTCCCCCTCAGCATGAACATCTTCTTGGAGGTTTAGAAACTCCCCCTCAGCTGGTATATCTTCTTCTAAGTTTAGAAAGTCCCCTTCAGTTGGAACATCTTCTTGAGCTGTAGACTTCTCCCCCTCAGCTGGTGTATACTCAATCATAAGAATTTAAGGGATCTCCCCCTCAGCTGGAGCACTGTCTTCTTCGTTTGCTTGGGGCAGTTCTACTTTTGCAGCCATACTCTTGGCTTCCTTTTTCAGCACTTTTTCATTCTCAAGAATATACTTCTTGACCAGCTTTCTTTTTTCTTTGCTGGGTTTAGCCACAACTTCTGGACTCTCTTGAGTCTTAGCTTTGTCATTTTGAACAGCCACTCTTCTTGAAGCAGCTTCTTCCATTTTTGCCACACTTGGCTTTGGTTTGAAGAACAATGAGAGACTCTACGATCGAAGAAACTGTTGGTCTTTTGGACTTATGACCAGTTTTGTTCTTCTTTAGGATCTGTGATATGGTGGCTTGATCCTCTTTAGCTTCTTCTTGCTGTTGCATGTTCCTTAGCCTCCTTAGAGTCTCTATGTCAGAGGACTCTACAAGAATATCAGTTGTAGATCCTTGAGGCTCTTCAATTTGTCTTTCCCTTAGCTTTCTCTTGCCCTTGCTTTTTACGGCAAGAAGCGGAGGGTTCTCCTTATCTCCCTTCTCCTTCTTCTTCAACTTCCCTTACAACAGACATGTTTCTTGGAATGCCTGCATTCTTCAGATCCCCAGTTCTTCCACTGGACTCAGTCATCATTCTTATATACTCAGCAGGGTTCCTTTCCCAGTTCTTAAACAACTGCTGTGTCATTCTTCTATTTGGGTTGATGGCTTCTCCTTCATCATCACCAATTTTGTCACCTAGTGCAGATTGCAGAATGATGCTTATGAATCTCCCATACATCATCTTCGGGGTGCTCTTTGATTTCTTCGAGTTGACGATCCACTTGCCTATCTACTCGAGAAATACAGCCCCATAGTTGAGTTGTGTACCATGAACCATGGCCGTCATGAGCTTAAGCTGAGTCTCATTTACCGAGTCATGACCTGAGCTCTTGCAGTAGATGCATTTCCTAATAATGTCAACCAAAAATTTGTACCTTTGAGGGAACTCCTTCTTTTTGTAGCCTTTCACAGAGGGGTTCTTCTTGTGGTGCATTTTCTTCAATCCCTCTTGGAAGCCTATGCTGTCTAGAAATGGGTGCCCTACATTCTTGAAACCTAGGGCCAGATTGAAGTCTTCTTCCCTTAGCCTCATTTCTACTCCTTTTACTCGTGTAGTGATGGTGTTGTGTTCGTACACACCATTCTTGTAGAACTCCTTCACTAGCTTGGGATAGATGAGGGTGTGCCGGTGCTCAGCGCCTCTTGAGACCTGCCTTCTTGATGGCGCTTAAGGTCTTGTGAAATTTTAGTGGAGCATCCTTGAACTCGTCGAAAGCAGTCATCAGCAGCACGAAATTACATTTGAAGCGACCATTGATTACATGGTTAAGAAGTGGATATCTGTTGAGCTTTCTACTGATTTAGGGTTTTGCTTTGAGAGAGGGAAAGAGAGAGAATGGGAGAGATAATCTTTTGAACTTCAGATTTCAAAAACACGGTTTCAATTTGTACTTGTAACTTCCCTCTCTCTTTTTGACTTAGTGGGATAGGTGTCGCCTTTTGCTTGGCTCTACGATTTTGACTGTCCAGGAATGTACTGATTTTCCCTTTGAGTCTTCAGAACTGAGGTGTCCTTAGGATGACTATGATTGTAGAGGTAGTCTTCTGTTCGTTGAGTCTGTCCTGCGATCTTCGAGTTTGTCCGGTAGTCGTTGAATCTGTCCTGCGATCGTCGAGTCTGTCGGCAGTCGTTGAGTCTGATCAGCATTCGTAGAGTCAGTCCCATGATCGTCGAGTCTGTCTGGATCCTTGAGATGAGTTTTTGAGTAAGCATTCTTTTTAAGGTAACTCAGGAAGGGCCAACCTCTTGGTGTGATTCAAGGGTTAGGTTTGTCTCTGAGGCACCTCTTAAAGAGATTGCTTTGTTATGAAGCTTGTCATCACAGGATTCACTTTGCTTGTTGAAAGAGCTTTTGGTCATCGTCGAGTCTGCACTATAATAGTTGAGTCTTTGCAACGATCGTTAAGGTAGTTATGCATTCGACTCTCTCATCGTCGTGAACTTTCCTTGATCATGTCTACGATTTTGAGTATGACCTTTATATACATCATGGTTAGCACAATCTAAAGCATACATTTCATGGTTGAAGATTTAGCATGCCTAGCTCACTTATTAACTTGTTAAATCTGGATTCATCTAGTGGTTTTGTAAAAATATCAGCAAGTTGATTTTTAGTAGGGATATATTGTAAAGATATAGTTCCATTTTGCACATGATCCCTAATGAAGTGATACCTTATTTCTATATGTTTGGTCCTAGAATGCATGACAGGATTATGAGTTATTGCTATGGCACTTGTGTTATCACAGTGTATGGGAATAGATTTGAAATCGAACCCATAGTCAGCTAGTTGATTTCTCATCCATAGGATCTCGAGCATGAGTTGCCAAAGAACAATATATTAAACCTGCGCGGTTGAAGTAGACACTGAGTTTTGCTTTTTACTAAACCAGGACACAAGTCTGTTCCCAAGAAGCTGACAGGTGCCACTGGTACTTTTTCTATCTATTTTGCATCCTGCAAAATCAGCATCTGTGTATCCTGTTAGTTCAAATGAGGATTCCTTGGGATACCACAGCCCCAAGTAGGGTGTACCCTTGAGATACCTGAAGATCCTTTTTACAGCAGACAAATATGACTCTTTAGGGTTAGCCTGAAATCTAGCACATATGCATGTTGCAAACATTATATCTGAGTCTCTTGGCGGTTAGGTATAAAGAGACCTATCATACCTCTGTGTTGAGTGATATCAATACTTTTACCTTTCTCATCCTTGTCGAAGCTTGGTTGCGGGAGCAATTGGTATTTTTTTCATGGGAGAGGCTGATTCCATGCCATACTTCTTTAGTAAGTCTTTGATGTATTTGGCTTGGTTGATGAATATTCCTTCATCAGTCTACTTCACTTGCAGTTCCAAGGAAGAAATTCACTCACCCATCATGCTCATTTCAAACTTGCTCTGCATTAGCTTAGAGAATCTCTTACATAACTTTTAAATCGATGGAACCAAAAATGATATCATCAACATATATTTGAACTAGTAAGACTTTGTCTTTATGCTTTCTAAGAAATAGTGTGGTATCTACTCTACCTCTAGTGAATCCATTTTCTATTAAGAAGTTAGTCAGTGTTTCATACCATGCTCTAGGTGCTTGTTTAAGACCATATATGGCTTTATCTAATCTATAGACATAATTGGAAAGAGATGGATTGATGAAACCTGGAGGTTGTTCTACGTAGACTTTTTCTTGAAGCTCTCCATTTAGAAATGTACTCTTGACATCCATATAGAAGACTTTGAACTTCATGTGAGCCGCAAAGGCAAGAAAGATTCTGATGGCTTCTAGTCTGGCAACAGGTGCAAATGTCTCATCATAGTCAATACCTTCTTCTTGAGAATAGCCCTTTTCCACTAATCTTGCCTTGTTTCTGGTAATGACCCCATCTTCATCTATTTTGTTCTTGAAGACCCACTTGGTTCCTATGACAGGATGACTCTTTGGTCTGGGTACCAATCTCCAAACTTTGTTTCGTTCAAATTGGTTGAGTTCTTCCTGCATGGCTTCTATCCAACTGGAGTCTTCCATAGCATCCTCTATCTTCTTTGGCTCTATCTGTGATAGGAAACTTAGATAAAAGCATTCATTCTAAGTAGCAGCTCTTGTTTTGACTCTTGCACTTGGAGATCCTGAGTGTGATCTCTTGCCCATCCGTTCCTGGTTGGGACATCTGTCCTGATGCCTTCCTGTCTTAGGTCTTCAAGGTCTATCTCTTCTTCTTGGACTGGAGGCTCGCTGTCTTGGATGGACCTCTCTACGATTTCATTATCATGCTCTCGACTTCACTATCGCACTTTCTGATCGTAGTGTTGAGCTCGACGATTTCATTCATAGTGTATACGCCTTATCGGTAGTAGTGTCTCGAGTACTTACTTTGTCTAAGTCGGTTTCATCAAAGATGATGTGTATTGAGACTTGACATTCAAAGGTCTTCTTGTTAAACACCATGTAAGCTTTCTTTATCAGTAGCATATCCAAGAGAGATCCCTTCGTCTGACTTGGGCTGGAATTTTGTCAGATACTATTTTCCATTGTTGAGAATATAGCAAGCACAGTCAAAAGACATGGAAATAGCTGACACTCGGCTTCCTTCCTTTCCACAGTTCGTAGGGTGTCTTCTTGATCGTAGAGTGAATTAATGATTTTTTCTGTGTGTAGCATGTAGTGTTGGCGACTTACGCGAGTATTCAGCGGATGAAGTTGCTTTAGTAAAGTCCTTCCACCCTCTATCGAGGTTACATTCTTTCTTTTAAAGCAACTCCATTTTGTTGAGGAGTTCATGGAGTGAGAAGTTATGGCTGATGCCATTGTCTGAGCAGAACTTGTCTATTTCTGAGAAATCGAATTCTCTTCCATGATCACTCCTTGTTGCCTTGATTTTCTCTCATTTCTCGTTCATCACCAGTTTGAACATCTTGATTAATTCGGAGCTGGTCTCATCCTTTGAGGTTAAGAAAAATACCCATGTGAATCTGGTGAAGTCGTCGACTATGACTAGAGAGTATCTTTTGCCTCCAAGACGAGTTGTTGGGATTGGCCCAAAGAGATCCATGTGGAGCAAATGCAGAGGTTTGTCAATGGAGTTGGCAGTCTTGCTTTTGAATGAGCTTCTGGTTTGCTTTCCAAGCTAGCAGGCATTGCATGGCCTTTTCTTCACAAAGCTGAACTTGGGTAGACCAGCTACGAGGTCTTTTGATGCCAGTTTGGACATGCTTTTAAATTTTAAGTGAGACAGCCTTCTATGCCATAGCCAGCTCATTTCCTCGGACGCTTTTTCTAGAAAACATATTGTCTCATCAGAGCTTAGTTGACCAAGATCTACTGTGTAGACATTTCCTTCTCTTATTCCTGTCAGCTTTATGGCAGATGTCTTCAAATCTCTGACTAGACATTGGTTGTTGAGAAATGTTACTTGGTGACCATTGTCGCAGAGTTGGCTGATACTTAGAAGGTTGTGTTGGAGTCCTTCCACATAAGCTACTTTGTTGAAAGATCTTGCACCATTGCCGTGAGCCAAATCCTCTTGTCTTGCCCCTGGTAATTATCTCCAAAGATGACTAAGGACCCTCCTTTTCTACATAGTTGGATAGTAGAGCTTTGTTCCTGTCATATGCCTTGAGCATCCACCGTCCGGATACCATGTTGAGGTCGTGGAGCTCTTTTCTATCAAAACATTTGAACCTTCATTTTGGTACCCATATTTGCATGGGTCCTTCATTATTAGTGCCTTTGGGGACCCAAATTTGTTTAATCTTGGGTCTCACGTGCATGGAGTTATAATAACACTTTGTAGCCCTATGACCATTTTATATGCATATGAAACATCTATTATGATGCATGCACATGTGTTTGTGGTGATTCATCTTCCACTTGGACTTGTGTAGTTCCTTAGTTAACCTTACATTAAAGCCGATTCTCTTTCTTCCATGTGTCCTTAGGTTTCATAAATGGTGATGAGTGTGTCTTACCTCTACTGTACCTTCCCAGTTGATTCGTAGAGTTGGTTTTGCTTGACTCTACAATTCTTCGAGGTTGGTAAGTAAAGGTTGGGTTACTCTTCTCCTCTATGAAACCCAGACCAGCGTGAGATCCTTTACTTCTCTAAGTATAACTAGAAACAATAGAACAAGGTTGAACTGGCTCTTCCAACTGTGAGGATACTAGTGCTAGTTTCCATTGTCTTTTCCACACAAGGTTCTGAGGTGAATTCCCCAAAACCTAGACTTGTTCTGTCGAATATGCTTCTCTGACTAGAGAGCAGGCAGTCCATGGATGATGAGGATTTGTTCCATGCAGAGATAGTCTTCTCTAGATCCTCAATTTTAGAGGTTAGCTTAGACTTTCTTTGAGCATTGAGTGTGTTTGTCAGTTTTAAGGTTTCATTCTCAGCCTCAAGTTTGGAAAGAAGATTGGTACTTAGAAGGGTTGTTTCAAGCTCTTCTTGAACTTTCTTCTTCTCCTCCTGAAGAAGTGAATGATCTTTAGACAAGACTCTGAACCACTTCATGTATTGATGTAGGTCAGTGGTTATGCCATGCAAAGCAGTTCTTAAGTCACTTATATCTACATCAGGAGAATTAAAATTAAATACCTCATCGAGACTTACATCATGTATGTTTAGGCTTTGTTTGTCCTTTGCATGTTTGGCCATTAAGCACAGATTGGCCATATGTGGTTCTTTCTTATCTCCGGAGTCTGCATTTGAGTCATTATCCGAATCACTCCACGATCCTCCGACAACTAGGCCTTTGTCTCTTTTCTGAGGCCTCTTGGTTCCTTTGTATTCATTCTTTGAATGAGATTTCTTCTTTAGTTCTTCTTTGATAAGCTTGTTGCAGTTGGCAATGAAATGACCAGGTTTCTTGCAGTTATAGCATAAATCATTCATTTGTTCCTGGCTGACGTAGTTGCTGACTTTCTTTGGCTTGCCGATTCTGCCTTGTCGCATGAACCTTCTTAGTCTCTTTACCAGCATAGCAAAGTCATAGTCATCATCTTCATTATCATCAGAGTCAATCTCAGTTATGACTTTTGATACACCTTCATTTGCCTTGAGAGCAACACCCTTATCCTTTCTTCTTCCTTCCGATAAGGTTTGGTAGCGTTGGGTCGACTCCGGTTAAATGCGTCGGGAGATTTCCATCTGATTGTTAAACCGTCATCTCATTAAGATTCTTTGATTCACTTATTCTTTGTGGTCTTTGCATCCCACCCTTTCGGTAGGGCTCTCATGAACTTTATGGTTAGATCCTTGTTAGGATAGATCTTCCCATCGCTCGTCGTGAGTTGAGTAGAATGTTGAATCTTTCATAGGTTGCGATCACGTTTTCTCCACGCACATGAGCGAACATTTCATACTTCTTGTGTATCGAGGCCGCTGTTCTCTCGACTTCTTGATTCATTCGTGCATGATCGCGATTGCTTCCCGAGACTTCACTTTTGTTTTTTGTTTACAACATTTTCAAATGGATCGTCCTTTAAGGATTGGAACAGGATGTTCTTCGCCTTTTTATCAAGTTGGACAGCTCTCTTCTCTGTGTCTGTCCATTCTTCTTTAACTTTGATTTGTACTCTGTTTGTAGTGTCCATGGTTGGTGCAAGCTTCATTGGTATATAGGGCCCATTAAGAACAGTCTCAAATAGATCTTCATCTATTGAGTCCATGTAAGCTTGCATCCTGACTTTCCAGTTAGAAAATTTATCCTTGTTGCACATTGGTGGCTTCTTTGCCTCCCAGGTCTGGATTAAGCTTGTGCAGTGCCATTTGGATCTACTAAAGCGTGTAAGCTGTAAAATAAAACCTACTCTGATACCAATTATTAGTTCCTAGTAGGCACAAGTTATCTAGAGGGGGGGGTTGAATAGATATTTGAAAATCTTTTCTTTTTTAAACTTGTTCTTAGATAGTGATTAAAACTTAGCGGAATTAGTATTTGTTTTAATCTTCTTTACCAAGCAATGGAGTTATGAGCGAGTAAGGCAGTTATAGCAGATATAGCAGTTATAGCAGATATAGCATGAATGTAAACGACACAGTTGTTTTTAAGTGGTTCAGAGCACTCAAAGCTCCTAGTCCACTCTTCTACTCAACGAGTAGGATATCCACTAAGGATGTCTTTTACAATCTTCTGAATCACACAGATTCCTTCTAGACCAGCAGTCTAGGAACTTCTCTAGTTCACTCTTGAACTCTTCAAGTCCTGTAGACTTGGCTTTCTTCTGATTCACTCACAAACTCTTCAAGTCCAGCAGACTTGGTACTCTTCTTCAGTTGATTGATAGTTGATAAGTTCTTGATGGTTGCTACTCAGTTGATGTGTAAGCACTGATTCGTTAAGAACTGAGTAGCTGAGCAAGCTTTGCAATATCTTAGATCGTAGAGTTGAGCTTGAGAGAGATGTTCACGTTGTTTGATTAATGCTTGTTACTTCTCTCTCATCATGCGATCATATATATGTGATGTTGAAAACTATCCGTTGGATCCATCCGTTGTGGCATTAAATGCGTCTAAACTTTCTGTACTGTGATGGAGACATTTCTGCACATCTTCTGAATTCAGCATTCTGTCCCACTGACACTGCAGGCTGCTTTCTCACCTACCACTTGAAAATGTGTTTTGTCCCTCTTACCAATGGTACTATCCTTAGCTTTTTCAATACACTTCTTTGTTGCATACTAAGGATATTTTATACAATCTAGGACTGATGATCACTGTAGCATCTAGGATCCATTCCTCACTTGTTGAAAACACAGATCATGAGGCTCGACGTTTTACATGACATGATGATGCATGATGATGTGGTGTTCTACGATTTGGATCGTGGTGTTCTACGATTTCCCTTAAACCTTCGTACACTACGATCTTCTCTTGCTCGTGTTGTTGACTCTACGTTCCCGAGAGCACACTACGATCGTTGACTTGTAAACTTCATGTTTCCTTCAGCATACTACGATCGTGGAGTTAACTCGGCAATCGTTGGGATCACTCTACGATATCCGAAGAGTCTCCTTCAAGGCAGGCACACTACGATCTTCAGGCTTTACGTTTTCTGCCTTTACTCCTGCAATGTTGATCAGATGGATGCACTACGATTTCTTCAAGACTAATCTATTACATCTTAAGATCAACCTAACAGCTTTGATCTTTTTATCTATACATTCTTTATCAGAATGATACACGTTGCGAGCTTTAGATCAACCTAACAATTTTGATCTATCATTAAGTCCTTGTACATATATTCATTTAAGGACCTTACAAATAATCATGAACATATACATTAAAGCATCAAATCATAATATGCATTCTCCCAACAGAACTGTCATCTCATTAAGATTCTTTGATTCTCTTATTGCTGTGGTCTTTACATCCCACCTGCTCGGTAGGGCTCTCATGAACTTTATGGTTAGATCCTTGTTAGGATAGATCTTCCAATACGCTCGTAGAGAGTTGAGCAGAACGTTGAATCTTTCATAGCTTGCAGTCACGTTTTCTCCTTGCACATAAGCGAACATTTCATACTGATGTGTCAGGAGAGACTGTTTATTCTCTCTGACTTCTTCAGTTCCTTCGTGCATGATTAGCAGTGCTTCCCAAACTTCCTTAGCTGGTTTGCTGTTTACAACATTTTTAAACAGATCGTCCTCTAAGGATTGGAACAGGATGTTCTTAGCCTTCTTATCAAGTTGGACAGCTCTCTTCTCGTTGTCTGTCCACTCTTCTTTAACTTTGATCTGTATACGATTTGGATCGTCAGTGGTTGGTACAAGCTTGGTTGGAATGTAGGGCCCATTTTGAACGGTCTCAAATAGATATTCATCTATTGAGTCCATGTATACTTGCATCCTGACTTTCCAGTTAGCAAATTTATCCTTGTTGCACATTGGTGGCTTCTTGCCTCCCTGGGTCTGGATTAAGCTTGATGCGAGTGCCATTGGATCTACTAAAGCTTGTAAGCTGTAAAATAGAACTTTCTTTGATACCAATTGTTAGTTCCTAGTTGGCACAATAGTTATCTAGAAAGGGGGGGTTGAATAGATATTTGAAAATCTTTTCGTTTTAAACTTGTTCTTTGATAATGATTAAACTTTGCGGAATAAATATTTGTTTTAATCTTCTTTACCAAGTAATGGAGTAATGAGGGTGAGGGAGTTATGACAGTTATAACAGATATAGCAGTTATGATATGAATGTAAATGACATACTATTTTAAATGGTTCGAGCACTTAAAGCTCTAGTCCACTCTTCTACTCAACGAGTAGGATATCCACTAAGGATATACATTACAACTTCCTAATCACACATATTCCTTCTAGACCGGCCATGCAGGAACTTCTTAGTTCACTCTTGAACTCTTCAAGTCCAAAGCAGACTTGGCTTTCTTCTGATTCATCATTTAACTCTTCAAGTCCAAAGAGACTTGGTACTCTTCTTCGATTGGTTGATAATGTTGTGTTCTTGATGGTTGCTAATCGATTGTTGTATAAGCACTTGTTCTAAAGAAGCTAAGTAAAAAGCAAGCTTTGCAATATCTCAAATCGTAGAGTTGAGCTTGAGAGAGATATTCACGTTGTTTGTTTAATGCTTGCTTAATTCTCTCTCATCTATCGATCAGTATATATGTGATGTTGAAAACTATCCGTTGGATCCATCCGTTGTGGCATTAAATGCGTCCCGAACTTTCTGTCTTTGTGATGGAGACATTTCACGTACATCTTCCGAATTGACATTACATTGCACCGACACTGCAGTCGCTTTCTCTACCACCACGAAAAGGTGTTTTGTCCCTCTTACCCATGGTACTATCCTTAGCTTCTTCAATACGCTTCTTTGTTGCATACTAAGGATATTTCATATATTCTGGGGTGATGAGCACCGCAAAGATCTGGGATCCATTCCTCACTTGTTGAAAACACGGATCGTGAGGCTCTCGGCGTTTTACGACATGAGGAGCAGATGATGCTCTACGATTTGGATCGTGGTGTTCTACGATTTAGATCGTAGCGTCTTTGACATCTTTGCACACTACAATGCTATTAGTCGAGAGCACTACGATTTCCCTTAAACCCTTGCACACTACGATCTTCACTTGCTCGTGTTGTTAACTCTACGTTCCCGAGAGCACACTACGATCGTTGACTTGTAAACTTCATGTTTCCTTCAGCATATTGCGATCGTGGAGTTGGCTCGGCAAACGTTGGGACCACTCTACGATTTTCGAAGAGTCCCCTTCAAGGCAGGCACACTACGATCTTCAGGCTCTACGTTTTCTGCCTTGACTCCTGCAATGTTGATTAGATTGATGCACTACGATTTCTTCAAGACTAATCTATTACATCTTAAGATCAACCTAACAGTTTTGATCTTTCTATCTATATATTCTTTATCAGAATGGTACAGTTGAAAGATTAGATCAACCTAACAATTTTGATCTATCACCAAGTCCTTGTACATATATTCATTTAAGGACCTTACAAATAATCATGAACATATACATTAAAACATCAAATCATAATATGCATTCTCCCAACAAGTGTTGTTGTTGTTTGCAGGAGGTTATGCGCCTTCGATGCACATTATCCCGATTATTGATGCAGTAAAGACTCAACGGTCTCCTGTGCTCCATTGATGTTCTCAACATTCTCGGATGTCATTTTCAAATACTGCCACAAAACAAGAGTTAATTAACATATCACATATTATCCCTATACTCTGACCGACCAATTAAATATCAAATAAACTTAGGTAGGTCATACTAGCGAAGGAATTTCTCATCTCTCCCCTCCTAGTTCTTGTCTCACATCTCAGCCAGGGATCATATCCTTAAGCTTTGATACCAACTGTGACGCCCCCAAAACAGGTATACATCACCAATCTTGAGTCACCAAATATATGGTATAAAATTCAAATACAACTTAATTATACAACATGAGCTGTGAGTTTTAATACAAATATTGTCTTCTAGACAGTATTCAAACTCAAAATACGACAAAACATAATCTGAGAGTTTTAACACGAATATTGTTATCTAGACAATATCCACACTCAAATTCAATCTTATTACATTTATAATCACACTATTTCATAGAATAGTGAGGACTACTAACGCTATCATCTGGACCGTCACTCCGTTCCCCGACTAGTCCCTGCTACGTTCTCATTTCCTGAAGAGAACAATGAAAGCAAAAAGGGCGAGCTCAACTAGCCCAGTAAGAAATATTATGACTAAGATAATGCAGAATAAATTATTGTTAGCCTTCAACAGTTTTAAACTTATACAATATAACAACCATCAAGTTTAACTGTAGCGGAATAAGCAATCCATTAGAAGAGTCAAGTAGAGAATACAATCTATTATCTTCTATGATTTAAAAGGTTTTTCATCACTTTTATCATTTGAGACTCACGACAATAAATAATTCACATCATCAAATCATCCCCTTTACTGAGGCCAAGGATATTCTTTAGTATCACGACCACGAATTATTCATGCACTACGAGCCAAAGATAATTGTGTTTTCATCAATGGTCCTGATCATGCCATAAAACAATTCATCTTTGCACCCTTGGCCGAAGAGAATCCATAGCCATAATCATACCAAAACTGTCCATCAATGCACTACGGGCCAATGAGGACTTTTTTCACATCATTTGTAACATTACGGTCATGATTATACCGAATAATCCCTGGTCAAAATCATACCAAGTCCATCTATGCACTACAGGCCACAGATGACTTTCAACATAATATAAACATGAGGATGATGACAATGACATAATAATTCAATAAAACAAGTTCAAGAATTAATTTATCCATGAACCAATAACGTCCAAATTGTCAACATGATACTTCTTTGTGGAGTAAAATTCAAGAATGCTCAGAAGAATATTTCTATGAAAAGATATTGGATGCGCAAATATCAAGGATATTCCACTAATTTCATGGAGTATAGAAGTCAAAGCTTTAACCAACTGAGTATAAGAGAATATATGAAACTACAAATGGATTTTTGTCCGCCATGCGGTAATCCACTTAGACAGATCATTTCCATAATTTAATAAGGAATGAATACAAAGGATCATTCACCATGCATGTGATAATTCACATAGACATGTTATTTTAACAGAATAATAAAGAATGGAATAGCAGAAGAAATCACCATGCATGCGATAGATCGCACAGACAAGTTATTCCAACAGAATAATAAAGAATGGAACCAGGTCATGCGTAAACCGCACAGATAGGATGTTCCAACATAATAATAAAGAACGGAACTAGGTCATGCGTAAACCGCACAGACATGATGTTCCAACAGAATAATAAAGAACGGAACCAGGTCATGCGTAAGCGCCGCGGATATGATGTTCCAGCGAGAATAATAAAGAATGGAATAACAACGAAATTCACCGGGCATGCGATAGACCACACGAATAAAGTTATTCCAACGGAATAATAAAGAATGGAATAACGTAAGAATTTCACCATGTATACGGTGCCGCTGGGCAGAGTTATTCCAACATAATAATAAAGAATGGAATAACAACCCTTACGAGTATTGAAAGAAAATAACTCTCTTCATGAATACGAAAAAATAATACCCCTTACGAGTACAACAAATAATATCAATTACCTTATAAAGAATAGTACTCCGATGGGTAGGGCGGGGATATACTTGAAGAAAACTTGCACTACGCTCAAAGCTTTCTTAAACTCTAAAGAAATACGCTCAAGATTATAGAAGAAGAATTCTCTCTCTAGAGTTTCAGTGAATTCGTAAGAAATAATGAAGGAATGGGCTTCTATTTATAGGAGAATGGACTGAATAATAACTAATTCATGAACGGTCCAGATTGATTTACTTTTAAACGAACGGTTCATATTGATTTACTATCTGAGAATACTATCATCGAGACACTACATGACACTATGCATAATAAAATATAATATATTCTAATTATTGTCTAATAAAACAAATAACTTTATAAAAGTATTACATTTTATATATAAAAAGATTTTACTATACAAAATACTATGCATAATATAATATAATATATTCTATTTATAGTCTAATAAAATAAATAACTTTATAAAAGTAATCTATTTTATATAAAAAGATTTTACTATGCAAAATACTATGCATAATAGAATATAATATATTCTAATTATTGTCTAATAAAACAAATAACTTTATAAAAGTATTTTGTTTTATATAAAAAGTTTTACCATTTTATTACATTAATAATACTAATAAAAAAATTATATATAATATATATATATATAAAACTTTAAATGACTTCATAAAAAGATACCTCAATTTATTTAACAACATTTATCATCATTATTATAATTCACAATATTAATCGACCAGTAGTTCCTAGGAAAGAGGGCTTTCTAATAAGGATTTCTCCTATTGGCGCATGATTAGGTGACCAAACCTCTCATTGGCGTAACTTACAGACATCGTTAATATTGCAAATAATAATATTAATAACTTCGTCGTCTCAATTATTGATTTAATAATATATAAAATATTGACAATAATTGAATCAAATAACGTGAGATACTATCGGCAATTCTTTGTAGCAATAATTGAACAAAAGCCGAGTGACTTCTCACGTAAGCATCAATAATCAATACCGTAGTCTTCTTGTCCACGCCAGACATTCTGTATTTTTTTACTACTTAAGGTAGTTCAACAGTTTTAACGGTAAAACTTCCGCCGTTATTTTCATAAAATATTTTTGTTGTTTTCTCAATCAGATAATAATTCCGTTGTGGGGTCCACCAATGATTGTACCGTCGTACGGATATTCCCCGACAAAAAGAATATTCCTCGACCAATCGAATATTATATAACAACTTGCATACTTTTCAAAATTTATAAATACTACCCATAACTATAACACTATCTCAAATCCACACTATAATATTCAAAAAAATATTTCGAGAAAATTAAATATTTATTCATAAAATCTGGGGTCTCACATGAAAGAGTAGCGGCCAGAGAAATTTTGTTTTGCTGGCCATAGGAGGGAGTTGTGGTCAGGAGAAATGTCTAAAATACCCCACCTTAATTAGATTTAAATAGTTTCAATGTATAAAATAGTTGTATAAATAATTTCTTAAGTAATAAAAATTAACATTATCAACTATATATAATGTATTTATTTTTATAAATAATTTTTATAAATAATAAACTTTAAAGTTATTAATTATATTTAATGTATTTATTTGTATGAATAATTTCTTAAGTAATAAAAACTAACATTATGAACTATATATAATGTATTTATTTCTATAAATAATTTTTATAAATTTTAAATTTTAAAATTATTAATTATATTTAATGTATTTATTTGTATGAATAATTTCTTAGATAATACTTTTTTAATGTATTTTCTCAAAAAAATATAAAAAATATTATTAATTATTTAAACAAATATAATTTACCTTTAAATTCGATTTTTTTTATAATTCAACTCTAAAAAGTTGAACTGATTATTTTTTTATAAAAAAATAATTGAAACGACGGCGCATCCTTGACAATTTATCAAGCATAAATAGTAGTCGTCAGCTATCCTTGATCATTCATCACTGGTTTGACCGTGAAGAATCGAAGTATCAAATTATCAATGTAAGATGCTATCATTTTTCTTTATTTATCCGTTTTTCGTAATTAAAATTTCTTCACTTTTCTTATCTATATTCGTGATATTTCTTAGTCGATTTCAAGTGTTTTTAATTCAGAGGTTTTTAATTTATTTATTTATATTTATATTGGATCAACTGTAATTGTTCAATGGTTCTTGGTTGGTGGAGATGTTTAATGATGATGTATTTTTTTTTATTTACATTTGCTGAAAGATTGAGTCGAAATATATTACGTTTTTATTTTGTCTATTTATGAATATATACAGATTAAGACCCTAAATTATAATTTTCCCCTTACAAACCATCTATGATTGTTTGTTGGCCGCTCTTCCGGGACCAAGAAATCTATGGAAAATACCTAATTTGTTTGGATTAAATTGCAATGTGAAAAGCAACTAGGAAATCATGTAATAAAAGAACCTTAGTCCATCTCAGTTTCGTGCTTTATTTCAAAGAAATAACAATTAGTTGATGAAGAATTTTCGTTAGGAGTGTTGCTATATATGACGAAAAATTCATGTCTGTATTAAGTAAGGGATCCGCATATTATTGGTCTAATTTGTTGATTACAGTTTTGTGTTAATCGCAATTCACAATCAACATAAAACTAGTCGTGACGATGTGTAAATCATTTTTCTTTTGTTAGTGCTAATATTGATAATGAAAGTAAGCATAAGGTTCTAGTTTGAGCTTGTTTGAATGTGGGGTGGAGATGGTGCTTAGAAGTAGCTATCAAGAGTTTCTCAAGGTGTAGTACGAAGTATTGCAGAAGCATGAGTATGCTCTGTGGTATGGGATTTTAATAATTTGTTAGCCTTAACATTCACTTGTTCATGTTTAATACAAAGACATTATCTGATGTTGATCCTCTGCCCGAATTTCTGTAATGGGTGATTTGACAAGTCTAATTTTTTAACGTTATTTTCTCCACATTATTGCTTTGAGACTGAGACCCTTTCTCTCCATGCTTAGGTACCCCAAAATTTATCTTGGCACTAAGCTGTGATCTTATAACTCCGCGTGTGCACAGTCTTATTCTCTATATCTATCTACCTCGGAAAATGTTTTTTTTTACCTGTTTTTTTCATCTATCTTATATTAAGAAGTTTATACCTTTATTGCATGTGCAATTTGATACTCCAGACAATGTTTTGATAAACTACGTCGGTCGTCAAAGGCCTTTAGGCCAAATCCCAAGTATTTGGGATGAAGTTGGACGTGGGAAGATAACTGTATGCGACATGCATGCAGGAGTGTACGTGGGACATACGTGACAGGCAACGTGCATGCAAAGGAGAATCATGGGCACGTGAAGGAGATAATAAACTGGGTCACCTGCAAGACTGGGTCACTAGTGTTGTGGTTGCGAGTTTTACGTAGTTAGCTATGCTACTTTTATTTCTGTTAGTTACGATGGTGTTTACGTAGTGGTATTGCCATGTTTCCAGCTTTCCTTTTATTTCGGTCCTTGTATATGGGTTGGCTTATTTAAAGCATCCTAGAGATATCAAGGAGGGGTAATCATTTTGTTATTAAGCTACGGTACTATTCTCACTTAAAGAGAAAAGACTTGTGGTACGTTCTCACCCGAAGAGAACACGTGCTTTCATTCTGTATTGGGACCTATCATTGGTATCAAAGCCAGGTTTTCAATGGCGACCAACAAGGAACGGATCGAACAGTTGGAGGCTGGGTTTGGTGAAGTGCAAGAAGGGCTACACCGGATGGAGCTCGGCGTGGCGGATAGGCTGCAACATTTGGAGGAGACTCTTGACCGTCTCTCTGAAGTATTCCTTGCAGATCAGGAGCCTCCAAATCATGGTAACCAATACCGTGAAGGCCGCAATGGGGGACGGCTTGTCGTATCTTCCAAAACGGCAAAACTGGAGTCTCCTAGATTCTCCGGAGATGACCCGACGGAGTGGTTCAATCGTGTGAACCAATTCTTTGAATTCCAAAACACTCCTGATAACCAAAAGGTTTCTTTGGCGTTTATCACCTGGAAGGAGAGGCCAAACAATGGTGGCAATGGATCCGCAGGACGTTCCAAGAAGAAGGACGAGTGCTTTCATGGGCAAATTTTGAAGATGAGCTGTGGGCGCGTTTTGGACCCTCGGATTGCGAGGATTTTGACGAAGCTCTATCACGGATCAGGCAAACTGGTTCCCTGCACGAATACCAACGGGAATTTGAACAATTAGGCAATCGGGTCACCGGCTGAACGCAAAAGGCTCTTGTGGGAACCTTCATGGGGGGTTTAAAGACTGAAATATCTGACGGGATCCGCATGTTTAAACCGCAGACGTTGAAAGACGCTATTCGTTTTGCACGAATGAGAGATGACCAACTAATGAGACAAAGGAGGGTTACACGACCTGCACCCCCAGTAAATCGTGCAGCACCCGCAGCACCTGTCCGGCGATTGAGTTGGGAAGAAATGCAGCGACGACGTCTCCAAGGTTTATGCTTTAATTGTGATGAACGGTTTACTGCAAGACATAAATGTCACGGCCCACGGATACTGATGTTGGAGGGACGGGAGGACAACAACAATTTGTTCTACGACAACATTGCGGAAGAACAAGCGGAAGGAAACCAAGAGGAGCCCCTTGAACCAGAAATTACGTTGCATGCATTAACGGGATGGTCCGCACCTAAGACCATGCGTGTAGCTGCCAAGATCAATTCCCACGAAATCATCGTACTCATAGACAGTGGGTCAACTCACAACTTCATAAGTGAGAGGTTGGCCAACGAACTGAGGTTGCTAGTAGTACCAACCGAGAGGTTCACCGTGCGGATGGCTAACGGGGACAAACTGAAATGCCAGGGGCGTTTCGAAGATGTGCGAGTGGACCTCCAAGGCACTCTTTTCTCTTTAACTCTTTACTCTCTTCCTCTGATAGGATTGGATCTAGTTCTGGGAATTCAATGGCTTGAAATGCTAGGTTTTGTGGTCTGCAACTGAAAGAAATTAACCATGGAGTTTCTTTGGGAGGACCAAATCAGGCGAGTACAAGGGACCAATAGTGAGGTTATTCAAGCTGCGTTGTTCAAGGAGATTTCAAAAGAGGCTCGCCAGAGCCATTCCATTTTCGCGATATGCTTATCCCTCGGTGCCCAAGAGTCAAACAGAAAAATGCAGCCTGAAATGCAGAAAATAATACAGAAATTTTCGGAAATATTCCAAGAACCTTCAAGTCTACCTCCCACCCGAGAAGTGGATCACTGCATCTCTCTCAAAGACGGAACCGAACCTATTAACGTCCGACCGTACCGATATGCATACTATCAAAAGGAGGAGATTGAGAAACAAGTTCACGATATGTTAAACGCAGGCCTCATCCGACCCAGTACGAGCTCGTTTTCATCACCAGTACTGTTGGTAAAGTAGAAGGATGGAAACTTGCGTTTTTGCACTGATTATTGGGCACTCAACGCTGCCACTGTGAAAGACCGCTTTCCCATTCCCACGGTAGAGGATATGTTAGACGAAATTTATGGTGCTTCATATTTCACCAAGTTAGATCTGAGAGCTGGGTACCATCAGGTACAAGTAAGTCCCCCGGATATTCCTAAAACTGCTTTTAGAACTCATAACGGACATTACGAATATTTGGTTATGCCATTTGGCTTGTGTAACGCACCTTCTACCTTTCAAGCTATTATGAACTCTATTTTTCGTCCTCATCTTAGAAAATTTATACTAGTTTTCTTCGATGATATATTAGTTTATAGTCCTACTTGGGACAAGCATTTGGTGCATGTAAAATAGACTCTGGCCATCTTACGGCAGCAAGGGTTCTTTGTCAAGGCTAGCAAGTGTGCTTTCGGGCAACAAGAGCGGGAGTATTTGGGACACATAGTCACCTGTCAAGGAGTGAAAGTAGACGACAGTAAGATTGCAGCGATGGTGGCATGGCCACGACCTACTAACATTACTGAGCTACGTGGTTTTTTAGGATTGACAGGATATTACCGAAAGTTTGTCAAAAATTATGGCATTATAGCACGGGCCCTCACTAACCTCCTTAAGAAAGGCAAATTCGAGTGGCACCAGGAAGCAGAGGATGCTTTTCTGGCTCTCAAACAAGCCATGAACACCACACCAACATTGGCAATGCCCAACTTCAACGACATCTTCACTATCGAAACTGATGCATCAGGAGATGGAATTGGAGCCGTGTTGTCCCAACAAGGTAAACCAGTAGCTTTCATGAGTCGGGCCCTTGGGGTAGCAAAAAAATCGTGGTCCACCTATGCCAAAGAGATGCTAGCAATCGTGGAAGCAATACGACTATGGCGGCCTCATCTCCTAGGCCGAAAATTCTATATTCAAACGGATCAAAGAAGCCTAAAATATTTTTTGGAACAACGCATCTCTACGCCTGAACAGCAAAAATGGGTGGCCAAACTCTTAGGTTATGACTATGAGATCACTTACCGTCCAGGACGTGAGAATTCGGCAACCAACGCCCTTTCACGAAAACAAGGTAGTCTGGTTCTTCACAATATCTTTATTCCTCAGGTTAACTTATGGGAGGAAATCAAGTGAGCTGCAAAGGAGGATCCATATATTGAGAACATGAGCCGGGTAGCTGCGGACCAGCCCAACTGCCACTATGTGTGGCGCAATGGTCTACTACGTTACAAAGAACGGGTCATCGTACCATCTGATCCTGCTTTACGTTCCAAGCTGATGCATGAGATGCATGACACCAAGATGGGCGGACACTCAGACATATTGCACACATACAAAAAATTGGGACAACAATTTTATTGGTCGAGGATGCTCAGATCGGTCCAGGAGTACATCCAGGGTTGTATTGTGTGCCAGAAGACAAAGGCTGAGACCTTGGCACCGGCAGGACTCCTACAACCGTTGCCCATTCCACATCAAGTCTGGGATGACATAATGATGGATTTTATTGAAGGGTTACCGGTTTCACAGGGCAAGGATACCATCATGGTGGTCATCGATAGGCTCAGTAAGTCAGCCCACTTCCTTACATTAACCCATCCATTTACAGCTAAGGGTGTTGCAGAAAAATTTGTGGAAGGTGTTATTAAGCTACACGGGATACCCAGATCAATTGTTAGTGACCGTGATCCAATTTTCGTGAGCAACTTCTGGCAAGAGTTCTTCAATGTGCTCTGCTCCAAATCTGCGACTTAGCTCGCGTATCACCCGCAGACTGATGGACAAACGGAAGTCGTCAACCGATGCGTCGAACAATATCTTAGATGTTTTGTACACCAGTGGCCACACAAATGGAACCTCTACTTACCTTGGGCTGAATACTGGTACAATACAACTTACCACATCTCCACGGGAATGACCCCTTTTCAAGCACTGTATGGTAGATTGCTGCCCACCATTCCGTCGTCGTGCGAGGTCTCTCTCACCAAAGGCATGAAGTTGATCGAAGAATCGCGACACGGGGGATGAATTACTCCACCAACTCAAGGCCAACCTTGCACGCTCAGTGAATCAGATGAAACAATTAGCAGATAAAAAACCACGAGATGTGTCGTTCGAGGTTGGAGAGTTAGTGCTTCTAAGGCTACATCCTTACCGCCAGCAAACTGTTTTCAAGAGAGTTCACCAGAAATTAGCCAGCCGTTTCTATGGGCCATACGAAATTTTGGAGAAAATCGGTTCGGTCGCGTACAAGCTCCACTTACCAGAGGGGTCGCGCGTTCATCCCATATTTCACGTATCCCTACTCAAACGGTACAACCCTAACGAAGAAAATGGGGTGACGGCCAGCAACGAGTTGCCACCATTCATTGACGATGGGATAGTCATACTGAAACCACGGGCTATACTCGATCACCGCGGGATAAAATAGGGAGCCCAGATTATCGAAGAGAGTTTGGTCCCATTGGGAAACTCTACCAGTAGAAGACGCAACGTGGGAGCCCACCAAACAGTTGTTGGAAAGATTTCCTGGCATGGACCTTGAGGACAAGGCTCCTCCTAATGGGGGAGGTATTGATAAGCTACGTCGGTCGTCAAGGGCCTTTAGGCCAAATCCTAGGTATTTGGGATGAAGTTGGACGTGGGAAGATAACTGCATGCGACATGCATGCAGGAGTGTACGTGGGATGTACGTGACAGGCGACGTGCATGCAAAGGAGAATCATGGGCACGTGAAGAAGGAGATAATAAACTGGGTCACCTGCAAGACTAGGTCACTAGTGTTGTGGTTGCGAGTTTTACGTAGTTAGCTATGCTACTTTTATTTCTGTTAGTTACGATGATGTTTACGTAGTGGTATTGCCATGTTTCCAGCTTTCCTTTTATTTCGGTCCTTGTATATGGGTTGGCTTATTTAAAGCAGCCTAGAGATATCAAGGAGGGGTAATCATTTTGTTATTAAGCTACGGTACTATTCTCACTTAAAGAGAAAAGACTTGTGGTACGTTCTCACCCGAAGAGAACACGTGCTTTCATTCTTAACTGGGACCTATCATGTTTCTACTTCTTCTTTTTGTTTTTTTGATAAGTACCTAGGCAAATGCTATGTAAGGCACATTAGCATTTGATTTTCATATATTTAGGTGCCATCCCTAATATAATCTTCTAAGCACTCCAAGCATTCTCTCTACTTCTAAATTGTATAGCTATGAGTTGTTTAGTTCTGACTTTCTGATAGCTCTGGTGCTTGAAAATTCCCCAGTTTGACCTTGTAATGAAGTCGATACTAAGGGGTTTTGGATTCAGTCTTGAACATTATAGGCAGCGCTCGACTCCCTCTAGAGTTGAGTTACCTATTGTCTTTCTCTGAAAATAGAGTGAAACTCCAAATGTTCTATATAAGATCAACTGCACAATCTGTTGCATCATTTAATTGCTAGAGTAGACAGTGGTGGATTTCAGTCTTTCAGTCCATATTGTTTGACTGTGTTTGAAGTGTTTCTAACCCCATTTTCTCAAATGCCCACACGCACACCATAGTTCTTTAGTCCATTTTTACTCAGATTTTTTCTAATGTGGAAAACATAGATTGGGGATTAAAGTTTTCACCTCCATTAAGAGTTTCCTTTTTCCTTGTAAAACTGCTGCCTGTATTGACTAATATATCTCATATTTAAAATAACATATGTTAGAGGATGTGATTCATCATTTTGGTCAAAAGAAATTGTAGATATATATGCTAGTTATCCTGTCGAGTTATTCCAGTGTTATTTTATGGACCTTTAAACTTTAATGATAACTCTTAAAATAAATAGTGTTATTTTATGGACCTTTAAACTTTAATGATAACTCTTAAAATAAATTGTGTTATTATGCTCTTCATTATTGAACCTTCAATCTAAAACTTCTTGTTTTCCTTGTGTGTTATGTTGCAGATGATTGATGATCAGGATCTGGGGTTTTTTGCCAATTTTCTTGGAATCTTTATATTTGTACTGGTAATTGCTTATCATTATGTGATGGCTGACCCTAAATACGAAGGCAACTAAGGGTTCCTTTCGGTATGTGGCTGCCTTGGGAGTGTCATTACCAGTTTAGATGTACTTTTTTGGTAGAACCAGTTTAGATTATTGACAGAGCTGTTTCACAAATGGATACATTATGTTGTTAATTTTCCCTAAGCAGCTATTTGTTGCATTTGAAATATCTACCAAGGGAGGAATCATTAGAAATGTAAATCTACCCCTTTAATATTTGCTGCTCATACACTTTCTGCAGGGAATTAAGTTGAATTGGAAATGTTTCTTTTGGTATGTGCTTCCCTTGGCAAAGCCGTACCAGTTTACATAATATAAAGAGCTATTTCACAACTAGATTTTAGAATGTGTTTATACCACTTTTTATTATTTATAGAGCTATTTCACAACTAGATTTTTAAAATGTATTTAGACCACTTTTTGAAGCTTTGTGTTGTATTTTATTGCTTATATTTATTAGATAAACGGAAGCAAATGATGATTTTCTCTTTGAGTCGACTAGCAAATTGATCGGGTCATATTGGTTGATCACGAGTCAGCCCGAGTTCACCATTCAAGCGTCTTTCTGTTGATTTTCTTCTTAATATTGAAGAGTTACATAACATCTCTACCCTATGTTCATAATTATCCTGTAGTTGTATTATCCTACATATATGTACGTAGGGTTGAGTAAAAAAGGGGTAAAATTGAATAACTGAACCGTATTTTTTAATTGAATTATTACAGTTATTCGGTTATAACTGTTTTACAATTGGATTTTTAGCTTTGGGTATGAAAATTACATTATTCGGGTAATTAATTAACTGAATTAGAACTTAAATAATAAAATATTATTTTTAATTAGACTTCCATAGACTTTGTCTTATAGATTATGTACATATGTATTTTTTTAATTTAAAATTATTAAATTAGTTTATGAATTATTATGTTTGTAAATTATGGTTAAATTTTGTTTGGAAACTAGTATGAAATTTGAAATGAAATTTTTGTTCGATAAAAAATAGGTTGATATTTTGATTATATATCGAATAACCGAGTAGTGTAATTTAGTTATTCCAGTTTCAGTTATTTGATTAATATATATTTTAAATATTTATTCAGATAATAAAATTGTATGAAATTCGGTATTAGACTCGATTATAACCAAATACAAACCCCTACATGTATGCGGAATATATATACAATGATTTGATCTACATACAACTACTGAATTTCCATATTTAGTGTAATATTACCATCCACCACACTAATTATACTCGGATTGTAAAATCAAGCTGTACACACCATAATTTTAAATTGTATTTATCACCATAATTTGGAATTGTATTTATCGACACTAGCCCCTACCTTGTACGGTTATAAATATAATATATATATATATATATATATATATACACACACACACCGTATATCGGTTCCTTTCAAAAACGGACTAACCAAATGTACCAAAAACGGACTGAAGCAAAAAGTGTATAGAAACCAAAAAAAACACGAGGGTCAAAAAAATCGGGTCGGAAACCCCTCCTTCTCTCTTACTCTTGCAGATTCCTCCTCTCGTACTCTGTCATTCGCGCCCATTTGAAATCCCTCTCTGCCATTCGCAAACCTATCACTGCCGATTCTATCTCAGTTTCAACCATCCGCTCGCTCACTTTTTCCTCTCTCTCTCAAAGCGACCATGTTCCTCTCTCTCTCAAAGCGAGCCTGAAGCAAATCGGAAAAGCAAAAAAGCGTCCGAGCAAATGTAACTTTGCAAATCGAAGGTAAAGATTCCTACAAAGAGAATTGGAATGTAAAGATTCCTACTTAATTTTGTAATTTTTGTTTGATTTGAACAAACCCTATATTTCTTTCGTGACAAACAAAAATTAGAGAGCATTACCTTCTGGTGCCGAAGCTGAATCTAATTTTTGTTTGTCGCGAAAGAAATCTAGGGTTTGTTCTTTATGGGTTTTCCCCAAATTTTGTTTTCCCTATGTTTGATTTATCCTTGTTCTGTTGGATGTTCTAGTTTATCCCTTTTCTCCTTGTTCTGTGTTTTTCTTGGTCCTATCTTGTGATTTTGTTACCAGTATGCGATGGGTTGTTTCCAGTATGCGATGTGTTCAGTATCTTGTTCCTTTGGTTCATTCAGTATAATGTATTAGACAAAAAATTAATAATTTATAATGTATAAACTATGAAACAAAATTATTACTGAAAACATCTAATACATCTATTAAGTGTGTTAATGTTAATTAAAAAGGTATTATTAGTCAAATTTACAATGAATATATAATACTTTTTTTTTGTAGTTTATGAGATAGAACACATTTTATCTCCAGGTCTGAACTTTTGAATACGCGCGTTGACAGATAAGTATGAAATTGTGATATGATAAATGATAAATGCACTTGGGATAATTAGCCCTGCGGAGTGTTTTTCTTTTTTATTGTTAGGGAGATGCAATGCTAGAGTCTTCCTACATTTTTGTAGTTAAGGAGATGCACAACTTTTTTGTTTGTGTAACTAATCTAGAGACAATTAAAGAAGAATATTACCTGTTTTGATTTGTTTTCCCTTTAAACTGTATTCCATATGAGAATTTGAAAATGTTAATTGTGTAAATAAAAATGAGGCAGCTACTTATCAAAAAAAGAAGAAAAAGGAGAGCTTTAACAACATTAATCCACTCCATACTTTTACTACTTATAATTACTAGCTGAAGTTAAACCAATTTAACTTAAGAATTAATATTTCCCCAAGAAAAATTGATGTTTCTGCACGACTCTACTCACATGAATAGTAAATGAGACCACATTCATGTGAGTGCTTGTGAAAATTTACATGATATAGTATCTCATAATAGCAAAATCATTTTCTTTCTCTAACCCCTTCCCTTTTCAAAATCGTACTACTTTTTTTGTTAAATTCTTCCTTTTTATGATATTATTTTTTGTGTTGTGTCAAATTATTTTTCGACAGCCCTATTTCAGTATTTGACCTTGGTGGACTATGTTAAATTTGGTGATTCAGGGGACAGAAGGGTTAAGATGCCATTGAGTCCAGTTGCAAGTGCCCAGAAAAGACCATTTGGCACGCCTCATGATTTCAGTGGTGGCTTTGAGATCGGTGAATCTTCCTTGTACCCATCCTCGAGCAGTGTTGCACATAATTATTCCTTAGATAGCTTAGGGCAGATGCAATTTGACAGCAGTAGCATGGGTTCTTTCTGGTCCCCTCACAGAAGTCAGATGCATCTTCAAAGCAGGAGGTCATAATCCCGTGAAGACCTTTGCTCTTCACTTGCTGAGGCACACTTGGCAAAGACGTAAATCATCTTTAATTGTTGACACATCCATCAATATTTAGCTTGCTCAACTTGTACTCGTCTTTGAATGCCAAGCCTCTTCATTTCTGTCAAAGATTTCTCCTCATCCGAGAAAATATTGGTGTAGATAAGTAGTCAAAATATTGTGGTTTAAAGGGGAGGCTAGACAAATTAAGCACTTGAACCACATGATATTCATTTTGCATCTTTTGTAGAGAAACTGAAGCGATCGCGGCATTCTTTCCATTTGTATAGAAACTATATTTCAATAAAAATAGATTAACAGTTGTTTTGGGTTCCTGTGTTTCGTCAAAGGATGCGAGGTTATGATACCTTTTTAATTAACATAAACACACTTAATAGATGTATTAGATGTTTTCAGTAATAATTTTGTCTCATAGTTTATACATTATAAATTATTAATTTTTTGTCTAATACATTATACTGAATGAACCGAA